>CAKMXJ010000008.1:0-600000 GCA_928724745.1 Anthracocystis setariae | reverse complement strand
CGTTGGAGTGGTACCTGCTGTCGCTCCACAGCGGTCTTCCAAGCTTGTGCAGGGCCAGGTTGAGCTCGGACAAGGTAGGTGGCGATGAGACGGGCGACGAGGTCGAGCCAGACGCAAAGAGCTTTTTGCGATCCTCGTAGGTCAGGTTGACATCGAGCGGCATGCTAGAAAAGGGCTGCGTGAGTTGATGGGTGTCAAAGTCGCTTGTTCTCCTGGAACCTTCACGTGCGGCGGTGCCGGCTAGCGGGGCAATGTCGGAATTGGTGTCGATGAGGAGAATCCAAGAAGAGCTTGGACTTGCGAGGAACCAAATCCTACGGATCAATGGCAAGATTACGTCAAACGAGCTGCATTCGTCCAACGCCAAGAAGAAAAACGATTGAGAGACAGCTTCGTTAGGCGGCAAGCTTTCCAAGCTAGAGAGGCGCTTCTTGAGATGGCTTCTGACGGGGACGACAAGCATGTTGGGATCGGCCAACTCGGATTTGTACTGTTGCAGCATGTCATGGTATCGGCTGGTCGCTAAGGCGCAGATGTATTGCAAGATCTTCCGGCGGAGATTCGAGGTTCCGTGTAGCGCAGGAGGGGCTCCAGCGGCGGCGGCGGCGGCGGCGACAACGCCATCATCCATAGAAGTCGCGGTGTTTGAGGGTGGAGAAGAGGAGGGTGCAGGGGAGGAGGACATAGGAGGGTGAGCAAGACGGCTGTGAGAGCAGAGGTCTGCAGGTCTTTGGAAGAGAGTGTGCTGCTTGAGGCTAGTAGCATCGGCGAAGTGGTAGACGACAGTGCGCCAGCACTGATGGGCGTTGACATGATTGGCATTACCGTATTGGTCGAAGCAGCCAGAGGCGGCCTTGAGTTGAGCGAGATAGGTGTAGATGGTGTCGCAGTAGACCTCTAACCAGGCCAAGATGCCAAGGTGGGCATCGTTGAAGATGGCGTGTTGCTTGGCATCTTCGGGGAACTTGATATTTTGATCCTCGAGGCCAAGGGCCACTAGAGTCTTTTTGACGGACCGAAAGTAGTCGTAGACTTCTGCATCCTGGGGTGGGAACGAGACCAGATGTTGATCGCGATTGCGGGGAAGCGACGAGCGGAGGCAAACGAGCATGCCGGCGTCAATGGTACTGAGCTGGACGCACATGCGCGTTTTGCCAAAGCCCGACGATTGAATGATGGGGAGCACTTTTGCGTAGTACTCTCTGTCGGCTTGGGCAGATGCGTTTGCAGGGGTATCGGTGATGGTATTGGTGCTATTAGCGGTGCTAGTGCTGATATTGGCGCGAGTACGGGCATTGGCATGAACGGAGGCGGGAGCTGAGGTCTGGGGGAAGAAGGAGTTATGCACGACAAGATGATCGTGGAGGAGGCTGAGACTTGGACCGTTGAATGCACTGGTGAAGTCGGTGGCCGAAGAGTGAGCGGCAACGAGGGAAGGATCGGGCCTCCTAGCAGGCTGATTGACAAAGGCATGCTCGAGGAGCGTCTCGAGACGCTTGAGAGGCGAAGACCGACGGATATGGCATCCGAGCTGGTCAAGCTGTTCCAGAAGCGCTGTATAGTCTTGCTGCTGCTTTAAGCCGGCCTCCTTGGTGATGGGATCGATTGTAAAGATACGCTGAACAAAGGACTGTGGAAGCTTATCCCTTTTCATGCGCAGCGTTTTAAGCAAGGTGCGAAAGAAACCACCTTCCATCATACTTTCTAAGACAACAACGCGATAGTCGATACGGTTGATAGTATTACGACCGTGTGGGCTAGCACCATCTCCGTCGAGATTATCGTCGTCGTCCTCGTCGTCCTCTGGAGCCGAAAACACCAAATCCAACTTATGAAGCCATTTAGCACGTTTGTTGGACAAGAATGCGTCCAGGATATCTGAGAGCTCTTTGTCCCGCTGCGGTGAGTTTGGTAGTATTCCATCAAAGGAAGATCGTAACGGCGTCGTCGGCGGTGGTGATACCGGCTGTGACCGAGAAGAGGGTGCCGACAAGTGTTGTTGTTGTTCGTGAAGATGTTGTTGTTGATGATGATGATGATGATGATGATGATGTTGTTGTTGTTGTTGTTGTTGTTGCTCATGCGATTGCGGAGACGTCATGCTGTTGCCGATGCTGATGGTAACAGCGATGCTGGTGGTGATGGTGGTGGTGACGACGAACAAAGGCTTTGCAACAGCGAAAAGGCGAATGTGCTGATGTAACAGAGAGAACTCGATGCTTTGCCAGAATGGAGATGATCGGAAAGAGCGAGTTTAAGTACTTGTGAAGGCGTAACAATGAATGCAGTTGCTTGAGAGGCATCACATTATCAAGCACGAGCCAATGCAAGGAGCCTGAAAATCGGCGTGTGCATGGCCAGGCTCCATTCGCGCGAGAAGATTTCGTGCGAGAGGTCGCGCCTTTACAGAGGCGTGAAAATACTGTAATCCTCCACTTGGCAGAAACGCTTGACGGTCTGATCCGTTGAGGGCGCCGATGATGTCTTTTTGCTCGAGAAAGCGACAAGCTCATCAAGGTGTTGGCTTCATCCTTGAAAAAGAGAGTCGGGACAGACAGGCGAGAATGGGCCAAGCACGTCGTGCCATTTGTGGTTGTGTGCATGATGCAGGATACCATGTTCTTACGCTTCCGTCTTTCATCTCTTCGTACGTCCTAATACTTTCTGTTGACCATGTTCATCCGTCCCGTTTTTACTTCCTCGCTCGGTCAGGCTGCTCGTTCGAGCTTGCGCTCCAACACTCCCGCGGTTCGTCACTACGCCACTGAGGCTGGTAAGCCCTCTGGCGGATCCAACCTTCCCATGATCCTCGCGCTGGGTGGTGTCGCCGGTCTGGGTGCATGGTATTCGCTCGGTGGATTCAACGACCCCAGGAAGGCTTCCAACAAGATCCAGGAGAAGGGCAAGGAGGTTGCCGACCAGGCCAAGGGAGCCGTCCAGGGTGGTGCGCTCAACAAAGACCAGTTCGTCGAGTTCACGCTCAAGGAGATCAAGCCTTACAACCACGACTCGGCCACGCTGGTGTTTGAGCTGCCAGACGGCAAGAAGCCCGGCATGAACGTTGCTTCTGCTGTGGTTGTCAAGGCGGTCGGCGACGGTCTCAAGGACGACAAGGGCAAGGATGTCATCCGACCCTACACTCCCATCACCTCGCCCGATACCGAAGGCCACATGGACTTCTTGGTCAAGAAGTATCCTGGCGGTAAGATGACGACGTACATGCACTCGATGAAGCCCGGTGACAAGCTGGCTATCAAGGGTCCCATCGCCAAGTTCCCTTACAAGGCCAACGAGTTTGAGTCGATCGGCATGATCGCGGGTGGGTCGGGTATCACGCCCATGTGGCAGGTGATGCAGGACATTGCCTCGAACCCTTCGGACAAGACCAAAGTCACTCTGATCTACACCAACAAGACCGACAAGGACATCCTGCTGCGCCAAGAGTTTGACAAGCTCGCCAAGACCGACGAGCGCTTCACCGTGGTGTACGGTCTCGACAAGCTGCCCAAGGGTTTCAACGGCTTCGAGGGCTACGTTACGCCTGATCTGATCACCAAGCATCTGCCCAAGCCTGAGCTGGCGAACAAGACCAAGATCTTTGTGTGCGGCCCACCTCCTCAGGTCGAGGCCATCAGCGGTGGCAAGGGACCCAAGGGTTCGCAAGGCGAACTCAAGGGTCTGCTCAAGGACATGGGCTACAATGCCGACCAGGTTTACAAGTTCTAGATGCGACTCGATCTTGATCTCGATCTCACTCTGTACTGTACCACTCGTTTGCTGCCACTCGTTTTGATGTGTGTGTGCGCGCAAGCCTAGTCCCTATCGTTGTCTCACAATCACACACGACCTGTACCTTTTTAGAATGAAGACGCCATCATGTCGAATAACGTGGCGATGAGTGTGGCAGTCTGATGTCAAGAGACGCTGGAACAAAGTGATGCCCAACTCAGAGATTCTCGGTCGGATGTCAGCGGAGAGAATTTGGTGACGAAGAAACGTTGTTCGTTATGCTAGATCTCACATGATTTTTTTCGGAAAAAAGGCCCGTCTTTTTTTTATTTTATTTTTATTTTATTTTTTTCAAAAAAAAACGACCGTGTTCAGGGGTCTGATGCAGCCAACCGAGACATCAACACCAAGCACTGCTTCGCTCGTCCAATTCGGCCCCTGATCATCTCCTTGAACCTCGTCCTGTGCGACCACATTTCACGTGGGTAATGTAACGCCGAAAAGAGCACATGCTTCCGATCTTACCGCATGTATCTCGAAAAGAGATGTATATGTGTCTGCTCCAATGTCTACTGCATGGATGATTCTGAGTTGAAAAGCCGGAACAGGCGAGGCGATGATGGCAAGCGGGTCGTGTGGTGTGTGCAGTGCAGTGCAGTGCAGGACAGGACAGGACAGGAAAGGACAGATCTTCAATGCATGTGCGGAGATCTAAATGTGCGCTGCGTAGTAGAATCAAGCTGAATAAAATTCGCTTGCGCTCTTCGCGCCTCGGTTCGGCCGCCTTGTTCGACAAGTGCACGGTCGCATAAGGCGCTCCATGTATGCATGCGACCTTATGATAGCCGCGAGTAGAGTCTAGTCATTGCTTCGACACCATGCGGTCGGATCCTCTATGCCAAGATTCAGCCAAGCATCAGCATCATCATCCTGATACCTAGAATCGCAGGGTCCTGATCATCATGTCGCACAAGCTAGCGCTTGAGCAACCAAGAGAACCTTCTCTCGGTGCTAGAGAGAAATCCACGCTAGCGACAAATTTGAGCTATAGATCGGTAGAGTGATTCCGTTAAGGTTGGGAGATAGTCGTGGCGTTGGAAACAATTTGGTAACGGAAAGGCACCCCGCTCGGAACAGGAGACCCATGTCCCAAAGACAAGCCCCAAAGTGGCTGCAAGGCTTACAGGCGCTTGGCGGACGGTGCAAGCGAGCCGCCATGTAGAATTTTCGCTGACATCTCCAAGCTTCTTCTACCCCTGCCTTCACCTGTGCAGCCGCCTCTGCCTCTTCCTCTGCCTTTACCTCGACCGCATGATCGTCTGCCTAGCTCCTGTCCGCCCCGTCTGCGCCCTTTCGTACTTGCTCCATCCGCTTCATATATACACCAGCACGGTGTCCATCCATCATTCTCCGCTCCTCGACCATCTTGACTCGCTCAGGTCCTATCCGACTTATCTCTTCTCTACCTTGACAGATACCCATCCCTCTACATAGCCGCAAGGAACGATAGTATCGGAACCACTCGTTCCCATCACGTTATCTTCATCCCACCAGCCTAGGCGAATTACGCCGCTATCCAAGTCTCATTATGCCGGGCCTTTCCAAGAAGACTTCGTTCGCTTCTCAGCCTGCTAGCCACAGTCCGCACGGCTCGCCACAAAAGAAAACGGTTCGTCTCGAAGAGAACCCGCACGTATCCGCCTTCCTGTCTCCCAAGTCGCGCGTCTTCACCGGTGGACACGGTTACCCCGGTCCCACAGCGCGTGGAGGCTCGCTCTCTGCTACTTCTGCCCCCATTCAGGCGTTTTCGATCTCGGGCAAGCAGCTGACCCCGGATGAAGTAGCACAAAAGGTGGCTTCCATGCTCAAGCCTGGTCCGCCTTTCTTCAGCCGCGTTTCGAACGCAGATCTGCTCGACTTCATCTCGGATGGCAGTATCATGAATTGCGACAAGCTTCGCGCTGCCGCTGCCGAGGTCGAGGCAAAGAAGGCGGCTAGTCGTGCTACCGCTGCCTTTGTCCCCTCGGGCACCGTTGTTCGACGTAGGGCTGAAGAAGAAAGATGGACGGGCGTGGGTACCGTGTGGTCTTCGCTCGAGAGCTTGCCTGCAGGTGCATCGTGGAGTAAGATCCCTGGCACTCCCACCACTCCCACGGGCTCGACGCTTTCGGTCAAGTCGGCCAACATTGCAACGATCGAAGACGACGGTCTATGGAACGCCATCACGCTATCGTGCGACCTTGATTGCACTACGGTGGAACTTGCGCAGTCGGTGGTTGTGCCCACACAGGTCCTCCACGAAAATCATTTCTTCCACGGCAACACCCAGGCGCTATTTGACCAGATCGGGGCGGGTACCAAGTACAAGTTTGACTCGCTTTTGACCAAGGCTGGACTTCGTCACAAGGCTAGCTCGATCAATCTTGGCGGGTCGTCGAGTGGATCCAAGGTGGCGCCCAGCTATTTGAGTCTGAGCGCCTATACGGATCCGAACAGTGCGGCTGCTTTCAGCGCTGCATCGTTCAAGCTCGAGTGGCCAAGCTGGATGCCTTGGGTGCACAAGAAGTCATCTACAAATGCACCGGCCAAGGAGGGGGGCTCACAGGGTACTGCTGGTGGTCAGAAGCGTATTTGGATCCCGAGTGCCACCAAGGTGTCGATCCATGTATCTTGGTGGGGGTTCAACTTGTACTTGCCTCCACCGGTGCTGGCTAAGCTGGGAGGCGATGTGGAAGAGGCCGAGAAGGTGGCCAACTTGATCAACACGTGTCTGACGTTTTTGCTCAACAATGTTCCGCCCGGCTTGCCACCATCGTTTGCAGCGGTGTTGACGATCTTGAAGGCGATTGCTCCGACTACGGGATATATCAGTACCTTTATTGGTTGGAGTTGGAATACGATTCTGAGCTTCAACAAAGGACAGGGTGTGATTCTGTCGGCGACGTGGATCTTGCCAGTGGCTTTGATTCCTCGTCCCTGGGATGCCCCGACGGATCCAACGAGTGGCACGGCTCCGTCCACGACGCCTCCTGCTCCTGTTACAGGTACCAACCCATCGGCGACACCAACACCAGCTCCAGCAGCAAGTGCCCCTGCTGCCACTGCGCCTCACGCAGCAGCACCCAGCTTGGAAGCTGAAGCATCGAGAGCAGCGGGACGATCGGATGGCAGACCAGCGGTTCGAGCGGCAACTACGACAACAACGCCTGCCACCAGCACGCCAGCACCAGTGGCCGCGCCAGGAGCCACGCTGCCGCCCACTAATCCCTCGACGGTTTCACTCGACTTTGCGGCGCCTCCCACCAACAACACCACCAATCAAGTCTACCCGGGAGACCCACACGGGCGAGCAGCCGACCAATCCACCTCGGCTCCGATGGGTAAAACGCCTGCCCCACCGAACCAAGTGCCCATTGACGCCACCTCGTAAGCGGTGAATCGTCATTGTCGTTGTCGTCGTATCTTGTAATTTTCTCATTGCACACTCGCCTCTTTGAATTGAAACTGTGTCCAGCTGGAAGTGGACCGATGGTAATAGCATAGTAATACTGCAGTATGTGATTGTGAAGAAGCACGGAATAGTCGTTGAAAGAGGGGCGCGCAAGACAAGCAAGTTGGAAGATGTTTCATTGTTAGATCGGTTATGCAATATGCCGATGGCTGAGCTCGGATGAAAGGGAGAAAGAAAGGGAAAAAGAAAAAGAAAAGAGGCAGGAAAAGCAAAAAGAAAAGGACATGTTCGTGTGAGTTGGGTTGGTTGGATTGGATCCAACAAGGCGCTTTTTGCATTTTGCATTTTGCATTTTGCATTTGAATTCAATAATCAAAATCAAAATCAAAATCCAATCAACCAAATCAATAATAATGCGTTGACATATTCAGACCGTCACTCGTCCATTCTATCCTTCTCATCCCACCAACACCTCCTTCTTTTCGTCCAAACAACTTCGTCCTTCTGGTATATCGATCCACAGTACGGAGCGCCTCTCGATCTACTTGCTTCCCTGCAGAGTCAGTCGCTTATTCGAGCCGAGGAGCATCTTTCCCGCTGGTCACCTAGCCACACTCTTAAGACATTTCGCCGCAATCATCTCCCATTATATCGTCTTAAGTCTTGCTGTTCTTTGATCCCTTGATCGAGCAACCGTGTACATCATGGTGCCGCCAATATCGCAAGCTGGTGCCTCTAGCATCGCAACAACATCTGCTCTGCATCAACCTCCCTCGGCAGACAGCTCGTCCATCGAATCTGTGCCGGCTTCCTTTGCAGCATCTTCAGCATCTTCACAGCATCACTCGCAGCCAACAACCACTTGGGCATCCGCATCCTCAAAACCCGCTCCTCCGCAGTCACAGGCTCCCCCCTTAACACCAGCATGGCAAGCCCCTCACGCTTCGTCCTCATCCCTCCCCCTCTCGAGCGCTACTGCGCCCTCTTTCGTCTCAAAATCCTTCGTCGATGAATCCTCCGGCAGCTCCACGTCTCCCTCTTCCTCCACATCAATCACGTCCATACCCTCCATCGGTACTGCTGGTCTAGACAGCGTCATCATTCGACAAGTCGGTCAGCTATCACCGCGTGCCAAGCAAAGGCGACAAGCCGCCGCCGCCGCCGCGGCAGCAGCACACAATCTACAACCCTCCTCCTCGTACCAGGCTGCGCCGCGCATCGACCCATACCTCCAGACCTTACCAGGCGACGGCCTCGGTGCAGCCCACCGTCCACCCTCTCCATCTTCAGCACCTGGCCTCACCCTCTCTTACGGTTGCCGGCCAGAACCAAGTCAATTTCCCAGCTTCACTTCACTTCTCGAGTCTCTACCCAAACCCAGCCGCCTCGTCCCATCTCAAAACTCACAAAGCACGCCAGCACCTTCTTCAGTCTCCACCTATCCATCCTCTCCGCAGACATCCGAACCTCACATGCTTGCAGCATCTTCTCTCACCGAAGCCACCAGCGCTACGGCTGCTGATTCAGTAGTTTCCACCACCACACCCCAGATCACCTCGCCCAAGATCAACGCATGGGGCACGCCCAAGTCTTGGGCCGACACACTTGGACGCGCCGGTCTCACTTCCAAGGGTCCCATCGGTGTCAGCGTCAACGTCGGTGCAGAGGCATCGGCTTCCTCCGATACTGGCTCGCCTTCACTCTCCCGTTCGCCAAAAGCTGTCAACAGTCGAAAGTCTTCACGAAAGTCGGGCATCTCACAGAACAAGCCTGTTGTCATGAGCCTAGAACGTCTTCTCTCGGACGCTCACACCCGTTTCGACGCGCCCGTCACCCATCCTCGTGGCCTCGTCAACAAGGGCAACTTCTGCTTCGCCAACGCCATTCTTCAAACGCTTGTCTACTGCGCACCCTTCTACAACCTCTTCAGCCTGGTTGGTCGCGAGGTCCCTGCCGACTTTGGAAACTCGACGCCTCTGATGGAAGCCGTCATCCACTTTTTGCGCGAGTTTCTGCCTACGCATGCTGCAAATGCAACCGTTGCTTCGCCTCTGCCCGGTCAAGATGCATCTCTTGCCGCTGCCTCGGAGCCATTCCTCCCTGAATTCGTCTACGATGCCATGCGTCTCAACAAACGCTTCGATCAGATGCGTCGCGGTCATCAGGAGGATGCCGAAGAGTTTCTCGGTTTCTTCCTCGACACCCTCCACGAGGAGCTCATCTCGGCACAACACAGATCCGCGGTCAAGATCGCACAGCTGGCAGGCGGACCCAACGGCATCCTATCCAAGATGTCCGAGGAGGAGAAGAAGCTCAATGGTGTTTCCAGCGAGGATCTTCGACGCCTCGGAGTGCAGATGACCAAGGAGGGCGTTTCCGCCGACGCGATCGGTCTCGGTCTAGAGGCGACACTCGATGAGGACGATATCATCGAGCGTGAAGTCATGCGTCCTGTCAGCCCGTCGGAAGAAGGTTGGATGGAAGTGGGTCAAAAGGGCAAAACCGCATTTACACGCACCACGTCAACGTCCGAATCTCCTATCACTCGCATCTTTGGTGGAAAGCTTCGCAGCGTGCTCAAAACCCCGGGAGCCAAGGACAGCGTCACGCTAGAACCCTACCAGCCTCTGCAGCTCGACATCCAGCCGCCGCATGTGCAATCGATCGAAGATGCGCTTCTCAACCTCACCGAACCTGAGACCATTCCTGGTGTCTGGTCGCCTTCGCGCAGCGCTCAAGTCGATGCCACCAAGCAGGTGTTTATCGAATCGCTTCCTCCCGTGCTTGTTTTGCATCTCAAGCGATTCATCTATGACGAGATCGGTGGTGTCCAAAAGAGTCAGAAGCCTCTGTCGTATGGCACCACGCTGGAGATCGCACCCGAGGTGCTCAGTCCGACCATGCGTTCGCGGCCTCGACCACGATACCGCCTGTTCGGCGTCGTCTACCATCATGGTCGCTACGCATCGGGCGGACACTATACTGTCGATGTCTTGCGACAGGACGGCCGCACTTGGCTCCACATCGACGATACACTCTTCCACACGATCCCGACTGAGCATGTGGTGCGTAATGTAGCCTCTCCCAATCGAGACTACGGCCACGACGGTCTCGCCTATCTGCTTTTCTACCGACGCGAGCTGCCTGGCGAGGCCGAGGTCGACACTGACGCCGAGGTGAAACGTGCGACCAACCAGCAGGTCGTGGCACCATCGTTGAAAGTAGGACACGCAGCAGCAGCAGCAGCAGCAGCAGTTCCACTCAACGCGCTCACGGCGGCCAAGAGCTCGACTGCTCAAGCAGCGCCAGCCGTGACCGAGACAGTGGGGGTTTCAAAGGGCAAGCAGCACAGAACGGTTTCTGGTGCAAAGCCTCGCACTACGGTGTCGGTCAATTCAGCAGCATCATCTCCACGCGCAGCTCAGGCGTCTCCTAAACCCGCCAAGAAGGTGGTTCCCGGTTGGGATCGTTGATGGTTGATCTGGACGTTCTCTTCCGTATAAAAGCATACCTGCACGGACGCGGTAATACAGTAATACTATTCGCAACGCAACGGAACGCATCGCACGCACACACGCACTCAAGCCCCATTCTTTTCTTTTTTTTTGTAATACATGCATCGCTTTAGCAGTAGGTAAGGAAGTTGTCATTTGGCAGGTGGTGAAGTTGAGGCGTGAGAGGATATGTTTTTGTACCGCTCGACTTGCGAGGGGGGGAGGTTGTTCAAAACCATCGGTAGGAACATTCGGAAGTTGCTCAGGAACAGAGCAGTACGCAACGTCACCACCTCGATCCCATCCTTCAATCCATTCAACAAAGCCGCTTCGCCAATACGAATCCCAATATCCTTCTCCTTGTCCACACCAACGGCCGACAGGAATACGATCTTGTTCAACCCGGCGCACTCGTTGGCAGCCTTGACAAGGTTGTCCGCAAACGTCTGCCAAAGCACAAACGGATCAACGCCGTCGAAGAAGAAAGGAGGATTCAGCACGTACGCCGCCTAACTGCCGTGCAATGCATCCTGGATCGATGTGACGCTGTTGATGTCGAAGGCGATGTGCGAGATTGTGACATTGTTCCCCGATTGGTGAGTGAGCTTGTCGGGAGCACGAGCAGCCAGAAGAAGTCGGATCTGCGCATGCTGCTGTTGCAGAAGCTCGGCAACGCGCTGCCCGCTCAACGAGGTGGCGGGGTAAGATACTGATTTGCGAAGGAGTCGTCATTTTGGGGAAGCAGCCGCAAGTGGATATGTTGGCTGTGATGTGAGTATCGTTTGATTCGAATAGCCCTGTTATTTCTTTCCAAGGGTGATAGCTTATATATACATGATACCCCCCTCCCACCTTGCCCCTTTGCCCCCTGGCGCTCCTGCTGCCAAACATTTGCACGCTTCCCGCGCGTGCGCCGCAAGGCAACTTTGCCAGTCATACTACCTTTCTCTCAAGCTCAGCTATGGGACACAGTGTCACCAATGTTGGCACGAGACCCTCAAACCAACGACCCTTTAGTAAAGAAAAAGCAGGTACCAAAGTCGAACAAACAAGGCTCACGTTCCGCCAACTTGTGACAACCCAGATTCCTGGGCTCCGGCGAAGCTCGATCGATTCGAATGTCACGCATGGTTACGCCGGCTGCTACAGGCTTGTAGATGCATCGTACAGTACAGCACAGTCCTTTACAGCACACTGGAATGGGTTGTTGGTTGCAGCAGAAGGTGTTCTTGACAAGTACAAATCAAGATCCCGGATACTCGGGTAAACTGACACATTTGCATCTCCGCCGCCCACCACGGATATACGCTCGATGATCCGGCCGGTTGCTGCCGCCCTGGCATGACGGGTTTACTCTCTCTCTCTCTCTCTCTCTTTTGCGCACGGTGTATGCTCTGGAGCCCCGCAACGGGAACCATACAGCTTCCGTAATGGTCACATTGAGTCATGTTAGACTGCACTGTACTGTACAGTACGGTGCAAGTTAAGCAAATGCCGGTTGAATGAGTGCGGCAGAAATCTATTGCGTATAAGCGGAGACAACAAGCGAGATTTTACCCCGCACTGACTTTGACTTGGTTCGCTGTTCGACTTCTTTCCTTCCATCCAACCGCATCCTCGCCCATCCGCAAACCTCACTGATTTCTGGTCATCATGCCAATCGTCCACGTCGTCTCGCTCAAGTACAAAGACACCGTCTCCGCCTCGGAGCGTCTCGATCTCTACAACCACTTCAACACGTTCCCCAAAGAATGCATCTACTCAGACGGCAACCCGTACCTGCTCGACTTCAAGAGCTCCACCACCAACACTTCACCCGAAGGATTCGGTAAGGATTTTGATCACATCTTCATCTCCACCTTCCCCTCGGAACAACATCGAACTTACTACCTCGAGTCAGATCCAGTCCACAGAGCTTTCGTCGTAAGTCTCCACCCAATGCCACAAGTCGACAAAGGGAGATATTGTTGCTAACAAATCGTTTCGTGTTGTTTGGCATGGTAGGAAAAGGTCAAGCCAGCATTGGCTGATGCTTTCATCTACGACTTTGAGGTCTAGAGCTTCGGTCAACTTTCACAGCAGCAGATAGCTCAGGTTTCGTAGCGAGCTGGCTGGCTTTCATTGGTCGCGAAACTCTTCTACCCTTCCAAACTGTTACGGTGATCATGTAATTGGAGAGCCGACATCAAGGAACAAGTATCACTTTTCGGCTGCTGGGCTGACAAGTTCACGCTCTAGCCGTCACGCTTGACGTGAATGTTGACCCACTTACTGCCCCACAGAGTGATCCAAGTCGAGTAACTGTTCTGCGTATCCAAATCCCTACCGCTGCCATCTTGGTCCTGCACCCAAATCCTCCTCTTGTCGTTATCCATATTGGCCATCAGTTTGATCCCAAAGCACGGCTTCCCCGGCTCGTACTTGGAATACTTCAACGTCAACCCACCCCTTCCGAGGAATTGAATATTGAACTTGGCATAGGGATCCTTCACCGTAAAGTCTGCGAACAACAACGTTATCAGTTCTCCCTCTTCTTCCCTTGCGACGTATACTGGCGGGGGGAAGGTGTGACTTACCGGTCATATCATCGTCCTTGATGAGGATCTGTTCTTGGGGGTTCAGGAAGTCGAGGTCTTTGTAGACTTCGATGTTGACTTTTTTCCGATCGCCCGCGTGGTGCTTTTAGTGGAAACACGGATGTTCCCACCGACTGTTCTCGCCACACAGCTCTTCGTACACCTGACCCTGGACCGACAGTTCTGTCCTGGGGAAGTCGGGCTGTCGGGCTGGTAGTTGTCCCACGTATCCCCATGGTCAGTTCGCTGGTCATCTTCAGGAGCGTGCTGCGCTCCGCACTGCATCACCGTCCAGCTTGAAAGCGAAAGTACTACCTAGTAGGCCACGTTTCGAGCATCTTGTCTAAGAGCTGAAGTTCTAGATCGGATGCTGAGACAGTAGAGTTGGTCTTGGGCGTATATTTAATGTGGGTAACGTGAGTGTTTGCGTGGGTCCCAATTGTTATGATGCCTCCCCATCCTGAGTGTCCCACTTCATCCGTGGGGCTACCTCCCACCTGCAATGCCGCACCTATTAGATTGTACTGTAACCCCACATAGCCGTGACCAGTGTTGGCGTTTCACTGTGGTTACCAGGGGGAGGCGGTGGTGGGGCTTGACTTTCTCCAGGCTCCTACCGGGGTTTCTCTTCATGTGTGGTGGGGGAACAGCATGCCACCATGGTCTCAACCAACTTGTGAAAGGTGGCGAAACAAGATCAATCTACGCAACCCACGCATCTCGTTGCAACGGCCCATCCATACCCGCACATCAATCACCCCTTTGCTCCACCAAGCGCGATTTACCGTGGGTAGCCCCGAATGCAAGCACAGCAGTCACACGCAAGTGGGCGCGCCCTCCGCACTCTCTCTCAATCACACACCAATCTCAGCTCGGACCAGAGTATCAGAGTAACTACAGTAAGTACAATGTTATGTCAAATAGAATACAAAGCCATCGAAGTCCACCCATCCACCGCCATGATCACGATCTTGCGCGAACCGCCGAGGCCCTCTGTTGCGTCTTGGTCGAAGCTGTAGCTGTAGCTGAGTTGAGATCGTCGCGCTTGTTAGTCGCATTTGAAAGTGGACGTTTGATGGCTTGCGTTTCTTCGCTTCTTCGAAGCGAGGCTGCTGTTGGCCGTGTTACAGAGCTGGCCGCCGACGCAGACACGATCCTCCTGGAACTCTGAGCTGGTGTCTTGCTCGACGCCGGAGCAGCAGCGGCGGTCGAAACAGCACGTTGCTGCTTCTGACGATGCTCCAATTCGTTCTTTTCGCGTGTCGACAGTCGACGACGTGACTGAGTTTCTATAGCCGACAGAGTCTGAGTCGTCTTGACGCTCGCTGCGGCTGGTACATCCACGATCGATGGCGGTAGTTCAGCTTTCGCTTGTTTCGACCATTTCGGAGATGCTGAGTGCTTATTGGCAACTGTATCCTGCTGCTCGTCGGGTCCTTCGCCGGAAGTGCGTCGACTGGCACGTCTCTTGCTTGCGCTGCTGAGGTCTACATCTGCTTGCGCATTGTTATCCGCCTTGCGCTTACGACTCTGAAGCTGCTCCACCGCCTCCTGCTCCTCACCACTCTCAGCCACCGCCGTACTGCCTCCAGAAAGCCTGGACGATCGTCTCGGTACCGACTCAGTCCTCGCTACCCTCTCCTTCACCTTCGCCTTTCCAACGCCAAAGATAGCATCGAGTTCCGGATTATTACCAAAGCTCTCACCAAAACTCATCCCACCCACCTCTGCTGACTCCTTACTCTTCCTCCCCCTTGTTACCGATCGACGTGACCCGGACGTATCGCCCAGACCGTCGCTATTGGTCTCCACCGTCTCGACCGTACTGGAGAGCGAAGGCATCTCTGCATCCTCGACCACCATGGAAAGTCCACCGATCTCGCTGCGACGCTGCTGATCGCGCTCATGGATCTCGGCCACTTCAACATCATCCAAACGCTTGAGCGAGGTCATCGGTCCTGACAAAATATGACCATGGTCATGGCGCAGCTCTCGTGCCTGGGTCTCGAGCATCTCGCAGCGCTTGGCGTACAGTTGGCGTTCCATTTCGGCCGTCTGAAGTTTCGCCTTGAGCTCCTCAGCTTGCTCCAATGCCTCCGTCATCGCCGCTGTCTCCTCTACATTGACCGCTGATGACGAAGCCTGATCCAGCAAGCTGCGCAACCTCTTCTCGGCTTCAGCCAGTACTTTGACCTCCTTAGTCTTCCTCATGGCATTTTCCTCCGCCACCGCCAGCTGCTTGATCATCTGAGCCAGTTTCTTTTCGAGCTCGATCTTTTCCTTGTGCCAATCCACGCGTTGCGATGTGCCGCCATTGGAACTGCCACCTGAAGCCGCAATCGCCGCCGCCGCCGCCGCCAACGAACCGACATGCGCAGGTCCATTGATCTTGTTCAACGACAGCCGCGCATCGTTCTGCAGATCGTTGTGGATCTCGTGCTCCAGCTTGGCGGCCCATACTTGTTCGCGAACTTGGGCACCGATGCGTTGGTTGAGCGCGGCATAGTGCACGGTGCGCTCTGTGCGAAGATCCAGAAGCGATTGCACGTGGGAGCTGATGGCGGTTGAGGTGACTTGGAGCGCGCGGATAGCCGGGTGGGGTGATTTGCTCGCCGAATCGGAAAGGAGGATGCCGGAGGTTGTCGAGCGGAGGGTGTCGTTGGCTGGGAAGAGGTCTCGCTGGAACAGTGGTCGGTGTCCTTGGAGCCATGCATCCGAGCTCGCGGATCGCTTTGATGTTCCGACATGGTTGAGACTGCTCGAAGAGACGGATCGTGTACCGCTCGATTCACCCGACGGTCTCGAAGCGTTGGCCACTTGTCGCTTCTTGGCATCCTCCTCTTCAGCTTCCACCATGTCGAGCAGCTCTTGATCCGCACGGCGCGCTGCATTGATAGCCTCTGTGGCGAACCGTTTCAGTGCCTGGTTGTACTCGACCAGACGTGAGCGCATCTGCTCCAATTCCTGCACCTGTTGAGCATAGATTCCTGCGCTGCCAGCCTTGGAAGACGATGCCGAGGGCAAATCACTGAACGCAGAAGCCACAATCTGAAAGTCCGGCACAGCAGTTCGGATCGCCGAACTCGTAGCTTGCCCGATCCTCGCCCTCACCCTTGCTACCGACCGATCGTTTGCGGCCTTGTACTGCAGAGCCGAAGCCTTGACGGTCTGAAGATCCCTGCGCATGCGCGCTAGAGCTTCTTTGGTGGCAGCGTGAGCCTTTTGTTCGGTCTCGAGCTGGATTGTGAGATGAGCTAGCTTAGCCTTGGAAGCCTCAGCCTTGCGTTCGATGTCTGCGGAGCGCTCCAGCTCTTGTTTGTGGAAACGATTGGTTCGCTCGAGCGATGCAGTCAGCGTGCGGTTTTTGGCGGTGAGAGCTGTGCGAACTTGAATATCTTGCTCTCGCTGCGCGATCATGGCATGAAGAGCATCGGCGAGAGCCCCGAGCGAGTCTTGCCGCATCCCCGTGACGTTGAGTGGAATGCGGAGGTAGCCTCGAGAGATGAGAGTGGCATTGAGTTGCTCAAACGTGGGTCGGGAAGCATCATCGGTAGTGTCCATCGAGAGGTCGGCTGAGAGGTCGGGCAGATGGTCGTAGTTGGCGGGCAGTGACGATTCGACCGAATTCACGGCCGTCACCGCTTGTATGTTGGATGAAGCCATGACGGCTAGTAAGCTGATGAACAGCGATACGATTTGGCAGTTCAGGGATGATGGTAGCGCGGTCCATCCACGATCATGTTGCCATGTGTGAGGTTGGAATGACGTGCACAAAAAAAAAGAACAACACCCACGACGCGTCTGATCCGCTGCCACTCGAAGCTGCGTTTTCGCAATCAGCCATCTGTCCACGTGACCTTGTCTCTTCTCTGACTCAAAATGGATGGATGGCGTGCGTGCGTGTTGGCTTAACATATGTTACTTTGGCACGACGCGACGCTTGCTTCTCCACTAACACCATCCCAAAGATCACCTCGACACCGTCTCTTGCTACTCTGTAAACGAAACGATCAAATTGTTACAGCTAACCGTGTCAGTCACAGGTCCCGACCGAGAACACACAAGATGGCGTCTCGACCACGACACAGTCTGGCGGACACTTCGTATCCCGAATCCACGTATGCCGAGACATACGATGATGGCTCTTACGCGAGTTCATCCGAAGGCGGTGGCTCCGCCATGCTCTCCCGCCGCGCACCATCCATCCAATCCACCATGTCCAGAAGAAGGTTCGAGGAATACTCGGTCACCGAACCAAGCATCAGTAAGTCCTCGCCATACCCGCTAGCACTACTTTGGCTATCAAGATTGCTCAAACGCTTTGCTTCTTCGGTGCTTGCCTACAGGTCATATCGATCACAAACGGCGTCACAAACCAGGCACTGTAGCCCTTCGCGAAATCCGCAAATATCAGAAATCAACCGATCTCCTCCTCCGCAAACTCCCCTTTGCACGTCTAGTCAGAGAAATCGCAAACGACTTTGTCACCTCCTACGAACACGGCGAATACGGCTCGGGCCTCAGATGGCAGAGTTCAGCCATCCTCGCGCTACAGGAAGCAACGGAAGCTTTCCTAGTCCATCTCTTTGAAGATGCGTAAGTTTACACACATAACAACGCAATCGCTCACCCCACCTGACTGTCGAAAAAACTTGGTACTGACATGTTGGATTCTTTGCATCTCTCTGGCGGTGCAGCAATCTGTGCGCGATTCATGGCAAGCGCGTTACACTTATGAAAAAGGACTTCCAACTCGCACGTCGTCTCCGAGGCAGATGGGACGGCCTAGGCGGATACTAAACCCTCCTCACCCAATAATCCGACCTCAACATCATTTTCATACCCGTTCTCTTCGTCGCCCCACCCCTCCCCCACTGTTACTGTACTCTAGCCCTGTCTTGCATCCAATTTCTCTCTCTCTCTCTCTCTCTCTCTCTCTCTCTCTCTCTCTCTGTGTTGACTGCATTTACGATCCTCGCAAGCGTGGTCTAGTCTGGATGGATTGAATTGTACGAGAAAGATAGGTAGAGAACAACTACCAACCAAAGATTCCATCGGTGATGCGACTGAGCACACCTGTAGAGGAAGAGCCCTTTGCTGGCGTTGACGATTTCTGCGGCGTTGCGAACAACGACGACGCTGCCTTGAATGGCGATCCTGCAAGACCCGTCAAGTTGTTCGAGGACGACGACGACGACGCCGACGCCGCTGACTGTTTAAACGCAATCGTCGGATCATTAATCACCGAAAGCGGACGACCAAATGCAGGGTACGATGGAGTCCCCGACGCAATTCCTCCCACCCCAGCCGCTGCACTGCCATCACTACGACCCGCATGAGCACTGCCACCGATCGAGCCCCGACTACCCTGCACACCACCACCACCACCACCACCACCACCACCACCTCCGTTGCCATTGCCCGAGTGGGTGGCGGCACGAGCTGCCGACATCGACGACGCCTCAATCGAGGCAACCGCGATGGCCTTGGTGGATGCTCTAAACGTCTCGGCCGTCCGGCTGGATGGGAACACATCCATACGGAACACCGCATCGATACCATTGGTAAGAGCCACCTGATGCAAGTTGTCATCCTCCCATCGAACACCCACCATGCACGCGCCTGCAACCACCTCGCCATTCCGACGCAATGCATGCAGCGCTTGGAACGATTCGAAATATCGAATGCGCGTGCAGCACGAAAGTGGCGCCGACGAAGCCGAACCCGCAGCCGCAGCCGCAGCCTGCTCCTGCGCCGACCCGCTCCCAGTCAAGTCGATGGCCTCGATCAGCTCGATTCCGCCGATGCTGGCGAAAAGCTCGACCACCGCCTTCTCCATCCAAGTCGGATAACCGTACACAAGCACGCTGCGCTGCGCCAAGCCAAGAGGTGTGGTCTTCTCGGAGCTTGCATCCACTGAACATTCGGCGGCTCCCGTGTTGCTGGCACCGAGAGAAGGAGACGCCCTTGGCAAAGCACTGTTCGTGTACGACACGAGTTTCTGAGACGAAGACTCAGTAACACCGGTGCTGCGCAAGTTGGAAGAATAGACACCGGCACCCCCGCTCGAAGGATCAAGGAACGAAGACTGTGCAGCAGCAGCAGGGGCTTCATCTTCGAGTCGCTCCTGCGGTGGTGCATCGTCATCGTCGCCCTCGTCCATGGCGCCGTGTGCGACATTAAAAGATGCAGACGCAGCTGGAGGAGTCGAGTTGGAACGGACAGAGCGCGCTGGCGAATCCATCGACGTTTTGCGCGCGGGAGTTGCGGATGCACCTGCGATCGACGAGGCCGGAGCTGGAGTGGCCGACTGACGACCTCCACGAAGTCCACCAGCTCCAAAGATGCTCTCCTTGCCTCCCCTCCACGGGGTTCCAGGACCAACAGATCCGGCGCGACCGAACGAGGCGTCTTCACGCCTCTCATTGAAAAAGCTCGAGCTGAACCTTCCCACGGGAGATGCATGGCCTTTGGATGATGGCGTGCTTTCTTCTTTGCCCGACTTGGAAGCGGGCGTACCAAAAGTGATGCTCAGGTCGGCATCCTGAACCGCCTCGGGCGAGGTAGGCTCTGCTTGTCGAGCAGGAAGCTTGTACGGTTTGACCACCTTTGTGCGACTGAGATATCCCGGAATGTAGCTCATGTTTTGGCTTTGCTGTTCTAGATTGAATCTCTGCTGATCAATGGCCTGCTGATGCTGTTGTTGCTGCTGCTGCTGCTGCTGCTGTTGTTGTTGCTGCTGCTGGTGCTGATACTGTGGCTGCTGCTGCGACGACTGCGGAGTGCCAAACTGCGTCGCGTTTTGCTGATGCTGCGCGTTGTTCTGGTGGAATGGGCTACCAAAGTTGTTGGTCTGCTGAGAGGAAAAGGGAGCAGGAGACGACGAGTTGAAGCCGAATGCGCCTTGACCAAACGTGTTTGGTTGCGTGGCCTGCTGCTGACCCTGTTGAGGCTGCTGCGCTTGTTGCTGCGGAGCGAATCCTGAGGAAGCATTTGATCCGAACAGGCTGTTGTTCTGCGGTGTGCCGAACAAATTTGGCTGAGACTGGCTAGGCTGGCCCGGTGTGGAAGTGGCATTGCTGCCAAACAGCGAGCCCGACGGCTGTTGTTGCTGCTGCGACTGCTGTGTTCCAGGTGTACCGAAGAGCGGTTTCTGTCCAAAGAGACTGCCCGATTGCGGTGTGCCTTGCTGTGGCTGTTGCGTTTGCGATTGTTGCGTATTGTTTGCGGTGTTGTTTCCAAATGAAAAGCCTCCAGGGGTAGACAATGAGTTGTTGAAGCCTCCCGAGTTGCTACCAAAGGGTGTGGATGATTGCGGTTGCTGTTGTTGCTGCTGCGGTGTACCCGCCTGATTCGAGAACGAGAACATGGCTGTTTCTTGCACGGCACGGCCCAGCACAGAGCGGTGCTATTCGAAATCCAGTCCGATCCAAAACGGTGAGAATGCGTTAGAGCCTTACTGTCGTGATATCCCCAGAAGAGAGCAGATGGACAATGGCTCGACGGTAGCGAGAGGGAAGCTCGTAGTGAAAAGATGAAAGAGAGACACAAGCGATGGATGATGATGTTGTTGTTGTTGTTGTTGTTGTTCTTCTTCTTCTTCTGCCGTCACAGCACTCAGCGAACGCGCATTTGCAATTTTTGTGTTGGGCAAGTGACTGTATCGGCCGTGAGAAAACAAAATCACTCGGCATTCGGCGAATTGGTTACACTTGCCTCCACTTCCAGGGTCCAACACACTCAGCCTTGCAGCAGGAACCACAAGATTTGCCACTCGAGAGGACATGTAACGTACAATCCCCTCTTGCTATCCTTATCCCATCCATCGGATATCATTTCATACGGATCGAATCCATTATGGTTGCCCCAACTCAGCCAACCAGATCCATCGTCATCATCGGTGGTGGCATCGTCGGTTCTAGTATCGCTTACTTCCTCTCACGCTCAGCAGCCCGCGCTGCCACCAAGATTACTCTGATCGAAGCCTCTGCCGCACCTGCACCTGGAGCCTCTGGCAAAGCAGGTGGCTTCCTCGCATTGGATTGGCACGGTGCTGCTACAGCAAGTCTGGCTGAACTTAGCTTCAAGTTGCATCGTCAGCTTGCGGACCAGGACGGCGGCTACGACAAGTGGGGGTATCGAGAGGTAGAGACTTGGCAGGTGAATGTCGATTCAAACCTCAAGGACAAGCCTAGCAGACAGAACAAGTCGGCTATCACCTGGCTTGATAACGATATTGTCAAATCTACCTCTAATATGGGCGGCGGAGGCACTACAGCTCAAGTGCATCCTGGCCAGTTGACGCAGCATTTGGTGGACGAGTCTGAGAAAGCTGGAGTTCAAGTGCTTCTCAACTCGCGCGCTACGCAGCTCCAGTTCGATGCCAAGAAAGTCAATAAAGTCGAGATCGAGGATACCAAATCAGGGCAACGACGCGACATTGAGGTTGACGATCTTGTCATCGCTGCCGGGTAAGTCTGCTGAGCCAGTTGTCTTCGTTGTTGGTCATGACAGTCACTGACCTTCTCTTGTCTCACGGATTTTGCTTACAGGCCTTGGACTGGTTCGCTACTCACACATCTATTCCCCCGCAATCTTTTGCCGGCGCATCTCAAGGCTGCTTGTTCCATCGACGGATCCCGAGCTCACAGTGTTGTGATTCAGTCTCCACCGGGCAAGCCATTGTCGGCCGACTGCCTTTTCACCGACATGGCCTATGGGCCTGGTGGACGTCAGGCTGGTGCTCCTGAACTGTACTGCCGTCCGGATGGTACTGCGTACGTATGCGGGGGCTCGGATGACGCGCCACTCCCCGACACAGCCGATCAAGTAGGATACGACGAAAACAAGATCAAGACTCTGCTCGAGCAAAGCAAGGTGCTATCTCCATCTTCGCTCGATGTGGACGCGGGAGCCAAGTTGCAAGCCAAGCAGGCGTGTTATCTGCCGATCAGCAACAGAACTGGGAACCCGATCATCGGCGGTAAGGATGGCGTGTACGTAGCAGCAGGGCACTCGTGCTGGGGTATCACCAACTCGCTCGGAACCGGCAAAGTGCTGTCCGAGTTGATTTTAGAGGGTCATGTCAAGAGCGCCAATATCAAGGGGCTCATGCCTTGATGTGAGTGCAGCTGTTCACCTAGAATCAGCATTATGCTGACCTTTCTTAAAAAAAGGGCTGAAGTGCACGTGCAAAGATGAGCGTACATCGACTTGACTGCACGATGCCGTGTTCTGCTTGCTTCAGATGCAATCAGATTGTCAACACCAGGTACGCGAGGTCAGCTGGGTAGGGATGAGGTGAATCCAATGGACGGTAGGGGCACACAGGCGGAACAATCGGAACGTCAGAGTCAATTTCGAGCGTGCGTATACTATGTGAGGTCATGATTGGTCTTGGCAAGTAAGACTTCGGTTGTTGCACGCTATCTATGATGTCGCTTCGGTGGAGGAGTTAGGAACGTGTTCACCATGCCGACATTCCGGGTATGAATGCGGTCTCGATGGAAGGATTCAAACACAAACACAAAGCTAGAGCCAGGATCAGAGTAACGGCTCGAGTGAACGTGGAGTCATGGGATGTTGAACACAGCAATTCGCCGCATCTTCGGCATCAACGTGATGGCCGAAACTCATGCCAACGGCTGGATTCCGTTCGTCGACGCGGGCACATCGAATGGTCGCTTCTGCTTCCACGCAAGTGAAATGAGAAACGATGGAAGCATAGGACAAGTGTGTTATCCAGGCGGGGTAAATTAGCCCACGCCGAACTCGGCCAGTTTACCAAACATGATCCAGCTTCTGGGTGACCTAAAACCTCCGCGGGCCGTCGGTTACCTTGCAGCGGCATGTACTGTACCGTATAGAATGGGCACTGTAGGCGGCTTCTGAGTTTGTGCACCACAAACAAGACGAGACGAGTCGGACATTCGAAACCACAGCAGAAGAAAGACATTTTTTACGTACCAAGCTACAGTATCAGATCTGTAGACGAGGTTCAACGGAACGAGCACTTCTACTGCTTGCACTTCAGAGATTAGAGTTGGACGCACGGCTGTAGTCAAGGACAAGAGCACAAGGCTGTTACCGCAGCTCAGCGCTAGAGTGAAGCCAATGTGCAGAGCAGTAGGCGATAGAGCCAGTGCAGAAGATAGATTGTCTCTGTGTCGTAAGGCTGAGGTGTGTGAAAGGAATTGAGACGACTTGTGACGACGACACGAACGGACACCGGCCAAGTGGCGCAAAGCGAAAAGCGACCACGATTGCGCGCTGGACTGCGTAGAAACGAAAAGGCTCAATTTGGATGCGCCATGGGTTCATGCACGAATATGCACTCGAGGGAACGTGGACACCTCGCCTAAAATTCATGCATGGAATTTTCGGACCCAGCTTAACCGCAAACCGAGTCAGATCAAGAGACACTGTGAGAGAAAGAGAGACACAAAAAGATTTTCAAAGGCATGCATGCGTCCGTGCTGCCTCATTTGCGATGCTCGACTCGAGACAATATCGAGACGTCGGGGCGTGATCAGCAAAGCTTACAACACAAGGCACACCGTGTGTGTGAAGAGAGTGTATCAGGAGTGTTGCGGTTGTAATTCGCTTGTCAACGTTGTGCCTGCGCCGATGTCTTGACAGCGCAACACATGCAGTAATAGTGACACAGTTAGGTGACGTCTGCCGAAATCATGATTTGATTGACTCCCGGTATCACATCCATGTTGGCTTGTTTCGTTAAGTTTGACTGGGTACGGCGCCATGACTGTACGGGTCTGACCATATCACTCTTGGCTTCGAGTGGTGTAGGAGCAAACAGATCCTTGAAGGAAACGTAAACCTTTTTGTTTGATCGGATGGGATCCAGCAGGTAAAGAACAGCACAAGACACACGACTGGGGATGGATGTGCCTGGAAACAGCAGATGTACTGTACTGTACTGTGCTGTACAGTGCTGTAGGTACAAACTGGTGGCCTGGTAGTGAATACAACACTATTGCCGGTTTCGGCATGCATACTGCGCAAGATTTCAAGGTTGGAAGCTGGAGCGGAATGCTACACTCTACTACAGTACTCTCTGGAATCAATCGTGCTTGAAATTTTGTCGGCGAAATTCTAAACGATAGAGTTAGTGAACGCTAAATCTTGAGGAAGTTTCAAATTGACTCTGCGCCTTTCAAAATTTCCACAGAGAGTGGCAAACACAGGAGCATAGCACGCAAGCAAACAACTACACACACAAAAACACACCACACCCGGGATAGCCGGGCAGATTGCCGGATACAGGAAAGTGCTGTTTAAACCAAATGGGCTGGGGTACTAATCACCGACGTGCTCTTGTGCAGCGTAATAAACTATAGAGGAGCACTCCCTGCGCTTGTCCAGAAAGATGCACGCTGCTTTCCATGTCATGAGTGTCATTTCTCTCGTTCGTTTTGCAAGGGCTTGAACGCTAGAACGCTAGAACGTCAGAACAGGAGGAGCTAAACATACTGCAGCCCATTTTTGATTCTAAGGATACAGTAGCATGGATCATTCATTATACTGTATTGAGTCTCTTGCAGTATGTAGATGCTTTCGGGTGTCGCGTCTGCACCACCCGGAATTCGCTTTTTGGCATCAGAGCGACTTGTTACCGAGTTTTTTTGTGTTGGGTTTTCCGCAGACGGACGGACGATTTTTTGGTTCCATCGGCGCAATCCGCTACCACACAAGGTCAAACGCGAAAAGGGAAAAAGCGAGAGGAAAAAAATAAAAAAAATAAAAAAAATGTATCGCCGGTTGAGACGGAGCAAATTCTTCTGCTGATCTGCACATCCGCCTCCGCCTTTGCCTTTGCCTTTGCCTTTGCCTTTGCCTTTGCCTTTGCCTTTAGACCGCTTCTTCCACCGCACAAACAGTGCTAAGCCAGCCTCAGGTTCGCAATCACTATATAGACGTCTTCGGTCCCTCCCACTTTGCCTGTCCGTCTCCTAGTTCTCTACTCACCTTTCCCCTACACCGTCGACGTTCGTCTGTCTACGCTCGACTTTTTCCAAAATGGCCACAGTCTCTATGACAAGTGGTGTCCCCTCCGCCTCCTCGGCTTCCTCGCCCGACGAGTCCCACGTGAGCGAAGCGCACGCTCGCGTCCTCGACGAGACGCTCTTCCCCGCCGATTCGTACACCAGCGACACCAAGACCTACTGGGCTGACCTTGCCTTTGGCGAAAAGACCGCTTTCGTCAACGCTCAGAACAATGCAGAGGCTAAGCGCGAGCTAGGCGAGATCGGTCGCATGTTCAAGCAAGATCCTCTCTCCCCTGTCCGTGCCTACTTTGGCAACTACGTTATCACCGGTCTCGGTCTCTTTGTGGAAGGCTATACCCTCTTCTCCATCGGAAACCTCAGCCCTCTCTTCAAGGCGGTTTGGCCCCAGTGCTGGAAGACGCACAGGGTCTGCGACAAAAACTGGCTCTCGGCCATCGACTACCTCGAGATCGTCGGTATCATTGTTGGTCAAATCCTCGTCGGTATCGAAGGTGATTGGATTGGTCGTCGCTTCGGTATGGTCCAGGACGCTCTTATCATGACTCTCGGTTCCGTCATGCTCACTGCCATGTGGGGTAACTCGCTCAACGGTTGGGTTATCTGCTACGCTTGGTCCATCTTCGTCTACGGCATCGGCGTTGGTGGTGAATACCCAATGACTTCCACTCGTGCCATGGAGGGTCTCGGTGTCGGCCGTGCTGCCACCACCGGAGACCGCATGCACCGTGGAAGGAAGGTCGCCCTTTCCTTCTTGATGCAGGGTTGGGGTCAGCTCGCCAACCAGGTCGTCTTGATCGTCCTTCTCCTCATCTTCCACCACAGCCTCAGCGGCCCTTACTCCGAGACTTCCATTCAGTGGGTCTTCCGTCTTCAGTTTGGTGTGATCGCTCTTCTCACCCTCTACCTCGCCTACTACCGTTACTACCGCATGAGGTACTCGGATGCTGCCCTCAGAAACGCCAAGAAGCGTCTCAACACTTCGGGTTACGACGTCACCTCGCTCAAGCTTTCGCTCCGTCACTACTGGCACCGTCTCATCGGTACTGCCGGCGGTTGGTTCGCCAACGACTTTTTCTTCTACGGTAACAAGATCTTCTCCGGCGTCTTTATCAACGTCATCACCAACAACAGGGGTGGCATCGAGACTACCTGGACCTACAACCTCTACAACATCATCATCTCGCTCGCCGGCTACTACCTGGCTGCCTTCCTCATGGACCACAAGCAGTACGGTCGTAAGTGGATGCAGGCCAACGGTTTTGCCGCCGATTTCATCTTGTTCATCATCGGCGCCGCCATGTTCGACACCCTCAGCAAGCCCGGTTCCGGTATCAAGGCTTTCCAGGCCATTTACTTTCTCTCGGGTTTCTTCAACCAGTTCGGACCCAACTCGACCACCTTCCTGCTCGCTGCCGAGGTCTTCCCCGCCTCGATTCGTGCCACCTCGCACGGTGTGTCGGCTGCTTGCGGTAAGCTCGGTGCATTGGCGCCCGCTATCCTGTACAACTACATTGGCAACCACACCAAGTTCTGGGTGGTGTCGTGGTTCGGTCTCTTCGGTTGGTTCGTCACCATCGTCTTTGTGCCTGATACCACGGGTCTTGACCTTCGCGAGCAGGAACGCTACTGGCAGTGCGTCGTCCAGGGTCGCGAACACGAGTACCACGGCGTTGCCATCCATCCGCGTCATCTTTCGCTGTACGAGCGTGTGGTGCTCAAGCGTCATCGCTACTACGACCCCGAGCTCGACCGTCAGCAGAAGTTGCAGGAGCTCGAGGCTCTCTTCCGCAACTCCAAGAGTGAGAAGGGTCTCGAGTCGGAAGAGATTCCTGAAGAGGAGCTTCTCGACGCTGATCTTCAGCTCTACTTCCAGTCGCTGGCCGACAATCAGAACTCCAAGCTTGAGCATTCGCAGCCTTCCAACGTCCAACATCCGTCCAAGTTGGCCGAGGTCGAGAGGAAACTCTAAACATATCCATCCCCTCGCAGCAGTGTACTTTTCTTTCGTCTTGGCTTTGCATACAGTACATTAGATTTTATCCAAACACAACTTGGATGAACTAAAGGGCTTTGCCTCATGCACAATTCCAGTTTGGTTTTAATCGCTCTTGTTTGGTTGATTGCTGGTGTCTGTCTGGATCTGTCCGGTTCCTTATGTCGTCTTAAGTTTAGATTGGGGGGGGGAGAGGGGGTAGGGGAGGTAGGAGAATGTACACTAATGATGAGGATTTCGAACTACGAGTAGGACAGTTTGGCTTGGGATGACGGGGGGGTTCGAAGTTCGTCTGTCTTGGTTGCTGCTGCGGTTGATACAGCTACTCAACAAAGCCCCAAAAAAAAGCCTTTCAATAATCCCTCGCTTCCTTCTTGAAGGTCATCTCAAAATCCAATTCACCCAGTTCTAGAGTCTCTTCAGTGGGACAAATCGCGTTTTTTGACGCCTTGTTTTTCTACCAAAATCAACACTTTCATCTCTGACAGTAAGAGCTACCTTCGTAGCAGTGAGTCGATCAAAGCTGAATGGGTGAATGTGGTGAACTACAACCGCATGAAACAGGATCTGCGATGCAAACATACAATGAAACCATTCTCCTTTTCGTCGATTCAATCGCTCCAGTCCGATTCCTCCAACTGTTCACGAAGCGAGACTGACGACGACAACAACAACAAGTCTTGCCTCCGTCGCTGTGGCTCTGACAATCTCGACCCTACCCTACTCCGTTTGCGACGACCCTCCTGACCCTCCCCATGCCGCTTAACCCTAGAACCAACCTCAACAGCGTCGTTTTCACTAACCGTCCAGTCACCCGTGGTGATCTTGACTCGCTCCAACGTCGCGCGCTCGCCAGGATCACTACGAAGCATTTGCTCGAACTCACCAGCTTGGAACAGCAACTGATCCACCTGCTGATCCGAAAGCTGTTCGATCGGATGCTTATCAGCCACCTTGCCATTCGACGCGATCGCAGACCGCACGCGCTCCTCGATGCGTGGCCATACTTCATCCCCCCCTCTCTCCTCGTCGGCGCTATCACCTTGACTCTCAAGCTCAGCCTGCATCGTAGCCACTCCATCCCGAGTGGTCGACACAAAACAGTCGAGCTCGTCCTTACCCACTTCTTCACCCTCTGCATCCTCCTCCGAACGCTCCGTCTGCATCGATGACCGCCCTGGTCGCTGCAAACCCATCGAAGCCGCAGGGTGTGGCATGGACGATCGAACACCGGTCGAAGTCGCCATGGCTTCGCTTGAACCACCACCACGCTCGGTGCGTTTCAAAGAGACAGCACGCCAAACTTGCAAGATGTCGAGAGCATGAACGATGAGATCGCGCCGATCCATGTCCGTAACACCACCACCGGGAGCCGCAGCTGCTTTTGCCCGACGCTTACCTTTGATGGGCTTGAGGTCGCCCAACCAGGGAATCGTGGCGGCCTCGAGTCGAAGCGACAAGCACATCTGGCCGTAGAGTGCCACGCCACGCTTGCTGGTTGCATCTTCAGCCCACGACCACGATGCACTGAAAGCTGCGGAGCTGAGTGTGGCAGAATCGAACGAGAGCGCTTGGTAGGTACAGCTAAAGATCTCGAGCAGCGGTGCAAGCGTCTTGGTACGCACCTCTATCGCCAGAACCACAGCTGCAAAGGCTACCAGCCTAGGATTGGTGGCGTAGATGTCGCGCCTGGGCCACCAAAACGCACAAAGATCGAGTGCACTCGCCTCGATAGCTTCTAACGAAGTGTCGACAAGCCGCACGGACCGATCTGCTTGACAAGATTTGCGAGAGATCTGCAACGGTTGCAGAAATTTGACGACTTTTGCGCTGAGAATGCCTGGCTTGGTTGCTGCTGGGCTAGTACTCAGCTGTGATCGGAAGAATGCGATGACTTGACCAACGTAGCTGTCCGGATTCGACAGGTGTACGTTACGAACCGCATCGTTGACGAGCAAGCGGAGCAGTTTGAAAGCTTTTCGCACGTTGAGATAGGAGAGATGCGCTGCGTCGGAAACGGTCTCGAGATCGATACGTATACCTTGGCGGCGAAGGACAGCATAACAGCAGGCCGCAGCAAGGAAAAGGGAATCGTTTCCCCACCTCACCCTGCGTACTGCCAAGCTGGAAGGTAACAAGCGGGGGGAGACGGAAGCAAGCGAAGACGTGGCAGCACGATCAACGTTTGTGGCAAGCGCATTCGGAGCATTGTCGATATCAGACTCGGAGATGCCGACATGCTTTGACGCACCGTTCCAAGACTCTTGACGCGCACGTTGAAAGAGAAAGTCGACCTGAGCAAACAGGCCGGCATGTCCGAGCGTGGTCAAAGTGCCTTGAATGCGAGCATCCACTTCCGGTTTTCGACAAAACTCGTTTCGACGGCGTGAATCTTGGAGTGTGCGGGTCCAGTACGGCGGTCCCGATGCACCAATGCCATCGAACAAGGAGGAAGATGCAACTCGATCTGCGGCTGGTCCACCTAGAGCATAGGCTACTTCATACCTGTTGGTTGGATGATAAAATTGGAGCTCCTGAGAGACTGTGCCGCAGTTTGAGCATACCCACTGGCCAATCTCGTCGACAAAGGCAAGTGTACCACGCAAGCCACAGTCAGGACAAGTTTGTGGCATGTTGCTGGTGCGGCGGCGGTGTGGATCAATCGATCTTGCGGTCGACCCGAGTCAACCAGGAACGGTCCATCTTTGCTTAGAGTCTTTACAAGCTCGACCGTCTCGCTTGGCTAGAGATGAGAGTCTGTCGACGATGTTGGCCGTTGTTAGTGAGTGGACAAGTTGCTGTCAAATACTCACACTGTCAGAAGAAGGCCAAGCAAGCAAGCAAGCAAGCAAGCAAGGCTGCATACAAGTTATATAAAATGATAATATAAGATCCGAGACCGGTTCAGCAAATCGAAATCAAGTGTTACATCATCTGAAACAAAACATTTAATAAGATGATAGAAATAAGTACACGACACGAGCAAGAAAAGGGCGTTTCGCGGATTGGCAAAATGAGCGCCGACACACAGACGAGCAAATCGACTTTCGTGTAACTTTTCCTGCCGCTTCTTTGTCGACATCACCTCTCCCATCGACTCTGGTGGCACACCCTCGCTACGCCTCTTGACCTTGATCGTGCCTCGAGTCTGCTCACCCTCGCCCTCTTCCTTGCGTCGCACCTATCCGTGACAATCCCAGCTGTCAGCAGTACACTGTCGTTACCCGCATTCGCCAGTTTCATCACATTCCAGCCACATCTATACCCCAGAGCAATACACCCCCCACCACGCTCGCCTTTCCATTCGGTGATACTTGCTGCAGCCTGCACAGCTAATTCTATCCTACAGCCATCAACGTCACGAGGCTCCTCGGAACCACGCCGGTATCATTTGCAAAGCTCGAGCAATCGGTCCGCAATCCTCAATCCTACTCGGAAACCGCATGTCAGCAAGCCAGATCTGCACTACCACGTCGCACTTTGACGACGCTCCCGACGCAAGAGAGCGCCTTTAGATACAGAGCATTGAGTCGACAATCAACGCCAACTCCACTTCCCCCACATTTCATCTATTCCGCTCTCATTGCACTGCCACACTTTTATCTCCATGTCGTATCCGCAACACCCTTCGCCAGCGGGCACTGCCTTCATACCGCCAAGCCCAGCTGTCGTCAGAAGTCAGAACCTACCCTATATTCCGAGCCAACACCAACCCATGCCTGCGCCAGGCGTGCCATATCCTCAACTTCACCCACCACAGCCCGGATTTGCTCATCATTCGCAGCACCAACACCAACATCGCCCCATCGCCGCCCTTCCACGCCAGATGCATTCTGCACACACCTCTTCAGCACGACCTCAAATGCAAACACCAAAGCCGAGCTCAGCACACCGTGTTGGAATGCCCAGGGCGCCGTATTCCACCAACGATCCTTCTGCCGCCTTCAAGCGTCCAAAGATGGTGGGAGATGGTTTCGAAGCATCTTACCTTCTCCCCGGTCCCAGCAATCGCATTCTGTTGTCGCTCAAGTCGGGTTTGCCATCACAGATCGATTGGGCTCTTTCTCGTCTCGTTCAGCTTACCGCAAATCACCGCGACCCCGCAGCTCGCGAATTCACCCTCGACAGTGTTCCGGGCCTGGCGGACGCCTTGCTCTCGTACGTGCGCAGAATTCACGCCGCTCTCACCGGACAACCTGAGGCTAAGTGGGCTTCTGCTTATTTTGAGCAGCCGTCCGAGGTCCGCGACGTGGGCATTGGTGCTCCTGGTGATGACGGTCATCAAGGCATCTCGACACTTCAGCTAACCAACAATAACTATAATCACGACACCAGTCACGCTCTTGTCAGAGGTTTTCATTCACAGCCTCGTCCAGCCATCCTTTTCAATCCTTGTGCCGTCCCAGCGCACGCTACTCTGATGCGTAGAGCACTCGAAGCTGCCCTATCGCTTCGCAATTTCACCACTCACAGCTCCAATGCACGCAGCTTGGCCTCGATCAAAGGCATTCACGACCTCATCCGCGACATTCTTCAACTTCCCGTCGCAGCGATCCACCTCGACCATGTCCGCAAACTCGATCAAGACCCGTCTGAGTCTGCGCACGAGGATGGCTGGCTGGAAATCGAAGGTATTGCCGAATTGCGTCTCTACTTCCTCGACATCCTCGAGGCACTGGCGAGCAAGATCGTCTTGACACGCCGCGCCGCAGGTGCACTTTCCACTGCAGCCAATAGACAGTCCACCGCGTCGGACCCATCCGAGCCTGCCAAAGCCCATGCTAGCTCCGGCGATGAGATCTTCTCAGTGCTCATTTCACTGGCCAAGAATTCCAAAGATCGCGCCTTCTTGCTGGGCTCGTTGCGCTGCCTCTCCACCATGGCCGCTGTCGAACGTAACGAGGCTGCTTTCCTCGACATTACGCTGCCCTCCGGAGAGGAATCGCCCGGTCTGCTACAGCGTTGCGTCGAGCTCCTGCCCCTCACCCAAGACACCGAGCTACTCGAAGCTGTGCTCGATTTGCTCTACCAACTCGTCTGTATTGGCAACAACGCCATCAAAATCGCCGCAGCTGTCCATCTGGATGCCCACCGCTCCACAAAGACGCAGCGAAGCAGCCCGACTGCCATCCAGTCAGCTCAAGCTGCGAGTGCGCACGCCACAGCGAAAACCGCAGCCCTCGTTCGCATTTTGTCACGCAACTTGCAGCTTGGTCGCACCATGTGGGAGCGTGCACTACCGCTCACAGTGCCACAGGAATGGGTCTCGAGTGTTCCCAGCCGCCACTATGAAACACTACGCAAGAAACGAGATTTGCAGATTAGGCTCGCCAACGAGACGCCACAGGAACGCGCCAGACGCAAAAAGCTCACCCGCCAGGAACGTCAGAGTCTGCTCGGTCTCAAAGAGCCCGAGCGAGGCATTGCGTGGATGAGGATGGTCTTCCAACGTAATCCGGAGCGCGAAGTCACCCAGATGGAGTTTTGGACCGCGTACAAGGAAGAATTCACCAACCATAACGACGGCGTTCCGCTGGCGCAAGCTGCTGAGCTGATTCGCGCTGTCAGTCACGTCTTTCCGCAAGCAGCCGCCATGGTGGTGCCTGCGCAAAACGGTCAACCGCAGCGTTTCGTCATCAAGGGCGTCGAAGTCAGGGACAGGGACCCTGACGTTTTGGAGCCTTACAGGTGTCGATGGTCGACGTGTTCAGCTCCTGAAACAGACACTCCGGAGGCACAGAAGAGGCATGCAAAGTTGCACGTCGAGTACGCTACCGATGGTCGATGCGGATGGAAGCATTGCAGCTTTGACACCAAAACAAGCGGCTTCACGTCCGAGGTGGCGCAAAAGCGAGTGCTGTTGTCGCACGTGCTGACGCATATCAAGTCCACTGACACTGCGACCGAGTCACGCCAAGCACCAGGACGTTCCGAAATCGTGGTAGATGAGAATCTGCGCGTTGTGTCAGGCGGCAAGCACACGGGTGAAGCGGCGAAGCTGATTGCTGCGAAAGGTGCTAATGGTGCGCGTGTGTTGCGCGGCAAGAGGGATTCGGACGGCGTAGATGTGAGCTTCACACTGGACAGCATTGTATCCGGCGGAGATAGTGGCAAGGCAGACGGTAGCGGCCATGCGCGACGTGCGTCCACCAATGCAACTCGCTCTAGCGGCACGGTGGACAACCCTGGCTGGTACGTCTTCGACGTGATTCGCACACCATCCGTTGGCAACGACGACAACGTGTCGCCTCAAGGACCCGCGTTTACTTCGATCCTGATTCTGCGTATGCTGACGAGGCGAGCGGCGTCTTTGCTGCAAAAGGCAGGATCCAAGCGTAGCGACCAGACCGAGGACGAAGAGGATGCAGCCGCGATTCGGGGACAGGGCGATGATAGGTTCGGTCTACCGTTGCCAGCCAATTTCGGCTCTTCGGACAGGTGCAAACATGCAGGAGGAGGTGGTGATGATGACGAGGGCGAGCAAGGAGATGCTGCTGCGGAAGGGCGATCGCAATGGAGGGGCGAGGATGACTTTGAGACGACAGAGGCGTGGGCGGTAGATGCAGCAACCAGGGTACTGGATGCAGTGGAAGGAGTGGAGAATGAGCTGATGCACCACTCGTCGCAGAACGACATTCTGACTTCGTACATCAATGACACGCTAGCGGAGCTGCATCGTCGCCCAACACGAGGAGATTCGACATGGTCGAGCTTGGGTCAAGTCGACCCTCAATTGTCGTGATGCGCTCGTGTTGGGCGCTTTTGTCCACGGATACTTGACTGGTATAGCAATACTCAAAGACAAAACGCATCTAACTGAATGCAACTGTACAAGTGTGGCAAGAGAATGTCTGTCAGCCATGTGCTGCAGTGGTGGCTGACACAATGAAAAAGCATAGCCGTCTGAAGTAAGATCAGGTGAGACCATGAAGCCTGCGGCACGACAATCCCATCAAGAGACAAGAGCGGACATGCTGTAAGTGATAGCTTCCCTTCTTGATGATATTATATATTATTATTTAATTGATTTATTTCGGCCAAAATTATGGGCTGCGAAAATAGAATCATCGGTGATGGCAGTACTGTACTGCTGTCTGAGCATGTGGCCCGAGTTGAGCAGCTGCGCAGCCAGAGTGCAGCATCCAACGCGAACGAACGCATCCCGGCACACCTCTACTGCACTTTACTGTACTAAGCGAGCCTGGTCGCATGCAGACAAGGGTTTCGTGTGTCGGACCTGGCTACTTGATTCTGATTCTGTCTGCTCATCCATCTTTTGCGCTTGTCAACATCACCCCTGCACACCATCGCATGGACTCGTTATTGCGTCTGATCATTCCAGCGTGATCTCGCATCCTCTTGACGCTTCAGCACGTCCACCAACGCAACAGGTCAGCTCACGCACCATACTGATTCGAACGCATCGCACAGATCCCAGCTTGCTCGTCCATCGCATCCACCGCTGGCTCCGACGCTTTGTGCCAAGATGGAGATGTCGCTTATGCGCGCTTCCATCTGAACTGCATCCACACCAGCTGCTACGTGGCTCCGTCACTTAGCTACAGTGACAAGCTCAACTGAGCTTCCGAGCGAATCAGCTATGGCGTCTCATAGCCCCATGTCGTCGCCGACAATCCATGTCAACAAGTGGTCCGAGCAGCAGGTCGTTGATTGGCTTTCTAATGTCGGCCTTTCCAAATATGCACGAGACTTCAAGTCGAATGGCATCACTGGCGATGTTCTCGTGCTGCTCGACGATGAAGCCTTGAAGGATATCGGTGTAGTTACTATTGGTCAACGACTGGCTCTTCTGGGCGCCATCCATCGCCTCAAACAGCAGTTTGGCATCCCAATTCAGGATGGCGATTGGATTCCCAAATCTGTCGAAGCGCAAGAGCAAGCTTCAAATGCTCTCACCACAGCTCACATGGCTGGTGCGCTCCGCCAACGAGATGATCGCATCCGCCTTCTCGAATCGCAGATCCTTCGTCTGGCAGATTACCTCGCTCGCTTCCAACAGGATATGGCTTCGGTCGCCAGGCAGGTGGGAGTCAAAGCGCACTCCATCGATACGCCCATCACCCTTGTCTCAAATTCGCTTCATTCCCACCACTCCTCGGAAAGCAGCATCAATTCCATCCCAGGCTTAGCGTCCAGCTCCGACGCTGCATCCACGCGTACGGCTAGCTTGCCGCTCGAGTCGCCCACCTCGCGCAACTTTGCCGGTCTCGTCTCGCCAACTCGCACCGGCTTCACTTATCCAGCAGGCCATCCGATGAGCGGGTTCAAACCAGCTACGCTCACGCCCGGCAGATCAGACGGTACTGGCGCCAACTCGCCCATGACGCCCACAACTGTCGCTCATTCGTATCCGGGCAGCTCGGCCAACGTTGGGCCCACCGACTTGTCGCCAACCCAGTCGACGCCCTCTGCTGCCTTGCATACCTCGCTCTCTCAGCCCGGCTTTGCCCAACCGCTCCCACAGCCATCTCAGCAGCCTTCGAGTGCCGGCTCCTCCTCAGTGGTCAGCCCCACGCGCCGACTTGCACATCAGAACTCCATCGCACAGCCTGATGCAGCAGCCTCTTCGCGGCCTCGAGCTGGCTCGTTGGGTGCGCTCACTGCATATTCACCCAATGCAAACTCTCCCTCGTCTGCCAACCACTCGGAGCTTGCCAACAGCAATGGTGGCAGTGCGCCCTCGAGCTCAGCTGTCGAGCGCGACGACTCCAAAGATATGGCCAGTACCACTGAACTTGGCGCCAACCCTAACGCAGCCGCCAACTCGTCGTCGTCGTCGTCGGCACCTGGACCCAACAACAGCAGCTCGTCCGATAGCAACCCATACAAGTCGTTCCGTGTCACGCTCGATGACCCGTGCTACAAAGTGCTGCCGGCAGCGCTGAAAAAGTACAAGATCAACGACGACTGGCGCAAGTATGCGCTGTTCATCTGCTATGGCAAAACGGAGCGATGTCTGAGCTACGACGAAAAGCCGTTGCTGCTGTTCCAGAAGCTCAAAGAGAACGATCAAAGCCCCGTGTTCATGCTGCGACACATCCGCGACGTCAAGTCGCCGATCGCCATCGCCGAGGCCAAGGCAGCAGCCAAGCTGCAGGAGCGCGAGAGCGAGGGCGGCACAGCCACCAAGAAGCGTGCACCACCCAGAGCTGATCGACGCCGCATCATCGTTGGAATGCCACCGCCCGGAGCTCTTGTGACCAACACGGCGCAACCAGTTGAAGTTGGGCCTGCCAGTGACCTGCCCGAGCGCACCAAGCTCACCAGAACCTATGCGGTGGCCATCTATCCGTACATGCCTGAACGCGACGACGAATTCGACGTCAACGTAGGCGACACATTCATCGTCTTGAACAAGGCGAAAGGATGGTGGATCGTTCAGAGAGATGCCAAGCGCGACGGTACCGGCGATGTCGTGTTCAGCGTTCCAACAACCGAAGTGATCTCAGACGAAGGTCAAGACGGCGTTACCTATTCCAACTATCGCGCCGAGTTTGCATCGGGCTGGGTGCCGGCAGGATGTCTGCTCGAAACCAGTCGGCCTTTGGGCAGCATGTTGGATTCAGAGAAGCGGGCGACGATCTCACCATCGATCATCACGAGTACGAGTACGCCAGGGATCATGCTAATGGACTATGACGAAGGTGATCTGCATCTGCAGAAGGATGAGCGGGTGCGCGTATTCAAAAGGTACAACCATTGGTCGTACTGCGTTCAAGAACGAGATCCGCATATGCATGCATGGCTACCTTCGTGGTATCTTGGCAAGCTATCGTCGTCGTCGTCGTCGTCATCGTCATCGTCATCGATCAGTGGTGGAGCTGCGAGCAACAGCAACGGCATGCTGCCCAAATCTCAATCGGCCAACGCGCTGACATCAGCAGCCATGAGCAACGCTGAAGCTGGAGGTGCCACGGCAAATTCGCCATGATGGTACTTGTCCGTCTGTACCAGATGCGGCAATCTAATCCAAGTAGTTGCACATGTTTGCCGTTTTGAATCCCAGAACGTGGCCGAGCTATACTAATACAGTTATGACAGCAGCAGAGGATCTGAGTGTGAGTGGTGAGAAAACGGAATTTGTTAGATCGATGTTTCGCTCGTGTGGGCGCGCCTATTGATAAAGGCGAGGGTGGAGGTGGGTGGTCGGACGCTCAAAAAGGCGCAAAAACAGAGAAAGCTTTTCAGGATCGTGCATTTGTGTCTGTGCGTGCGTGCGTGTGTGTGTGTGTGTGTGTGTCAACAGCCAGGCTGCGATCTTGCTGATCCTCATCCACTCTCCACATCACTGGATTGATCGCATCCCTCTTCCGTCGAGAGCCCAGCATGACGGATCCAGATCGCTCTGGCACAAACGAGCGCCGAGGCCAGGGATCCAAGTCGCAGCAGCCTTTCGAAGTAGCTGCCGACGAATACCAGGCTCCTTTTCAGCTGACTGCCAAGAAGGCCACAACAGAAGCAGAAAACAAGACAGCAGACACCACCGAATCTCAACTAGATGCCACTGCATTCGCTTCCTCCCCCTACTTTGACGATCAAGAGGCAAGGGAGGCAATCGAGTGGGCTTTGTCCCAGCGCCAGGCCGGCATTGATGTTGGCAACAACGATGCATCCGCATCGGCAGATGCTTCTGGCGGTGCTGTCGAGATCGGACGTAGACGGCGTCGGGATAGTCAGGTGGGCAGCTACGACGAGGGCGGTAGTATCTTTGATGGTCCTGGTGCCGGAGCTGTGCCGAGTTCGGTGAGCAGCATGCGCCATGAGATGGCCAGACCTGAGCTTGGTCGTCGTGCTTCTCGAAGCTCTCGAAGGCGCATCTCCATGGAAGGCCGCTCTCCTCGTCGTACCCGCAAACTTTCGATCACATCCGCCCAGAGCGAAGCCGTCACCACCTCGAGCGAACGCAGCATTTCTCCAGACTCGGTCGCTGGTCGCCGTAAGCCCGCAAGTCAACGCAGCGGAAGCGCCTACCGTTTTGGCCGAAGGAAGCGCGTTCCTGAAGATTCCGAGCTCACCGGATCCAGTCAGCCGAAAGGTGTGCTTGGCTCCCTTTTCGCCTCCATCCGTGGTGACCGTGGCGATGATGACGACGACGACGATGCACCAAGCCGCCGCTCTTCTTCTCGCCCTCTCTTATCACGCAGACGCTCCTCGGGCTCGGTAGTTTCATCTCGAGCTGGCCCATCCGACGCAGGTCTAGATGACAGCGATGAGGAACAGGATGGCAGAGGCTGGAGCGATGATGATTACGGCTTCGATGACGAAGAAGATGAAGATGCGTCGTACCACACTTCCGACGACGAGGACGGTGCGAACCGTAACGGCATTCTTCCCTCGGTGTTTGGCACCCTCAGCGGCTCGGTCGATCCCGTCTTTGGTGATACCCGCTTCTCCACCGACCATCCACCTGAAGATGAACTAGATGCCCAGCTTGGCGGCCGCGATCTTGAGCAAGGCGATGCGTCTGGCTTTGTCCGATCCGAGGCCGACAATCGCGCCAGCGTCCACGCCCGCGATCGTGCGACCGGTATCAGCGCTGCTCAAGCTAAGAGAGATCTCAGCTTCCTCGACAAGTCTTCCAAGAGCCGCCAGCAGGTCTATCTCGCCGAAGAAGATACTGTCATTCGTTTCACTGGCTATCGAACGCTCGTTGCCAATCAGATCATCTACTCGGTCGTTTGCTGCCTTACTTTCGGTATCGTCTATCTAGTCGGTCGATGGCTGCCTCGCTTCCGCCTCAAGTACGTCTGCAAGGAGGTCGCATTTGAAGACGCCGAGTTCATCGTGATCGAGAACCAGTGGGGGGATCTGCACAAGGAGACAATCACGACCATTCCCTTTGCTCGCCCTCTCGCAACCGTCTTCCCGCACTCGTCTCGCGAACCCCCCTCCACTCAGGCCGAATTCCAGTCCGCGCCCACGATCAACCTTCCTCCCGAGCTTGTCAGTAAGAGCAATGCACCTTCCAAAGCCACCTCTGCCAAGAGTAGCATCATCAACGGCGTCACTGCCACCAACGGCTCCAGTAACTTGGACGCTCCGCCTACGGGAGGGCTGCCCATGCTTTCTGGCGTGCAGACCGAGCAACTCATGGAGCTCAGCTTTTTCGATTACCGATATACTCGCTTCGCCCTGCATCCACCCACTGGCCGCCTTCGCATGGTTAAGGACTGGAGGGACCCTCTCTGGACCTCGCTCAATGCGATCAACAACGGCATCAGCTTCGACGCCGAGAAAGATCGCACCACCATCTTTGGCAAAAACGTCATCGAAATCCAGGCCAAATCCACCTGGCAGCTTTTGGTCGATGAAGTGCTTCACCCTTTCTACATGTTCCAGATCGTCTCCATCATCCTCTGGTCCTTCGACAACTACTACTACTACGCCTTCTGCATTGCCGTCATCTCGCTCGCTTCCATCTTTACCACGCTCATCGAGACTCGCCAAACCGTCAACCGCATGCGTGAGATGAGCCGCTTTACCTGCGAGGTCAGGGTCCTGCGCGAAGGAAACTGGCAGGTGCTCGATTCCGGTGATCTCGTCCCAGGTGATGTCTACGATGTAGCCGAATCCGGTCTACTCCTTTTCCCGGCGGACAGTGTGCTGCTCAGCGGCGACGCCATTGTCAACGAGAGTATGCTTACAGGCGAAAGTGTACCGGTCAGCAAGGTGCCGCTCACCACGCCCACCATGGTCGGGCTTCACGCCGCGGGCACCGAGGTCACCGCTGATCTCGCCAAGCACTTCCTCTTCTCCGGGACTCGCATCATTCGCATCCGTGGCAATGGTTCGACCGATAAGAACGAGACTGGCGCCAAGGCGATGGTTGTACGCACTGGATTCAACACTACCAAAGGTGCGCTGGTGCGCAGCATGCTGTTCCCCAAACCAATGGGCTTTAAGTTCTACCGCGATTCGTTCCGCTTCATCGGCTTCCTTGCGATTGTCGCGGGAATCGGCTTCACCTTCTCGGCTGTCAACTTCGTCAAGATCGGCATCGCTTGGCACACGATTGTGATCCGTGCGCTGGATCTTGTCACTGTGGTGGTGCCGCCTGCTTTGCCTGCCACCATGTCGATCGGCATCTCTTTCGCCATCAACCGTCTTCGCAAGCTCAACATCTTCTGCATCTCGCCCAATCGCGTCATCATCGGAGGCAAGGTCAACGTCTTCTGCTTCGACAAGACCGGTACGCTCACCGCGGACGGGCTCGACGTGCTTGGGACCCGAACGATCGATCTCAAGGCGGGCCGATTCAGTGAACTGCACGAGACCGTGGACGAGATGCCGGTGGGCATGGGCTCCAAGAGCGATGCGGATGCGCGCAAGATGCCGCTGCTGTATGCACTCGCCACGTGCCATTCGCTCAAAGTGGTGGATGGCGAGGTGATAGGTGATCCGCTGGATGTCAAGATGTTCGAGTATACCGGCTGGACGCTGGACGAAGGCAAGGAGCGATCCGCCAAGGCGACGACCAAGACGGGTACGGCTAAGAACGGCAAATCGAAACTCACCGAACGACCTCCGGCACTGGTGCAAACGGTGGTACGTCCACCCGGTGGACAAGCTTTCGAGGTTGAGGATGCGATCAAGTCTGGACGGCATGCGCACTTTCTCGAACTGGGCGTGCTGCGTACGTTTGAATTTGTTTCGTCACTTCGCCGAATGAGCGTGATTGTCAAGCGACTGAAATCGCAGTCAATGGAGGTGTTTGTCAAAGGTGCGCCCGAGGTGATGGTGGATATCTGCGACAAGGATACGTTCCCTGCGGACTACGACGACCTGCTGTCGTACTACACCAAGCATGGGTATCGTGTGATCGCGTGTGCTGGCAAATCCATGGCAGGCATGAGCTGGATCAAGGCGCAGCGGATGCGTCGAGAACAGGCCGAGAGCGGATTGCGTTTTCTGGGGCTGATCATCTTTGAGAATAAGCTCAAGGACGAGACGGCGCCGGCGATCGAGGTGCTGAAGCAGGCGAACATCATCACCAAGATGGTGACGGGCGATAATCCGAGGACGGCGATCAGTGTTGCGCGCGAGTGCGGGATGGTGGGGCAGTCTGCGCATGTGTTTATGCCGACGTTTGTCGAGGGTGGGCAGAGGAGTTCGAGAGCGGTGGTGGATTGGTCGAGTGTAGATGATGATCGGATCAAGCTGGATGCGTATAATCTGCAGCCGAGGGAGGTGGATCGACATGTGTTGGATTTGGACGAGTTTGATTTCCAGGACTACCAACTTGCTTTGACGGGGGATGTGTTTAGGTGGATGATCGACTTTGCGCCGGTCGAGACTTTGCGTAGGATGCTGATCAAGGGCACCATCTTTGCCAGGATGTCGCCGGATGAAAAGCACGAGTTGATCGAACGGTTGCAGGCGTTGGGGTATACGGTGGGCATGTGTGGTGATGGTGCCAACGACTGTGGTGCACTCAAGGCAGCTGATATCGGCATCTCGTTGTCTGAAGCCGAGGCGTCGGTGGCAGCACCGTTTACGTCGTCCGTGAACAACATCTCGTGCGTGCTCGATGTGATCAAGGAAGGCCGCGCCGCACTGGTCACCTCGTTCGGCGCTTTTTCCTACATCGTCCTCTGCTCCATGATCCAGTTCGTTTCAGTGTTGTTGTTGTATTCGTTCGGTAGCAGTTTGTCCGATCTCATGTTCATGTACGCCGACTTCGCGGCGCTGCTGCTGAGCGTCTTCTCGGCGCGTACAGGTCCACCATAGCAATCGCAATACGATACGATTCTCTGCTCACGAGTTCCAGTGCGAATAGCGGTAGCATTAGCGAGTGAAACGACAGTGCGAGTGGCAAGATACAAGTACAAAACCGACAAGGAAGAAGGAAGGAAGGAAGGAAGGAAGGAAGGAAAGGGGAGAAATCAAATTTCGCCGTCGAGCTGCATGCTCCTTTCTACGGCCTTGTACATTTTGTTGGCATGCTTTCTGGATTTCGAGCGTTTCGACCTGCGCGATACGAGACGCTGCAACGCTCTTACGATCCTGACGAGGTACTTTGCAGCGAAGGATTCGAAGAGGAAGCAGATGATGGTGTTGAGCACGATCGCGACGAGGAGGGAGATTCGGAACGATAGGGGGAATTCGACGAGTTCGAGCAGATCTGGCAAAAATCCTGAAGGAGTGAACAGGGCCAGGAGGGAGAAGATGAGGAGCACTGTCACTGTGCCCATAAGCCAGGCATTTGTGTAGACGGGTTTGCGATATGGATAGCCTGTGCTGTAGATGAGTGCGCCGAATACGTATTGGAAGCTCGAGATGAGGAAGACCGCCGAGTTCTCCGGGTTTGAGGTGTTGAGCTCGTCAGGATTCACTTGTGGGGGAGTGTACCAGTCCTGGTGTCGCACAAAGAGGAACGCCCATAGTTGGAATGCGCCACAGATGACGACTTGGCCGATGAGGCTGACGAGCACTTTGCACGATACGAGGTTGGCGGTGGGTGCCTTGGGATGGATGGGCGGGTATTGGTTGGCCATGATGACCGAGTGAGTAGCCGAGCCTCGATCGAGAGGCTGCAGTTCGAATTCGTCTGACGAAGCGATCCTGGCAAGAATATGTGGAGCAAGAGTTGGCGTGGATTGGCACGCTATAAGGGTGATCGTCGTTGTCGTCGCTGGGATAGGAGGATGAGGGAGTGGAGGCAAAGGCCGATGTGAATATAATGTGATTTGTTGGAAGCGAGAGACGTCTGTCACTTAGAGCGGTCTCACAACTCAAACTGGGAAAATTGTGCATTAGCTCACTGTGCATCGCTTTGGGTGGTCGGTGCAGCGGCAATCGAGAGACACCGATGGCATTCATTCTTGCCTTCTTGCCTTTCGTCCGGCCATAACAACATACAGCAACAGCAACTAGTGTCGCGAGATTCATGTTACGGATCGCTTCGCTGCACACACTCTTCACCTATCTGCTTATCGTCCTCGTCTCCGTACTTGTTTATCGCAATCATCTTGGCTCGCATCTCTACTCTGACCAACACGGCATTCACATAGACGCAGAGCTCTCGGACACGCACGACGCTCCTTCACTCTCAACCTCCAGCACGATAGACAACATGACCTCGACTACCAACGCTAGACTCAAAGTGCTTCTGGTTAACGATGATGGCCCGCCTTCTGCCTCGTCACCCCATGTGCTTGGCTTGTACCAAGAGCTCACCGCCCTGGGCTGGGATGTGAGCGTAGTGCTCCCTTCGTATCAAAAGTCGTGGGGCTCCATGCAGTTCTCTCTCCAGGGCCCCGTGGCTTACTGGTACTATTATCCGCTCAAAGACAACTTCAACGGAAAGCATGTTGGCACAGCTGAATCTTGGTCAGCTACACGTCGACCCATCAATCGCCAACGAGGTGAGATCGCAGAATGGATCCTCCTCGATGGCTCACCCACTACGGCTGCTAATTCGGGTATGTTCAACCAGAACGCTTTCTTCGGCGAGACGGCTGCCGAACGACAAGCAGCCGCCAGCATAAACACTCCATTCGACCTGGTCGTATCCGGTCCCAACTTTGGCAGAAACACGGGCACAGCGTTTGCGCTCTCGTCCGGAACTCTCGGTGCAGCCATGGCAGCATCTCTTGCAGGCGTCAAGAGCATCGCAGTCTCGTTCGGTCATTTCATGTCCAACCCTCCCACATTCGCCCACCGATCCAACGCAAAAGGTCCGGGTCTTGAGCCTACCGAGCTGCAAAAGGTCGCCGCCGAGGCCAACAAGCTGTCGGCCAACCTCATCCACCGTCTCTACACCAACTGGCCCAACGAACCTGATGTAGGCTGCTACAGCATCAACGTTCCCCTCTGCGAGACGATTTCGAAGCCCGAAGTGGTGTGGACGCGAATCTGGCAGAACCGCTACGGTCCACTCTTTGCTGCCGAGAGTACGGCCAACTATCCTGCGCCCCCGGCACCGCAACCACCAACTGCGCCCACACCGCAGCACGTTCTCCACTTTGCTCCCAACATGGGTTCGTTGCTTGGGCCAAAGAAGCTGCCCGACGGGACGGATGTGTGGGCGATCCTCAACGGGTACGTGAGTATCTCGAGGTTGAGACCCAACTTTATGGAGGTCGATCAAAACGGTAAGGGTTTGGATGTGAGGTCGGTGCCGGATGAGGAAGCGAGGCGCGAGGCGCAAACTGATACTACTACTGCTGCTGCTGCCGAGGCTGAAGCTAAGCCGACGAGCGGTCAGAAGTTGCAAGACGGACTCGAAGTTGGGAAGCGTTGGAGACTTTAGACGATGTGACATTTCAGCCTATTGGATTGTGGAATTATAGTTACACTTCGGGCTTGTCGGGACCCTTGTGCGAAGAGTAGACCTTGTCGTGCGTCTCGTTGGCTCCAGCATGCATGTGTGGCTTGTTAGCGGGAAGATCAATATCCTATCCACACAGAGCCAATCACTATGTTAATATCCTCAGCTCACTTTTTGGGTTGGTGCAAAGGTGGTGGACTTACATGTGCTTGCACCTGTTGACGAATCTCGTCACCGCCTCGACCGCCCGTGTTGGTGTCGTCGCGACCTGCTTCTGGGTTCGGCACGGTGTTGGTGGGCACTTTGGGGTCCGCTTTCATATTTCCCCCGCCGAGAGAGTAGTTGTTCGGTAGAGTGCCCGCAACTTGTTGCTGTGGGCCAGTGGACGTAGATACGTTCGACATGGTAGGCTATAGTTGATGGGATGGGCGAAATCGATAGGGTCAGTGAGGGCGGTGGTGGGGGGGTTTATATACTCTAGTCGACGATGGTTTGTGTGACAAATGTTGAAGAAGGAGGATGAGTGATCATCATCGCGATAGCTCCCTCCACTGTCGCGACGATGCAAACGCTGACTCTCAAGGATTTGAGTGAGAGAATGTGTCCATGGCGTCGAATGATGCCACTATCTCACTCAGCATCGTCATGCTCACCTCAGCTGTCACTGTAGCTTAGACGAGAATCCAGTCTGATCAAACTAAGTGCTGTTCAGTTTCGAATTGCGTTGAACGTGAGAAATCGGTTGAGGATTAGCCACAGTCTTACAATGCCAAGGCCGGTGACTGTCCAGTGGCACGACGCTACTCTTCATCCGCGTTGATCGGCGGTGGTGATGGACCGGCCACAAGAACTGTCTCCGGGATTTGACCGTTGCGACATGACAGCCTCAGATCAAGACGGTAGAATTCACCGGCAGCCACCACCATGGGAGCAAGACGCCGGAATTATGGCCGGCAGCATCCAACGGTCAATTTCCTCGTCCAGCCAAATTGTAGCTTCGGGACGTTGTGATGATGGTGCGGTGGACGATGCTCGGTCCGTTCTCGGGACCAGAGGTGTACAGTAGTATCTCCGGGCAAAATGACAGAGAGAGCGATGCGAGCAAATTTCTTGGCAATGGTTTTGGACATGTCGCCGCCCCGGACCCCCCATCCGCGGACCCCATCATTCCAAGGCAGCGGTTGCAGCGTCGCATCGAGCCAAATGCAAGCGGCTCCGAGGTCATGACGGCCAATATTATAATTGAGATTACCCAGCATAAACGCCGTCACTTGGCAACGTCGGTCGGTGCGTTTCGGTGGCAAACGGCAATCGCTCATCTGAGCCATCAACGTTGTGGAAAGTTTGCTGCGGGGTTGCAATGGTGCTGCAACAAACTGCGCGATTCACATTCATGCTTCCCTTTCGCTCTCCCTTTGCCCTACCCCCTTTCTCGCCGCGCTACCTCGTGCTACGCTGTCAGTCAGTCAGTCAGTCAGTCAGTCAGTCGGTCAGGTGTCACCTTGCTACCCTTCCCGTCGTTGTTTCTCCGACATGCGAAACCAATTCATGGTGACAGTGCTCTGACAGATTCATTCCACACGCACCCACCCCAACGGCGACTTTTTTCTTCTCTTGTGGTTCCAGTGCAGCAGAGTGCAGTAACCGTTCCAGTCAGATGCAGTAGAGTACATAAAGCGACGTTCGCCTTCACGAATACGCAGCCAAATTCCCTCCCATTTGATCAAGCCTCGGTCGCCTTGTTCCTGCCATCCCTTATCGCCCACCACCCAACATGTCGCTGCCCGCGCAGTCGATCAAGCCATCCACCGGCTCGATGCCATGCTCTCGTCATTCCTTCTCCTCCATGTCACACCCAAACCCCACCGCCATCCGTTCGCGTGGAGGTGCCATTCGCAACGCTGTCAAGAGCGCCATGAGTCGACTCGGCGCTCCCCCGCACGAACAAGGCTCCGAAACCAGCAAGAGCATGTTGCTCAAAGAAGCATCGCTCTACACATGCTTCCTGCTCGCAGGGTGGGTCGACGCTACGCCAGGTGCACTTTTGCCAGCCATTCGACAGCATTGGAACCTCAGCTTCGTGTTGGTGTCGATGCTCTTCATAGGAACTTTTTTCGGCTGCATCATCGCTTCCTCCTCCATCTCTCCGCTGATGGACAGGTTCGGCTACGGCAAGATCATCACCGGCGCTGCTGCGCTCAGCATGGTATTTCCTATCGTATTCCTCACCATGCCTCCGTTTCCCGTGCTGATCGTCGCCATGATCTTTACCGGCATGGCCAACTCCACGTTGGACTCGCTGGTCAATGTGTGGATCTCGCAACGACCCAAGGCCGACGTGCGTCTGGGCTTCTTGCACTTCCTGTACGGTGTCGGTGCGCTCTCTTCTCCGCTGGCTGCGATTCCTTTCTTGCACGAGGGTCGAAAGGGAATTGCGTTCCAGTACTTTTTCATCGTCAGTCTTGGATTGGCTTTCACGGTGACCATCCTGGTCACCGTGGCCTTCCGTTTGCAACGCGATGAGCATGTTGAAGGTCCAACGCATCCAGTCGATTCCACCAATTCCATCGAACTTGAACCCACACACTCGCTTCCAGACGACAAGGACCACTCGGACAAAACCGACGCTGCTTGCGCCACTTGCATTTCTCACGGCGGCGAGGGGTCCCCTCTCGATGTCATGCCCACTTCGGCGCATGCTCACGGTGGAGCAGCTTGGGAATCGCACGCGCAGCCTGCACAGGTGGACACCAAGACGGGTTACCACAAGTTGCTCGCGGTGGTCAAGCAACGCAAGGTGCAACTGCTGGCTTTATTCACGGGCATCTATGTAGGCACCGAAGTGACCATCGGAGGTTGGTCTTCAACGTTCCTGATAGATGTTCGAAACCAAGAGACCAGTGCCAATGCGCTCGTCTCTGGATTTTGGGCGGGGATCGCGTTTGGTCGCATCTTGCTCATTCCAGTCACTGCGTGGATGGGTGAAGAGCTGGCGATCCTGACCTACTTGCTTTGTGCGATTGGGTTGCAGATCCTAGTGTGGCTAGTGCCCAACATGATCGCCAATGCCGTGGCGCTGGCGTTGATGGGTCTGTTTCTGGGTCCCGCTTTCCCTGCCATGATCAGGGTGGCGCAGAAGACGATTCGTCCAAGAGCTCATCTGACTGCCGCCATCAGTTTCATCTCGAGCTTCTCGGCAGCAGGCATGGCAGCATTGCCGTTTATCGTTGGAATCGCTTCCCAGGCCGCACCACAGGGGATCAGGGTTTTGCCGCCCATTTTGGTCGGCCTGTTGGCACTGCAGACGATGCTGTGGAGTGCCACGAATAAAGAGTACTTTGTAAGGAGATTTGTAAAGCGGCAAGGCGAGGCAGACACTGATGAGCAAGACCGCCTCGATTAGATACACAGATACCATACAGCAAGTAATGAGACTATAGTTGAGCCACCGTGCAATGGGGATTTTTTAGGGCTGCATGGATGGTAGTATGTACCGTATGCTCTGGAGGTGAGAATGAATTGCCTGGTAGGCTTAAATGAGTGCCAAGTCGGTGGGAGGGTGCAATATTATGAAAGCGCGGACCGGTGGCGTGCTGCCGTCGTCGGATCACATATTCATTAAATCACTACACTACATAGCGACTTACAAGATCCGATAACCAGTGCCAACATCCAATACTACTCTGGATGTTAGCCCCTATTACTCAAATCCTTCGAAGCTTCCAGCCACTGCGCATAATTCATCACCGATACTGCTCCACTGCAACTGAGTCACAGATATCAAACTCTGCGACAGTCTTTCTTTCTTTTTCGACTGTTTATTTGCGCCATTGGATGATCGCTACGAAGAGGTTGTCCAGCAAACTCGAATGCCAGCATCGAGCCGCTGGTCCTCGCAGCAACAGAGCCGTAAGCAGGCAGCCTCCTGTCCCAGGTGTGGGCTCGCGGCTTCCTGTGAAGCGATTTGGGATTCACCACTAGTGTGAATCTCTTCTCGCTGTTTTGTTGGAGTTCAAGTGAGGGCTTAACAACTCACAACGCTTCCCCAAGATTGCAACTTTAGGAACAAGATAACGGATGTCAAGCATCCGGTACTGAGTGACGCTGCGATTGTCACTTTGCATTGATTAACTCCTATAAGCTAATAAAAAAGCCCCCTGCCGGTCAATTAATCCCAGATCAACAATCTAACATTCTGCTACTTTTTTGTTCCGCCATATCAGTTTGAGCACAAGACACTCCAAAAGAGCTTGAGGTCGACCTCTCATCACTTGCCAGCGTTGCATCCAACACTTTACTAACCCATCCATCGCACCCTTTCTGAGACCCTTTACTCGATCTCGTCTACGCACACCACCTCACACAATAGCCAAAACAGAACTACATTCGACCAAACCCATACGATGTGACCCTACTGGGACCTCTCGACACTATTATGCAACGACGGTCTACTTTTCCCCTTCCTCACCTGCTGCCTCTTACCCCCTGGCCCCCACATATCCCTTAAGAAGCTGGTCATCTCCTCAAACAGCTCCCTGTACGCACCCCTCACGCCGATACTATGCGCACTATCCGTAAACATCCTAAACCTAAACCCCCTCACCTTGGCCTTGGTCAACAGATCCAACAGATGAGCCGAGTTGCTGAAATGCACATTATCATCTGCACTTCCCTGCATCAACATGTACTTTGTCTTACCGAACGCCGTGTTGGCATGGATCGCCGACCTTTCGTAATTCTTGGCATTGGTCGAGGGCGACTTCATGTATCGCTCCGTATATACCGAGTCGTAGAACTCCCACTTGGTTACCGGTGCAACCGAGATGGCGAGCGACAGCACGTCGCGGTCGAGTTCCACCGATTTGCCCGTTAGATAGCCACCGTAGCTCCAACCCCACAGTCCAATACGTGCTTCATCGACGTAGGGCAACGTGGCGATCAGCTGAGCAGCATTGTTGACGTCCTGAGCCTCCACGTCGCCAAGATTCCCAGCCACGGAGGCTCGGTACGCCTGTCCGCGGAAACCTGTCCCGCGCCCATCAACCACAACAACAATGTAGCCCAGCGTCGAGGCGACATACTGGTGCCAGTCCGCACGATTCCACCGAGCATCGACCAGCTGCGAATCCGGTCCACCATACACGCGCACAAGCACCGGATACTTGGTAGCGCCACTCGCGTCAAAGTCATGCGGCCGAATCTCCTGTACGCTTGCTACCACTTTGCTTCCATCTGGCATGGTGCTGTTGAGAACCAGCTGGTAGAACAGGTTGGATGGTTTCACGTACTGGCTCGACAATTGTCGTAGCAGCTTGTTTTCTTCGAGCACCAGTTCGAACGACGTATCATCGACGCCCACCACTTTCTGGTAGGGCACATCGGGACCTTGGTAGTTCAACACATAGTAAGCGCCCTTTGGGTCAAAGCTAACATCGTAGCTACCCGGTTTCGAAACGTCGGTGAGCGCAACGGGTTCCTTCTTCTCGTAAGAAGTCGTCGCAGCTCGGCCACGCTTCCAATCAGGCAGCTCCACATAGTACACGTGGCGCTGAGCTGGTGTCGGCCGGGCGGCAACAAAGTACGCTCGACCGCGTCGCGCATCGACGTGCTTGAGTTCGGCAATCTCCCAAGCGCCGCTCGTCAAGAAGATAGGCTGGTCCGAACCAGCTGCCTCGAAGTACGCAAGGTGTCGGAAGCCATCCGGAGAGACCACGACGTCGAGATACGCAGTCGATCCCACCGAAAGATTGTGATGCGAGAGAGGTTCGATCGTCTGAGCCGCACGAATCCATCCACTCTTATCCGCGCGCGCATCTTGTCTCCGCACCACTTCGCCCACCACATCTGTGCCTGACTGACCTTTGGATAGACGCGAAGCTGCGACGTCAAAGTTGACCAGGCGCATCACATCGCTGTACCTGTCCGTCTCTTTGACAAGCAATTCGCTATCCGAGACCCACTCGACTTCGGTCACCAACCTGTCCTTGACTCCTGCATCCGTGGAAAGTAGCCGATCCACGTCGTTGTCCGCCTTGCCTTTGCTCGTCATCGGGCTGTGCAGCGTATACTGCGTGGGCTTGACAGTTGCGCCTTTGCGTGTGGCCTCGCGAATCTCGTCGAGATCGATCATCTTGACACTGACGATGGGATTTGGATAACCTGGCTTAGGATACTTCATCTGCGTCATCTTCTGATACGGTGTCGTGTGGCCTGCTTGATACTTGTCCGGGTTGTAAACGGGGAATTCGTAGATCGGCACGGTTGTCTCGTCCAGACGAAGATAGACGAGCTTGGACCCACCTGGACTGAACCACATGACCGAGTCCGAGCCGTACACCTCTTCCTCGTAGACCCAATCGGGGACGGCATTGAAGATGGTCGCTGCACCGTCATCCGTCACCTGGACTGCACTCTCACCCGCACGAGGGATGAAGTAGAGGTTGTTCTCCTCGACGAAAGCGATCCCGGGCGCATCGTTGGAGCCAACGCCCGGTTTCTTGGGTGCCCAGGCAGCGTAGGACACTTTGGGTGGCTGGGAAGGTCCCGAACCCAGCGGCACCGTCTTCCTGGCTGCGATATCGTGCAGCCAAAGGCGCGACTTCTCGCTGTATCGCCACTGCTTGGTCTGTGAGCTGAAAAACAGGACCCACTTGAGATCGGGCGAAAACTGGAAACTGGTCCAATCAAGCATCCTTCCTTTGTCGTTGAGGACATTTTTGCCTTCGACCACCAGCACTTTGCCTCCGAACGGCGCCACCTTGCCCGTACCTGTCTGCTGATGTCTGGCATGTGTCACATCCTCCAACCAGATATCGCGCTTTGTCCAGTCTACGTGGCTGAACACGCCTTCATCCGGGTCTTCTTCGCTCCAAGTCAAGTCGCTGCTTTGAGGTACCAGAGTGCCACCGAACACTGTATCCATATCAAGCGGCATGAGATCGTGGCCGTCGTGTGTCTTGAAAGAGGCTACCTCGGACTCGGCGAGACCTGTACCGGCTGCCGCCTGGGCAAACGTGTCCCATCCAGGGTCGTTGAAGTCGACTTTGAAGATGTTGGTGTTGGACAAGCCGAAGTGGCCAGCTTCGGTGTTGGGTGATGCCGACTGTTTCCAAACGCTCGATACGTTGGATGTTGATCCAATCGCTGGAGCTGCAGATACCGTTTCTTCCAGCTTGTTGATGCTGTCCAAGACACCTCCCGCAGATACGGACGGATTGGAGGCCCGTGTGTTGGACGATAACCATTGCAACAATGGCAGCCCCAAAGCAAAGCCGATCACGACACCTGTGAATATCAAGCACCCCGTTAATGCATTGGGTCTCTTCTTTCCCTTGGACTGTAATCGTGACCACACCGGAGGTCGTCTGCGTCTCGACCGGCGCCCATCTCGGTCGGCCTGCATCAGACCTACTTCCTCGTCCTCGTCCAAGTTCAGACCAATCTGCGCGTCGTCCGCATCCTCCACCTCGACATTGTCCCTTCGTGGAGGGTAGGTGTTCGAACCATCCAAAGGCGTTTCGTCGTGATATCTCTCCATTCGAGTCTTTTCGTCCGCCTCGTCCACTGTCGCATCCGATGCAGTCCCTTGTGAATCGTACGACAACCTCGACACTTGCTTCAGGTCGACCATGATGCCAGATGGAGGTGATCAAGGAGAAAATCCACCCGTCCACACTGATTAGGTGGTGCGACGATATGAAAGGGTCCCTCGCCCCACACTTCATTCACCGCTTTTTGGTGGCACTCGAGCCCAACAGGATGCGGCTGGAATTTGGAATGCCGCCAAACAGAGCTCGGCTATCATTTTCTCTCAAAATCTGCACTCCTTCGGTGTCCCTAACGCGCTCCCCGCGTTCGCCTCTGCTGCGCATTTTTTGGTAGGCAACATTTCGACCCTGCCGACCTCACAGAGGCGAATTTCTCGCATACAGCAAGGCAAGTGAGAACAAGAATCATGCCACTTGTAACCCATTCAGTATCGCCCGTGACGTGCACTTTTGCCGAGGTCGAAAGCTGAGGACAGATTGATCCATTGGATCAGCACCGGCGCAACGGTCACTGCACACGACAGATACGCTAAGTCTGTAATAATGGTAGATGTTCTGGTTGTGAATAAGGTACAGGGGCAATCCATAAGAACAATCGATGGAGATGAGATCAATCGAGTCAAACCGAACTTTACCGATCCAAGGCCAAGTCGTGATGCGAAGAGCAAAGAGTGTAAGGAGTGTGACGATGTCCTTGGCAGGTGAAGAAAGTCTGTTAGTGTAGAGTGTAGAAAGCAAAGAGAAAACAATGCATGACAGAAGTGGGCCTGCTGCTACATCCATCCACGCTGTACAGGCAGGTTCCCGGGTATCGAGGTTGGGACAGCTCCAACAAGCAAAAGGCTCAAACCGGTGACTTGCGCTTTGCCAGACCTGGTGAAGTCGCTTGCATCAGGATGGGCGTACCTTGACCGCTGGGCCCTGAATTGGATGCGGTGCGCTTCATAGGTGTTCGCATAGCTTTTGCGTTGGGCCCTTCTCCGCTGTCTGGACCAAAGAAGCTTTGGTCCGCCATGCTCAGATTGTGGCCATAGTTGGGAAAGCCATTCTGGACGACAAAGGGCGAACCATCGAACGGCTTGAATTGGCCGTTCATCATGGCTCCGGGTGCGGGTGAAGGAGGCAGCGGTGTGTTGATAGCCGCCATCATGGCGTGTTGAGGTGTGAGCGGCGACGGAGGCATGCTCATGACGCCGAGACCTGCGTTGCTTGCAGACAGGCCCGCAGACGTAGGGCTGGCGATACCATGCATGCCACCCGCAAACATCCCCGACGCAGCTGAAGTATCGATCGCTAAACCAGCCAAGCCTGGTCGATTGGAAAGGCCTCCACGACCAATGTTGAATTGCGGCGGAGGCATCTGCCCCTCCCCAAAGGAGGCCGAGCGGGGCTGCATGCCCGCAGCAGCCATCATGGCGGAGCCATCGTGCATGGACCCATGGAGCGGCGATCCGTTCATCGTCAGCATAGCTTCACTGTGTGCAGAGCTGGCGGAGACGCGGCGCGAGATGGGCGTGGTAACCATTCCAAATTGGTCTGGAGCTGCGCCAAAGCCCTGAGCGCGATGCATAGCCTGTTGGCCCGGTGCAGGGCCCTGCATCAATCCAGGGCCCATGCGCAGGCCGCCTGGACCCACGCCTGCGCCGAATTCAGGCTCGGTAACGAAAATGGGTGGCCCATCGTGCCCCTGAGGCGTCCAAAGTCCTTGAGGAGGTATGGGCGAGGGCAGGTCGAGCGTCGGGATGCGAACGTCGAAGTTCGGGTTGCCACCGCTTGTCTTTTTGACGTGCTCCAACACCAGTCCAAGGACGTCGCGGAGTTGCGTGGTGAATGCGCGGAGCGCCATGTTTTGCTCTGTCAGCTCTTCCAGTCTGAATTGCATCTCGTCCACCTGCTGACGCAACTGCATCTGACCAACGCTGACGCTGTACTGCAGGTCGCGTGCTTCGACACGGGCATGCTCGGAGTCAAGCGCCTTTCTACGGATGTCGTCGAGTAGATCGGGACGGCCGCGCAAGAACTTGGGATGCGAAAACTCCCAGATCTGCGCATCTGCCGACTGGCGGTGACCGCGAGGAGTCTTGTTGACCTTGTAGAAACCGTACATGTTGAGCTGGCGAATGAAACTGGAAAAGTTGCTGTGCTTGAAATGCTTGCCGAGGACCTCCTTTGCAAACTCGTCAAAGTTGCAGACCATGACACTGGTGCCGTTGCGGTTCCAGCTGATCAGATGCTGGTAGTCTGGATCGCTCACCATGCGGAAGAGCTTGTAGACGAATTTGCTGCTTTGACGCTTCTCCGCTGCAAGGTCAGCGTCGGATTGACTGGTGACGTTGGGGTCATCTACGGACAAGTCACCCATGCTCTGGTTACCTATACCGCCAAATGAAGTGGGACTGTCTGCGTTTTGAGAGCCGGTGGCGCTTTTGATCGAGTTGGAGCTGTAGGATCGCATGGCTGCAGACATTGCGCCTGCGTCAGCATTGAGGGTGTACTCTGAACGAAGAGGCGAGGAAGCATTTGGTGCGCCAAGATGCGTATCCGAAAGGTTGTTAGAGGCACCTTCAGGATGCAGATGGGGTGAGTTGGTGCCGCTGCCGATGACATTGAAACTGGCGCCTGTGTCGGCTGGCGAAGCGAGATTAGAACCAGGAGACGAATGGGTGGTGGGAGCGAAATTGAGGTTGCTGCCAAGATGCTGTTGATGCTGCATGGGGTCCATACCGACTTCGCCTTCGCCTTTGACTGAAAGGCCGGAGATGTTGAGGTGGAGGTTGGTGCCTGACGAGCTTGGACGCATCGATGCTGCATCTTGACCGAACACGCCAAGGGACGAGTCTGCAGCACTCAGATTGCCAGCATGAGCTAAGGACGAGGGCGAACCCATGTGCTGTTGAAGATGGTTGTGTGGTGAGGAAGATGACGGTGCTTGGAAGAAAGCGTCAAAGGCAGGGTCAAAGGTCTGACCGTTTTCAATACCGTTCATGCTGAGCTAGGAAAAGGGTGGTAGCGTGAGGCGGCGCTGCAAAGGATCGGTTGAGCCGTTGAGTGGTGGCGTGCAAGGCAGAGTTGCGGATCCAAGGCTGCTGAAGTCCGAAACGTATGCTTTGAGTGACCAAGTCGGATGCGCCGAGACAGACGAGCCAATGTTCAGTCCAGCACAGAAGGAGCGTCGTCGTTGTCGTTTTGAGATAGCTTGCGCTGCGCTGCTGCGTTGGTCAGTGGAATTTCCCAGATAAGACCGAGCAAGGATGGGACGACCGGATAATGCGACGCCGAGTGATTGGAATGACCGCTTGAGGAAGATGACTGGGAGGTGTTCACGAACGAGACCAAAGAGGGTGAAAAAAGAGCGTGGAGGGCTGCTGCAATTCAAGAACCTGAAGCGGGGCAGAATTGAGAGGATCGTTGGCCAGCAAGGGCCGGAGAGAGTTGGTGGTGTTGAATCGACCGGTTCACAAACGCATTGGGGAGTTGGGCTATGCGCGAGTGTCCTGGAGTCGTGAGCAAGGATGCAGGCAGTACGATCAGCGCGATCAGAAGCTGAACTAAGGCAGCGCTCCAGAATGGACAGCCAAGTGAGGAAGTGATGAGGAATGTGGTAGACGTAGAAGAGTGATGGTAGCGAGATAGGCTGATGCAGGAGGATCGGATTGATCCGCATCACGTTGTGAACCACAGGACACACCAACAAGGGTTGGGTGAATTGTGCAGGCAAGTAGCGAGTGAATCCAGCAAGCAAGAAACAGGGCTGCAACCTGGCGCGACCAAAAAAAGACGGGGGAGCATCTGGAGATCCGAAGCCATATCATTGACAACGCGGGCTACAGCGCGACAGATCAGCCAGACGGAAAAAGTGCAATTATAGCGGACGAGCGAGCGGGCGACTAACTTGGGCCCTACAGACGGGCAGGCGAGCCAAAGAGCCAGCCCGCCCGCCCTGGGCCAAGGCTAACTTCAAGTTACAGGGTAGATTTGCTTGAGTCTGAGCGGAGAAGCAGATTATTGGCAGAGACAGCGCTGAGACGTGTCGGCCGCAACAAGACCTAACTGTTACTCTGTAACCAAGCGAGCGGAGTCGGAGCGGGCTCCCCTCCAGCGTCGGCGCCAACTGAACAGGGGCACGGACAAGCAGAATGTCAAAACCGAGAGAGCGGCAGCAGTTAGCAGTTAGCAATTAGTTAGTAGTGGCATACTAGTCGCAGCCGTGGCAGTCTCAAGCAGTTGAACAGACAGCTGCTGCACGGAGTATGCATCACAGCATTCATCTGTCCAAACGTTGGTTGCAGATTTGCACTCACTCTCCTGCTCTGGACTGCACAATCAATCAAGATCAGACCAACATAGCCGGGCGGCCAGTGAAGCCAGCCGGCCAATACAGTAGTGTGGCTTTGGATAGCTATTCTTCCCTTTTTTTTTTTTTTTTTTTTTTTTTTTTTTTTTTATTCTACAGTAGTTCCTTTTCTTTGGCTTGGCTTGGTTTGGCCGGCTGGAAGGCGGACACGATTAACACACACGCAAGCACGCTTAGAGCTCGCAACCCGCGCGTTGCGTTTGAAAATCAAAACTAGGGGTGACACTCTGGCAGTTGCGCTCGTCGGTGTGCCCTCCTTTTCCCGAGAGAGTTGCAGCAGCGACAAGAGCAGTCCAGCACGAGCATGCGCGTCAGGTCGTAAACTGTTATGCTGTAGAAGTCGGGGTGGATCCGCATACAGCACAGCACAGCACAGTCCTCATACCAGTACCCGAGCCTTTCAGTGTTGAAGCGAGCTTTGCTTTTTTTTGATTGTTTCAGATGAAATTTATGTCCGATGCGCTGTCAAATTTGCCATCGTCTCTTGTCCCGATATGATCAGCGGTAATGCTCGACCACAACCAAGACTTGCCGCGATTCAATGAGCTTGCTTACTTGAACTATCGTCCGTCGTCAACGCCGGGCCAAGGGTGACGTTCAAACCATGGTCGCCCTCGAATCGAATGGATTGTTGAGTAACAGCACTATACCGGTACATGTCTTGCGCGCGTCGTGCTTTAGCGCTACGAGTTGCCGAACCAGGCTAGCATGTGCTCTACTGTGCTGTACTATACGGTGTTGTAAAGCGCAGGACGGGCTCAACTGGAAGCCAGCAAGCCGACTAGTATCACAGCGACACTGACTACTCGATCGTGCACGCGTGGATATTGAAGGTGTCTGCCAAAGACGTTGCTGCTCCCCTCACCCCCACTTGATCATGATTTCGGGCTCAACCAGTCCCCTTTCTCGCTTTCGCCGCCAGAATCTACAGTAGTAGTAATTTGGCTCCGCTCAACTCCGAAGGAAACGGAACGACACACCAAAGTACTGTATAACACTTTCGTTCGCGTTCGACTCACCCTCTCGCGTCATCTTTGACTGACACTGGGTCAGACGCCATCGGTTCATTTCGTCGATCGTCCCATGTAAGACGTCAGATTGAGTGACTGGGAAAACTATTGTACATGCAATGAGGCATGGATGTAGAAACGCTGTCGGATCCAATGGTTGGCCGACTCAGTCGACTTGCACAGTGAGGGCCCAAGCGATTTGACCAGAAATCGGGTTCATCCCGACCGGCCAACGGAACCTTGGTCTCTGCCGGACGATGATGGTGGTGGGATTGGTGGCGGTGTCGTAAAAGATTTGGGCGTAGCTTCATTGCTGATTTCAGCTTCGTCAGACGTCTGCGGTTCTTGCTGCTGCGGAGCCCACTTCCGCTGCCAGCTTTTCGGCAGAAGGGATCGTAAGAATGCAAATGTCCCTCCTGTGGTTGGAGACGCAGGTCCAGAACGGGTATGTTGATCGAGACCGGGTGGTTGCGCATGCGGATGGTGGCCCGGCAACTCTAGCAGCGACGGTTGCTGTCGAGACTTGGCATCTGGCGATGCTTGGCCGTTTGCTTGTGCCTCGATCTCGCTGATGGTGCGATTTCGCTTCCAGCCGTACTTGGACCTGCGGTATTCCTACGGGAGAGGCTCACTGCTCGAAGAAAGTCGGTTGAGATGCAGATAGACGTCGGTGCCGTAGCCTTCCATCGAGATGAGCTTGAGGTCACCGCCAAAGTATCTCGCATACAGTCTAGCCAGAGGAAGACCGTATCCGAAACCAGCCATCGGCGCTTTGAAGTCCGAAGCGTTGAACTCGGGGTCAAGGTCTTCAGACTGGGCGGTCGTATACATGTAGGTCCACACCAAGGGCATCTCGCTACGCGGGATTCCTCCGCCCTCGTCACTGATCTTGATGGTGATGTCTTCCTTGCCTTCGACGACAATGACCTTGATTGGCGGGAAGTTGTCCTCCTGATCAACGCCATACCGCTCGACGACGGCACGAAGTGAGTTCTTGAGTAGCTCGAACAGCATATGGTTCAAATGGCTCGGCACGTACATAAACGTGAGATCCGAAGGGCAGACCAGCTGAACGGGAGGCCCCTTGAAGAGACCGTAGTGCTCCTCGCAGACGAATCTTGCATTCTCGATGGCCTCATGTGCCATGGCGCCGACGTTGGTGTTGGTGCAGATGATGCCGACGTACTGTTCGTGCTCCTGATTGCCATCGACCTTGACCCGCGCAATCTGATCCGAGAGCGAGTAGTCGTCGGAACTGCTGCCACTGCCGATCATTCCAGCAGCGGGACGTTGCGAAGAGCGGCTCAGAGCAATGTGCTGACCGATGAGGATACGGATGCCAATACGCGACAGATAGAATCGATCCAAGAAAGCCTGGACGTCGGCTTGAAGCGTGTTGGCCTTTCTCGAACGCTTGTACTCGAGTACGCCCTGGGCGATGGTGGTGACGACGGCATCGTGCCTCTTTTTGATCTTTTCTAGGGCTTTGGTGAAATCCTCGTTGTATTGCTCAATCTCGACGGGCCATTGCTGATCGGGCAATCTTGCGTAGTATCGATTCTCGAGCAGAGCGCGTGATCTTGAGCCGTTGCCGTTGCCATTTGGCTTCTTGGAAACCAGCGCTTTGGCGAGTCCTGCATCGCTGTCGCCAATGGTGGCAGATTCGAGCAGGCTTGGATTTGGCTTGGACTCGGGAAGCGGCTCCATGGTTTTCGTGGAAGTTTGAAGTAACTTTTGAACGGCATCGGAAAGCTTTGGCTTGGGGAAATTGACGAGCTCCTCGAACGACTGCGCATACCAATTCTTGACCTTGACGATGGAAGGCATCTTGGAGAGATCATGCGGGAGCTCGTCAAGCTCTTTGACACGGTGGGCGAGTCGGATGGGTAGTTCCTCTGCCAAGAAGCTGCCTGCCTGAAGAATGGTGCCTGGATTCGGGTTGCGCCCAAACTGTACCATCTGACGTAACGAGATGCCCGTCTGTGGGAAGCTTGCGAAATGATGCAATTGCGACCATAGCTTTTGTGAGATGTGGTAGCTCATATTTTGTGTATGCTAGGGCTGCAAACAGCCGGACAGGAAATCAATCCTGATGTTTTCGTCGCCTTGGTCCACCTGATCTGTGGATGCGAGAGAACGTAAATAGACTGTCAAGCCGAAGGCCGAGGATCTGCGTCGTTCCTGCCGACAAGGAAGCCGAAGTGGATACGTGACGGTGTTGAGTGTCGATTGCGTTCTTGCAAGCTTCGTGGAAAGACAACGCCTCAAGGACAGAGCCAACGTGTGCGTTGTGACCTGATTCGGAAGCTTTGTGATGAGGACGATGTCCGACGGTCCGTCGACCTTGTAGGAGAGCGCCAGAGGTGAATGATACGCAAAACCGCGAGCGAGCGATTGAAGCTATAGCCAGTAGAATTCGTAGGTATCTAGCGAAGGGAAAATCGAGCTTGCAGCGGGAAAGGAATGGCGACAAGCTTGCAGAGCGGCGTTGATGCGGGAGTTGCAAGGGGTATGTGAGATGGTAGGTGAAAGATGAAGAGCAATCGAAAGACACTCGAAAGACGACGCAATGTTCTGTGCGGAGCTGTACAGAAGCGATGAATCGTTTGTTGCGGGGAAGTCTGGGATTTGATCAAGTGAGTCGAGTCAACGCCGAGGCTATAATAAGTGAGTGTAGCAGCAGAGAGTTGCTTGGCTTTATGTGAGCTCAAGTGAGCTCGAGGAAATAATCGGTTCAAGTATAGGCAGGCCAGGCGGGGAGGGGAGGGGCAGACAGGCAGAGTCACAAGAGAGAGCGCGCGCTTCTGTGGCCGTTACTGTGCAGTACTGTTTGAAAGCGGGGTCTGGCTGTGGCTGCAGGCCTCCATCACGCTCCTGTGCCTCGATATACTGTAGTATACATATTATAGAACCGGTCCGCATTCCAGGCCGAGATTAGTCTGCCTGAATTGCAAAATCATCGGTAACACAGCGCGAAACGCACCGAAAAAAAAATCAAAAAATCATTTAATTACAGAGTGTAAGTAAGGGCGACTGAAGAATGGCTTGACCGCTCGCTTCTTTTGAAAGCCGGTCGGTCGGTTGGATGCAACCATCCACTATGCAGCTTCAGCCTTTGGAAGGGCGTGAAAATATGCGTGATTAAGTATTTGAAGTTGTTAGACCTTCGCTACGCGAGCTATAAAAGGCGGCAGGCACATATCGATCAAAGATGTCTGTCTGAGCGGTCAAGAGCCGCCAACGGATACAAACTGACAGTAGCGCGGTTTGTGCTCCTCGATGCCAACGTCAAGTGAGCCGCAAGAATGCCGATGAGTATCACTACCGAGACTGCTTTTGTCTTCGAGTAAATCGCTTTGATCGAAAGGCACAAACACACGCCGCCAACTCGAACGATGGCATGCACTTCTTGCATTTTATTGAAAGGTGAAGAGGGTGGGTGCCAAAAAATATAGCTTCAGGAGTTGATGACATGGCTGCGTGCGGTACCCTCTTGGTCAGCTTCAAGACGCTGGGGCTCAGTGCGAGGAACAGCTTCGTTGAGTTGGGCTTGGCGAGTCTCGTCAATGCCGCGAGGTTTGGCGTCGAACCCACCCGGATTGTCACGCAGAGCCTCGTACTTCTTGTCTTCGGGGCCGCCAGTGCCCTCGAAACGGATGCTAGACTCGCCTGTGCGCTGACTGCGATCGTCTCCGCCTTCCTCGGGAGGGATGTTTTGAGGGTTGGTGCCTCCACCGGTCTGTCCTGTGCGGCCCACACTGACAGAGGCTCCAGGAAATCCTTCGAGACCCGACTCGTTGACGCCGGACTCTTCCGAAAGGACCGTCGTTTTGGGATTGAATGAGTCCTTCAGACGGTGGTCCGATTTGTTGTCCAGATCACGGAACTGCAGCGTGGTAGCGAAAGGATTGGCACCAAAGTCAGTGTCCGCAATCTCTTTCATTGCAAAAGGAGGAGACTTACCTGCTCGCCGATGATCTGCTGATCCGACGTTCCTGCGTAAGCTTCGGACATGGTGGCGGGGATACGGAAGTGAATGAGGATGTGAAAGAGATGGTGGCTAAGCTATTCCTCAAGGCAGATCAGGTTGTTTATATATAAGATATCAGTTGGCGGATCTCGAAAGACTCAGGGCAGATCCAGCTCTACAACCCAGCAAACGTTTGCCCTACAGGAAAGATTTTAGTCATACAGTCATTGCTCCACCTCTTCTTTCTCACAGCTCGAAGCGCGATCGAGAAGAGCTGAGTCGCATCGTTCAGTACAGCATCTTGCTCTTGCGCTCGTAATGACTTCAACGGACAGCACATGTGAGCTCACTCTGACTCGGAAATCTGCGTGCGAACGCTCACCGGTTTTCAACTCAATACACCTGCTCAGAAGATCAGTCCAGGCGTTCAGAGGAGGATCGAAATAGGTGGTGCTAGAGGGAGGAACCGAGGCAAAGAGAGTTCCAAGCGGCTAGGAAGGGTTTTGATTGTATGATTCATATGCTCACTCATCTTGCTTGCGCTTCCCAGCAGCTGCTCGAAACCAAGCTCAACATCGGCGAATTCGTTTGAGCCATGTTCTCCCGAGTCAGTCGCGGCCGTTTCGGATGCTGCATACCGTATGTCATTTGCGTGCTTTGCAGCCGCGAATTAGAACTGCTCTGTATGCGTCTGATCGTCGAACCATGATATATAAGGTCGATATCGAGCAGCGCAGCACAACTGTCACACCACGTCGAACAAGAAAAGTTGCTTGGCATTTTCAGGGTCCAACGTCGAAGCACAGTAAGCAACCGGCTTTTGTTCACGTCACAAGCTGCACGAATCACCGATCTGACAGAATTGCATTGGCTTCCTCATCTCCCATCTCGATATTTATTTGTGGAAAATTCGGGTCCGGCCGTGCGCTTGTTTCAAAAGACGCAACGGAACAAACAGGCTGAAAAGGCGCGCTTCAAAGGCACATTCGTGATCGATTTCCTTCCCCCAACTCACATTCTACTGACTTCAAGTCAATCAAATTGTATTCGAATTAAGAACTTCCTAAGGTAGCACTTCAAAGCAAGGTACTCAACTTGAATTCCTAATTTACTGTACATGTTGTAATCACAATGAACGACCATCAATTCAGACTTTTGAATTCAGTCGGCAGTTTGGGCTTGTCGTCCGGTAGCATTTCGAGAGAAAACAAAAAGGAAAAAGCCCAAACCCGAGACGGCAGTCACAGACAGCATTGGAAAAGAAGAAGCCAAGCGCCAGTCAGGCAAAGACGGTCAGCGAGCTCGCAGCCCGTGAGCAATGCATCAACCGTCGCCCAGTCTGGAGCGATTCTTCCACTCTTTGGCTGTTATCACCTCGAGTGCAAGTCAGTCAGGCAGTCAGGCAGTCAGGCAGGCAAAAGCAGCCAGACAGGCTTGGTCGCCATCAGATTCAAGATCTTCCGTTCGCTGTTTGATCACTACCACACCTCTTCCTCCTCATCCTACTTCCGTTGATTCGTCATTGTCATCATCATGTCCTTCCGTGTTGCAGCTCGTAGGGTCCCAACCCTCGCCCTTGCACGACCCACCGTGGCTCCCCGTGCTGCCACCTCGGTTGCTGCCATCCGACTTTACAGCGACAAGCCTTCTCCCGAGGCGCGTGCCAGCTCCATCCTCGACTCTTTGCCCGGCAACTCGCTCGTCAGCAAGACCGGTTGGGTCACCCTCGGCACCGGTTTGACCGCTGTCGCCATCAGCAAGGAGATCTACGTTGCCAACGAGGAGACCGTCATCCTTGTCGGTTCGCTTATCTTTGCCGTCCTTGTTGGTCGTGCCATCACTGGCCCTTACAAGGAGTGGGCTGACTCTCAGATTGAGGTAAGCATTCACTCTCAACTTCAACTCTAGTCTCAGACAAGCAAAGCAGCCAGCAATCCGTCCAGCAACCGCCAATTGTCAACGTTCCTCTCGCGTGGCAGCGTCAGCACAGAGCCAAAACACCAGTCTCGTTCAGGAGTTATTCAGCAGGGCTGATTTGGAGAAGATCAAGCAGTCCTTAACTACAGACGGAGGAATCAACATACAGGCAGTTTAGTGGATCTTTAAGAAGCTGGAAGTCAGATCGAGAATTGCTCTGCCGTAGATAGGTTTCACCGACCTACAGCACTCCTCATCAACAGCCATACCAAGGCAGAGGTAGCAACTCTCGTCGTCCTCGAACTGCCATTACAGTTGCCATTACTCGCCACACCAGCATCTTGGTTGTCGACTCGATGCGACGCAGTGACTCTAGCAGGGGCGAGATGCTGTTCGAAGGCAAGCAAGGTTCTGTGACCGACGTCTTCGTATACGCTTCACCTCTTCTTTCCTCAAGTGCAATCAGCTTTCTTGCTTTGCTGCCGTCACTCACTCAACACGCTGATCGCATTCTACTCGATATAAGGATTATGCTGGCTGCCATTGCGATCTCGACCTGATGTGTTCGCCGATTCCGGCATTATCAACGGAACGATCTTTTACTGACTTTCGATATTCTGTTCTCTGTTCTGCACATGATTCGATGACCAACAGAAAATCTCCAAAATCCTCAACGGTGCGCGTGCCAAGCACACCGAGGCTGTCCAGGCCCGCATTGACTCTGTAGAGCAGCAGAAGGACGTTGTTGGCCTGACTCAGGCGCTCTACGCCGTCGCCAAGGAGACCGCACAGACCGAGAAGGAGGTGTTTGAGCTGCGACAGAAGACAGCGCTTGCTGCCGAGGTCAAGTCGGTTCTCGACTCGTGGGTTCGTTTCGAGGCTAGCGAGCGTGAGCAGGAGCAGCGCGAGCTCGCCGCTTCGGTCATCAAGAAGGTCCAGGACTCGCTCAAGGATGACAAGCTCCAGAAGCAGATCCTCGACAACGCCGTTGCCGAGATCGAGAGCCTTGTCAAGTCCAAGGCCATCTAAACATCACAAGTACCCCTAAACCAAATATCACATCAACCGCAAGACGGCAGCAGAGACATGACTCGGCAGACGACCGTTGAGCATTGTTTCCCATCCATCCTGTTCGCTCAGCATAGTTCAGCACAGCTTCGCCATGCTTGCTTGTACGTTGCTGTCGGATTCCATGAGCAAGTAGATTGTCTAGCTCATTGCTCGTAATAAAGCACACATTTGAGGTTCGCACCGACGATTGGATCGTTCGAGAAGAAGATGGGTTGTTCATTCTAAGGTGTATGGTGACGGGGCGCCTTGCTTGACACTGTGGCACCGAGGTGCGGGTGAACATGCATGGATTGAAAGTAGTCATTAAAATTACAAGGGGTGTGGCGGGCATAGTGAGCGTAGAGATTCGAGGCGCCCAGTGTATGAGGTCTGTTACAGGATTGAAAAGTATTTGATTGCTTAGTTGCTGTTGAGGCTGAGTTCGGCGGTTTTCTGCTCGACGGACTCTGTCGGCTTTGACGGCAAAGGTTCTGCTGGGGTAAGGTTGGATCCTTCGGGACCATCGATCATGCGTTCCAGCAGGAACTTGACCACCGCTTCCTGTTCTCGCATCTGTGCCTCACTCATCGGACCACGACCCGCCTTGTTCCTAACATCCCACAACTTTCTCTCCGATCCATCGTTCTCTTCCTTAGCAGCCTCTGCGTCCTCTGCTGCATCTGCGAGCGGCTGCGATTCGGCTGCTTCGGTCTTGGGGTGGAAGATGAGGTTCAGCTTCTTGGCCTGCTCCGGATTCGCCTTTTCGAGCTTTTCAATGTGGGCAACAAGCGCTTTGACCGTGTCGAGATGGCCGTTCAGGCCGGCCCAGTGAAGAGGCGTGTTGCCAGAGACGTTCTGTGCCAGAAGGAACGGCAAGTCGGAGTGAGGGAGAAGGTAGGTGACCACCTCGAGGTGGCCATTGGCGGAGGCATAGTGGAGCAGCGTGTTGTCGTCTTCGTTCTTGATGCTGGCAAGGAGCTCGGCAGCATCGGGTCCCGAAAGAAGAGGCGAGAGTGTAGCCTGAACCTCCTCGAGATCGCCGTAACGGGCCGAGAGGAGGAGGTCGTCGATCTGATCGCTGGAGAGCGAAGCTGCCTTGGCGGACATTGTGACTGTATACGTGTTTGCGGCAAAGATGAGGCTGTTTCGACCTGATCGCTGAATTCTTTGCTTGTGATCGTGAGTAAGGATCGGAAGTGGTGCAAGAGATGGTGTTCACTGCAATCGGAAGTTCCAGAACCGTGAGAAGGTTGTCGGCCGTCTGCAGCCAAGAAGCTAACTCGAGCGGTGGAGCAGCGAGCAACGAGCAACGAGCAACGGCCAACTTTTCTTCTGACGCATGGCTTGGGTTTTTTTTTTGGACAAGCTTGCAACTTTTTCAGGCGCTCTCGGAAATTTTGGTTTGGATTTTTTTTCTTCTCACGCCCCACACCCGCACTGCAATCCTTGAACTTTTTTTCCAAGCCGTCAGGGTCTTCCTGCTCATTTTGTTTCTTCTACGCCAATTCCTCCTCAACCACCACTACTCCTTCTCATTGTCAGCATCAACGTCGAGGCTTTCTGTCAAAGCGTATCCTAATCGGGTTACATAGATTCACGAGTGTAGAACAGAGTAGATATCGTCGTAGCCTGTCGCCATCGACTGACCGATCTCTTAACCGCCTATCATCGGAACATCCTATCGAGCCGAATCACTTCAACGCCAAGACGGCCGCCATTCGCATCATGACGCCTACACGCATCAAGGCATCCAGCATCGGAGCACCCGCTCAGCCCTCGCAGTCGTCTCGTAAAGGCAAGAAGGCCTGGCGAAAGAACATCGACCTTTCCACCACCGAACAGTTCCTCGAGGACCAAAGCGATCCTCTCCGTCAAACCGCTTCTGACGCGCTCTTCGTGGAGGACCGCTCCGGCCAAGAGACACTTGCGGCAAAACAGGCTCGCTCCAAACGCCCCTTGAAGAGTCTTGAGATCTTGCAGCGCAACATGGGTCATGCTGCCCTTGCACCCGCTAAGAAGCAGAAACAGGTCGGCGGGGTCGACAAGAAGATGGAGCAGCGACTTCGCAAAATGGTGGGGCGACAGCAAGTGTCTACCCAAGGAGATGCTTCTGCCATCGTAGGCAGGAGTGTGGATGTGGTCAACAAGAGCTTGGGCAATGTATACGATGTTTGGGGAAATGCCTCGTCCGCTTCGACGTCTAGTTCATCGGCCGATAGCAAGGGCAAGTCTAAGGCGGCCGAAGACGACTGGATCCCACCCACAGTGTCCAAACCAACCGTCCACGTTCCCAAGACTCTGCGTCGTGACGATTATGGCAACATTGCCAGCAAGCTTCCCGCAGTGGACCTGCCGCATCCTGGTTCGTCTTACAACCCGGACCTCGAGTCGCACGAGGCGCTCATTCAAGAAGCGTACGAAATCGAAAAGCGATTGGAAAAAAGCGAACAAATGGACCAGGCGGAACGAGACAACTGGCAGGCGAAGCTTGCTACCATCATCGCACGTGAGGCCGAGCTTCGATCGCAGAAGGATGACGATCTCAAACGCTACCGCGGTATGGACGTGGATCTACCTGGAGAAGCTGACGACCTCGACGAATCGAACCCAGCCGGCCCGGAAGGATCGGACCAAGACTCAGACGGAGAGGGAGCCAACACCAACGAGCCCAAGCGCAAGACTCGACAGCAACGTGCGCGTGCCAAACGTGCACGCTTGCAACAAGCGGAAGCTCTGCGTCGCAAACAAGCGCGTATCGAAGCTGCAGCAATCCTTCAACTTCCTGCGCTGAAACGTCGTGAAGCACGCCTGGCAGCCGCACGCGCCCAAGCCGCCGAAGCGCGTCGCCTCGAAAAACAAGCCCTCCTCGCCAAACAAGGTCTCTCTGGCCTCAAAGTGGGCAAGCACAAAGTGCCGCAGCAGAGAATCGACGTGCAAACCGGTGACGAGCTCAGCGAAAGCTTGCGCACGCTGAAAACCGAAGGCAACCTCTTCAGAGACAGGTACAACAAACTCCAATCTAGAGGCGTTATCGAACCGAGAGTCAAGCAAACTCCAAAGCGCAGGACGCACAAACTTAAGACGTACGAAACTCACGATTACAAAAAGTTTACCTAAACACACTTACTCCAACAACCCCCAATCACGAGTCAATTGCTATCCATCAAGTTTCTATCGTTGCGCTCTATCACAGATTATTTTTTTTTTTTATTTTTTTTTGGTCCGAATGCTTTCTCAGCGCCCCGATGCTAGTAGTGTGGTTGTGTGTGTGTATGTGTGTGCAAGTTAGATTTTCGATAGCATGCGAGCGAACATGAAACCCAAAATGGTGAGAGAAAGGGGGGGGGAAAGTTAGGAGGATGAGGATGATGAAGGGTTGGTGGATTCGTCTTGCGCGATGGTGGCAGAAGAAGCTTCGGTGGGCTCGGGTTTTGTTTCCGATGCAGTAGTCTCTACGACGGACTGTGCCTGCACAGCTTCAGTTTGCGAGATTGGCTCTTCCGCGGTCATCGCAACATCGACACTCTCACCAGCAGGCTTGTCTGTCTCGACCACAGATGCAGCAGCAGCAGCATCAGCATCAGCTACATCGATGGAAGCCGACTCCGCTTCGGCGGGGACAGAAGCTGCACCCGGTGCAAGTTGGGCTGCTTCGGTCGATGTCTCAACCACAGCTGCCGTGGCTGCATCGTCTGTGCCTGCTTCCGCAGCAGCAGCAACAGCACCAGCAGGGGCAGATGTGGTGCTCGCTTCCGCGGGGACTTCAGCGGGCGCAAGAACGGGCGCAGGCGGTACCTCTTGAGCATCTACAGGCGGCGGAACTTGCATACTGGCAGGCGGCGCAACGGGCGCACTGACATTCGTCTCGGTTGCTGCTACCGCCGCTGCCGCCGTCGCTGGTGCTGGGGTGACGGGAGCAGCTTTGGGGACCTGAGCTTCAGCAGGGGTGATGCCAAGCTCAACGTTAAGTTTAGCAATAGCTTCCTTCTCCGCCTCTCTCCTCTTCTCCTCTTCCTGCCTTTTGGCCTCTTCCTGCGCCGGATCGCTCTCCTCCATAGCTGTTGGCTGTGCCTCGTGCTCCACAGCCGCCGCTGATTGCTCCGTTGCTGGCTTGGGCGGTCGCAACTCCTCCGGTGTCTCCGCCCTCACAAAACCAACTCCAAGGATCCTTCCCCTCGATGCGCCCTCAGCCCATTTCGGCCACTCCTCCTCGTCATCTTGTGCGCTCGAATGCTTACTCCTCTTGAAGCCCGCGCCCTCCTTTAACTGTCTGACTTTCTGCGCGTGTGTCTTCTGCATGGTTTCGATCTCCTCCTTGATCTTTTCCACCTTGGCTTCGAGGTCTTGCGGGTTGACATCCGCATACGGCGAAGGGGCAGGCGTCATGGTATCGATCCTCCTTGCATCAAAGATCATGCTCAGCAGCTCGTGGTTCTTCGCATACCGAGCCACGGCAATGTCCCTTGATGACAACCGGTCCAGATCATCAAAGATCGACTCGGGCAACTCATCCGCAATGGTAGGAGGTAGATTGAGGCCCAGGAAAGGAGGCATTGGGGGACGGCCGGGGAATGCCTGAGGAGGATGTTGACCGGGGTGGCCGTGGTGCGATGGATGTTGGCCGTGCAGCGAGGGTCGACGAGCGATGTGAGGGGGATGCGGTGCGTGTGGATGAGGGGGGTGAACAGTAAGTTTGCGTTTGCGACCACGGTTGGAGGAAGGTGAGTCCATGTACTGCTGTGCTGGATGTTGCGGGATGAATTGCGGATGCGGGTGAGGTCGAGACATCATTCCGGGAGAAGGAGAAGGAGAGGCACCGACGCCAGGATGAACCGGGTGACCGCCTGGACCATGGCCGTGGCCGTGAGGAGGGGGCATATTCATATTGGGTAAAGAGTATTGATGGATTGGATCGGTGAGTGAGAGATTGTTGCGGTTTCGTATTGGTAGAGTGGCGAGCGCTGCCGATCGTGATTGAGTCTGTTCAGGTGAACCCTTGTTGCAAGGAGAGTGATAGATGGTGGTGGTGGTGGTGGTGGTGGTGGTTTCTCGAGGAACAAAGGCTTCCAAGACGCGACTCAAAACCCGCGACCGATCCACATTGCCCGATGGGTGGAATCCTGCTGCTCGATCCAGTAGATTGGCTGGCCTCAAGCGTGTTAGATCATTTCAATGGGTTGCTCCACATGCCCAATTGCTTCTTGACAAAATGTCGTGCGCCTCGACCACCCAAGACTACCAACCATCCCTTCTCTACTCAGCTTCTTGTCCTTTGATACGACCGTCCCCGTCGGCTGCCGAGCAACACCTCTCTCTGCTCAGCTGAGCTACGGTGAGGGAGTTTAACGCCCTGCACTTCCCTTTATACCCTCATCGAAGCTGCACAGTTGCTCAGGCGGAACTATAGCTCGCCATGCCCCCGCGCATAGCCGACGATGAATACATCGACGAAGGTGCCGACGCCTACGATGCTGAAGATTTCCTCGACGATGACGACTCCGGCGACGAGTATCGATCCGCGCCATCGCTACCCAAACTCGGCTCTCTGCGCAACACCCTAGCCTCGCGTCCCTCCGCTGCTGCATCATCCGCAAACGGCAAAGCTGGCGGCGCCTCCACCTCGGCAGCTGCGAAGGCCAGAGCATCTTCGTCCAAATCGAAATCGAAAGACCAAGGCTACTCTTGGGAAGCCACATATAAGCGATCATGGGATGCTGTCGCCGAGGATGATTCCGGCTCGCTCGAGGCGACGGTACGGTCCATGATCGAAGGCTCCAAACGTCGACGAGTACTCAAAGACGCCGCTCCCGTCCAGCGTGGCATCATTCGCCATCTCGTCCTTATCATCGATCTGTCTGCAAGCATGCTCGAAAAGGACATGCGACCCAATCGTTTCGACGTCACCTTGCGATACGCACGCGAGTTTGTCAACGAATACTTTGACCAAAACCCTATCGGTCAACTCTGCGTCATCGGTACACGCGAAGGTATCGCCGAAAGGCTGGCAATGATGGGAGGTAATACGGTCGATCACACTGTCTCGCTTTCCAACAAGAGGAAACTAGAGCCAAGAGGCGAGCCGTCGCTGCAGAACGCACTGGAAATGGCCAGAAGCAGCTTGGTCCACCTGCCAGCGAGCAATTCCAGAGAAATCCTGGCCATCTTTGGCAGCTTAACCACTTGCGACCCGGGCAACATCCACGACACCATCAACACGTTGGTCAAAGACAACATTCGAACCTCGATAGTCCACTTGGCGGCCGAAGTCAAAGTGTTCAAGGACGTTTGTACTCGCACGGGTGGGACATTTAGTGTGGCGCTGAACGAGGGCCACTTTCACGATGCACTGTTCGAGCTTGTTCCGCCGCCCGCTGTGGAGGGACCTAAGCGGCCAAAGAGGCGGGATGGGGTCAATGGAGAGGTGGAAGAAGGAGAAGAAGAAGTGCAGAATGGAGTCGATCTGTTGCAGATGGCGTTTCCACTGCGCTTGCCGGCACATGCAGCGTCGACGCTGTGTGCGTGTCATTCTCGTTCGCGTGGCTCAGGCTACCTCTGTCCTCGCTGCGGCGTCAAAGTATGCGACGTTCCAACCGACTGTCCCGTTTGCGGCATCATCATTGTCATGTCAACCCACCTCGCGCGTTCCTACCATCACCTCTTCCCCGTCAGCAGTTGGAAAGCCGTACCATGGGATCACGTCACTCAGGCTTCGGAAAAGGCTTGCTTCAGCTGTAACCTCCCATTTCCATCCTTGGAGGGTAAGGAGGGTGAGGTGGGTAGGAATGCTGCAGCCAACAAGGCTCTCGAGGAGGCAGGCTTGGCTCCGAGCAGTAGGTATAGATGTGCAAGATGTGCACACGATTTTTGCCTAGAGTGCGATGCGTTCGTTCACGAACATCTCCATGTCTGTCCCGGTTGCTGCTAGCTTCGCATTTGTAATGCCATGTCGCTTTCTATGCATCGTCACAATTCGTATGGTGGGAATTTTCTCTCAGTCCGGTCACCAAGGATGAAGGTCAAAAGATTCTTAGCGTATTTTCTCGACCTCAATTTTTCGCCCTTTTACGTTGTGTGCCCAGGTTCGATTCGTTTATTTTTTTTTCTTCAAAGGATCAATTCGCAGCTCAAATCGAATCCCACGCTCGTTGTACGTTGACGCAATACACCATCTGCATATGCGGAGATCACACACTGCTGATCGCTTATAGAGTTGCCTTCTTGTAGCATGATTCGCAGCAAAAAAAGGGGGCTAAAATACTAAAAGTACATGGCTGGTTACGGGATCAGAAAAGTCATGAGGACTATACGGTTCAGCTACCAAATGTGTCGTATGACCAATAATGCAACTCGCTGCAAAGGTGGGATGAAGAACGGACATATCTGATGAGGATGATATCTTGGTAGGCTTTTTTTTTTTTTGCTGTGGCCAGATCCGAGACATAGATCGCTGCTCTACGCCTTGTAGGAAAAGCGAGGTCGAGGTGGTTTAGGCGGCTCTCAAAGCCTCTCCATGCTCTGCGTTTGGTTCGGCTTGACCTTGATTTGGCAACTCGTCGACAAAGTCGGGCAACTCTGTATTGGATTGCAAATAGCTCGGCACACCCTCTGCCGCATTCGCCTCTTCCTGCTCCCATTCTTCGGCCAATGCATCCAACTCGGCCTCCAAGTCTTGCTCATCCACCTCATCCGGCACACCGTAACTCCTGCCCAACGTCTCCTGCACTTCGTTTGCCGCTTCGATCATATCCTGCATCTCATCCTGCATGCTCTCGATCTTGTCGAGGTCGATCTTGCCATACGTCTTCTTCATCTCCTTGTTGGCGGTCTGCATGGCATTGAATGTGGCCATGGTATTCCTCAAGTTCTCCGTGGTCATTGTGGCCTGTTCCATGTTATACGATTGCTGTTGCAGTTGGCCGAGTTGGGCTTCGTAGAGCTTTTTCTGTTTGAGAACACGCAGCGCTCGTTGTTGGATGGCGGATTTGCCGGGACCATCGCGCATTTTGCGCATCTGGGTCGAGTAGCGTGCGAGTTCGGCATCGAGCTTGCGGATCTTGACTTCGACCGAATCGGCGCGCGACTCGGTGGAGGCGATGGCGTCGGTGAGGGTTGGGGTTGGTTTAGAGGCTTTGGAGCCAAACAAGCGATTCATGATGACGAGCAGGGCTAGTCCTGGATCCAAGGACGAAGCGCGAAACGGGAATCGGAGGATCGAAGCTCGACGCCAAGCCTCCGTAGCGATGCGAAGAAGAAGAAAAAGAAGAAGCGGTGGTGTAGATGTGAACAGAGTGGATAAGACAGATAGGTAGATGCCTTGACGATGAAACACGGCGAGGGAGGATCCAGGGTCCATTCGATCCTGACGCTTGCAACAGGCGTCGGTCGGCTGAGCCGCTTCTACAGTCAGTCTCAGTCACAGTCACAGTCACTGTGCTGCTGCCGCTGCCCGCATCCGTGCACAGCTCAAAGTCAGATTGCGGTGGAGGTTTGTCTGGCAATACAAAATCCACCCACACTGTGTGACTCTGATTAGAAATTACGCGCCTATCTGTATTCACTCAGCCAAATCGGGCCTTTCCACTCGTCATTCTGCACAGACTGACTTCCCTCGTCCCTCTCTCATAGAGCGGCCAAACCGATGCTGATCCTTTCTTCTCTCTTCTCTCTTCCCCTCCTCTTCCACCATCAACATCATCGTTCCCTAGCATCATCACCTCGCGCTCAAGTCCACTCACCTACACAGATCTAGCATCAGCAGCGCCGCCATTTCTCCCATTTCGCCTCTCTCCTCGGTAGCAAGCCTGGTCACACCCCTTCACCGCACAGTGCAACCAGACCCACCATCCACTCGAGATCCGGTCCTTCTCCTCGCGAGTTGACATATACCAAAAATGTCTTGGGGAGGTTTCAAAAAGTCGATAAACCGCGCAGGCACGTCGCTGATGCAAAAGACGGGCCAAGTGGAGCGCACTGTCGACTCTGAATTCAATTTGACGGAAGAACAGTACCGGATCATGGAGAAGGAAGTGCTTGCACTGCAAAAGGAAGCCAAGGCGTATCTAGATGCCATTCGCGGTATGTCTGCGGCTCAATCACGTATTGCAGAAGCGGTCGATGGCTTCTACACCGACTCCTCCGATGCTGCCATGTCTGCCAATGCTTACCGCCGCGCTGTGGACGAACTCGACACAAAGACAGCCAAGGAGATCGACGCACCATATCGAGCCACCGTTTTGGAACCCATCGGCAAACTCGCCAGCTACCTACCCGAAATCAACAAGATCATCGACAAACGAAACAAGAAACTGCTCGACTACGACGCCGCACGTTCCAAACATAAAAAGCTCGTCGAGAAACCGTCGGACGATCCTTCCAAACTCGTTCGCGCAGAAAAGGAACTCGAAGACGCCAAACTCATCTTTGAGACGCTCGACGAACAGATCAAAGAAGAGTTGCCCCAGCTCGTAGACCTTCGGGTACCTTATCTAGATCCAAGCTTCGAAGCCATGGTCAGGATGCAGGCCAAGTTCGCCGAGGAGGGGTACGAAAAGTTGGGCGGCGTTCAGAGGTTCTTCGCCGACGGAGTCAGGGAGGATTATGCAAACGGCGAACTAGATGGTCAGGTGGAAGCGGTTTTGCAAGAGATGAGGGAGTTGAGCATCTGCGGTATCGGTCAGTAGAGTCTCTGTTGAAATGTAGTGTACTGTAACTTTGTCTTGCTCTGTCTTTGTTCATCCATCAGTGATTGCCAAGATGCTGTGCGTTTGATACTGTACGGAGTTGATCTGTGTTATACGTCGGGGGTCCACGGTCCGCGCCTAGCTTTGGCGTTCGCCCAATTCGCCGATGATATGCTTGCAGCAGATCCTGGCCATCATATTGACCTCGTCATGTGCCGGCCCACGTGCCACCCCCATCTCGCACAACCCACCCAACACCTCTTCCAAACTCCTGCTTGCCTTCAACACCTTCCTCTGAACCAACTTTTCCCGGTGCATCCTCGACAACACCGGCCAAGACGCCAACTCTCCTTCCAACAACTGCCTCACCTCCTGCTCCCACTTGGGAGTCGATACCAACACCTCTTCCCAACTCTTCTTGACACCCTGATGGATCTCGACTTCACAAGTCTGCCGCAACGCCTCACGAACCGCTTTGAGCACTTTGGTCCATCCAAGCACCTTTTGCGTCGACGCTTGGACGCTCGACATCTTTGCAAACCTCGCTTCGGCTGCCATATCCACCCTCCCTTGCCTACGAGCCGTGTCCCTCTCTTGCCGGTGTTCATTCATCGCATACGTAATCACATGCATCACCTCCATCGCAGTGAAACCCCTCCGCGTCACTTCATCACTCACCCCGCTCTTGCTAAGCACATCCTCCGCTAGCGACACAGGATCCGACACGAACAAGCCAAACGTCTTTTCCGCTTCCGCTCGAATCTCTTCCCCAGACCGCCGCCCATCCAATTGCGTCAGACGCTCACGTAGCTGACTCCCTTGATGTTGCCGCTCGCGCTGTCCTCCGTGACCATGCATCTGCTCCTGCACCGCAGCATTTGCTGGATGATGCCGAAGCACACCGCCTTGGTGGGCGAACGCCTGTTGAACCATCGACTGCTGCTGCTGCTGCGGATGTGGTAGAACCGATGGCGCACCAGCCGTGGTAGGGTTTTGCACATGGTAATGCTGTCCCAGCTGTGCTTCGATATGCTGTAGCGGACAGGTGGCGACATCTCCTGCAGGCAACAGATTTTGGTTCCGCAGGATTTGAGACGCAAGTGCTCGTACTCTGGGATCCATCATGAGCTGTTGTCGTTGAGTCAACGTGTCCAATGGACCCACAGCGGCCTGGTCGGGAACGAGCGCTGGTGCGATTGGTGACAAATGCTGCTTCGAATCCTGCAATCGAGGCTGCGTTGTAGCTAGCGCCGAAGTCGGCATCATCGTCACCACCTGAGCTGCCGTGGCCGACGAGCTTCTCTCCCGAGCCTCCTGTGGACTCACCATGGAAGGCGGACGAACTTGCGCACTGCCTGGATCTCGATCCATAAATCTAAACTCTGGCATCGTATCCGTCGGCTCGGGCAACCCGCGCGATGTGAAATACTTCTTCCTCTCCCCATCCCAACAAGCCAACATATGCGGCACTCTTGGGAACTCCATCACCGCCCTCGTCAACACCCTCTCGGGCAGTTTCCGCAGATGCTGGACAGACCGGGTACTCGAGGCTCTATCAACGAGCTCATCCATCGACAGACCCATGTACTCCTTCGCCCTCTTGTGGAAGATGTTCGGACCGAGCTCCTGCAAACAGATCCAAGGGATCATCTTGGTCGGAGCCTGCCAGTTCTCCACAAGATCCGCCACGGTGCGCGGTGTTGACAATCCTGCCCGAAGCGGCTTGAGCTTTTGAATCGTACTGTACGACGATTTGCGTCCAGTGACGCTCGCGAGATCTCTGAGCATCACTTTCATGCGATCATTGATCGTCTTCTTGCCTTTGCCCGTGGTCGGTGTGTCAGAAGCTGCCTGGCTCACCGCTCGAGACGCTCGATCCTGGCCATGTTCAGCTTCTGGCTCGTCGATAGGTGCTGGAGTATCGTCGTCGCGAACACCAGCAGCCGTTGCCGATCGTTCTTCTTCAGGTGCGGTGGTTCCGCCCGCCTCAGCTACGGGAGCAGTGTGAGCGTTCATGAGTGCTTCGAACGTGCCACCAACGGTCGCCTGGTTCGGAACAGCGGTGGCAACGTCGGCGTTCGTTTCCGCCAGCGCCGCGGTATGCGCCTTCATCAAAGCGTCGACAGCGTTGTGGGCAGAATTATTGGCAGTGGCGTGATAGCAAGTGTCAGGGTGGCTTTCAGCTGGACCGGTCTGGATATTTTCGCTCGTAGATGCAGCTTGCTGCGGTGCTACAGAGGTCGAACCTTGCTCTTCGAGGGTGCGCGCGACGCCTTCCTGCGTTGTACCGGTGCTATTCGGACCAGTCGGTCTGAGATCAATGATGTCAGAGAATTCTGCACCTGGTGTGAGTGGCGGGGTCGTCGCCACATTAGCGCTTGCCGAGGCCATAAGCAACACATCCGACTCGGGGGGTGGAGCGGTTGTGTCTGGCACAGCATGGAGCGGCGACAATTCAGTTAAGGGGCTGACTGCGACTTGAGCGCGCGCAATGGAAGGCGAGTTGTTGACGTGAGCTTGGGCGTGGGCCCCACTTTGTGTCTCGGTGTCCTCAGCAGCCTTGCCGCCGTGTTCAACATTTTTGCTTGTAAGTTCCTCGGCCTGCTCCTGTTCGTCGGCATGGGATCGACCTTCATACGAGTCCGAAACAATAGCACCAGGTTGTCTGCCCATGTCTGCCTGCGTGCTATTGTCTGTTAGCTCGCCAGAAGCAACCTCTTTCGCAACGGTAGCGTCGTCCTCGGTAACTGTTGAACTGTCGGCAGCAGCCCCCTTCTTAGGGATTGGCTGCTCCGTACTTTCTGCCAAGGATGTAGCGCTTGCCGGGAACTGTGTAGCTTCTTCGACTTGCTCGTCCGCCAGCTCGTCTGGCTCTTCAGGCGGCGTACCAAACGCTTGCGATGAATCTGCGGTGTCTGGACTGGCTCCAGATGCATCATAGTTGGCCTCGATCGTTGCGTTGCGATCCTCTCCACCGTTTGGCGCGATCTCGTTGGCCGCAGCCTCGTCGGAACGAACGATATCCATGGGCGTAGTCGCACCAACACTTTGCGTACATGGCTCGTCATGGCGCTGTGAGGCTGCTTTCGTCGTCGTCTTCTCGTTTGTGGAAGCTGGAGCAGCGTTGAGAGATGCAGCGTTTCCTCCTATTGCCGTGGTATTCTCAACAATCTCGGCTGAAGGTTCGAGCAGCTCATCGACGACGAACTCATCGACCTCCTCGTGTGCGTTCGACTCGATAGCTGTCGAAGCAGCAGGGGCGGGTGAAGTGATCGAGCCTGATGCCGTGGTCGCCGCTGATGCGGAATGTTGAGCGACAAGGGTGCGCAAAAGAAATGAGCGCCAAGCGCGAAAGACTTTGGCGAGCCTTTGCGCAAGGCCGCGCGGTACCGACTGCGACTGGGTCACCCTACGGATCTCGCCAATGGTCGGGCTTGCGCCCAAGAATTTGAGCTCGATTTCGAGTTGTAGGACATCGGCGTGTTCAGGGGTGGATGCGTCGACACTCTCCAAGTAGTCGTGCACGACGCTGCGGACGTGATCTGTTAGCGTCGATCCTTGGGTGAACTGATGATCAGCGCTCTTGATCAGCTCTTCGATTTCTTGCGGACTGAGCTCGGCAGAGGTATGATTGCTGGACGTGCTTCGTTCGCGCGTACTGCGGGGAACGGAAGTGGCAGAAGTAGTCGTGAAACCTTGATAGTCGATCGGGACTGGGGTCCTAGATTTCCCTATAGCTTCTTGCACCGCTGATGACGCTCGACCAATGGGGCGGCGTGCAAGCGGGGGGTCAGGAGTTCGACTTGGCGGGCGAGGCTCAATGTGCGATGGTGAAGCTTTGACACTAGGATCGACTCGGGTACGTTTTTCAGCCGGCCTGAAGCTGACAATCTCGAAATCTTCATCCGATTCCTCGTTGATGGTGGCCGGTGTCTGAGATGGGGCTACGGTTGCACTTTTCTTGAGGTTGGATTGTAAGGACGGCGACGATGCCTTGCGTTTGCCTAGACCAACGGACGATGATATAGAGCCAGAAGTTTGCCCTGAGACAGGAGCGCTTGAGGATGGCAGCGCCTTATCGTTGGGAGTATTCGATCTGCTTCTCGAGCGGGCAGATCTCTGTGTATGCCGCTTTGATGAAGGATAGGCAAAGACGGGCTTGCTTCCGCCACCGCCGTACAGGTTCTCCCAACCTTTGACTTGGTACGCTTGTTCCTCCCTGCGCTTTTGGCGACGAGCCCTACGAGCAGCGTCCTCATCTATTTGGCTGTTGCTGGACAGCGTTGGTTGATGCGTGGACGTTGACGGAACCGGCTCGGGCGAGGATGCTGGCAGGTCATCGGAGGGTGAAGCGGAGCCACGAAAGAGACGCTCGGTACGACAAGGTGCCGGTTGACTTGCCGGGAAAGCAGTCGACGAATTGAATCGATCCCGGGAGCTATCGCGAGCCATGATGGTCGAAGTGGTATTGCGCGAATGTGCAGGCGCTGCAAGACATTGAAGGGTTAGAGCAGCACCTGGACGGGTGAATGGGGTTTGAAGATGCCTCAGCTCTCCTCTCACCCGTCAATCCGCAAGGTGAGGCCAGCCACGAGGGGATGATTCGTCGAGAGAAGCGGTGCGCTTTGATGAAATGCTGCTACTTGACGAGGTTCTTGACAGGTAGAAAGCATGCTGCTTTGGCTTTCTACGCGTTTCAGGGTCCTCGTCATCTCGGCCTGACCGCGCGCTGCACCGCTGTGGAGGGTTTTAAAAAGATATACAGTAGTAGTAGAGTGGTAGTATGCAGCGCTCGAAACTTCGCATGTTAGCTTGTTTGGATGCTAACAGAGACGAATCTAGGCAAAGAAAAGAAAATTGTTTAGAGAGCCCGACAGAAAGCTCTAAAAAAATTCCAGTCTGCGCTTTGTTTCTCACCGCTCCGTGACTCTGTGCCGGAAGAAAATCAGTCTTTGCGAGTGTGGAGAGGATCGATGGCACATCGCACTTCTCAGACTCAGCAAATACACACGATTCGGCATTCAGCCGACGACGAAGCCAAGCCTTCTCTCCTTGTTGCTGGCCTCACATCACGCCACCATCGAACTAATCGCTGCCCCCTCTTGTTGTCCCTGATACGGATTGGCCGACACACAGCTGGATTCGGAAAACCGCACGTTCATCCGAACCTTGTTCAGCCCCGTTTCAGTGCATTTGATCGCTCGAACTAGAAATCACTCGTCTTTCGTCCTTGGTTGAAACCCCCATCGGCGTGCGTTCGATAGCTCATAGAAGAATGTCTAACGAGGCGTCTTCATCTAGCAGCTCGACTGCGCCATCTTCTCCCGTAGCGTCCGTCTCTTCGGTTAACACGGACGTGACTCACCTCGACCAGGCATCCGCCACTTCCGCCGACGTTCCTCCTTCGCCCTCCAGAGAAGATATTGCGCTTCCAGTCGAAGAGAGGCAAGCCAAAGCAGGATCTCTCAAAGATGAGGGCAACAGGCTTTTCCTCGCTGGTCAATACGATGCTGCCAAGCACCAATACGGTCTAGCCATCGCTCTCGATCCTTCGGTTCCCGCGTTCTACAGCAATCGTGCCGCATGCGAGCTCAAGCTCGAGCAGCACGGTCTTGCGATAGAAGATGCTACCAAGGCGATCCAGCTCGATTCCAAGTTCTCCAAGGCCTACTTCCGCAGGGCTAGTGCCCATCTTAGCATTTTGGATCCCAAGTCTGCCTTGCCCGATCTCAAAACGGTAGCACAGCTGGAACCCAAAAACGCTTCGGTCAAGGCGCAACTCGAGGCTACTGTCAAACTCATTCGACGACTTGAATTCGAGAAAGCTATCAAGGTCTCCGAGGGCGTCAAGGCTGCTGACACGGTCGAGTCCAATCTCAAGGAAGGTTCGGGTGGCTCTGTCGTACCTGACTCGTACGACGGTCCTCGTCTCGCTGATGGCGATGACGAAGAAACCAAACATCTCGGCAAGATCGACCAGGATTTCATCGATAAGATGGTGGAACACTTCAAGAACGGCGGCAAGTTGCACAACCGATACTCGTGGCAAATCATCCTCGGTGCGTTCCGTGCGCTTCAGCAGGAACCATCGTTGGTCGAGTACCAAGTTGCTGAGGATACCACGGTCGACGTCATTGGCGACACCCACGGTCAGTTCTTCGACTTTATTCACTTGATGAACAAGACTGGCAAGCCAAGTGACAAACATGCGCTCCTCTTCAACGGCGACTTTGTCGATCGAGGCTCGTGGTCGGTCGAGATTGCCTTGACCATTTTCGCATACAAGTGGCTGTACCCCAAGACCACGCTCATCAACCGCGGCAACCACGAAACCTCGGAAATGAACAAGGTGTATGGCTTCGAGGGAGAGTGCAAGGCCAAGTTTGGCGGCGATCTCACCTTCAAGCTTTTCACCCAGGTCTTTGTCGCTTTGCCGCTGGCTACGCTGCTTTCGGCCACCAAGCCTCCTCTCACTGGCGATGAGCTGCCCGCCATCTACTCGATCGCTCAAAGGGAGCCTATCGTCGACAAGGAAACCGGCCGCAAACGTTTCTTTGTCGTTCACGGTGGACTCTTCTCTAAAGATGGCGTCACTCTTGACGATATCAGAGCCATTGATCGCTTCAAGCTTGGTCAGCCCGGCCAAGCGGGTTTGATGATGGAGTTGCTCTGGAGTGATCCTCAGACGGCGCTCGGTCGTGGTCCTTCGAAACGTGGAGTCGGTCTCGGCTTTGGTCCCGATATTACCAAGGCATGGTGCGAGCTCAACGGCATCACGGCTGTGTTGCGCAGTCACGAGGTGCGCATGGGAGGGTACGAGGAGGAACACGAGGGTCGATGCTGCACCATCTTCTCTGCTCCCAACTATTGCGATTCGACCGGCAACCTGGGCGCATTTGCTCGCATTGATGACAAGGGTAGCATCGGCTGGACTGTGTTTGAGGCTCAGCCGCATCCCAACATCAAGCCCATGGCGTACGTTGGTAATGCCATGAACGGCATGCTTGGCATGTAAACACCCCCCCCCAGAAAGATGCTTGCTGGTGCTGTACGGGCTGGCAAGAACCATCCCTCCCGACTCTGTTCGATATCTTAAAAGCATGGATCTTTTGATCAATACACCGCAATCTGCTAACCCGTAAAGCTTCGACGGAAGCCACAATGCTAGATCGGAACCAACTTTGCTCCCATTAGTCCTCTGTACTCTATACTTTTACAATGCAAACGTTCAACATTTCCTCTGCCAACGTCTATGGCATGTGACTTCGAGAAGATTACCCATGCGGCGATGAACCTACTTGGCGTCTTGGAAGGGGGGCAGGCCCCAGTCGGTGGGATCGAAATCGAGCAACGAGTTGATCGTTTGTGAAGCACCTAGCTCTTCGTTGGGGAATAGGGCTCGAAGGTTGGCGTCTGGAACCCAGACGACTGCATGGGTCAAAGAGTCAGAAAATGGGTTAGAAGTTAAGCTAGTTAGCATAAAGTGACGACAAGGGAAAGAATTGGGTCGAGTACTCACCATGCATCCCAGCTGCCTTGGCAGCCTGGACTCCAGGTTTGGCATCTTCGAACACCAAGATACTCGACTCGCCGCCTTTGAGGTTGGAGTCTCCATCAAATTGTTGTCCCACTTCGCGCAAGTTTTGGGTCCAGTCTTGGCCCAACTTTTGCGTGGTCGCTTGTTCGTTGGCGTGTTTGCTGAGCAGACCCTGTCTTGCAGCCAACAGGAAGATGTCCGGGAAAGGCTTTCCGCGAGTGAGTCTTGCATCGTCACCGCAGATAACGCGATCGCCAAAGGGGCCGAAGAGGTCGGTATGACGAGCTGTCTTGATCTCATAGTTTCTGCGCTTGCTGCCCGTAGCAACACAGATGGGGATATCGTGTTTGTAAAGATGCTGAACGAGGCGTTGTGCGCCCGCCATCTGCGGAACGTTCTCAAACGCTTTGAGCAGAACCTCGTTGCGATCTTTGAGGAAGGTATCGATGGCGAAAGGACAATCGGAGCCGTACAACTCGCCAGGCTTAGTAGGTGGCCACAGTGAGGATAGCAGCGTTACTGTTGCATTGAGTTGGGTTGTCGCAAGAAAGTTGCAATATCAATATGATGCACCTAGTTCACATAAGGTGGAGCGATACTCACATGTAGCTTCACGTTCGGGCTTGCCCATCAGATTGGCCTTGATCTCCCAAGTCTGTTCCTTTCCGTACGGCCTGATTAGGTCGTTGACAACGGTGGTGTAAATTCCTTCCGAATCGATCAGCAGACCGTCCATGTCGAATAGGACGGCCTTGATGTTTGCGATTGGCTTTTTTGCTTCCGACATGCTTCTACGTCTATAGCGTCGTCTCGGATGTTCCGTCTATGTGAATGGTGCGGATGTTCCGACAAGATGCCAAGAGGCTGCGTCGCCCACGTCGATTCAAGCATATTCCATTTCACTCTTTCTGGATAATCGGACGAAATCCGTCTTGCTGTGTGTTTGAACTGAGGCATCGGGCAGTAGCCGCCAGAAGATGACCCAAAGTCAAGAACACTACACTACTGAAGCTCGGGCCTCGCTGTGTGGAGATTTGACGCGTGTCGGGTTGCGTGCACGGAGAACGCTCCGCTTCGCTGTGCCGGGGCCAATGTTGGGGTTCACAGAATGTAGTTGGTCACCTTTCCAACGATCATCACCTTCGATCGCAACTGTTCCGACCTTCCTTGCTTTCACACCATTCTTGGTGATTCTTTTGGCTCGGATCGACTTTTCTGGCTGTCCTCGAGCTATCGGCCCCATCCCGCTACCTTCAAAGCTACATCTCCGTGTCCTTGCGGCGGCTTGCAACTTTCATCGCCGGCTTCTGAGCCTGTCCAGAACCGGTCCAAATCAGTGTAGCGACGATGAAGGTGCTCGTCACCGGAGCATCCGGCCTTCTCGGTCGTTCGGTCCACCAGCAATGCATCGAGAAAGGCTACGACACGAGGGCGCTCGCATTCTCCCGCTCAGACCCCTCCAAGAACCTCGTCAAACTCGACCTCACCGATCCGTCTGCCGTTGAAGCGTGTCTGAACGAGTTCAAGCCCGATGTCATCTATCACACCGCCGCCGAGCGTCGTCCAGATATCGTCGAGAACGATCCAGCAGCATCCCAAGCCATCAACGTCGATGCGCCCGCTCACATCGCTACTGTTGCATCCAAGCTGGACAAGGTGCCTCTTTTGATCAATATCTCGACTGACTATGTCTTTGATGGCACCAAGCCGCCATACAAAGTCGATAATCATCCAAATCCGCTCAATGCATATGGAGTAAGCAAACTCCAAGGTGAGCGAGCTGTTGCACAACACGCCAAGCCTGGCCATTTCACCAACCTTCGAGTCCCAGTCTTGTACGGAAAAACAATCACCAACGATGAGTCTGCCGTCAACGTGCTCCTCAACGCCATCCAGCCTCCTGAAGGCTCCACGACTCCCAAAAAATGCGATGCGTACGCAGTTCGCTACCCCACCAACGTCAGCGATGTCGCCAAAGCCATACTCAAACTCGCCGCCGTCTACCAAGAGACTTCCACACCGCTACCTCCAATCACTCATTTCAGCGCCAAGGAAGCCATGACAAAGTACGACATGTGCCTTGTGCTGAGCCGTATTGCCAACTCGGTCGGTTTCGAAACGAGAACGGATCTGTTGGATCCAGAGTACGAGGCGGATCCGATGGCTGCCACCGCAAGACCAAGGCATTGCAAACTCGACACCAGTGTCTTGGAGGAATATGGAGTGCCGATTGAGTACACAAGCTTCGAAGATTGGTGGAAACCTTATTTGGCTGAGGTACGTATGCAGATGGTCCGAACCGAATCGTAACGCTCGTTCTTGAAAAGCCAGGCCTTGTTCAGAATGTACAGAGTAGCTTCCTGTACTCTCATCAAATGCAATGGTTGCACCCTTCAATCTGTCAAAGATGGCTGACATGTGCCATCTCCGCCGTCTCTGTCCTTCTATTGCCCAACAGCAACACAAACTCAAACTCGAAGAAGAAGCTCGTCTAGCTGCTGAAGCCGAAGAGGCTCGCCTCAAACAAGAAAAGGAGCGCAAGAAGCGCGAAGCTGAGCAAGAAGCTGAACGCCAACGTCAACTAGAAGAGGAGAAGAGGATAGCTGCAGAGAAAGCTGCGGCTGAAGCAAAGGCTGCGGAAGAAGCGCGACAGCAGAAAGAAGCCGAGGAGGCAGAGCGGAAAGCAAGGCAGGCAGAGGACGACAAAGCCGAGGCTCATCAAGCAAATGGTCAGGCATCCAAAGACGTTCCGCACACAAGGCAGGTGTCCGCTGCACCTTCAAGTGAAGCCGGCGAAGCAGGTAACAGTGTCGACCAAGATCCCGGCTCACCCCACCCTTCGTTCAACTCGCTCAAAGCTCGTCCGACACCACCCGCTACATCAGGTCCAGCGTCACCATCGAGTTCCCACCCTCCTTCATCCATCCATCGACCGGACTCGCCGACGCCTCTGGCACTCAACTCCGAAAAGCCCAACGTTCCTGGGGCTGTGGAGATCCGCACAATCGATGCCACACCTACAGGTTCGGTCATCGAGGACAGCCCGCTGAACCTGGCAGCAGCACGCGAAAGGCAGCGATTGGGATCCATCCTCCCACATAGATCTTTGAGCGCAAGCAGCGCGGCACGGCTGACGTCGTTGACGGATGAAAGTACCATGTTCGGCGGCGCAGTGCGCAGACCGTCAGCGATGGGATTAGACGCCGCGATCAAGGGGCAAGGCTCGATCGATTCCGATGAGGATGGGTACGGGCAGCCTTCGCCCAGGCATGATGCTGCTACTTTCCCGGAATCGGTCACGCAAGACTCACCTACCCCGGCTGGCCGTGCTTCCGCCGATAGCGCAAACCCGGCCATCGCATCGGTGGCGTCGCTCCACTCTTCAACGCCTTCACGCCCTTCAGCCGAGGTCCCACATGGAGAGCGGGCGGCGGCGGCAAGTCCCGCAACGCAGCCGAGGCTGTACCATCGTCCATCTTTCGACCTTCTCCAAGATGCGCGCGATCGCGAAGCGTACGAACGTCTACACCGCCGCAACTGGAACTTTTCCATCAAGGTCGGTGATCCGCAACGCATCGGCGACCCTGTGACTGCTCACATTGTGTACACCGTGCGTACCACGACGGATTGCGCCAACTTCCGCGCCACCCAATTTTCGGCGTTGCGAAGGTATCGTGATTTCCGCTGGTTGCACGCGGCGTTGGTTCAAAACAACCCGGGGATTATCGTGCCTCCGGTGCCTGAGAAGGTTTCGATCGGACGCTTTTCGCCTGAACTCGTCGAGGCGAGGAGGATCGGGTTGGAGACTTGCATCAACAAGATTGCCAACCATCCTCTGCTGCAGCAGGACGACGACTTTCGACTGTTTTTGGAGAGCGAAAACTTTAGCGCCGATGTGAAAGCTCGAGATGCAGTCAAGGGACCGATCGTCACACCGGAACAGAAGACGTACAAGTCGTGGGGGAGTGCGCTTCTCGGCAGTGTGGTGCCATCGACGAGCTCGCTCTCCTCGGGCGCCTTGAGTGCCAGCGGATTCGAGGAGACGGATGAGTGGTTCCATGAGCAGAAAGTGTACCTCGACTCGCTCGAGAACGCGCTCAAGGGTATGGTCAAATCGGTCTCGGCGCTCAGCAACCAGCGCAAGGGCATGGTGCAGGCGATGCACGATCTGTCGCAGGTGATGACGACGTTGTCCGGCAGCTCGCTCTCGCGCAGTCTGAGCACGTGTTTCGCAGGCCTAGCCGAAGTCAAGCGTCGCGCCATGGAGTTGGAGGATGAACAGTCCGAGGTGGATGTTCGCCAGATGGGCACTACGATGTACGAGTATGAGCGCGTGGTCGGGTCGGTGCGCAAGGCGTTTGCTACGCGCGCCGAGGTGTGGGCCAAGTCCGCAAGGGCACAAAACGAGTTGGGCAAGTGCAGGGCGAGGTTCGACAAGTACAAGGCGACGAATCCGACAAGTGCCGGGGCGCAGTTCCAGAGTTTGTTGGGCGACGTGACGGAGGCGGAGTCGAGGGCTTTGGAGGCACAGAGGTTGTTTGATGTGGTCAGTGAGAGGTGTAAGGATGAGATGGAGAGGTTGGATTTGGAGAGGGTGTTGGATTTCAAGAGGGTGGTTGGTGGATGGGTGGACGGAATGATTGAGAGGCAGGAGGAGGTGGTCGAGGAGTGGATAAGGTATACCGAGTTGTTGGGGAGACAGACGGGCGTTCAGGTGTTGGCGCCCCCGCCGCCTCCACAGGAGGAGCAGAGGCCTGATCTCAGTAGGAGTCAGTCTCAAGTCTCGCACCTTTCGCATGCCTCCCATCCCGGCGTTGAAGGGCCGAAGCCCGAAAAGGTGCACCATGTTGCCCAGATTCCAGTTGCAGCGGAGCAGGTGGAGCAGACTCCAACTCAGATCTACGAGAACAAGAAGGAGGCTAGCTCGCAAACAAAGCTCGCTGAAGAGAAGCGAGAGGTGGACGGTGATATGAAACGCGGTCAGGTGGATGGGATGGTAGGAGGCGAGGAGGAAGGCACGACGATACAAGAGGTCGAAGAGCAGGGGAAGATTGATGCGGAGCAAGACACGAAGGATTCACGCGCCCTTGCAACCACTGAAGCCCCAACGGAACCCACTCCCAGCACCTAATCAACTTAGCACGTTCTCAATTCCATCTTTACCCTTTTTCACACTGCTGCGATCAATGCGAGAGAAATAGTGCTCTGCTACCTATCGGACCTCCCATCTTTGCCGAGATTATCTTATGTACAGTACAAGTTGGGGTACTAGGGTGACGAATGTACAGGACGACGGGGGGGTTTACTCTAGTCTACTTGCAGTCTCCGTCGTGGGGGGTTGAAGGGACGACGAGCTGTAGTTGGCGTTCTCGACTACAGAGTTCCTCGTCTTGCTCATCCTCCGAGTCCGAGATGACGATGTAGTCGTCTCTATTGAACGTTGGAGTCTTGAGGACAGGATGCCTTGACAAGGATGAAGTTGACGTCCGAGTCTGGGGCTGAGCTGGAACCTCTGCTTTCAACTGGGCAACAACTTGCACTTCACTTTCAGCCTCGGAGACCTCCACCACTTCCACCTCCTCGGCCACCTCCTCGACCACCTCCTCGACCTCCTCCTCGACCTCCTCTTTTTCATCGTCGTGATTGAACACGGGCAGAGGATCCTGATTTCGCAATCGCTCGAACTCGAACTTGCACACCTTAAACCCAGCCTTGCCGCCCTCCCTCCACGCCCTCTTAACGCGGTACAGGCCGCAATACACATACCCCTCCGGCGGACAAAACTGATTGCCACCTTTGTAACCCCTCACCACCCTGACGGGTTTGCGCGTTTCGACACTCTTCCTGAGCGCCTGGTTCTTGCCCTCCCACGTCTGGTCGCGACTCTGAGGCGCAGTCCGAAGGTTCTTGGGATTATCCTTGGTTCCTTTCAAATCTCGCCCACCGGACCCAGTATAGGTGAACGAATTGCCAAGGTCAACATCATCTTCGTACCCACCGGATAGACAGATGGACCAGCAGCCGTCGGTCTCGTTGCCAGAGATCCCCGCCACAGTGGGCGCATGCACCGCATCCGTACTGCAATCCATCCGCTTCTCCCACATGGTACCTACTGCAATCCCCGGAATCGCACCAAACGTCTTGGGGTCGTGAACGCGCACCCCGAGTCGATCAGCTTGTCGTTGCAAAAGGTGGTCATCTCGGTACCTTCGATCCGGGTTGAGCACACGACGGCCATAAGGGTTTGCATATTTCCCTCTGTACCAAGCATTGTCATCCTCGCCATCGGAAGCATCGACGATAAAGGCATCAGCGTCACGACGAGAGTGTTTGCGTGGAGATCCAAGCTCAACCGCATTATCACTGAGCGCCCTCTTCATCCTCGCACTCCTTCGAATCGGTTCGTCAAGAGGTCGAGATGCGGACCGCGTGGTACGCTTGAACTTCGACATACCATCCGCCGAATCGGTCGAACTAGGTCTCGCCACCTTCTTCGGCTTCGAAGTGGAAGGAGCGATGTCTTTGGAAGACTGGTACAGTCCGAGCGACATCATGAGTTCCAGGTTGGCTTGGATGTTGGCCTGTCGCATCGCCTCGTAATCGTCATCTGCTACTGCATCTCGCTGTTCGTCATCATCAGAGATCGATGAGGTCGGTGCGGTTTCAACATCACTATCCAGCCCTCCTGAAAGGGTTGAAGCCGAGGAGAAGACAGAGCTCGTCCTTTCTCTCACTGCGTTGCGCCGGAAAGGAGCTGACGACGAATCGGAAGCGAGTGTCTTGAGCGTGGCACGTCTAGTACGCATAGAAGAGCGGGGAGGGGACGATGCCGAAGAGGACTTCTTCAATTGAAGTTTTGGCTTTTCCTGAAACTTGGTATAGAACGACGAGGATGGCTTCGGCAGTGCAAGCGATAGCATCAGCTGTTCATTGGCCTTGATGTTGGCTTCTCTCATTGCTTCGTACTCAAGCCCATCCTGGCTGGGCAGATCGACCTGTTGACGTCGAACCATTCTGACCGCGTCTTGGTGTTGGTCTGATCGAGCGAGGATCCGTGCGTGTTTCCAAGGGTGGATCGTGTCTAATCGAGAACTCGCAAGGTAGGTTGGATGCACAAGAGCGTGAAGTTCGCTTCGCACCAAGGGGGTTCTACCGAGTGTGCAAGTGGATGGTGCGGAGCCAAGAAGGATGGGATGCGATATCGAAGGTGATGGAGTCGAAGGAGGAGGATGTGGATGGATGAGCGGATGGAAAGGGCAGTTTAAGAAGGATGCAAATTCACACACAAAATGTCGGTAGGCTCGTGCGTAAATGGGAATTTCATTTTGAATGCCTTTGTCAAGCTACTCTGTAACAACGCTGTTGTTGGGTGCGCCTGCCCCGCACCACCTTTTTCATTCGTCAAAGCGTTTACAAACTGTGAAAATATGAGAGAGAGAGAGAGAGAGAGAGAGAGAGCAATTTACGCGACGCGTGAACGCGTTTGGAAGGCAAGTACGCGTCTCGTGACTATGCCTCCTGCTGCCACCCTTTGCAGACAATGATCGTAGAGGTCTGAAACACTTGGCTGGACAATTGTGATAGTAGCGTTAGCATTGGCACGACTGGCAAAGAGGATCGTGCTCGTGAGTCGATAGATGGAGTCCTACCAGGTCTGTGGCCAGCCAAGTCTACGCACAGACTCAAAGCGAACAAAGAGGCTGTGAGAGGGGGGCCTCGACTGGATGTGAGGAAGCAATCAATGCAATTGGTGTGCTCGATCCAATCCAATCAAGTGCTACCTGAACGCGAGATGTGCCCCGATCCCCGATGCATTTACCCCTTGCATTTCGACAGATCCAGATGAGAGCCGAGGTGCAGCCATCCTTGCCTGCCTCATTGTATATGTATACAAAGCTGTGCATCTGGTCGTGGTAATCATGATCGCATGTCAACCTTCTCTTGCCGAATGAATCAACTTTCAGTTTTCCATCGGATGGCTCCGTTGACAGCAAAAATGTATGCTGGAGGGAACCCAAAAGAGCGAGACACAGATAGGGGAGAGACTACAGTTGCGACAAGAGGGTTGCATGCTGTCCGTTGAAATCCAAATTTATAAAAAGTTCGCGCGTAGAAGCGCCATTTCAAGGGAAACGCCGACGCGCGAATCTGAATCTGGCACACTCCTACACTGAGCTCGCCACAACAAGTGTTGGTTTCGAGATTATTTATTTGTGGGTCGGCGGGTGTGTCTGTGCAGAACTGAGGACTGAGGACTGTATGTGTACACTGTAGTTCGGGTTGGTGCGATCGAGGCGCGTCGACTGCTTTGCTGCTTTGATTTGTGTCTGCGATTTTAGGCTCTGGCCCGAGGCTGGGAAAAGGCGCGCAGTCTCAGAGAGACGGAGAAAGAGACTACACTCAGTGACTGACTGAGAGAGAGAGAGAGAGGCTGAGAACAACACTTTTTTTTTTTTTTGTGGGCGTGGACAGCAGCAGCAGCAGCAGCAGCGGCGTTAAGACTCGCCCAAATTCATTTTCGGTGCATCCGAGAGGCAGCCCAGCCACTACAATACGGCAACCTGGGCGCGGCGCTACGTTGTTCTCCCCGCGAATCACTCACAACTCACGGCTTCGACTTTTGGCAATTGTCTCTCTCTCGACACCATCAATCCTCTGGGGCCAACGCTATCGCCATCGACAGGCCACCAATTTCTTCAAGGCCCCTGATCCCTCGCACTTTTGCCTCGACAGTAGCTTCTCACTCGCGCCGTCTCACCAACGTAGAGAAACATCCCTTCCGGCTTCGAAGTCATATCGACATAGCCGAGCCATCACACATCGAATTCTGTCCAAGGGCATTCGACAAGCTTCTACCACCGCCAATCAACCCACGTATCTGCAAGTCTCTCAATCACCAAAGGCCACCGAGCATTCCCGCTTAGAACGAAGGAGTCTCCTATTCTGCTCATCATGGAAAACTATCAGAGGATCGAAAAGGTCGGCGAAGGTAAGTCGTGTCTTGAGCCTCTCAGCCAATTGCTCTTCCGAATCTACTGCCACTGCTTTCGCCCTCGACTGCAATCCTGACCAGCGTGCGCATCGTACTGCTCTCTGTCTCTCTCTCTCCTCTTGCTTTACAGGTACATATGGTGTCGTTTACAAGGCCAAGGACCTGACACCCGGCGCTAGTGGCCGTATCGTCGCACTCAAAAAGATTCGTCTGGAAGCTGAAGATGAAGGCGTTCCCTCCACAGCCATCCGCGAGATCTCTTTACTCAAAGAGCTTCGTGATGACAATATCGTCAGGTACGTCCTTCCATCATAGACACTTTAACCCGCAACGTATCCATATTCACTCTGCTCTTCCTTTCGCCACGTACGATACGCCAGACTCTTTGATATCGTCCATCAAGAATCCAAGCTCTATCTCGTCTTTGAATTCCTCGACCTCGATCTTCGCAAATACATGGACAACGTCTCGCGCAGTCGCAACGGCGAAGGCATGGGTCCCGAAATCGTCCGCAAATTCACCTACCAGCTCATCCGAGGTCTCTACTACTGCCACGCCCACCGTATCCTCCATCGCGATCTCAAACCTCAGAACCTGCTCATTGACAAGGAAGGCAACCTCAAACTTGCCGACTTTGGTCTCGCTCGAGCGTTCGGCATCCCTCTCAGAACCTACACGCACGAGGTCGTGACACTGTGGTATCGAGCCCCGGAAGTTCTGTTGGGATCAAGACACTATTCAACCGCCGTCGATATGTGGTCGGTGGGCTGCATTTTCGCCGAAATGGCTATGAGGCATCCATTATTCCCAGGAGACTCGGAGATCGATGAGATCTTCAAGATCTTCAGGATCCTGGGAACACCCACCGACGATGTTTGGCCTGGTGTCCAGCAACTGCCCGACTACAAGGAAAGCTTCCCCAAATGGGCGGGTCGGCCGTTGCGTGAAGCGGTTCCGGGACTCGACGAGGCAGGTCTGGATCTATTGGAAGGTATGCTCGTGTACGATCCCGCAGGAAGGATCTCCGCCAAGAGAAGTTTAGTTCATCCCTACTTCCGCCAGCTTCTCGCATAGCTTGACTTTCCGACACTCGATCCATCCTCCAATCACATCTTTACATCCTCCATCCACTGTTGTGCTCCATCTCTCATCCCGCTTTGACACTCGTCCCTCTCAAACACACACACACACACACACACACACACACACACACACACACACACACACACACACACACACACACACACACACACACACACACACACACACACACACACACACACACACACACACACACACACACACGCAAACACTGGTACACTGTTTTGAACCGATCCCATGTTTTGCGCAAGGAACATCTGCATTTTCCAGCTGTGTATATGGTTTTTATAGGTCGTTGAGAAGCATGGCATTTGCTTGACCTAGCTCCCACAACGAAACACCGGCTGCGAGGCTTTGATCTTGCTCTACTGCCTTGCGACGATCGGTTGTGCTTTGTGGCAAAGGTAGGTACAAACGCCAATAGATCTGATCGCCTTGCTTCAACCCGAGCCCTTGATTCCCCTGCAAATGCTTTGTGGTGATGGTTTCTAACCAATCGAACCAACCCTCGCCTTGTCCATCCCGCGGGTCGACGATGACGCCGTCGTTCTCGATGAGGATAGACACGATCATGTCCATAGTGAGCGCTTCGCCTGGGCCTCTTAGGAATGGAATCGTTGCAGCCTCGGAGGATGGGTGGGATCGCGACAGGAGCTGCTGCGCCTGATCAACGTCTACCGGCGGTGGCACAGGGATACCCTGACCCGAACTCTTGTCGATGAAGAACAGAGGGTATCGGTATCCATACATGGGCATTCCCATGAGCAGTTTTCCTCGAATCGCTGACAATTCATCCTCCTCCTCCTCCTCCTCCTCCTCCTCCTCCTCCTCCTCCTTCCCCTTCTCCTCGTCTTCTTCTTCCGCATTCGCTTGATCCTCGTCCAGCACTTCGTCCGCCGAGAAGTCGGAATAGAAGAACGGATTGCTGGGATCCTTCATTCGTTCCTCATCCGCCACTTCGACGTACTCCTTCTGCACTCTCTTCTCCTTTTCTTTCTGAACCCTTGCCAATTTCGCCTTGAACGCCTTTCTCGTGGCATCTTGGATCATCTTGAAATTCTCCTGGATCCAATCTGGCGAAGTGTTCGGGCCGGGTTGACGCAAGCTCCCCTTCTTTGCACCGCTGATAGGACTGTCCGAGGGGAAATCCTTGCCATAGACTGCACTCACGCGTCCTCCTGCTCCCGACATATCGTACGTCATGACGGAGAAGTAATCTACCAACTGAGCAAGCTGCGGAATCGACTGAACGATCATCTTGTTCAGACTGTTCTGCATTGCATCGACCTTATCGCCCCCAGACGAATCCTTGGTCCTCAATGGTTGTAGAACCACCGTCAACGTCTTAGCCGTATCCAGGGCTTTGATCGACTTGGAGATGGCCTGGATCGGCTCAAACAGCAAATGGCTGGCTGCCGACTCAAATACGATCCCATCGTAGTTGTACTTGTTCACTTCCGAGGTGATGAGTTTGGCGAGTCGATCCCAGTTGCGCTTATTGGCGAGCAGATTCGTATAGTCCGTCTGTTGCCACTTGTCCAGATAAAACCTCGGCACCACATCGAACCGTTTCGATCCACCTTGGACCTTCTCGAGCCAATCTTTGTCGGGACCACCGGAAAGCTCATAGCTGGCCTTCGCCCCTTGCTTTCCACCTGGACTGGTGGTCGAAGGCGAAACCAGGATGGTATACCATACTGGTGAGACGAGATCGATCTTGTCTGCATACGTGTCGAGGATGTCGAATCCTTTTGCGTTCCATGGCGTGATGTACGCTAGCGTTTTCCCGTTCGACTGCTTCGAGAACGAATCAGGGGGAAAGGTGTGCAAGCGAATGTAGTCGGCTGTGTCGATGATGTCGACCGTTGTGCCGGTGTCCAGGTAGGCGGTAATGGTGGTGAAGAACGAAACAACGCCGATAACTGCAAACATGCACCGAACAAAGATGAACAACATGTTGTACGGTCTTGACCGGACCAGCCGGATCGCAGATGGACAGTTTGAAGATGACGATAGTTGCGATGGTCGATGACAAGGCGTTGGATATGCAATTATATATATTAGAGCTCTTGGTTTCAGCTGCCAAAATGCACGAAAATCGCCGCAAAACGGCTTTTGTGCGGACGATTGCCTCCTCCACCTCACCGGAGACGATCGCAAACACAAACGCACAACCCAACCTATCTATCTTTCCATGTCTCATTATTGTGATGTGGGAAGAATCTACAGATTGGCATCGCCTTATGACAAGGGAGGGGTGCTATGGAAACTGAAACTCATCTAACTGCATTCTAAAGAACCTTCTCCTTGGCAGCCTCGGTCACCTTGTGTGCAGCCTTGGGCCCACCAAACACCCTCTCCTGCATCCAATCGAAAGCAAAGTCGATGACATGCTCCACCGGCTCGTCGAACAGGAACGGCAATGCAGGTACAAACATCAATCCTGCCACCGTCGGTCCAGCTGCTCTCAACCTCTGACTCTTGGCCTTTGCGAACAGCGGGGCCGTGTAACGCACGATACTGTGGATGGTAAATGCAGGCAGCGCCATGGATGCGATGCTCTGGAACACGGCGCGACGGGCCATGACGAGTCCGACATGGGTGGCTTCCGAAACTTGGTTGGGGTCAACTCCAGCATGTGCTCCGTGCTCAGCGAGGCGCTTCGTGTGTCGTTTGCGCAGCTCCACCTTTTCGGTGGGAGAGAGCGAGGACAGCGTCTTTGCATCGAGCAGCTTCTCCAGAGGAAGGTTCTCCTTGGCTTCGGACAGAAGCTTCTCGGCATATTTGGCGGTTTCCGATTCAAACTCGTTCAGGGGTCCCGATTTGGAGAATGTAGTGGAAGCGAGCGCCTCGTATTGCTTGGCCGCCTTGTACCCAGAGTAGAGGACGTCACCGAGGATGTAGGTCCAAGAGATAGCGTAGGCACCACGTACGACTTCGGGCCGGGTGAGTGGTCGGAAAGCTTCGCCGATATCCGAAGAATACGCTACGTATCGCGACGAGGCAACAATGACGGTCTTGAGACGCATCGCATAGGCGGCGTAACGCGAAGGTCCATTTTCAAGGTCGATGACATCTTGCGTGCCTTCAGCCAACGGGTCAGTAGAGAGGGTAGGAGTAGCCAGTCCCGAAGCCGAGGTGGTGTTGCTCGAAGGGGCCGGTGTGTTTGTGGAGAGGAGAGAGGCTGATGTCTTGAAGCCGCTGTTGAACAGGACACCTTGCAGCTGGAATCCAAGTGCACTTAGCCCAAACATGGGTATGTAGCGCTGTGGCTCGATTGTTGATAGCTCGACCATCTTGCACCGCGAAGAACAAGAAAGGATGAAAGAGAGCGTAAGGATGGTTGGTGTGCAGCTGGTGGAGAGATGCGATAAGAGCCAAGACCCAAGCCAACTGCAGTTAGAGTACTTCGTTCTGCCTGCTGCACGGTCCATTTTGTTGCAACCGTATCGAGTCTCCGCCGGTGCCAAGAGCTTTCGGGTGCAGCCGTTCGTCATTATTTTTGATAACTGTGCCGGAGTCCCCCTCCACCTAAAATAATCACTGAAACGTCCTCTCATCGCGGTCTTAACACGCAAATGAGCTGGAAAATCGGCAATACCGTATAGTGAGAAAGGGGGCGCGGATGGGCCATCCGTTAGAGTAGTAGCGTGAGTAGAATCGCGCATGCATTGAATCCGAGCCAAATTCTTTGCTAAATCACCTTGCCAACTTTCCCCACAAGAGACCGACAACAACGGTGTCATCGGCATCTCCGTCGCCATATCCCTTGCGCTGTTTCGGCTTCCATCCGATCGCTGCGCTGGATCAGCATACTAAGGATGTTTGATGATTTCGTTCAGAACTCGTCGTCGTCCCAACAAACACCCTCATCCGCCAGAAGACGAAACTACAACAACATTAGCAACCGCAACTATGCTGCTGAAAGTCCATCGACGCAGCACGGTGCCTCCAAGACCTACGCATCGATCAACGATGGATTCGAATCGGACGGCGTCGACGCTAAAGAAGGCGGCAACGCGTTCGGTGCAACTGTGCTGGATCCGATAGCCGCCTTGGAGACCGGATTCGTTTCTAGTGATGCTGGACCATCTTCCCACACCGATCCGATCTTTCAGCTAGGGCGTGTTCAGTATGCCTTCTCGGCCCCGCTGTCATTGATGACCGTAGCGAGCAACATTCTCACCATGTGCCTTTACGCGTATCCTACCTCTTCACAAGGGGCCAACCCTTTCCCCACTGCACCGCCAAGGCTGGTTCGCATCAATCTCGATGATCCCGAGCACGTCGAGGAGGCTGATGTTCCCATTCCGCCCACCCCTCGCTCAGCACGTAACGCACCCCCGCCAGATCCAAGCACCGTCGGTCCACACAAGATGTTCGCCGACTCTTCTGGCGTGCATCTGCTACTTGCCATGCGAAATGGCGACAACTATTACTGGGCAAGTGGATGGAAGAAGGCCCGACTGTTTAACAAGCTCAAAGGCCACATCATCGAGAGTGTCGCTTGGAACAAGGATGGTCAAGCGTCAAGTACAGCACCAAGCTCGCGGAAGCGCCCAGCCAACGGACATCCGGCCCTGTCATCGACCAAGGAGATCCTCATCGGTACTAGGTCAGGCGACATCTACGAAGTGGTCATCACAGCTCCTGTTGGGAGTGATCCGGATGATGGTGACATCTTTGACAAGATCGCAAGAAGGACAGCCGGCAACGGTGCAGAGAGGGGGGATGTGGATCGCGTCGTGCGACACATGATCAGTTTGCCCGAACGACAGCCAATCACTGGCTTGGCGACAGAGACCTTCCCACGAACAGCAACAAGCAACGCAGGGGCAGGACCATCCGCAAAGGCCAGCGATCTGCGAAGAGCCGTGGTCATAGCCACGACCAGCACACGCATCTATGAGTATGTCGGTATCCTCTCAAAGCCTCGGTCAGACGAGTCCGAGTCACACTCTCTCTACGACAAGCTCTTCTTACCCTATCGTGGTGATGCTTCGCCGAACCTCAAGTCGGAACTGCCGGGAGACCTGCCTTATTCCGAGCTACACACCTGGGCACCGAACAACGCGAAACATGCATCGGCGCTGGCATGGCTCACAGGACCAGGCGTATACCACGGCATACTTTCATATGCACAAGATGCAACCGCAGGCGACAGCGTGATCGAGTCCGCCAATCTCTTGCCATATCCTGCCATCGCCATCGAAGAGGATGTTCACCTCGCCAAAGCGCGCCATCGACTCAGCGCAGCTCCCAATGGCGATGACAGTGCCTTCACACAGGCACCGATCACCGAGATCCCGCTCAGCATCGCGCTCACCGAGTTTCACTTTGTGCTGCTGTACCAGGATAGGGTCATGGCCATCAGCTCGCTTGATGACCAGGTCATCTTTGACGAAGCGCTGCCGCTCAAGCCGAACGAGCGAGTCATCGGCACAGCTGTCGATGTTGCCAAACGCACCTACTGGGTCTACACGGATGCGAGCATCTTCGAGCTCGTTATGCGAGAGGAAGATCGCCATGTTTGGCGAGTATACTTGGACCGTGGATCGTTCGATACTGCGCTCAAGTATGCAAAACCAGGCATTCAAAGAGGCACCGTGCTATCTTTCCAAGGGGACCGCTTCTTTGCCGAGGGCAAGTACATCCAGGCTGCCCAGTGCTACGCCCAGACTTTCATGCGTGCTTTCGAAGAGATCGTCCTGCGATTCATAGATGCAGATCAGCGTGATGCACTTCGCTACTATCTCGTCATGCGACTCGAGCGACTGGACAAGACACACGACACTGCTCAGCGCATCATGCTCGCAACCTGGCTCGTCGAAATCTACTTAGGCAAGATGAACCAGCTCGAAGACGTGGCTGCAGCCGAAGCTGCTAGTCAAGACGTAGACAACTATAAGCTCGAGATCACGCTGATCACCGAGGAATTGCACCAATTCCTGTCGACGTATCGCTCATTATTGGATCCAAAGACTGCCTTCGATCTTATCAAGAAGCATGGAAGATCTGACATCTACCTTCACTTTGCGTCGGTCATCGGTGACCACGAGAGGATCGTGAGGCATCACGTCCAGGCAAAGCAATGGACCAAAGCGATTGATGCGATCAATCAGCAGGACTCCCTTCAGCTCTATTACAACTTTGCATCCGTCCTCATGCGACACGCGCCCGCACAGACGGTGGATTGCTGGTCTAGGCAGAAGAAGCTAGATCCGCGCAAGCTGATTCCCGCATTATTGCAGCACGAGGCGGATTTGGAGCTTGGAGAAACGGATCAAGCCATCAAGTATCTTTACGGAATCGCTGTCGGTAAAAATGGCAGCAGGGATACTGCCATCCACAACCTGCTCCTCACCCTTCTGGCTCGTCGAGCAACAAAATTTCCGAAGCGGGAAGAGACGAAGCAGGAACTATTGAGTTTCATCGACGAAGCCAAGCCCAACCCACTCACCGGCCATCCGTACTTCGATCTGGACTACGCACTTCGAACGTGTGCTTCTCAAGGTCAGATGGAGGCATGTGTGCGAATCTACGCCAAGATGGGCTTGTTCGAATCCGCGGTGGAACTCGCGATTCAGGAAGGTGAAGTGGAACTTGCTTGTAGCTGTACGGACATGGCGGAATCCTTGGATCGCGATCTTCGCAAGAAACTTTGGCTGAGGGTGGCCAAGGAGGTGGTCCGAACTGCAGCCGACATCAAGTCTGCCATGGCGTTCCTTCGTCGAACAGACCTCATCTCGATCGAAGATGTGTTGCCATTCTTCCCAGACTTTGCCGTTATCGATGATTGCAAGGATGACATTTGCGAGGCCCTTGAAGGGTATGCGTCGCACATCGAGGCGCTCAAGGACGAGATGGATGAAGCGAGCCGTTCAGCTGCGGCCATTCAGCAAGACATCGCCAAATTACGCGAGCGGTTCGTCACAATTGAGCCGGCACAAACCTGCGGGCATTGTTCAAGAGGTTTGGTAGAAAGACAGTTCTACATTTTCCCTTGCCGACACGGGTTCCATGCGGACTGTTTGATCGGCGAGGTGACAAAGACGATGTCGACCAGGCAACTCAGGAAGCTCTTGGAGCTTCAACAGCAGATCTCGTCGCTCACCAGCGGGGAGGTGCCGGCCGTACCGAACACGGCGTTGCAAAACATGGGATTCTTGAAGGACGGCAGCAAGGCGATAGCGAGTGCGACAAGAGGGTTGGGCAACGTTACGGCGGCTGTTGGGCTTGACAAGCTGAGGGAAATGGTCGTACCTGACGCGGTGATCAGTGCTATCTCTGCTGGTGTCAGTGTCAGTGTCGCTGGAGGAAGGAGGGTGTTGGCGCCGCTCGATCCTTTCTCCAATCCGACAACCGACTGGGTGGCGGGCTCGAGAACTGCTGCTCAGAGGAGGGCTGCGGCGCTTGTAGTAGCAGAGACAGAAGCGAATGGAGAACAACAGGACGGTAAGAGTGTGGTGGGGAGCACAAGGAGTATCGAAGATCAAGAACGGATCCAGCAGCTGAGGGACCAGTTGGATGCGCTTATTGCGGGTAACTGTCCGATGTGCGATGGCACGGCCAACGCTATTGGGAGACCTTTCATCTCGGATCAGGAGGCTGTTGATGAGTGGGCGTTGTAAGCTAGATCCGCACTTGAACCTGATACTTTTTTTTTTTTTTTTTTTTTACTATACCGTATGCTGCTTGCTCTTGGGACCGATGTAAGTGCATCTGGCACTGTTGGTTGAATGTCTGAAACCTGTTTTGTTTTGAACGACGAATAATTGTGTTTGTTAGCGCGGTTAATGGTGACAATCGCTTTTCTGAATTTGTGTGTTGCTTCTCGCGCGACAAATAAAGAAGGCAGCAGTGGACGTGGAAGTGTGGCGGCTGCTTTTGAGAAGAAACGCACGGACGGCTGCGCTTTGGTTTGGCGGTGCAGAGCAAAGAGAGAAACAAAAAAAGCACTGACCAACCACAACTCGTTCGTTACTACTAGCATCTGCTCATCTACACACTTGTCCTTCTTCCCTTCAGCTTAAATTCTCTCTCTCAACCACCTTCTACTTCACCTCTTCCGCCGCTTTTCAACGACGTCTACCTCAAGATGTCCGGCGGAACAAAATCTTCGTCCTCGGGTGGTGCTCCAATACGCACCGCTTACCGACTTCCGACCTTGTCTGCCGAAGCCAACAAGAACATCCTTTCGCTTCTCCGTCTCATCATCATCTTGCTGATCGCTGGAGCGGCCGTTTCGTCTCGACTTTTCGCCGTCGTTCGTCACGAATCCATTATCCACGAGTTCGATCCTTGGTTCAACTTCCGCGCTACCAAAGTGCTCACCACTGATGGATTCTACAGGTTCTGGAACTGGTTCGATGCCACTGCCTGGTACCCCTTGGGAAGGGCGGCCGGTGGCACAGCGTATCCCGGTCTGATGGTCACGTCTGGCACTATCTACAACCTGTTCCTCTCTTTGAACATTCCGGTCGACATTAGAAACATTTGTGTACTCCTCGCGCCCGCCTTCTCTGGATTGACAGCATGGGCGACTTACAAGTTCACCGCAGCGATGAAGGACGATGCCGCTGGATTGTTGGCAGCTGCTTTCATCGGAATCGCGCCAGGCTACATCTCTCGTTCGGTGGCAGGCTCGTACGACAACGAGGCCATCGCCATCTTTTTGCTCATGATGACCTTCTACCTGTGGATCAAGGCGCTCAAGGACGGTTCTGCGCTCTGGGGTGTTGCCACGGCCTTGTTCTACTTCTACATGGTCGCTGCTTGGGGTGGCTATGTATTCATCACCAACATGCTCCCTCTTCACGCGCTCGTGCTCATCCTGATGGGTCGATTCAGCTCGAGACTCTACATCGCCTACTCCACCTTCTACGCTGTTGGAACGCTCGCATCCATGCAAGTCCCATTCGTAGGCTTCCTCCCCCTTCGCACCAGCGAGCACATGGCCGCCCTCGGAGTGTTTGGCCTGCTTCAGCTGGTCGCTTTCGTCGAACTTGTCCGCTCCCATGTCCCAAGCAAGCAGTTCAAGTACCTCCTGGTCGGTTTCGTTGTTGTTGTCGCCGGTCTCTCTTTCGTCGCTCTCGTTGCTGCCACCTACGCGGGCTACATTGCACCTTGGAACGGTCGATTCTACTCGCTTTGGGACACGGGCTATGCCAAGAAGCACATTCCCATCATCGCATCGGTCAGCGAACACCAGCCTCCGGCTTGGCCAAGCTTCTTCTTTGATCTGCAGATGCTCGTCTTCCTTTTCCCTGTTGGTGTGTTTTTGCTCTTCAAGGAACTCAGGGACGAGCACGTATTTGTGATCGTGTATGCGGTCATGGCCAGCTATTTTGCCGGTGTCATGGTGCGATTGATGCTCACGCTCACCCCAGTGGTGTGTGTCAGTGCTGCTATCGCCATGTCGACTCTGCTTCAGACTTACCTCGACCCCAAGGAGCCGATCCCTGCCGACGAGGACGTCAAGGACGACAAGAAGCCCAAGAAGATCGAACACGAGGTTGACTCGGAGCCCGAGTTTGGAGCCAAGTCGTTCTACAGCTCCAAGTTTGGCGTGTTTGGGCTGGATTCTCGCTTCATTGTCACCATCTACTCACTTCTGATGCTGCTCGTGTTCGTGTTGCACTGCACGTTTGTCACGTCGACCGCGTATTCTTCGCCCTCGGTGGTGCTGAGTTCGCGCAACAACGATGGAAGTCAGCACATCATTGACGATTTCCGCGAAGCGTACTATTGGTTGCGACAGAATACCAAGACGGATGCCAAGGTCATGTCGTGGTGGGACTATGGATACCAGATTGCTGGTATGGCGGATCGACCCACTCTCGTCGACAACAATACCTGGAACAACACGCACATCGCCACTGTCGGCAAGGCGATGTCGAGTCCCGAGGAGAAATCGTACCCGATCCTTCGCAAGCACGATGTGGATTATGTGCTGATCATCTTTGGAGGATTGCTTGGCTTCTCGGGAGATGACATCAACAAGTATCTGTGGATGATCCGAATCGCTCAGGGTGTGTGGCCGGACGAAGTGATCGAGCGCAACTTCTTTACCAATCGAGGCGAGTACCGTATCGATGACCAAGCGACACAGACTATGAAGGATTCGCTTCTGTACAAGATGTCGTACTACCGCTTCAACGATCTTTTCGGGGGTCGGGTCGGTCAGGATCGCGTGAGAGGTACACCGGGTCCCAGCGTTAGTCCGCAGTTGGATTATCTGGATGAGGCGTTCACCAGCGAGAACTGGATCGTTAGGATTTACGAGGTGAAGAAACCAGATGCCTTGGGCAGAGAGCTGCCGAGTGCAAAGCGCTTCGAAAGCGGTCAGAGGAGGAAGCGCGCCGTGGGTTTGCCCATCAGCCCCAGCTCAGACAGGAAGAAGTAGAATGGTGCAAGCAGATGTTAGGCGAGTCGTTTATGAAAGCTAAGCAGCATAATTAGACAAGCAGTCGACCTTGGATACTAGCCCCGCCGTCCGCAGTGTGTGGTCACTTTTTCTCCCTCACAATGCCTACAGATCATACGAGAGCAAATCAATCCCCCCGTTCTCATGAAGTGCGGGTGGATGATACTTTGCGATCGTACACAATCCGGAACTTCCCCCTCAGCGGGATTCCCCTTAGGCTAGATAGATCACCCAACCAAGATGCGACGCTTCTCAGGGATCGCACCGACTTTGTTTTTGCCCCCCCTCTTGATATTGACATTCCCAAGGTCGATAACGCGAGGAAGCGGATTTCCTAGGTGTCGCTCTTCGTCGTCAGCATCTACATTGATGCAATATTCAACCGTGAGACAAGTGAGAGATTTGTTAGCGTGCTTGACGAATAAACTTCAGGTTCTCGGAGGAGTGGGTCGAGGAGGAAAGATGAGGGACGATGTCGAGGAGTCGATCGCTGACTTGATCGCGAAATGAGCTACCGACAGTATGAGGTCACACGGCTGACGATCTCCAGCTCTCAGATCACCAGTGACGAGATAGTTTCGGAACTAGCGCATCCTTTTCGAAGCTCTCTGCTCGGTCCTGGATAGATATCTAGAGCCCTTCTTTACCACTTCTGTCTTCTCCATTCGCGTCACCTTCAACATCCATTATGATGCCTCTCTCTCTGTTCCTTCTCCTGAATCTCTTCAGCTCGACGACTGCTGTACTGCATGGCAAACCGTACTTCCTGGAACCCTTTAACTTCCACCACTTCCCACTCGAGGAAAGCCCCTTCCCCGCCCGCCTATCATCTACCCTCACCTCGCCTCCATTCTCCCACCCTCCTTACAGGCTCTCCGTCGTCCCGCTACCCGGCAACCTCATCTCCCCGCAGCTCGTCATGCACGAGATCCGCTCGTCCGCCTCTCGTCGTCGATTCATCTACCTGGGTCCTGGGCTGCATGGACACCACACCATGGCGGTTGCCCTTCATATCAGACCGGAAGGCAGAGGCGAAAAGTTGGCCCTACTTACACTGACACCCAAGGATCCACTCGTTCCAAATGGGTTCGCAAAACACCTAAACAACTTCTACCTCCACGACATTGTCGTCGTTAACGGCATCGACGATATGTCAGCCAGACTCGACAGGATACCCATGCAAAACACACTGCAGCTGCAAAGCGGCCAGGTCTTGGACGCAGAGCATCTTTGGTCCCACTTGTCCACTTTGCCGGCGTTGACCAGTGTCAGTGAAGCCGTCCGCAGTCCAGTGTAGGAGCGTTTGCATCAGCTGCGAATGTCATCGTCTTTGGTCTTCTTCTTCCCGATCCGAACCGTAAACCGCGCCTACCGAAAGCAATTTACCATGATGATTAATTGAGGGTGTGTGAAGATCGGTGCGAACTTACTTGTTGACCAGTTAGCTGATACCTTTTAACACCGATAGCTTGTGGGTGTCCAGCATGGGACGTGTGTCTATTTCCATCCATCCAATCCATTCATACCCGCAAATCTGCGCATGCTTTCGGTCTTGAAAAGAAAAGGGTGTCGTTCGACAGGTCAATGCCATCGGTCACATCATGTGTCAATGGTTTGGCACAACGGTCTGTACTGCACAGCTGCTAAGTTTCAACTATATTGCTTAACTACGCGTGGCTATCGGTTACGATCGGAAAGGGGAATAACATCTGCGGATCCTTTGATCCGAGAAAGTGGTGGAGACCGTCTTGAGCTGCCAACACGACGATTCTGGATGAAGACAAAGGGTACTGTCCACTATAATCTGGGCCCTTCACGTCTTGGTGGATACCGGTGGGTCAGCTCATCACCGTATACAGCGGCAAGCAATTGGTGGCGTGGGTACCTTTGCACACCAGCTCCCACCAAATTGCCATCCAGTCATTCTGACGCATGGGTGGGGCCTCACGAGGAAGCCAAAGGTGGTAAGTTTCAACGCATATAAGGAGGGCCATTCCTAGGATCTCTCGTGTCCTTCTCTGCATCCATCCCATCTCTTTCAACATGAGATTGCTTCTTCCTCTTAGCCTGAGCCTTGGCTTGCTCTGCGGTGTGATCGCTCCTCGAGCATCGGGATCGGCTCGTCCACCGCCGGACACATACTTCCTCGAACCCTTCAACTTCGTCGCCGAGCCCCTCGTGGACCAACCTTACACGGAACGCTTCTATCGCGCCCTTACCCAACCACCATACTCTGCTCAACATGCTTGGGTCTCTCACAATCCGCATACTGTCATCTCCGACCGGGACATGCTCCTCGATCTCCGCGTGTCGACCAACGCTCGTCGCTTCATCTACCTGGGCCCTGGGGCTGCGGGCGATACTTCCATGGCCGTCGCAGCCCACGTCTCCCCACACCTCGACCGAAACCCGCAACCAGGAGGACATGTGTTTGGGATCTTCACACTCACTCTACCCGATGCACACCGTCTTTCGCTTGCAGACCCGAAACCGATCGTCCGTCTGCACGGATATGCTCACGTTCACAATGCCCCCCGATTACTGGACACCATGACGACAAGTCCAACGCTGCATTACGGCGAGCTCATCGATCGTCCCGAGCCCAAAATAGGCAGGGCGATCTCGGCGACTGAGCTGTTTTCCCAGCTCCGCACCATCAAACTTGCTGCAAGGCAAGTGTAACGAGGGTTTGCAGCGCAACGACACGAATGCGACATGCGGTTTCTTTGGCGTTCATTGTTTGAAGATCAAGGCGCTTATGCTACAACGACAAGGGTTCTACTGTCAAGATTGCTGCAGCGTTGCCAAGGTAATTGCACACATAATGTCACACTCGCTGTTCATAGCCGACTTTTGATGCCCACAACTCAAGATAATAAAAATAGTGGTGGGAACCTTTCAATCTTGCTCTATCGGATGGTCCAGACCTCGGTCCGCAATCTCACCCACCTGTCGACAGCACCAATGAAGTCAATAATCCCCGCTCAGGCGTTTCATAATGTGTTGCACCGAGGTGCCCGAAGCGAGGTTGCAAACTGCTTCACATCTTTGCAGTGACTGGCCCCTTACGGTATGTGCCCTGATAGACGATACATTGCAAGAGTTGCAGAGCGAAACAGACCATGCCCACCTCTCTCTCTCTCGTGGCCAATAAAAGCAAGCCGAAGCTGAGTCTTCCAGTCGCCGTTGTTCGTTCACCTGGACACATCCTTCCGGGCAAGAATGCAGCTACTCCATCCGCTTATCCCACTGCTCTGTTTTGCTTTTGCAATCATACCTTTCTCCTCTTCCACCCGTACTCAGCAGATCCATCCGGAGCATCCTCCCTACGTTATCACGCCATACGCTGGCAACTTCCCTGCCGGAACACCTCTACGCCAAGCCTTGCAGGATCGCTTCCAATTCCCCCACGTCGAGCTGCAACAATCCCCCCTCGTGCCGCTCAATCTTGGCCAGCTTTTGCGCGAATTCGTACACGCTCCCGACGACAAGCCGTTCCTGGTCATCAACGATTTCAGACACCAACACCATTTGGGCCTAGCCATGGTCACTTCGATTTCTTGGCATACTAGGAAGGGAGACAAGACGCTCGCGCTCTTTGCACTGCGCAGTGCCGAAGCAGGTCGAAGGCTCGAATTTATGGGATTCCTCCGAGCCCGAAATGTCAAGGACCTCGAGAACAGGTTGAAGCACACCGACACTTCCGATATGCACGATTTTCAGCCCGGAAAAGTCCTGTCCAAGCCGCAAATTTTCGATCTCATGCGCGTTCATCACCTCTGATCACCACAGATGGTGGCATCCGACAGCACGGCGATATGTACCACACAGGGTTGATCAACTCGTTGGTCTTGCTTGGTTCATCTGCACGGACATTCATCGCCTCTGCCAGGTAGATTCATTTCATCAAAATGATTGGGGTTTTCACCCACTGTGCAGCTTTCCCGTGAGATCTCCGTTTGTCATATGATTTTTGGAAAAGTCAAAAGGGGGAGTCGGGGCGCGGCTCATGAACAGATTCAGCTTCGCGTTCCGATTCGCCTGACAGTCGATCGTTAGTTTATAATTTGCATGCCAGAACATCGTCACATGGCTGCAATCAATTCAGCCTCGAAGCAGCCATTCCGTGTGGGATTTCAGCGCATCTTCGTTCTCATACTTCAATCACAGCCTACTGTAGAGTGGGAGCGCTCCTCTGTGCAGAGACGATTGGCGCGACACGTTGCACTTGATACCCCTAGGTTGGCAACATTGTATGCTGCCCCTCACAACACGGACATCCTTGAAATGAAGTCAACGGCAGCAGGAACATGAGAGCGCTGCAATCTTTCGGAGGTACAATGCAATGAGTATGTGGCTTCATTCCGCAACACCCTCCGACCATCGATGAATTGCTTACTGCAATGAAAAAGTTTGGACCTTCATCTTTCCATCTTCCCTGTTGTCTGGCACAAATGCGCTCACTGTATAGCACGTTGTTCTGCACCTCCCACCGTAAAGGTTGACCTGGCGAGAACAAAAGCAAGTGAAAATGAAGGAAATGAAGACACTAGTCGACCAAGTCGGGCAGGAGGCACATAAAAACAGGGAGGATCCTTGGCTTGCTTCTCTCCGTCTGTATCCAACCTCTTTTCCTGTGTCTACACAGCTCAGCGATCGAAGCTCTCGTTTCCTGATCATGAAGATCCTCCTCATCATCTCTCTTCTCTGCATAGGCAATGCCTTCGTCACCGCCCTCGCCCCAGGCGGTGCAGGCCAAGCTCCAGACAGCAACGCCATCGGAAACAACCCGGTCGCAGCAGGTCCCAGCTCTGCTCCTATCAACCAGGAAGCCGAAGACGACTTCCGTGTCAGGTACCCTCAAATTCGAAATCGCCACCTTCAAATCTACGAAGATCAACTCTTGATGACTCTTCACGACGGGCTGGGTATTCCTTCTTCGTCTCTCAAACAACTCGGTCGCAACAAAATCACACGAGAGGCTATCACGGCGAACATGAGGCAAGATCGAGAATCGCCTCGCTATTTATATCTCGGCAGCGTTGATGAAGGTCTCAGCCCTTCAATGCTTGTAGCAGCGCCAATAAAGGGCCAATTTCGACGCGATGGCTCGCAAGTGATCGCCATCATGACAGTGAACCGAGACAAAGAGTTCAATCTACATGGCATGGTTGCACTGAAGGAACCGCATCATCTTCAAGCAGCTATGGCGGCGAACAGACCGAGACTGGACTCAGTGCCGCTCGAACAGGGTCACTCGCTTACATTGAACGAAGTTCTAAGCGAGGTGGAACTCCTCCGTCCGCACAGCTGGCGTGGTATCATTTGATCGGCAGCCTCTCTAAGTAGATTTTAAGCACTGTTCTACACCCCGGCTCGCCTTTCGATCACGCTCGATTGTAATCAGTTAATTTTCAGCCCACCATTCTTGCCACGAAATCCCAGACTACTTGAAATGCTGCAACCGTGATCCTCTGTCCGCGCAATGTGTCCTTCTTGTATGCTTCAGAAGTTCCCTGAAGACGATTTCGTAGATTCGCATACACATACGATCGTGGCGCACTGGATAACGAAGGCTCTCCCTGACCAGACCCACCCATTTCATCATTGCGCTTCCGTACGTTGAAGCAACTTTCCTTTGCCGGTTCAACGCTGACACTGTTGATTGAAGACGACCAACAAAGCCACTATGAAGGCGAAGTCGCAACAATCGGTTGTAGTAACAGGGCTCAATGATGGGAACGCACTTCTCGCTGAATCAAAGGTGTTGGGACCGTGTTCGACAGGCGCTTGAACAGGTAAGTGCTAGGCCCATACGCCATGCTCCATCTTCGATCCAATATAAAGAAAGCCTCAATCTGCAGCTTTCTCCCTCCATCCACTAACACCTTCAGAAGTATCCTCACATCTAGAACATACAGTAAGAAGCAAGATCTTCCGATTCGACGACATGCTTGGTTTCGCCAACGGTTTATGCAAGATCTTGGCTCTTGCCGCCGTCTTGTTCGCTGTAGCTGACACGGTCATTGCTGGAAACAGCGCATCCCATCGGTACATCATGGTACCCAAAGTCAGCATGAACCCACACGATCCACTTGCCAATGAACTTGCTATCTATCCATCCCGAGGAACCGTACTCCCCTCCGCTGCAACCATGCTTACCATCCGGACCCGAGCGATGGGCTTCACGGGTGCACAGGCGGAGGTTCATCGACTCGATGCCAAAACTCTGCATCGATCCGAACGCCTGATCAGAGCACAAATGGCTGCAGAGCCCGCAAGGATGCAACTGATCCCTCTTATCGAGGACGGAGTGAGAGAAGGCACTTATGCCGTACCCCTCACTCGTCCAGTTGGAACGGATTACCCGAGGAAGGTCGGACGATACGCTGGTAGTGGAACGCTTCACAAGGCCGCTATCATCCGCGTGTCGCAGCAGGCAAGCGATCGTCGAGTCCAGCTTCTGGGAATGACCAGTATCAAAGGTGCACAGGAACTTCTCAGCTACCTCGCTAATCTTCCTGCCGATGCCTCTTTTGCTAAGAGTGTCCAAGAGGTTATACCTCGGTAATTCACCCTGGCTTGCAATAGAGATTCAACATCCCTCTCCCACACCGTAGCCAAAGTTGTTCATCATCGCAATTCCTCTGTTTTCATGCCCACTCGTTCGAGTGAGTATTCTGCTCGTCTCGTATGACAGCTTCAACCCACATCTAACAATTGTCCGGATGCATGTGAAAATTCCCGTTCTTGTCGAAAGCTTGCGGCAGAGTCGGCATTGCCTTCATTAAAATGCGCCACGGAGCTCGATCGTTGGACCCATAGTCAAGAGAGGAGCCGTGCGTATCATGATTTAATGTCAACTCGTCAAAGGTTGCTTGTGGGATGCCGTGTGGTGGAGCACCTTTCTTGGCGCGGAAGAAAACCTCAACGTGCGACACGTAGTCATGCTTTGTAGACGGTATGAATGCCGAATTCGGCTCTCAGCAGTCGAATGCCATCGTCGGACGCAGTAGTGGCTCGCAAGGCCGTGCTGTGAACATGTGTGAGTGGTTTCCATTGAACAGGGTAGAGCACGAAAAAGGTCAAGGAGCTGTACCCTCATTTCGGGCCACCTGCGGTAACTGTTACTATGAGACAGTTGCACGAACAAACAGTATCTTGTTTGTTTCATCCATCGAGACGCCTGTTGCTTTCTATCTAGAGCCCACGCCCGTTAGGCTTCATTATTGACGGCAAGACCTCCATCGGAAAGACGTTGGGGCTGTAAAAGAAAAATTAGAACAAAACAAAAAAATAAAATAGCAAATTCAGCCTTAAAAGCACAAAAAAAAAGAAACCAAAAATAAAACACAAAAAAGAAAAAAAAAAAAAAAAAAAAAAAAAAAAAAAAAAAAAAAAAAAAAAAAAAAAAAAAAAAGATCGATACAGTGAGTGCATGTTAAGGAGAAACGACGGTTGAAATTGGGAAAGAGATGAAGAGGGAATCAACCTCTCCCTCGAACTCTTCCACCACTAGCGATCAGAAACTGGCTGTGCTATCAGCCAGTATGTCAACAGAGAAGCTCTCAACCACGCAACCTGACACCGGTGCAACATGATCACTTTTTTGCACAACAGAATATCCATGGTTTGATGGTTGGTGTCTAAGCAGCCATGTTGAGTGTCAACCTCGTTCTACAGACACGATATCACAACGCAGCCTGGATGAAGCAGGGTGAGCTCCTATTACTCGTTGCCTCAATTCTGCTTCTGACTAGTTTCAGGAAGATGGCGTACTACGAGACTAGCAGAAGCACCAGCACACAACCCCCTCTCTCTCTCTCTCTTCACTGAAACGACCTTGTCAAGCTGACAATCGTGGGGATTTCCCCTGGTAAGAAACTTTAGTACAATCGAGCACGCTCCGTACCACCATCTTTAACAATGTTTCGAAACAAGGCTTCCACGATGCTTTTCATCACCAATGTCATTTTTTGGATCTTCGCAACAGGAGTCGTCCAAGTTGCAACTTCTCCTGATCCACTCCTTTTCTTTCGGAAGAAACCATCTCGAGCTCGTGAGCATGCCGAGTACATCAGAGACATGCTTCAGGGAACCGGACACACTGCATACGTCGCACCTCCACCTCCCACGGTGCCAAGGGCCTTCTACACTCCCAAAACAAGCGAGGCAACATTTCAAGCCTATGCAAACCTTCTAGAAGCGCAACTCTGGAATCTGGGTTACAAGTCAGCTCGAGCTTTGCCGATTTTTCTGGATGAACCAGCGAAGCTCAAGCTTGGAGCTTACCTTAGAGATCAGATGGCGAGCAGCCGTGAGAAGCGACAGTACATACTGATCCAGCACTTTCCAGCCAATTCCGATGGAGTCAGTCATAAGCTCTACGGCCTGCCACTTGAGGGCGAGGCGTATAAGAAGATCGGCTGGGTCAATTACGGAGGTAAAAATGGCAAGCAGACGATTGCTATTTTCAGCGTGATACATTCGCTTCCTCCAGGATCGATTCCCGAAACATCCAATGCTCGACTATTTCTTTACGGTGTCGCCCAAGTCGCTGGCGCTCCTATGCTCCATGTTCAGATTCCAGCTCAAGCTGCCGGACTGCATCTCAGTCATGATATTTACCAAGTCATGCACCCCGCACCCTAGTCATTCCAGGCTCTCTACTCGTATGGCTCGGAGACTTCACCTTCGAGCAGTCGATGTTCGTTCTTCCATCACGAGCAGCGGTCATCGAGCATTTGATACATAGATAAGCTTCCCAGATGCATTTCAACAACGCAATCAAGAGTTGGCGTGTTACTGCTACGCCATGACCCACTTCCTTTCAGCTGTGGGCTTCTTGGGCTACTTCGACAGCGAGAAAAATCGGTCAGCCCCTTCGGACTTAGTCCTTTGTCTCCAAGTTCGAATGATTGAGGTGATTGGTCTCTCGGATCTTCTTGTGTCTTACTTCGGAGCTCGGGAGATAGGATATCATTCCGAAGCCAGACGATTGTTTGCGAAGGAGATATCATTTGCGCTATCGAGCAACCTTATCAACATAAGCTTTGCCTCCGAAAGCTGAAGGCCAAGCCCCTAATCAGATCCCGCGATAGGTTCGTCCTCACCGGGACCTTGTCACAACTGCCATCCATGAACTAGTAGCGCGACTGTGACCGTATGAACCCTTTCCTCTTGCTTCCCAAAGCCTCGTACTAACTTGCTCGGTAGGGTACCCACCGGGGTCCGGGGCGGCGTCAGAAACCCGGTGAGCGGCCGGGATTCGTTGCTTTGCATTGACAAACCGCATGGCTGGTTTCATGTTGTCCTCCTACGGTATCTAGGATACCAATCTCATAGTAAACGATGCTGAGAGTACTGTAAAGTGTTACTGGTACTGTTCTTTGATGCTGCAATCCTTGATGAATTCCATTGCTGTTGTCTACGGATGCATTGTCATGCTGAAGATCCTGCAACAACTACTGTCAGGTTGCCGACAGCCGCTATACAATTGACACGACTGAACGAAACAATGGTTCCAGTGCCCGTTGTGAGATATGGAGCTCGAATCGGCTCCTGACGAGCTCGAGGTGAGGCCCTCCGGCGGCAGTGGAGGGGCAATCCAATTGCTCTTATCAAGCTCTTGGTCGAAGCGCGTCGCGCTACAGCCATAGTAAACAGTAGCAAACATATAAAGGTCTCGACGAATCAAGCTGGACATGCTCCAAGACGAACGAGCCTTCCACATTGCCCTGCTCGTCGAAGCGCATTCTCAAGCTCTCAAAATGATCCACGAAGTCTCTTTCCGTCTATCGCTTTTCCTTTTCCTCTTTGCAGTCCTCGTTCCCAGCGCACAAGCTACCTTTGGCAATCCGTATGAATCTGCTGGTCCTTCTGGTTCAGTCGACGATCGACCTTCTCCGCTCCTTCACTTGGATCCGATGAACGAAGACCAAGTTGCTCCGTACATCAGAGAACTCAATTATCATCTAGGCGAATGGAATTTGAACCCGCACCCTTCCGCCAGCAGCTTGAATCCACATGCAGCGCAGATCGATCAACTGCAGCCTTTGGTGCACAGAGAGCTCGTCTCACAGCGAGAATTGCAGGGCCTGTTGCTCTTGGGCCACACATCTCGGGACAGGACCAAAGCGCGCCGAGTCTACGCCATGTTCTTCAAGCCCGAATCGGTTCATGCTGGCTCAGCCAATGCAGCTATCGTCTCGGCTCCGATGGATTGGCACACCGCTGATCAACCAATGAAACTCCACAATGTTGCTCACGTAGCTGGGGCAAAACCGGAGATTCTCGTTGATCATTTACAGTCGGAAACTATGGGTTTCCATCTCGACAACTTGATGAAGAACATGTTCCCCATGACTCCCCAGAGGGCTTTTGACAGTCTGTTCCCCCTTTACCCTGTGCCCCGCCCACCTATCAAGTAGTGTCGAACCTGTTCATAGTACGGTGTACCTCGGTACAGATGTTTCTAAGCATGCTAGCTTGCATTTTATGATTCATGACATCGTCTGTACTGTACTGGCCCGAAACACAGAATGTGGGCTCGTACTTTGCGTCCCAAGAAAACTGGCTGCTCATTCTTCATATCTCTCGCCTTGCTCAGGTCCATTTAACAAATCATGCGTCCCACTGTTGCTACAGTACCATGCCGATCACAATCCCACATAAGTACATTATCATAAAAGGAGCTGATGAACAGGCCCGAATGAGGCATCGTAACTTGCCATTCAATCTCTCTAACAGGCTTCAATTTCTTTCGAAGACCCCTTCGGTTGGCTTTGGTTTGTATAGACACGCTATACACACGTCCCTCAGCTTTCACAACCGAGATTCATCTCCCTACCATTCCTCGTCACGTGCATAGTACAAAACGATCAATATGGCCTTCTCTGACGCGCAGATGATCATTGAGCGGTCTTCCGGAACAGGTCTGATATCACGTCATTTTGACGGTACGGCAGTACAGATACAGCCCGTACTGTGCTGTACTGTATATAAAGTTTTTGTGGCAAGATGGTACGGAGATGATGATAGGATGAAGTGTTTTGCTGGTAATCTGCACCGTGCTTTGCCATATCTGCGGACCGTTTCGCGCCTCAAGTCGAGCATTTGAAGCCAATAAGGGATGCTGATTCAAATACTTGGGGTCATGAGATGGCTGTGGGAATTGGCGAATTCCTGTCAGAATCAAGGTGCGAACAAAGATTCGAAGCGAGATGAACTTTCCAACCTTCGACACTTCGACCCTTTCCGCTTGAAGCCTTGCAGCATGTCATTCACAGCGAGGCTTCAAACTTTATCTGGCACGCAATCGTTTCCGTCCCAAGATTGGATGCGAAGCAACGGTATAAGCTTCCGAGAGATGATAGTTCAAGCGTCCCGAGCTCATAATAGCGGAGAATGTCACCGATGAGCCAAACACACGCTCGTGAGGGATATAATAGGAGGCTTGGTTGCCCTGTAAGCACTCTATAATGTTTTGACTCCTGTCCATCCTCTCCCTCAAGATGGTCTCGTCTTATCTCATCCGCACGCTGCTACTCTGTGTAGGGCTCCTGTCCTTCTTCCCCACCTCTAGCGCTGTAACCTCTAGCGGTAGTGGGTCTCCCGATGTGCCGGAAGATTACGTAGCAGTGCCTCTCGCCTCTGGTCCTCAACGCTTCGCCGTCTCGGTCAAACGGGTCCCATACCGAGACTACATAGCGCTCATCACCTCTCTGCGCGATGCTACTTCAACGCTTAACGGTATAAGGCTGGAAGTGGGTCCGCACGATGCCAGCCTGACTAAGCTACCTAGAATAGTGCCGTTCATTGAGCGTCAGCTAAGCCACAGTCCTGAAGCCCCACGAATCATATACCTAGGACCATCTTCACGCAGTATTGGTGGAGTTTCGTTTGGTTTGCTGATCCGAACGAATCGCCCAAGGGAAATTCGACATCTCGTTGGTAACGTTCACGGAGTTTTGAGACTGAACAAGATGGCCTTGATGACGGCATTGCCAGCTGAAAGCGCTGGTGAAGCTGTCCAGATCCAGCTGCATGGAATCGCTCTCCTACGTGGCGGAGGAGACGTCCCTGCCAACTTCAGAGACGTAGAAAACAAAGAGATCGTGTATAACTTTAAACAAATCCTCGAGAGCTTGATCGAGAGTCCTTCTCCCTCACCGCTTCGAAGCCCTTAAGCAAGTTGACTAAAGCTAACGATTAGCAGTCTAGTTAAGAGTTACGTGCTCGACTCCAGCAATCTCGACTGAAAAAAAAAAAAAAACAAAAGTTAGGTTCCTCTCGGCGAGATCCGTCCGTATACAGTAGTCGCAATGTGAATACAGTGAGGCTTAGCTCAAAATAATCCCTGATCCGTGTGACCAAGCATCCTTGCACCACTTTTCGTGAGCAGCCGATTTCTTCTTCCGAGCTTGGTTCCTTTGTTCAGCTTTTGACCGGCATGAAAGGTTGGCAATGTCCAGGCTGCCGCTACCGAACATGACTGTGATTCTCTAAGCATGTTACACGTGCTAAACAGTACAATAAATGTAGCTTTGGCTATTCTGAACCACCCTGAACAGTACAGTACTGTACAGTACCTGTCAGACAGTATCCGGACGATTTCATTAATTCCATTATACACATACGGTAACCTGTTCTTGTGATGGTGAACACTCAGCAATGGTATGATGATGCTGCTGCTTTGAACTTTGATTGAGATGATGGTAGCAACAATGCTGAGTACAACTGATCGCAAGGAGCTAAGAATCAATACTTGAGAGGTCCTCCATTCCTACCGATGATTTGCCTAACCCTTTGATCCATTGAGTCGATTACTGCATTGATGTGATCCATGGTGACATCCACGCCCTAAACCTCTTGAGCAGCGATTGCAAGCTGTTGTCGGGTCCATGGTAGTGGTCTCCGCTTGCTGAGCTTGTTCTTTAGTATCCACCATATGCTCTCAATAGGATTCAGACCGAGTGACATGCTTTTCCCCCGTGCATGGTATTTCCGGACGGTGTCAAAGACCGTGCTTTTTGGAATGCTCATGGTTTCACTGATCTTCCCAAGCGAGTAGCCTTCCTCGCAAAGTACTACCACCTGGGCTCGTTCAGTGATCGATAGTTCTTTGCTACACACCATGATTGCTATGCTGTTCATTGTAATGTCATTCCATTATCAAGCTAGACGCTAACACACATCGTCAAGGAGGAGGAGCAAAAATCGAATGAATTATTGGACCGTGCGGATATTTTCCGACAGCTACTGTGCATTCGCGTTCAAAATTGCCCCGTATCTTGCAGATTTGGACACCTACTGTAAATTTTGAAAAAATTAGGCAGCGCATCTGTATATTTGGACAAAAGCACCATACCTCACGGCATTGAGCATCCCCTTCAGACAAATGTTGTGCTAGAAGTGATCTGAAGCATGGTACTTAAAGCTCTTGTACATAGCTATAACTCTCTCTCCAACAGCAGGGCAGCTTCAGCCTTGGATTTGGAGTAATAGCAACCCAAAGAGGGCCTTTATATTGGACCCTTAAAAAATTGAAATTAGGCAGCACAGCACAGTATTGCGAGATTTGACCCCCCCTTCACTAAACTGAGAACTTTTGTAATACAGATGTCATGCTAGGAGTGCAAAAACCTTGATGTGCGTAGCTTAGACATCCAGCTACAAGTCCCTCACCAAGTGTAAGAGCAATAGCTGCCATGCTGAAGAGCTGTACTCCACCAGAGAACAGACAGGCAAAAATTGACAGGTTTGACGAAAAGTGACTGCTGAAGCGCTTCAGGGTGTCAATTTTTTCTGAAATTATACGGGGCAATTTTCAACGCAACTGTATGTCAATGACGAAAAAAGAAAAGAAAAGAAAAGAAAACAAAACAAAACAAGTAAAAATCTAAGCATGCAGTACTGTTTAATCTCGGGTGGGCGTCACTTCACATCAGGCATCTTAATATGCAACACGCCTTGGCAGCTAATGGTACAGGGCAAGCATCGACCTTCGCTGCAAGTGTTTGATGAAGTCTCTCACGATGCGGATCAATCCGAGGGTCGCTTTGTGATCGCCCCCTAAGCTTCGCAGTGTGCTCATTGGTGGACTGGACCAGAGTGACGCCTCGATAAAACAGTTCCGTTTCCCTGCCTCCAAGGGACCTTCCCCATGTCACTTTGATCCTTTACAGCACACTATCGGAATCTCTGCCACCAAACGAAGATCTCAGTAGTGTCCTCGTCATGCGAAACACGATCAACTTCCGTCCAATCCATTTGGCGTTGGCGGTGGCCTCGCTTCTGTCAGTCGCTCTATGTGTCCCGATGGAGAACGCAGCTTCCTCGTCCGGATCGTCATCGATATCCAGCGCTGGAATTCAAGATTATGTCCACGATCGACTCAGGCGAGCAAAACTGGAACCTTTAGGCGAGAGGGATCTTCGTCACTACGAGTGGCATTTCCACAACCTCGACTCGGAGATACGTTCATGGAACATGGTGCGTCTCCCTGCAATCCTATATTCGCACGCTTCCAGCATCCATCAGCTATCTACCGATTCTCTGGCAGCGTTGAAGTCCGATCTTGTCGATCGCATGCATTCGAAATCCCTTTTGTACGTTGGAAGTCGAGTCTTATGGCCCTACGCTTTACGGGACTTCTACTTCACTGCGGTAGCCTTGAATCCAGGTAACGAACCGACAGCAGCCAGGCTTGGTGATGCTAGCCGAGGTGCATTGGGTCTAGATTCTCCCTCGATGGTGTTGATTTCTACACCTGCTACGCAACCAGTAAACTCGCTGATGACGTTGGGCGTGCATGGATATGCAAAATTAGAGCCGATGAACATCGAATCGGTTCAAAGACACATAGAGAGCAGCAGGAAGAGCAGATCTCTCTTTGACGTCATCACCCACACACATCCGCATGAATTACTGCCCATCTTTGATCGGGGACGTCATGTTGTATGAGCTCCATACAAGATCTTCCTTTCATCAGATCTAGATCGGTTGGTCACTGATGTGCCCATGTCGGTGTGAATCTGTCGACTTCGATCGTGAACGTTCTAGTGAAAAACTGCTGGAGAGAAAGGACCTCATCATATGCTTGTTCAGAGTCCGTGCAGCTCCGAACATTCGAGTCAGGCAGTTCAGAGATTTTTTATTTCTCACGGCAGGATCCGAAAGGCGACGTCCGAAGGAATGACAACGTGACACATGAAAAGTTTTGCTCCCCTCCAGGATGATGATGATCGGTGACAACATCGTGGTATTGCCACCAACGATTTCCCACGATACTACATAGATGAACTATGAACGCGAGCCTGGGGATGTCTGCTCGCTGGGCTGTTGCAATTTTTTTCTGAGCGAGCTCGCCGAGAAGGTGCTGGCTGTGTTCCAGAAAAGTATTTTCGCACTTTCCTCTGACAACAAACTATAAGTAGCGCTCGTGAATGATGTTGACCATAAGACTGAAGCAGCAAACGTCCATATACTCAGTCACAACACCCTCTAGCGTCGAGAACATGCACTTTATCAACTCACCTGTCACTCAAGGAAGCCTTTGGATCTGCCTGTTCCTGTTTCTTGGAACCATATCAATGGTGGCACCTACACCAGTGCCTATGGATCGCAACTCGAACACAGGCTACCAAGCCCCCCGACTTTCGTCCGCACCTCTCCACCAAAACGATCTTCGCCTCTGGGCTGAGACGGCCCAAGATCACCTACAGAATCTTGGAGCTAGGCCGCAGCAAGTCGCTTATCTTCGACCATCGTTGGGCGAATACAGCCGTGCAGGTGAGATGGTTCGAAGGGAATTGAATCGTAATCTCTATGTCAAGAATCTTCTCTACCTCGGACAGAATGCGGATCCTCGCTACTCTGGTCACGTTTATGCCGTTCCGGTAGAAGAGGACGTAGACCGCTATCTAGGAAGGAACCTTATTGGTAGTGTAAAGATGGCCATGATCACAATCGCACCTTCAGGTCAAACCCACCGTGGTCAACCAAGGTTGGCCTACTTGCACGGGTTTTTGGGCGTAGATGTTGCCAACCGGAACGATTTGCTTCAACGACTTCTCGGAGCAGATGGAGGAACAGATAGAACGGGCCCATTTACGCTTGATCTGTACCGCTTGCTGTCAAACCACTTTCATGGCATGTAATTCTGCTTTGGAACATCGAAGTTCACCAGCTCCCTTCTCTTCGGAGGGACACTTCATTGAAATCGGCAGACAGCCCAATTTCTGCCAAAGGGCGAGAGCGTCTGCATGGGCGCCCTTTATGTCTTCTTTCTTCTCACGTTCATCTTCTTCACAACTCGATAGGGCTTGCATACCGAACTGTCTCGTTTGGGTTTCCCTTCGGCGTACACCCTCCCTTGGTGCGCGTCGCTCGACCTTCATGCTCGAGCTTACGACGAAGCTCCCAGCCTCTGTGGTCTCGCTGCAATCAAACCTCTTGAATCTCATCAAGCTAGCGCAGGCAGATCAGCACAGTGGGAGTTTACACCATCTAGTTCATCTGTTTTGGCGTGGGAAATGCCTGCGTGTGAAAGGCGAATTGAGTATGAGTGGGATAAGTAACAATCGAAGCCCCGCGACCAAGTTCATCAGACTCTGCCTTGTTACGACTCTGAGCGCATTTTCCATATTGATGCAACAGTATCGTGGGAATTTCGATATCAAGGCGCTGAGACGTTACCAAATGATTGATAGAGATGCCCAAACTCTCCACCAGCGTGTTTTCCTCGGCTCTCGTCATACTTTGGCTGAGACAAAAGGGTTCCTCCTTTGCGCAGATGTACCAAATTACACGCAGATGCCGCAGCTGTTACAAAGAAGGCTGCATTTCCTCTCATTACAGCGCGCCCAAATGAACTGGATCACCAGTAGTGTGTACGTACTCTCTTTGACAACCGAGCTCGCTGAAGCATCGTACTGTATCAAACTCGAGTTCATATGTGACATGCACGACTGTATCGATGCATCGTTCGACTCCCCAATCTCTCCTCAGGCTCGCATAGAACGGCAAATTGTGTTCCCACGCCGAGAACTCGGAGCGCATTGGCCTGTCAGACACTGTACAGTGAGCACTGATGGAACACATGACACGTACCGTATAAGTACTGACGCCTCTTAACAATCCAAAGGGCCTCAGTTGAGAAGGTATCCTCTGAGGCTTCCAAAAGACAATGAAGATTGGACACAGATTCGTTTCAATTGGGTGGGCCTTCATTCAGGTGGTTTGGTCTCTCAGCCATGCTGCGTTAGCGACTGGGGACCAGCTGTCCACAGGATCCAGCGATCAGCTTCCCGCAAGAGAATCTTCCCCTTCCGCACACATCAGAGGCATTCCTCTCCATCCAAACACATGGTTACATCGGTACAACTGGGATGATGACTTATCTGACGAATCTGACGATGAGCTGGATGTAAGGCGAGTAGCTCACAATCCTGCCCAGCATGGTAGTCCAGGAACAAGCATCGTTCCACCTGTGCTCAACTCAATGGAATCCGCCAGCCCCACAAATGAGCATTCGCAATTGGAACAAAGGACTGGTCTGGAGTTTCCGAGGTTCACGGCAAACAAACCCAGTCCGCTCTATTCAAGATCGATACGTCTTCGATTTGCCAATCGTCTAGCACAGTTTGGAAGGGATGGTACATCTGTTCGTGAAGTGCTTCCTCTGCACGGTGATGCGCATCTTCCTGTGCTGCAGAATCACATTTTTGATCATCTCGAATGGCAGTACGCCGTCTTCTTGGATCCTACTCCGGACCGGAAGGGCAGGCTCTTGGGTATTCCCATCCTGTCTCGTAAATTCGTCTCGGATGTGTTTGGCACGGACTGGATAGACGGTGTTTTACCATGGGCAATCCTAGAAGGCTACCCTTCGCGCGAGCGGAGCCCTGCTAGACTTGCTTTTCTTGCATATCTGTCCCATCAAGAGTCGAATATTCTCGATGTCATTCGCCAAATGACTCGTTCACATGACTCTAAACCGCTTACTTACTTCCTTGAACATGGCCTCTGAACCCATTACCGTTCAGTCGTGAGTCTTGCCTCGCATTTCCCTTTCAGCAAATTCAGTGTTCTCATCCATTGTGTCAGCCATGTATGTATGTGAAGGATATATGCTTGGATGAAACGATGATGAACTCGCGAAGGAGGCTCCTGAAATGAAATGTGGCAACGGCAGCATACGTACATCGGTTTTGCCCTTGGCAATATGTAAGCATGTGGGTCCAAACCTTATCATCCCGCTTGGGCGTCGCTAGCAGCGCGAATTTTGACACATTTGCGGCGCCGTTCACTTGCCAAAAATGTAGGGAAAGATTTCTGGGGGGAAAATTTCTGCTGTGAATGGATTGTGATTGCGGCAAGACCCGTGAGGCGTGAAGCTCAAGGAGGTTCCCAGCCCGCCGTGAGGGGGCTGGTCGAGCGCAAAGGGCGAGCGGCAAGACAAAGGGACGGATTACAGGGAGGGGAAAAAAAAAAACGAGCTGAATCGCTAGGCCAGGCCTAGCGAGAAATGGAGATGATGGTGCTAACGATGGCTTAGGGAGTGCAATCTACGTGAAAGTAAGGCCAAGGTGGGTGATGAGGCCAGCTCCGCCCACCCAGACGCTCTCGCTCTACCGCACGAGCTGCATGCCTTCTCATCCTCACTGCACGACTTGCTTCGGGAAATCTGCATTTTTCTCTGGGCTGCATAGTGTACAGTACGTACAGTAGTATGAGTCTCACTCGAGTAAGCCGGCTGAGCTATTTCAGTATGACAATACCGTCAACAGCCTTCGATGAAAATCGTCGCCCAGATCATGAGTACCAGAAAGTCTGGCGTGAGAATATGAGCTTGGAAAACAGCCCAAAGACGGACAAGCCCGCTCTAGGCTTTGGATGAAGCTTCTTGGCAAGGTTCGGTACGTCAATGCCGGTAGTTTCGGTTAGGATCGAGTGTTGCTTCACTAGGATACGGTTGATCTCATTAGACACAGTCGCTTTACGGATGTACGACAGTGAGATTTGAGACAATGGGATCCAGGCGGTGGGTCAGGGGCGGATAGACAGAGTGATTGTCGGAACACTCTAGCCGAAGGTCAAAGAGGTGCTGAAGGTGCCAAGCAGACTTCCACGGTCCGATACGACTTAAGTAGACCGTCGTACAGCAAATCCATCTGATGATAGATCAACATTCTAATCCGTTGCGAGTCACGATGCGAGCCAACAGCTTCTTCGATCATGGTCAATCCTATTTCTTGATCTTTCTTCTGCTGTGGACATTGCCCGTACTTGGGGCTGGCAGCGATGAAAGGTCACACAGCGATCTCTCGGGGCAATCGGGATTCCGATACGAGCAACAGGTGGCTATGGGGCACCCCCATCCGAGCCAAGAGCTTTATGATCTCGATCGTACCGATTCCGAGGGATTATCGGTGAGCCCGCACCAGGGTCATCCTTCCCGACCTCCTTTGTACCCCGAGGGTCCACCCCATGAGATTCCCGCTACTACTGAACGGCAAAGCGTGTATGAGCAGCTTCCTCAGCAGATGTACCACGCGCAATTCGGAGTACCTCCGCATGACCCTTCGACTTCAACAACTGATGCCAACTTACTCTTACACCATCTATTCGGACAGCCTCCTCCTGCCCCAGCAGCAGCTGAAATTAGGCAACCCTCTTCATCTGCTGAGCCTTATTTTATACGAGAAGTCATTCCCGAGTTTGGAAAATCGCCTCAACATCAGGACGAGCGGTACTTGGAGCTATATCACATTCGTAGGCAAATGGAGGATAGGCTTCGAAGAGCACACATCGATCACACTACCCTTGCACTATACAGCCCTAAAAGACCGCATCCAATTGGGCTCCTTCGCAAACAGCTCGAGTTGCAGCTGGAATCCAAGCAAGCTATCTTCATCACCCCAACCAAGGATCACACAGGCCGTATCTTTGCAGTCCCCATTCATCGGGACAGCGTCAGACACCTTCTCGTCGATGCTGAGCCAGACACAAAGGTCGGCTTTGCGTTCATCGGTATTCGGCCCCACAAGCTCCCTGACATCACATGGTACGGCTATGCGTTGCTGGATGTTTTGGATCGAGTCAGATTCGTTCAGAACCTTCAGAAGAACAAAAATGTCAAAACTCTGATAGAGTTCGTGAGACCATCTGTCTGATGCGATCCACTTAGGCATTCAAATCAATTCTGCACTTGCCAGCATATCGTCACTTTTCGTACTTCTCTGATGGTCTGTTCGATGTATTTAGTCGCTTTCCAATGTTACTGTGAAAGAGCTCAAGCTGCAGCTGTGCAATTACGGAGAGCTAAGAGCTTACGCCATTTTAGCATCTACCTTCAGCCCAGCGCCACACGAGCATTGGCGAGGGGGGGGGGGTGGGTTGAATTGCGACTTGCTGATAAAGGCCAGAGGAGCTGTCTGAGCGACAGTATAGCAACCAACCACTCGGACGATGTCGAGAAGGAAAGTATAGGACCGGCATAGTGACATACTGTAGTCGAGTTTGGGATCATATGGAAAGCATTAAGATGGAGCGGGCTGGAATTTCAGCACCAAGGCTCTTGTCCTTCAGCACGAGCTGCAACTCGGACGATTGAAGGCGTACTACTCGGATGATCGTGCAGATGAAGTGGAAGCTTCAAAGCCGGAGAGTTGTCGTTCCAGGTGTGGACTACCAGCAAGTGCCTTGCCGACCTCTCTGTCAAGGTGGTACTGAAAGACATTCTGGCTGAGAAGCTCGCGATGAACCCTAAATAGCTCATCGGCAGCTCGCTGTTGAAGGTAGGAGAACGCATTCTTCTTGTCATGTGGCAGGTCGACAAACGCGCTGCCCAAGCTACCAAATCCTGCTTGTAGTCGTTTATTCTCGGCTCGTAGCTGGGCAGCGGTGGCCCCAACGTACATGGAGGCGTAGTGACGCCAGAAATCACCAACGAGGGCATCATAGAATCTGTAAGCGCGTTGAGGATCGAAGCCAACCCGACGGTTTGGAGCCACTGTGTACGTCACTTCAACCTCATGCCCGTTTCGGATACGATCGAAGATGGGTTGAATCTTGAGGTCCAGGTAGCGATCGATCATCATGCGGTAAAAAGTTTGACTCTGTAGAGCGAGAAAAAGCGCGTCGGGCTGCTTGGGGTCCGTTTCCAGGAAAGCAAGCTGGTACAGTCTTTTGGCTAGATTGTCTTCTGGCATGATGTGGTTTGGACCCGTCTCGTGTATCATGTCGAGGGCTGCTTCAACCTGAGATCGTGATGCTGGCAATTTCGGCAGCGCCTTGGCCGTTCCAACGAGCACAGCAAAAAGGCACTGATATATGATTGACACCTTAGAGTCAGAGACGCGTCATGCCAATGATGGGATGTTACCTTCGTCACTTACCCCAAACGCAAAGACTTGAAGCGAAAAACGTCTCATGATGATGATCCGCCTGCGGAAGGAAGAAAGCCAGCAATTAGTCCTGCAGAGAAAGGTTAAAAGTGGACTATGGAGCTGGCTGGAACGAGAGCGGATGGTGCCTGCGTGCCTCTTTATGTACATGCACGACGGATACCATCCTTCTGCTAGCTGAGGATCAGACAAAGCCGCCAAGAAGCTTCTGAACTTCCATTCAAGCCAAGTGACGATGCCGGGAATGTTTGAGCCAAATGTTCATATGCACGCCCGCTTATGATGATCTTATTATATCTTACTATAATACGCGATGTTGGTGGGAGGCAGAGTCTGTTGCCATTCACCGCTCACCGCTCCAGTCCGATCAAATGGGTTCTCCCATACATTCGGGTCCTTAGTGAACAGTGACTGTCAACCATACGGTAATCCAGATGGGCAATCGCGCGAAAAATCGCCGCGGCCAGATGTGGGCAAGAAAAGATGATGCTGCACGAATGAGAATGAAGACTTCGGCGGCAATTGCGCCGGTCCAATGCTGAACGTGCTCATGAAAGGACGGCACCCAGTGCTTTTGTCGGCGATGTGGGTCCCGTTGTTCATGTGATTACAGCTAAGCTGTGGTAATGTGAGAATCTGAATGAATCGACCAGTCCACTACAGTACATCACGCCACGTCCTTCTTTCCTCCTGCGCACTACAGTAGTTCGATCAAGGCTTCACATCGTTTGAGGTTCAGTCATGAAGCAAGGCCTCGAGTTGACTAGCCTTGGGTGCAGAATCGGTGACTCGAGTGCGTTGCCGCAGTAGCTCAAAGACCACAATCAATTACCTGACCTAAGAAGATCGATTCTCGGTGCCGTATTCGGCAACTTGGCAGGATCCAGCCTGTGTCACTGCCTGGAGACAAAGGTGCGGCGAAACTCCATCTGTGACTCATTGATTTCTCTGCGCTGAAAGTTCAGGAGCAAGTTCCTGTGCTGACACCAACCAGATTAAACCCAATCACCTACATCCTATAATTCCACAACCAAGCGCTAGTCTGTCTCTGATGCTGATCCACACTCGCCGATTCATGGTCCAACTTATGGCTTTGGCCGTTCTGCTCCTCGACGGATGTTCTTGGGCTGCGGGAAGTACAACAGTCACTGACTTCCCTTCGGGAATTTCATCTCAGGATGGTACTCCTCTGGTTCTGACGGAACAAGTCCAGCGATCCAGCCGACGGCCTCCTCTCAACATAGACTTGAACATGCCTGCGCCAGCCGGAACGCAGCCGCTAGGCTTGCAGCCCAAGCCGATCGATGATTCCACTCTGAATTGGCTTTTCAGCCACATTCCAGCTATGTTTCCAGGGACAAGTGGCTTCCACAGAGTCAAATTTGACGATGCCGCCGTACGTCCTGTGGGAGTCGAGCTGTTCCGACAGCTTCAAGAACGTAGAGAGCAGAACAATTTTCTCATTGTGAGTAGGGCGCACAATCTTGTCGGCAGGCCAGGGTGGACCGTGGCATTTCCTGTCCAAAGGACACGACAGTTGCGAAGGTTTTCACCTGCAGGAGTGACCTTGTGGGCATTCTTGGAGGTATATCCAGTGAAATACGATCCCTATCTGTACCTGCTCGGATACGGAAGGAACCATCCAGACGATAGGAGTCTGAAGAAGGATGCAGGGTACCAACAGCTTTCGGCTTCACTCACGAGCTTGCTCGACGGAGATCCGGGTCTTCATGCCGAAGAGCTCGACTTAAAGAGCCTCAGAACAGCCATATGAGTCGACACGGTAGGCTGCATTCGAAGTCTCTTCGAGGAAGCTTCTTTCCTCCTAGTCTGCCTCCCCCCTAGCGCACAAAAAGTTGGTAGCACAATCGCATTCTGTCATTGAAGATGGCGAGAGATGCACAGCCGGAAATCAAAGTGCGATTGTCGAACTCGCATCTTTTCGGTGGGCGAGCCTCATCAAATCTTTCCCACACTTACACCAATCGCACAAGCCTATGTGTCACCGGCTCTTCATTTGAAAGTCTTGCAAAGCAGCTGGGAGCTTGAGTCGGAGGCTGGAGGATCTTCTGCCGCTTCAACAGCACTGCATAGACATGATGTGAACACCATTCTTACTTTCCATCATTCTTAGTTTCCATATTGGTGGACGCCACACGGGTAAGATTCAAAAGCATAAATTCATTCCGTTCCCAGATACAGAATTGCGGAAGTTGATGGCCTCTCACACCTCGCAAAATGGTCATCCTCGGTGCGTGTCTAGCTTTGGTCCTTCTCCTCGGATCACGAATCGTGGCGGTCGACCATCAACAAACTCCCACCCACACCAGCAGACTCCATCCTGCTATCGTAAGGCGGACCCTGAACCTCAACGAACAGCCTCCGACAGAAATCCAGCCGTTAGAGCTCGGGCATAAGCATGCCTCCAATGAATTCCAAGCACAGTTGTGGCGCCAGCTGCTTCCCCTAGTACAGGATTCTCGAGTCACGGCCATCGAACCTTTGCAACTCAATCCAGCCACCGAAATCGCTATGGGACGCGAGTTGTTTGAACAACTGAACATTTACCAATCTGGCAAATCTGTGTTGAGGCTCGGCAAAGCCTCAACAGGCTTCGGAGAGGAGGGCGACATCGTTGCTTTTCCTTTGCGGAACAGCTTTCCCTTGAAGCAGATCTTGCCGGAAGGACAGGAGAGGCATACGTCTCTCCTAGCCCTGGTCGAAGTCTATGCGTTGAAGGATCATCCCTTCATGTATCTCTTAGGCTTTGGCAAGGCGCTTCATTCCAAAGGTTCGAGGTTGTACATGGGCTTCTCTAGGCACCAAGATGCGGTTCCTTTAAGAAGTCTCTTCCATCCAGTATGATGAAGCCGGGACCCACAGCTCAGCGACGCAGGGCGAAGGTAATCTTCTCTCCATTAGGCGCCCCTGACTTGTAGCCGAAATGCAGCGCATCAGGTGACTCTGATGCTGACGAACAAAAGACAGAGTTCTATGAGGAGTTGCGTGCCCCGCAAGCCTAAGCTCAATGTGGATGAAGGACGAGCCCCGACTTCAACATCAATACAGAAGTGCAGCTAATTCAGACTTGGCCGCAAAGACGTCTCGCTTCATGTCAGCCATAAAAGCTGACCAAACCTCGCCTTCCGCAATGTCACACGTTAACCTCGCCTTCGCTTCCTCTCCTGACAAACAAACAATGACAATCAAACGTACGATCGTTATGTCAGTTTTCCTGAGCATGCTTATCGCTCAGGTCAGTTCTGTAGATCCTAACTCTGTTTCGTCACCTCAAGATTTCAGGGATCGGGAAACTAGGCCCATCGAGGCTACACATGCCCTTCAAGGCGTTCCTTTTGCTGTTGGTCGACCTCTCCGCGCCTCCAACGAGCCTTTACTGGGTATACCTGTGGAGCGCGACGCTGCTGTCCTACCGATTCCGCACTTGATCGGTGTACCTCTGGACGGCGAAGCGGGTCCAAGCCGCCCGACTGGCTGGCCTGTTCGCTTCGCGACGGATGTCACTGGTCTTGATCGTAACCTCGCAGGATATATATCTGCAAACGTCTATCTTGGTACTGCGCATCCCCTTCTCCAGGATTTAATTTTCCATCCAGTCACGCTGAGACGTCTGGAGGAATGGACGCACAGGCTAACTTCGAATCCTACAGCTGCCCTCTACTATCATCTGACAAAAGAGTCACCCCCAGGCGATGGCTGGACGAGATACGTATACATGCACACGCCGATGGAACCATCGGACTTCCATTACATTTTCCCTGGAGTCCGTCTCGACTGGCGTCGAACCTTTCCTGTCGTTATTTACAAGGCTCAGGCTCCTCAGCCAGACTTCTTACGAAAAGGGACGCTCGATTTCGTCGGTGTGGAGATCATCAGTGAGATTCGAGGCGTGCCCAGCCAAGCGAACCGCTTAGCTCACAGTGCCTTTTTGCATCAGATCAAGGATCTCATTCAGTTTTGTCCTTCGTACTGAGGTCTTAATTGTTTCGAGCCCACTTTCCCACAAGAAGGCCGTTCGTTTCGGTCAATCAGGACGGTGGCAACCAAACTCACCTCACTTTGTCCTCTTTGTTCGCTGTCTATACAAATCACTGTCTGATCTGTATCGGTGCTATCCGTCCCACCACATCTGCTACAATTTCCTTATGAGATCTGGCTCCATTGGTATGAAGGCATAACGGAACGAGGTACTGTAACGCTTAAGGTGAGTAGCGCTCTGCTCTGGCAGAAAGAGCTTCAACGGAGAAAGGGGGATGGCGAGTCAACGTTCCCACAAATCCTCTTAGATTGAAATTGAACGAGGTACACGTAAGCTACCTGGCCGCAAATGTTTTCAACAGAGTTCGCGCACCCGTTCCCTCTGAATACTTTACTCGGGATGCACAAGAGAGACTTCTTGAATGGAGTCGAGAGTCCCTGGCTGATCCAGACCGGAGATACTATTTCCATTATGCTGAAGAGCTCGACAAGAACACTTATCGGCCGATTGCTTACTTGGCTAGACGCATGACCACAGCCGAGTTCCAGCATATCTTCCCGACAATTCATGGTGGGCTGGATAGCATGGTGCCAGTTAACTGGTATAAAGCCAGAATTGGCCAGCACCAGTATCAGGACCATGGGCAGCTAGATATTGCCGGTGTCGACTTGATCAGGCTGAGCTTGCCTCTGAGGGAGGGTGGTCCGATCAGGCAGTATCCTCTCCATCAGATTTTAGGGTATGTCATGAACGGACGTTGGTATTAATATGATGTTGGAGTACTTTGATCGATGCTGTGCCTCTCTCAGAAGGTCAGAACGAATGTAGCGATGTCTCTTTAAAGCGTCACAATCCCAGATACTAACTGTACCGCACAAAACATTCTCACAGCCATGTTATCACGGTGAGCTTCTTCGTGGCCTGACCTGTGTGCGGTACTTCTGAGCAAGCTGCACTGCACTTGCAGTCTGTTGCATCAATTAGGCACTCGAGGCGACAATGGGTGTAATAACAATCAACCACGTTCCCACCGAAGGTCACATCCGGTCCTTTTTCCCTTTTTCAGTATCTATGCGCCCGTAAACACAGGTCTCACCGCCTACACGTTTGGCGATAACCGCCCACCCAACCATTCAATTTCCCCCCATCCCTGGGCTATGTAGCCCTTGGTCACTGGCACTTTGAAAAAGACAGTAAAGAGAAGCAGCATACTGCCTTGGCAGAAAGCGGCATTCAAGTGGGTGGCGAAGAGACAGAAAAAACCTTCAATTTATGAGCTGCATCTTGAACAATAGGCGCAAAACGATCCCTGACTCGCAGCCGCAACAGAAGATGTCACCACTCCATCTGTGACTATCGCTGGGATCGCAGATAGGCTCCGTTGGCGCTTCACCCCTATTCTGCGCACAAGTGATCCGGAGCATATAAGAGTCTGGTGCTCTTTCGAAGAATTGTTCTTCGTATCCTACACGTACACAGGTCAAGCATGACGAAGCTGACATCTTTGACTATCGTCTTAGCGATTTGGTTCGCACCTCTGACCGTGCTGGCAACAACTGGATCTGGCATCAGGTCTATATCAGCTGCCAACGATGTGTCTAGCTCAGCCTTTGCACCATCTGGAAGCGTTGGTGATCCGGAAAGGTCTCCTAAAGTCCTTCGTTTGTTCGGCCAAAACATCCCTCTTGGCGAGATCCGTCAAGAAGGGGCGGCTCGGGAACACCAAGAGATGGACCAAATCCACCCAAATCCGATGCCATCTAAGCCCAAGGGAAACCATCCAGAAACATCCTATCTCGGAGGCTTTAACGGCGTCACCTTGAGCGATCCACTCAAGGTGGACCAAGACATTGCAGGCCCATGGCTCGAGAAGCATACGGAGGCTGGACAAAGCCATTGGAGGCCGTTCATCTCAAAGATGGTGAACGAAGGAGACTCAGGGCATGGAGCAACAAGAAGATCAAGGACCCTACTTCCACATTCGAAGTTTTCAAAGCATCGACACAGCCTGGATCAGAGCACATCTATTTCACAAAGGCGATCCCAACCCAAACCTTCAAGAGGATGTTTCCAGAACTTCCACCGATCTTCCACCGTCTCACCCCAATCATATTCTTTCGGTCGAAGCTGAACGGGGCCGCTATGCAGCCAAGGGGACGTGTTGAGATTGGGGGCGTCGAGCTGGTTCGACATGCGTACGACCAAGGTCATTTGTTAAGCCAGTCGCCGACTAGTGCTTCCATCGAGAAAATCTTTGGGTACATCCACAACGGACATTGGTAGGCGTTTTGGCCGGCTTCTATCGCTGCTTGCCGGTCCTGGTGACATCGTTGTTCCTTACATCGCAGGCCGTGAGATCAGTAAGTGTATGCTTTCATTTGGCTTGGACTGCATCTCAGTTCAAAACTGTACGGTAGATCGCACTACCATTTGTCAAATTCAATGGACAGACCATGTCTCACTCCGAACTCAAATCACCGCCAAGCCCGAGTATTCATTCGAGCATTATGTGAATACTGTGAGGAAGTAGCAATGTCCGTATCAGCACCATTCACATGGTCTGGAACAGACTGATTCGGTTGCAGGTGTTGCGCTAACATGACCCGTCTGTCCGTCTGTCCTGTTCTCTCAAGCCATTATGCTCACTGGAGAGCCACCCAAATTCATTCTGCCGTGAAACATCGACGACCGAATCTTCCATGGTGTCATAAAGATGATCACCGGTGTCAACCGAGATATGGCCGAACCCCTGCATTTCAGGGGCAGGCGAAAAGTAGGAACGCTCTCTCAAAGCTTTAGATTTAGGATCCTACAGTAAGGGGTGAGGTCCTTGCCGTGTAGGTGATCATACAAGGACATGTTACCTGCTGTGGGGAAGTAAAGCATTGCTTCTTGACCGTGATAGCCGTCAACTTCATCCGATAAGCGTAACCTTGCCGCCAAATAAGCGACCGTAGGCTCAGACTTGGGCGTGGTGGGTCTTGAAAGCTCAAAAGATGCGCAATTTAGGTGGGACGCTCTTGATTCGGCGCTATCTTTCGCCGACACTGAGCACACGTTCCACTGCAGGAAGTCAAGCAAGCGTAGCGACTATGGAGGCAAGGAGGCAAAGCTGGATGCTGGCACTACCATATTCGACGTCCGCCACTTACCGCCCTAAACGTTTAAATACACTGTACACTCCATATCGAAGGTCTCATAGGATGACCATCACTGGCGGCTAGCTTTTCACCTTCTTCCTTCCAACTAGCAGCCCCGCTGGGAACGATGCAAGCTTCACTTGCACTGCTTTTTCTATCCGCCCTGATCGGGCAGGCTCTAGGCGGCCCGATTCCAGGCTTCAGACACTACAACAAGCCTGCTACGGAGCCAAGTTCCAGTAGTAGTAGTGTTAGCACAACACTTCAGCTCAGCCAACCTATCCCGCCAAGATTCCGAGACACGCCTAGGCATGTCTCCTCATTCCTTTCACCTCATGAAATGGCGTCTCATCTCCACGGAGGAGCTTCTACCTCAGGCTCAAAGATGGGCCATAGCTCTCCCTTCCTTGTCCCGTTGCCAATTGTCCGATCGGATGTTGTGAAGCATTTGCTCAACGATCGATTCGGAGTTTCCTCTAACACGCCAATCCGTCTCATTCTCACACCTCCAGAGCGTGAAGCAGTCTATACGATGGCGGACCTACACTTGGCTCAACCCGATGTTCACTGGATGCATACCATCGTCCCTGAACCCCAACTCGATCTCCGCTACAGGCGCCAGCTATATGTCACTGCACCCATTGTCCACTATAACTGGCGGAAAGCATTGGGGCTGCCCTACAATAAAGAGAACCAAGACTGGTTACCCATGGCGTTCTACAAGGTGGAGGTCGACGGCTCTGCCACCAAGAAGTTCAAATTCGAAGGCCTCGAGATGGTAAAGGACCCCAACGATATGAAGAGAATTTTGCGTAATTGGGGTCCAGCGCAAAGTCTCGATGCAATTGGAGCTAGTCTTGGCAAAAGGATTCATCACCTTCCTTTTGTTATCCTTTGAGTCGAGAAATGAGCATCGGTATTCAGCTATCCGAAACATCTCTCTCACTTCTTCCTGCTGTGGCAATAACCCACACGTTCACATTACATCTACACAGAGCTCCACAGACAACCTTGAGGCTATATCACATGAAATCCAATAACAATAGGTTCAGCTTCAGTGCAACTTATGAAGTGAAGTGCAGCGAACAACATGGCTTACGCTGGGATCTTCATGAGTTTCATACACAGTTTCTCGACTCGCCGTTCGATCTGAATATCGCCTTCAGTTCCTCAGTTCAGCATTGGACGCTTGGTAACATATGACAGTGTTGCGGCTACATTTGAGAATCCAAGGATCAGCGAACCTCTGGCTGGGTTAACAGCGTGTGGGGGAGCTGAATCTGCAATATATCCACCGTGGGGGAGCTACGCAAGGTATTGTTTGAGAAAGCAAAGCATTATGCGAGCGCATAGGGGCACTACTCGATGTTCGATATCACATGAAGCGAATGTTCATGGCTATTCACAGGCACTCCTGCTTTGGTATGAGGGGCAGAAGTCAGCGATCAAGAGCGTATAATTATGCTTTCTTTCCATCACAGCGATCCCTATCTTACTCTGTGATCATCCAAGCCACCGTCAAACTCTTTTTTGTTAGCCACTGTCCCAGATCAGCTTCCATCATGTGGATGAACACGTTTCTGTTCGCCTTCTGCATCTATACGTCGCTCTTCTTTGCAGGGTTCGCTCATGCTGCACCAGTCTCAGCAGCAAGTGCTTCCAGCCGATTCGAGGTAGCAAGCAACCCGACGTACCGCAATTCGCAGACTCATTCCACCTCAGTGTCCCCGTTCCTCCAAGCCTCGACAGAGGTGTCTGACGATGCCACAAGCTACTTCAACGAAGACCGCACGTTTCCGGGCACCACTGTACCGGATGCGGTGATGCAGTATTTGGTTCATGAACGCCATGGCGTGGATCACGCTGGCCATCTCCCGATGCTAGTGAAGCCCGAAGTCGAGCGGCACATCCATCCTAAGGTCGTCGAGATGCTTTCGGATGGATCCAAGCGGGTCTCGCCGTTTACCTTCGCTGACTCTACTTACTTTCTTGCGCTGCTAGAGGACAAACAGGACTCAAGATATGGCCCCTGGAGAAGATATCTAAGGATACCTGGTGGAATTCCTCGCGACAATGTTCGACCTTTTCTCATCGGAAAGTTTCACGACCAGATGTTGAACCCCGGAGGAATGAGGGGATATGATGTCATGAGCTTCCGCGCTACGGCGACCAAGAGGGATAAGGAGGCGTTCGAAGAAAGCTTCAGGCGAGTTTCACGACAAATGTGGAACTATCAAAGCTTGGTAGACAGGCTTGAACATGGCGGCTTTGCCACTCGCCACTTTTGAAGACGTAGGACATAGGATAGACCAGAGTAACCCGTCTTTGTTGCAAGGATCTTGCACCTCGAGTCCACTTTTGTTAGTCATCCAGCGCTCATGAGAACCGAATTCGATCCCGATCACTGCCTGAACGCTGTCAGAGCCATCGATCCATTGCGCAACGAAAAATATTCCCAGGTCACTTTCATCTCAATCTTTTTGTGTTGGTGGGGCAAACGTCGATGTGACTCAACGGGTGGCAATCGCATGCTATTTGCAAGCTGACAACGATTCTCATCTTCCCCGCCGTTGTGACTTAGCCCAAACAACAACAGCATCACGCACTAGAGTCGGTAACCCAAACATGACATTCGCCCACTTCAGTCGTTAGTGGTGATCCGGTTCTCCACCTCTGGGTCCAGATTGACAAGTTTCGATGACGTTGTCAGCCTGCCTTCCATTGTGCTTGCTTTCAGAAGTCTCACGGCATTCAAAAGCTTGCTGGTCCCCATATAAGGATGAGAAGCATGTAAGTTTGTTTGTCCCCTTTCGTTATCAGTCTCGTGCGTCCTTTCACCATGTTCGTGCACACGTTCTTCAATGTTCTTGCAATTCTCCTTCTTTTGAGCCATTTCGGCACTGGTATTTTAGCCATGCCAGTATTTTCGCGAGGCTCAACCAATGCTGCAAGGCCTCTTTCTCAACCGGTACCGCAGGATCAACGCAACGTCCAGTATACATTGCAGCGACATCGGTATGGGCCGAGGCCACCGGACCTCGCTGCCAGTACGCTACTTGCAAATGCAGGTCCAGGTGAGGCCACCAGTCGGTACATCGGTCGTCCCACAATTGCTGATGGCAATGTGCCTGAGCCCGTCATCAGTTACCTCGTTGAGGAACGCCACGGTATTGACCCGGCCAACCACATCCGTGTGCATTTGGAGCCCGGCCAAGAAAGCGAAGCCTTGCACAAACTAAATGAGATGCTCCTCGACCCTCGCACACCGGTCTCGCCATTTGTCTTTCAAGGCAAGGTGTACTTCCTCGTCGCTGCGCGAGAATGGCCCAACTCTCGATACCTACATTGGGCTCGGGTGCTGCATCCTCCGCCGCATATTCCCATACCGAATATGCAACCGTTCTTCATTGCGAAAATCAACATCGATGCTGTGCGCGCAGGACTCGAAAGGCAATTTGAACTGCTTACCATCCGAACGCCGATTACGCTGCAAGACAAGTTCCATTTCAAGCAGAGCCTCGCGCGCAATCGACAACTTATCTCGTTCGAGAACCTACTTGAAGGGATCCGCGAAGGCAGTTTCTTCCATCGTCATTTTTAGAATGCTTAGGAACAATTCGCAGGATCCTTGGCGGCCTGAAAGCCGGGTTCAGCTCGCAGTGGCCAAGACGATTTGACGGCCGATGCTGGCATGATACCGGAATGGCCCGGAACCACGTGTTCTAAACATGCTTTTGTCGCTTTGTTTCACAGGATGGAACCCACAAACAAGCGACAGCCAACAGTTTGCTTCACTATGCAAAGCGTTGTCAACTTCATCCAAACACCGCCATTTCCTTACTTGTCAGTATCGAGTCTAGAACACCAATGCTCTACAACTACCGTGTGCACGACCCTGCAACAATCACCATCACATGATGGCGAGGCAGCAGAACGATGTCAGTATGCGTTGAAAAGTTCATAGGTGTGGCGAGCAGGGGTGTAATCGGTGTGGAAGGAGGGTCCCGCCATGGTAGTGTTGGATCGAGCCGGAGGGTATAAAGAGAAGAGAATGTTTCCAGAGTGAGGTTAATCAACGGAACTGGGAGATGATTTACACAAAGTGCGGGTCGTTATGGCAGGCCAGGACGGAGAGATCGTCACTGTGGTGTCGAGACAGGGAAGCTGTTGCTCTGGCATGCAGGGACCTTTCGAAGCCGCTTTGTAGCTCGGGGAGCGGCTGCTCCACGCCGAGAAAGTACAAGGCTAGAAAGGAAAGGCGCGTTCGTCGCTGGAGAGGTCTGGAGCTGTGGAGCCGGTTCAGCCGTTCGGGACGGGAAAGTAGGCCGACTAGGGCATCGACTGAGCGAGGAGGACTCTCATGAAGGATCGATGGGTCTAGTATGAATGGTGTTTTGGCGACCTTGCTGGACGGTCCTTGGGAAGAGGCTTGATGAGTGCAAGTTGAAAGGGGGTGGGAGCCGGTACAGTTGAAGCAGGCATGCTTTTGTATGCAAGGCCGTGGTTCAGTTCCAACACATTTACCTTGGGGTCCGTTCTGATAGCTGGTGAGGGGCACGGCTGAGCGCACGATGCTAGTAGAGCTAGTAGTTCACCTGTATTTGTTGAACTCGAAATAGACAAGTCATAACCATGATAAAGATGATGGTGGTTGGACAGAAGCGAGCTGCAAATCTTTTCATATTGATCTGTACGCAACTCTACCCAAAAGTGACACACGGAAACTCTCACCCGTGTTCTGCGCGTGGGCCTCTTGATCATTTCGGCCTCTAATGATGCCGGGATGCCGGCATCGCCGATCATTCAGAATTGGCTGCTGCAAGCCGATTTCGCCTCGCAGGACGTACGCAGATGCAATGCCAGCCGCGAAATTCGCTTGCCTCGGTGCCATCGTGAAGTTGAACCCGTGTAGCCACGCGTGCCGCACATGCAGGATGAATCTCGACATTGACCTGGTGTTTTCGCGAATACAGTATCATCGCAAACGAGACTAGTTCATCAAGCTTTTATTGACTACTCTCTTTTGCAATTGAACTCGCTGATGCACCAAATCAATCTCAAGTTAATATGTGGCATGCATGGTGACACCAGCTCAGCTTCATGATTTCACCAGATCATCTTCACGAAGGCACCGTTGTTAAAAGATCTTTCGTTTGTTGACCCTCCAACCAAGCTGGATGCCTTCGTAGATCTGCATCTACTTTACAACCGTGGACCCGTGTGTGGCAACTCTCGAGGCTTGAGTCTGTATGTTGAGCGTCTAGCTTGCGCGATTCGTGCTGATATCGGACAACAGTTTTGAGTACAGTAGTACGCTAGCCTGTAGTTACCACCCACGTTCACAATCTTTCGAATGAAGTTCGGTAGTTGCTCAAGAAGTGAGTGGTTCGCAGGCGCAATATTTCCAGCTTTAGCGTTGAATTGTCAATGGGGCTATATACACCCATCTTATAGTGGACTGCATACATCTTTCCTATCCCTCGCATCGGATGATTTATCTCTACAACAGCTAGTCATCAACAGGCCAGTATCTGGGTGTTTACATGGACCGTGCGGAAAGCAAAGACGTGTGCAAAACATATAAATGCCAGCCTCTTCAAACTAAAGATCCCATCATCCTCAACACTGCTTCTGCTCCGGATCGCACACTATGTTGTTTCGTCAGGGTAATCTACTCTGGCTTGCGCCATGCATCTTGGCAATGCTGTCCATTCTTGTCGCCGCTGCGCCAGTTCCTGCAGACAGTGAATCCGACACTGATTCTGATGTATCCCGGGAACTCCACCTTGCCCAACCACCGAGGTCACTGCGACGCATACCTTCGCAGTCTAGCTTTACCAACGTGCAGCCTGGCTACCGCGTCCAAGTCAGCGACCGAAGCATCGTCCGACGGCTCGAAGCCGAGCGTCTCGAATCTGGGTTCCCGATGCATCCGCTCACTTCGCATGCAGTGATAGTTTACGATAACAGCCGTGATTCGCAGCCTGCCCTGGTTCATCAATCCTGGGCCTATCTTCGCTCGCCAACCACGCGTTTCTCGGTCATCCCTGCCGATCCTGCCCTCAACATGATGAGGCCCAATTCACCCCGAACTTGGCTGCTCATGACTCCCGCTCCAGTCAACCAGCATTGGTACAATCTGATGCACATTGATCTTAATGCGGAGTCTCGAATGAGGCAGCCAATGTTGGTGTACGAATGGATCTACGACCCTTCCACAAACCGGAACGACTGCAGGTTGCTAGGCATCGAGATCAACAAGTCAAAGGAGGATCCATTGAACTTCTTGCGGAGATGGAACAACAGCAACAACGTGCACTCTTTTGAACAGGCGGTCAGCGTAATCCATTCTGCATAGTGGTCGCGTAAGATTTAGATATGGAGTTTCGCTGTCGGTGCGTCGGACATCAAGCTTGGTATCTCGAACTTGGGGCTATGTAGCTCGTGCCAAAGGAAGAATATGGAGAGGGTTGGCATTTCCCATCTGCTCCATCAGCTTTGGGTACAAAATCATCATTGTGCGCATCCCTGTTTGTTCTCCTTGGGCATCGTCTTCATCAAGGTGGCGCATATTGAATTTTGCAGTTTTCAAAGCTCCCATTTTCCTGCCTTTCTAATCTCTCAGTCTTGCTCTTCACCAGTCCCGGACACGGTGTACTGGGCGTCTCACTGCGCTTCAGACCTCAACATCGATGTTGCCATGGGATCTCCGCCTCGGTTGCGTTTTCATAGTGTTGCTGTGAGGAAGGTGGGCTCACACTGTGCTATGTGTGAATGTGAGTGAAGGTTGTTCTGGTACAGTATCAGGTGGGATCAAACAAGACGAGGATGGATGTTCCGAGTCACAAACTGCGCCCACTAATGAAAACCAAGCTGCCCACAGCTTTGCCGTGGTTGATGGGCAAGGCTGCATGTTCCAGACGGTGCTATTCACGAAAACTCTCTGATGCTTCTGAAAGTGGATCGGCGCAACGTCGCCCGGCCCCATCCCTTCGGCTGGATTCATGCCAGTCGTGAAAACTCTATGGCTAACCGATTCTGGGAAGAGCTCAGACGACGATACCTAACTACCCAGGAACTCTTCGCAGACCATCCTGGACTTGAGCTAGTGCGCGGGTTTCATTGAAATCTCACCAACTCGGTTTAGCCCATGCCTCGAGACGCGTGCTTGGGAGAGATTGGCTCGGAGCATGTTTCCCACACTCCAAGCTTGCATTTGGTAGCCCTGCGCTGGAGATGCAAGCTCCCAACATCACTCTATAGCGATAGTTTCTCCTATATTAGGCAGTTTTCGCACACGCGTCTACTCCATCATCTCGAGCTCGGCAAATGGAATTATGCATGTAATCCAAACCCTGCTCGTTGGCGAAGTCATCTCGATGACTTCGCCGAGTCTCCTGCATGACCAAGCCTTACTCTGGTGATGGGGACGACTAGTCTGGATGTACTGAGGCGATAAGTTCGGTTCCGAGAGTTAGCTTTGCCGGTATCATGCGAACGCTCTGAAATCTGATCATATCATCGCACCATGGCCGCGATTGGAGTGTGTTGTGCCTTGTTGAGAAGTATGTGTACTACTACCACCATATCAACTGTACCCCGCACAATCTGAACTTTGTCTTGTTATCCGCTGCAACGCCAACGATGGAATCGGACAATCTCGATGATCTCTTTCTCGAAGGCTACCGACGCCGGCGCAGGATCTTAATGGCAGCCTTGGCCCTGACACGAAGGCCTCCAACGTTACTCACGCCTCAGCACTACCACCATATCAGGCAACAACTGGATGATTCGCACTTCAAGTCAACGTTCGGGTTTACTTTCATGGAATTCGATGATATACATCGTGCTTTGAAACTGCCTGAGCGTGTGAGAACATCTTCGCGTGATGTGCTTGATAGTGAGACTGCAATGCTGATGCTCCTAGCGTGGCTGCGCGGTAGTCGGCTGAGATCATTGGAGGGCCAGTTTGGATGGAGTCATGGTCGAGTTAGTCGTTTTGTTCATCATATGAGTGCCTATATACATCGACGATGGTGTCACTTGCTTGATGTTACAAGCCCTCGCAATCAACTTGTTACTCCTCGGCGTTTGGACTACTACGCCGCAGCTATTAAACGCCGAACAACGATGCCGAACTTCTGGGGAGCTATCGATGGTACCGTTCGACCGATTGCAATGCCAATGATTGACCAACAGAATGCCTACAATGGTCACAAGCGGGTTCATGCCTTGAAATGGCAGTTCATTGCTACTCCGGACGGTCTACTCTTCCTCAACGGTCCATACGATGGACGACGGCACGACGCTCACATGGTCATAGAGTCGCAATTGGTGGATTGGGCAAGTACGCACGCAAAAGGAACTGATGGCGAGCAACGCTACTTGTACGGTGACCAGGCTTACGGCGTGTCAGCAGCAATCATTGCTCCTTTCCGTGGCAATCTAGTGGATTCGAATCAATCGGCATTCAATCACATCATGAGTAAGTACAGAGTAACGGTGGAATGGGGTATCGGCATGGTGTCCATGCAGTGGCCGCGATTCAGAGACAAGCAGTATCAAAGGACGGGACTCACACCATGCGGTAGGGATTGGAAAGTAGCAACGTTACTATGGAATGCAAAGACGTGCTTGCAAGGAAACCAGATCAGTGTGTTGATGGGATGTAATCCGCCGACGCTCGAGGAGATGTTCTCGTCGTCACGCGTTGTAGTGACATCAGTTATGCCAGATCCGGAAAGGAGCGACTCGGGTATCAACTCAGAAGTGCATTCAGACAATAGTGACGAGGTGTTTATCAACGAGGAGCTTTGATTGCAATGATATGATGACAAGAATACTACTGAAAACCACCGTACGGACCTGTGCGAGTCTGTGAAGAAGCTTGCGCGCTACGACGTCTTGCTGTAGAGCCTCGAGTGGGAGTGCTTTGATCCGAAGCAGCAATGGACGACTGCCGATGGTGTCGTGGTGTGGAAGGATCTTCTTGAATGTCATGCAAGCGATGAGTTGATGACGTTGAGGCTAGACTTGATGACATTGACGGTGTTGACTGTGAGCTAAGGTACAGCAAGATCTGCGAAAGCTTACTTTCGACGTTGTTGAAGCGGTCGTCGACGTTATCAAGCTTTGCTTCGACGTTGTTGATCTTGGCGGTTATATTTTGATCGTGCTTAAGCTGTTCTCGGCGGATGGCAAGGTCCTCATTCCGCCATTGCATGTCGTCCTCGTGCTTCTGCTTCCTGAATTCGATGTCCTCAAGTCTGTTTCGTTCCTCGTTGAGCACCATTGTCGTCAAAGCATCGTTTGCTGAGTGTCGAGCGCATTTCCGTGATGGCCAAGGCGATATGATTGAATCAAAGGATGATTCGCTGACATCATCGGGGTTTGTCTGTGAAAGATCCGGGGATTGTTGGGTGTGCGTATGATTTCGTTCCTGCCTTGAGGTCATCGAACAAGAAGCGGCTGACATTGCGATGCTCTCCCGGTGAGCATCCGCCGTGGACCTCGGCGGCCGTCTTGACAAGTGAGCAACGTCGGACTGTAGAATTGCATCTATCATGCTGCTTTCGGAGGTCTCGAATTCCACAATGCCCGAGGAGCGAGTGTTGATGGCAACTTCCTTCTTGCGAGCATTGGCAATCTCGGACCACTTCATCTTGATGGCATTCAAAGATCGTTCTGGGTAGCCACGGTTGGAGAGTACGGTCCTCATCTCATGGTATACCTCGTTCCAAGCTCGACTCCTTTCTTGATTGCTTCTCATCTTCATTGGATTATGAGCAAAGACGGCTGTGATGAGAATGACCAGCGTCTCTTTATCCCAGTGTGTACGACCATACTCTTGTTGTGCTCCTGGGGTCTTAGAACCTCGGAACGTGGCGGTGCGTCTGTGTCGAGGCCAGGGGCGTGGTACCGGGTGTTGCTCCCGGGATCGTTGCCAAGATAGCGGAGCGGGTGAGCGGGAGATCGGGAGAAGGTCTGATATTTCCACCTACTAGAGTGAGTAAGCTAAAATACAATCGACGTCTTAACGTGAGTGTGATGGGATCAGGGTGTGGGGTTATGTGGCCCTCCCGGATACCCCCTCCGGGAGATGCCGCAGTCTCCCCCGATCACCGATCCGGGACCTCATCGGGGGAACTACCCCCGCCCATGTTAATACTAAAACCAAACACTAACTCCCCCGATATCCCAATCATAACATTACCCCCCCCCGGGAAGGCCGACGTCCCCGTGGCCTACTTATTACTCCCGGGCCTTAAGTTCCACCCGGGAGGCTCCCGGACCCACCACGCGTGGCCCGCGCTGAGAACAAAGGGACCAGGAACGACGCTTTGTGTGCCTGGCGGGGCGTGCGCGGCGGAGCGTGCGCAGCGGGCTGAGCGCTAACTTCTCTTTTGTATATAAGACTCGCCTCGCTCCCGTTCCTGGTTCCTTCCCTTCCCCCACAACCTCGTTCCTCAACGCCCGGAACACTATTTCCTTCAAGATGCCTGGTGAGTACCGTCCGGGACCCGGGAGACGGGTTATGATCATGTGCTGACGTTCTCTTTTTTTTCCTTTGACCATAACAGCAACAAGATCTTCCACCCGGCGAGGTGGCTCCGGCGCTGGGGTGTCGGGAGGCTCTGCCCCCGCCCCCGGCAACAACAATGACGTGGACGAGTCCCGGGGCGTGAGTGCCCCGGAGGTAGTGGACGAGTCCCGGGGCGTGAGTGCCCCGGAGGGTGTGGACGAGTCGGGCCGCTATGTGGCTCAAGAGGGAGACGTAGTCTCCCTGTATGTGGACGAGTCCCCCGTGCTCCCGCGCGGGGAAGCTGGCCCCGATTTGGTCCCGGGTGTCCAGGGCGTGGACGAGTCCCCGGCACAGGCTTCGGCCCCGTGTCGGGAAGATGGGCAGCAGGCTCCCGGGCCCCCGGGCCCAGAAACCAGCACCGCGACGGCCTCTCCCAGTGGGGCTGTCCCCGGGCCTTCGAGCGTGGCCGCCCCGACTCCCGGGGCTGGCGTAACGATCGGGGATCCCGGGAGGCTGGCAGAACTGGTCCGGGAGGTCAGAGCACGGGGTACCCCTCCCGCCTCGGAGGGGTATGGGCACTGTTGGTCTTGCGCCAACAGTAAGAAAAAGCCCCACCCCCAGTGCTCCCTGGGGTACGCGCATCGGGACGCCGGGGGTCCGGAGGACCCCCGGGACGGCCAGCATGCCGCGTGCGAGAGGTGCCACGTCGCGGGGTATCCCTGCGACTGGCAAGGGCGCGTCCCGGACATCACGGGACGTCAGGAGGGCGGCTTCCTGATGGAAGCCTATCTTGTCCTCCGGGCCCGGGGTGTCCGTCCTAACCCCGGGATGCCCTTTACGTCCTTCTCGGCGGCGGACCTGCCGGGGTATCTGGCGGCCGAGTACGCCCCCGCGCGTGCTCGGTACGAGGCTCGGCGCCAGGCCAAGGTGGGGACTCGTCCCCGGGCCCCCGAGTCTCCCGCTGGGCCGTCCTCCGGTGGGGGCACCAATGTCCCGGGCTCCCGGCCTCCCCGGGGTCAACGGGGGTGGAAGCAAACCACCCTCGTCCCCGACGCTCCCCTGGCCCTGCGCCAGGTTTGTCCCTTCGATGCTCCGGGGGACCAACATATGGCCGGGGCCCGGGAGGCAGCATCCCACGCGGCGGGAGTCATCGCCGCGTTGGTGCAGGTCCTTCGCCGGACCGCTGCCGTGGGAGCAGAGAGGCGTCTCGAGTGGTCTTCTCGGGACGAGAACATCCTCCGCTACCTGGAGGGTGTGAATGGTGCTTTCGAGAGCATCACCCGGGAGCTTGGCGTCCCGCCTCCTCCCCCGCCCCCGATGGTGCCCGCGCCTGCCCCTGCCCCTGTCCCGGTTCCCGCCCCCGCCCCTGCTCGCGTGGCGGCTCCCCCGCGGCCCAATGCTGAAGCTGGGCCGTCCCGACGCCGGGGTTCCCCTCCCCCGGGATACGCTCCGGCCACCCCGGAGTTGGCGCGTGCCAAGAGGCAGCGTCCCGGGACGCCCACGCGGGAGCGAGCTCCCCGGGCCAGTGGTTCTCGGCCACAGACGGGAGGAAAGCGCCCCCCTCAGACGGGGGGTAAGCGCCTCCCGGGGAGCTTCCAAACGGGCGGGAAGCGTCTCCCGGTGGGTGGGCTCCGCCCTCCCTCTCCCGAGCCGGAGAGGCGTGCCCAGCGCCGCCGTGCTCAGGCGGTGGTGCGGGACATGCGGGCCCCGATCCGTGCCCGTCGTCGGGGCAGCTCCCGGGAAGACTCCCGGGGCGAGTCCCGCGGCGAGGAGTCCTCGGGGGCGGAGGACCAGAGCCGGGAGTCCGGGGAGGGCTCTGACGAGGATGTGGTGATGGTGGACTCGGACGTATACGAGTCCCGTCCTCGCACCCCTCCGCGTCGGGGGCGTCGATAGGCCCCCGGGAGCCATGTTCTGTCGTGTGTCCGGGGTCATTAGGATCCCGGGAATAAGATTGTGTTTACCCCGAGTTCCCGCGTGTTGAGTGTGTATGTGTGTGTATGAGAGTGAGAGTGTGGGTGTGTCGGAGAGCCCTCTGTCCCCTGGGCGCGGTGGTCGAGTCGGAAAAGCAACCGGGACGGGCTGAATCCGGAGGGGCGCGTGGCTCTCGACTGCTGTCCCGCTTCCCGGATCGGGGCAATCCGTCGCCCGTTCCCTTGCCGATGCTTCCCAAGGTGGCCGCGCTGGTCGCTCCCGCGCTGGCGTCCGGGGGGCGGGGAAAGCCGGGAGTCAGCAGTCCCGGGAGTTAACCTGGCTCCCGGGCCGACGCTGATGGAAATCCTGGAGCAGTTCTTGGCTGTTTTCCAGGTGAATCGCGGGCTCCCAGGTAGGTTGGGTGTACCCCGCCCACTTCACCCGGTACTGTAGCCCCCGACGTGTCTCCCGGGAAGCTAGGATATCTTCCACTTCGAAATCTTGTCGGTCGTCCTCCAGGCGCCGGGACGTCGGGGCGTGCTCGGAGGGCCGGGTGTCTGGGGAGTGCGGTTCCAGGAGGCTGACGTGAAAGACCGGGTGGATTTTCCAGGCAGGCGGGAGGTCCAGCTTGTAAGCCCGGGGGCCTACCGCCTGGAGGACACGAAACGGTCCCGCTAGCGGGTTCCCTAACTTCCGGGACGGTCGATCTTGTTGGAGATGCCGAGTGCGGAGTAGCACCATATCACCCCCGGAAAAAGACCGGTCCATCCTGGAACGGTTGGCATAACGGGACATAAGACTGGCAGCGTGGTCGATGTTGACTTGACAGTGCTTGAGGAGCTTCCGGAAGGACGAGTCGGAGGGCGGAGCACCATCCGGGGAGAGGGCCGGGGAGCCGGGGAGGGTTCGCGGAGTGAAGCCAAATAGGGGTAGGGTGGCCGGGAGTCCGGTAGTAGCTGACACCCTATTGTTAAGCGTAAGTTGGGCGTACGGCAGCCATGCAGCCCAGTCATCTTGCTGGTAGTTAACATAGAATCGGAGGAAAACTTCTAAGTTCTGGTTGATACGCTCAGTTTGGCCGTCGGTCTGCGGGTGATAGGCTGTTGAGAGGGCCGGGGTGGTCCCGAGGGCGGTTAATATGTCCTTCCACAAAGATGCTATGAAAGTGCGCCCCCGGTCCGAGACGATGGTGTCTGGGAGTCCAAAATAGGCGAAGACGCGGGAGAACAGTAGGTGGGCGAGGTCTTTAGCTGTATCGGACTTCCGAGCCGGGAGGAAAAGTGAGTATTTGGTGAGGCGATCGACGACAACAAGGACGGAGTCGAATGTGAGGCCACCGGCCCGGGAAGGCGGGAGACCTTCGATATGGTCCATGGTGATGGTCCCGAACGGCCGGGACGGGGCTTCGAGCGGGAGTAGCAGTCCATAAGGCTTATGCCGGGGTGCCTTAGCGCGCCGACAGGCTCCGCAGGTCCGGACGTACTCCGTAACATCATGCTTAAGGGTCGGCCAGGAATGGTGACGGCGGACTAGTTTGATGGTCGCGGCCACTCCCGGGTGTCCCGCCGTTGGGTGGTCGTGATAACGTTCTAGGATGTGTTTAACTTCGGTGGGGGACACGGGACTGGTCGGGAGAGGGTCGGGGGCCGGGACCACGTCAGATATTCGGTGCGCAGCCGGGGCCCGCTGTTCCGACAGCCCGGACTCTTGGAACAGGTAGGGGGGTAGGAGGACGGCGACGTTAGCGGGGTCATGCTGATGATTGGTAGTGGTGGTGTTGGGATGACCATCGGAGCGCCGGGACAGAGCGTCCGGGCGGGTTGCCTGGGTCCCGGGTCGGTACGTGATGGTGAACGTGAACTCCCCGAGAGCCATGCTCCACCGGGCCTGCCGCCTGTTAAGTTGCCGCTTTGTTTGGAAATATTGGAGGGCCTGGTGGTCGGTGAGTACCTCAAACGGCTCCTGGAGCCCGTGGAGATAATGTCTCCATTCCTGCAACGCGTCCACGATCGCTAGGAGCTCCTTATCGTGTATTTCGTAGTTGCGCTCTGCGGGCTGCATTTTCCGCGACCAATAGGCTACCGGGTGGAGCCGGTGTGTCGAGGGCCGGGGTACGGCCTCGGGGTCCGTCCCCGGGATGGCGTACCACTGCGAGAGTACGGCGGCCACGACGTAATCACTAGCATCTGTCTCGATCACTGTGAGCCGGGAGGGGTCAAAGTGTTGTAGGATTGGGGCGGTAGTGAAGGCTTCTTTGAGACGGGTGAAAGCCTCCCGCTCCTGAGGCTCCAAGTTGATCTTACCGGCAGCCTTGTTTTTGAGCCGATCGGTGAGCGGGGCTGCCACCCGGGAGTAGTGCCGGATAAAACGACGGTAGAAATTAGCAAATCCTAGGAAAACCTGGATGTCCCGGATTGTGACCGGTTCTGGCCAGGACGTCACCGCGTCCACCTTGCCGGGATCCATACTGATCCCCCCGGGACTGACCCGGTACCCGAGGAATTCGACGGACGAGGTCCTGAAGTTGCATTTTTCCGGGGCACAGTACAACTTGTGGTCCCGGAGGCGCCTTAACACCTCCCGGACGTGAGAGGTGTGTTCCGCGGGGTCGGCCGAAAAAATGAGGATGTCATCCAAATACACTATCACAGTGACGTCCAAGAGGTCGTGGAGGACGTGGTTCATAAGACGCTGGAAAGTAGACGGGGCGTTACATAGCCCAAAGGGCATAACTAAGTACTCATAGCTCCCGTACCTGGTCCGGAAGGCTGTTTTCCATTCGTCGCCCTCCGCGATGCGAACAAGATTGTAGGCCCCCTTAAGATCCAATTTCGTGTAAATCTTAGCCCGGGAGAGGCAGTCCAGGTGCTCGGAGATCAGGGGAATCGGGTACTTGTCTTTGACGGTAATGCTGTTGAGGGCCCGGTAGTCGACGCAAAGGCGGAGTTTGCCATCTTTCTTCGGGACGAAGATGATAGGGGCGGCTGCCGGGCTCTTGGACGGCCGGATGAACCCTATCTCCAGCATCTTATCCAGATAGGTCTTTAGTTCCTCCATTTCTCTCCCGGAGAGGGAGTACAGCGCGCCGTGCGGGATCTGAGCTCCGGGGAGGAGGTTAATATGGTGGTCGTGGGGCCGGCGAGGCGGAAGCACGTCGGCGTTGGCCTCATCGAACACGTCCGAAAAGTCCCGGTACTCTTCCGGAAGGCCTGGGGCCCGGGATGGCTCCAAGGAGCTGGGGTGGATAGCGAAACAGTTCTCTCCCGGGACGGGATCCTGTCCATTGGTAAGCAGCGGGGGGCCGGTAGGTTGAACCGGGGTGGTGGCATAACCCCCTCCTCCCGGGAGCGGGAAGTGCATGGTTTGGGTTTGATAATTGAGTACCGGTTCGGTCTTCTCAATCCAATCCATTCCTAGGATGATATCATAATCGGAGATGCGGGGTGCGACGTAGAATTGATGACTCGGGGTAACCGGGACGCCCGCGAGGCTGACCGATGCCCGGATAGTGTGGGTGATATCCTCTGAGCGGGAATCGAAGGTTGCTGTACGCACCGGGGCCCGGAGGGCCTCCGGGACGCCCACCTCCCGATCCAGCATGGCCCTGTCCACAAAAGAAGCGGTGGCGCCCCCGTCGATTAGGGCCCGGGCACGGCACCCGGCCAGCGTGACCCAGCACTCGTACACCGGGATGCTGGGGTGTCGGTGTACCCGGATGGTGTCCCCGCTGATCACCGGCTCGGCGGGGGGGGATGAGGGCCGCTACATGGCTCCTGAGATCCACGAGTCCCGGGTCCTGGCGAAGTTGGGCGATGTTGGCCCTCACCGGGAGAGTCGGAGGGTGGTCGGTGGACTCGGGGTCCCACTCCGGATCATAGGAAAGGACGGAGCGGTCATCGGGTAGGTCATCCTCGCCGTTGGTAGGGGGTGGCTTCGTCCTCACCGGACCACCGGGTCTCCGGGACGTCCGGGACCAGGGGTTGGACCAGAAGCTCGCCGTTGGCGGGGTCCAGGATGGCCACGTTGGCCCGGGAGGGGGCCGAGTCTGGGCGGCCTTGGGGCAGTCCCGGACTGCGTGAGGGCCCCCGCACCCGTAGCAGAGGTTGTTTTCCCGACGGTACTTGCGGACCTCGTCGGGAAGCTCCCGGCTGGCCAGCCCGGGACGGGGCGGATCACCCCGCTTGTTGGGGGCCTCGCGACGGGGTACCGTCGAATTGGGTGAGCGACCGCCCCGAAGTTCGGGGCGGCGTTCCGGGCGACCCGGGGTGTCCGAGTGACCCGGGGTCACCAAGCCGATTTCGTACATTCGCTGCTCGGTTCGGATAGCGGTGTCAATGTACTCGTGCAGGTCGTAGGTCTCCACGTGGAGGAGCTTCTGCCGGAGGCTCTCCCGGAGGCTGAGCTGGAAAGTCGTCAGCAATTGCTGATTATCGGTAGCGTTAGCCTTAGTGGCTAGGGCCAAGAACTTGGCAGCGTGAGCGCTGACGCTTCCCGATTGACGCAGCCGCTGGAGCTTGACCCGGGCGGTATGTCCCGGGTTAGGATCCCCGTAGGTGCGGCGGAGGTCGGCGCAGAACGTGTCCCACTTGTGGAACAGGTTGATTTCCGGGCGGGCCTGGCGCAGGTTGCGGAGCCGCTCCCGGGGTACACCCGAGATATGGGCTAGGGCCCATAAGACACGGCGGGGGTCGGAGGGGAAGCGTGCCGGGTTAAGATCGAAATGGAGGGTGCATTGTTCGATGAAAGCCTCCAGCTCGTCGCGCTTACCGTCCCAGGAGGGGGCGGCAACGCTAACTTCCGGGGTCTTGACCCGGGAAGAATAGTCCTCCGTAAGGTCCCAGTTGGGAGCCACGACGGGAGCTCCCGGGGGCACCGGCTGGGGATTGGACCCGCGCTCGCCCATAAGGCGAGTAGCGCGGGCGTACCTTTCCTCCGAGGTCTCGCGTTCCGGAGAGGGGTCTCCCGGGTGCTCCATGGACGGGAGACCCGGTTCTGCCGGGGTCGGGACGGCGGGGTCGGGGGCTCGGCCGCTGTTGAGCAGCCGGATCTGGTCGGCCAATCCTCCGACCAGGGCGGTTAGGCTCTGCACGGCGGCGACTAGCCCCTGGACGGGGTCGCCTCCTGAATCGGGACTTTCGGGGGTAGGGCTGCCCGAACTCGTAACTGAGCCCGGGGAGCCGGGACGATGCTGGCTACGGGTTTGCATGGTAGCCGGAGTCTCCGCGTTGATGGCAACGGGGAGGTCGATTGTAATGTTGTGCTCCTGGGGTCTTAGAACCTCGGAACGTGGCGGTGCGTCTGTGTCGAGGCCAGGGGCGTGGTACCGGGTGTTGCTCCCGGGATCGTTGCCAAGATAGCGGAGCGGGTGAGCGGGAGATCGGGAGAAGGTCTGATATTTCCACCTACTAGAGTGAGTAAGCTAAAATACAATCGACGTCTTAACGTGAGTGTGATGGGATCAGGGTGTGGGGTTATGTGGCCCTCCCGGATACCCCCTCCGGGAGATGCCGCAGTCTCCCCCGATCACCGATCCGGGACCTCATCGGGGGAACTACCCCCGCCCATGTTAATACTAAAACCAAACACTAACTCCCCCGATATCCCAATCATAACAACTCTGAGCGCGCAGACGTTGATTGAGATGAACTTCGCATTACTTGAGACATCAAAGGTAACGAGGCTTGTGAAGTTGCTAACGTCTGACGAGCTTGTTGCGTGAGCGATGGTACCGGCGGCAGGACTTGCGAGCCTTGTGGAGAAGAATCTTCCTTGTCGGCGATACAGGTCATATCCACGAAGTTGGTCATATAGTCTATATCGATAACCGACCTGAGACGGTCTTCGAGGGGTTGAGGAAGGTTTGCTTGAGTGCTGGAGCCGTACTGAGGGGTGTGAGAGTTGGTATTCATCGTCGGCAGCCTGTTTACGATGATGGTTTTGATCTCTTTCGAGTGTGTGAGATAAGGTTCAGCTACCGGGCAATGGTTTAAAGTTCATTTCATTGCAAATGCCGACGGCAACAAGCGGGTGTGCCTGATCACGACGACGACCACTACCACCATACAAATCTCATGGATCGGCTCGTATCGGTCACTATTTTGCCGATTTCCAGGTTTTCAGACTGTTTCGGCCGGTTTTACGCGTCACGTGAATTAAAAAAATTTTCATGAAAGCTAGGATTAATGCGGAAGCGAGATCATGGAGACGACGTTCTTCCGAACCACCACCATCCCGAGTCATCTCCACCATCTCGACTGCATGACCAGGTCATGCCGACAACGACAAACCGAAAACTGCCTATTATTCATGCTTTTTCCGCTTCTCCAACTGAAACAGCTTTTAATTTATCGAAATATGAGGTAAAATAATAATGCGAAAAATGCATCAAGAACAATTTACAGTTGATGCGTCGGCCAAGTTCCATCATGGCTGGCCGTCAAAATTGTCTGAACATATTGTACAGTTCTGTACAGTGCAGTACAGTACGTCCCCATGACTTCTCTCACTTGTAGGCCCAGAGACAGAACCTCTTGTTGAGAGCCATTGTGCTTGGACGAGGCCCCTTGTGCGTCTTACTGTAGCCCTGGTCACTTTGGTGCACTACTTGACAGCAGTCGAAAACTCAAATTTGCCGCGAAATTGATTCTCCGAATTAAAGTGCTGAAAAGAAAGCTGTGGTGATCATTTTTCCCTGAGGTCAGTTGCCCGGCAAGAGGCCGGGCTCGGGCCTTTTGACAGGGCCCTTCCGGTCTAGATCGGTTCATGAACGGTGAAATTCTCTGGATGAGAGTATCGCTGCAACATGAGAGAAAATGATGAGGGCCGACTTTGGCAGCAGAGTTGCCGGGACACTTCCCAATGTGGGTATCTTTGCTTGAACGCTTGAGCACACACGCACTTCATCTCGAGGCTGAGTTGGTCTTCTTTGGTTGCTCAAGTATGAAGTCTCGACCTTGAGTTGGTGTAGAACGCGGGTGCGACTGCCACCGAGAGCTTGATGAAAGCACAGTACGTCCCCACTCCTCGACTATGCTCTCGAAAGCCACATCACGGGACCTTACAATACTGCACAGTACAGTAGGCTTAGACACCAGATGTGTAAGCGGATTAAAGTTGCCAGTCATCGTGGGAATCTGATCCATTCAATTTCATTTGTGGAGCCATTTCGCTTTCAAGGTTAGCTTCGGTATTCTTGCTGCACATACTGGATAAATGATGGCCTTCTAGAGCCTGCAATCAGAGTACCTAGACATGCGGTTACGAGAAAACATGAAAGGTCTAAAGGGGGAGCTCCGAGTAGCTCTGTAGTTCACCTTCATTAGCATCAGTGTTGACCGATGCTAGAGTCGTTGGATAACATTGCCACTCGTTCGTTACTCAACGTCGCTTCTCCCATCCGATGTCGGGAAGCCTCTTTGCTGGTTTCATCACTGCAGAGTAGAAGGCTGATCAGTAATGAGGCAAGTGTGGGAGTGTACTGGACGTGTCACACAGGCAATTGTCGACTAGCATATCTGAACGTCAGGCGGTGTATAAGTACTCGAGCTTGCTTTATCGACAAAAACGGTGAGGAAGGACAACGAACTATTCATACATCTCTACTCCGTGCACACTACCAATGCGACCCTTCCACTTGTCCATTTTCTCCATCTTCTTGCTACTGACCTTTTGTCAGATGGCGAGAACGACTGCTCCAGTGATGCAGCAGTCGGGGAGCAATCCAATGTCTTCCGCCGAGGGCATTTTGTACAGGCAGAAGGCGTCCGAAGCCATTCGTAGCATCGAAAGACAGCACCATCTACCGGCCACTTATCTCGCCAGCTTTCATCCATACAGTTTTTTCGAGCAGCCGGTTTACGAGCGATTCCTACGGATCGCTGGGCATCGTTTCTTCTCGCTGGGTAAGGGCGATAATTTCGTGCTCCTGGGCGTTCCAAACATCGTCCATCCGGAGAATAGAGGGCGACAGCAAAACCTGTTCATTTTCAAGGTATACACCGATCATCACGCAGGACGTGTCAATCCTATTGGATACGTAGAGGTACCGACGCCTTCTTCATTGTGGTCTGCTCGTGATTGGTGGCAGGAGCTTCATGCACGAGGATGGAAAGATCAGCTCGAGATAGAACGCATGGTTGGGGCATTAGAGATCACTCGCGAAATTCATTAGAATCCGACCCCTCCTAGTCGTCCTTGAAGCTGTGTAGCACGTGAGCATAGTGTTCGTGATCTCAGCTACTAAACGAGACCCTAGGTGTTCTTTCTCTAGCTTCGTTGAAGTTGATACCTCCAGAGGCATCCACGCTTTCTTGTGTGGTCCAACCCCGCGATTGAGTGAGCTAAGCTAGTTCACTGCTTAACAAGGGAGATATGTGGCCAAGTTAGAGGCGGAGTTCCGGCCTTGGCAAAAGAGTCGATGACCGGTGTATCGACTATATGGTAATCTTCTTCTGTGCGTGTTCGTGCTTGCCTTCGAATCCCAGTTTGTCCTTCCCTCCGACGTCGCCTGCGGTCCATGAAAAAGTAGCGAGAGTCCCTCCCGCTGGCGAGTGCAACTGGTGTGAAAAGAAGAGAGCATATGGGTGGGCGCAGCTAGCAGACTCACCCACTCGACTTTAATCCCACTTCATTTTAAGGGCACTCTATACTTTCTGACTCCTCTTTGTTAGGGTCATCATCTTCTTCACTGCTCGATGAGCAGCGCCTAGCGAATCAGCTTGTCTCTTTCTTTTCCCCTTTCCTGTTCTCCCTTTCTTTGTACTAGCCGCTTGCCCTGCTCGCTCATCTCGCCCCCTCACGGCGGGCTTAGAGCCTGACCGAGCTTCGGGTCTCACTGTTACAGTCGCAAGCAGGTTGGTTTTTTTCATCATTATGCTGACAACAACAAACGAGTCGGTGGACTCAGATTTGAGGACAAGGGTTAGACCTTGACCAAGGCTGCAGAAATCTCATGAAATAAGAGCTACACGGATCAGCGCTTTTACTTGAGCTCCGCTCATGCATCGACCTAATACCGATGCCTGTTTCTCCCATGCTCTTAGCACTTCAGTCTCTTAAATGGTGTGGCAGTCGGGATGAACGCGGCCATATCTTACTGAGCCCACACTGGCTGCCAAGCATCATTTTCCCAGGCTTAGAGATGCAGGATGCAGCCGATTGTGATGTTCCAAGTGAATTCTCCATTGACGAGAGAGAGGGAGAGGCAAATGAAGCCATTCCACCCAACAATGCCAGGTGGGACGGTTTCTTTTCCAGCAAAACTCTCACGTTTCGGTCGTTGATACCATGGCTCTATTTTCGTTGCCGTGTGGAGCCATGCCGGTGCCCTAGACCGGTGCCATTCGCACAGTTCGGGTTGCACAGTGTTGCGTCTGTGCCCCCGAATCATCGAAGCTGCTGTACACACAGTACCACTGCTTAGAGCAGAAGTAGAGCTTTCTAACGGTATAGGTTGATCATAGCATTGTGTTGGTCATTGTTGAGCAATAAAGTGATTTGTGGCGACACTAATTTTTGAGGGACAGTTTGCGCGCGCACTGTATGCCAACCTTTGCAAAAGTGAGAATATAAGTAACCAGTAAATTGTTTTCCTTTGAGAAGATCTCCGTATCAAAGCAACAAGGCAGAAGCTGCAAGTCGCAAGCGACCCGATCACCCACCCACCCTCTCTTCACCTCTCTCCCAGAAAGAATGAAGCTGGACCTGTTTGCTCTGATCGGGCTGTGCTCGCTGGTCTCAGTCTGCTTCGCAGTTGGAAGGGGCCGGCACGACTACGCAGCGAATGATGTGGGATTCGGCTTGGCGGGTCATTCTATAGGCTTAGCTCATGGCAGGATACGTGAGGCTACCAACCTGATCGAGCACACGCACCACCTTCCCCACGGCTACATACGCAGGTATCAGACGTATATCCAGTTGGCCGATGAGCCGATCTATCGAGAGGTCTTGAGGAACCCAAACTATGTATGGTTCCACCTCCACCAGGGCGATGGATATTCGTATTTTGGGGTACCAAACTTCGAGCCACTTGCCGATGGCACCGTTTCTCGCAATATGCACATCATCAAGATTTTCCACGATGGTCGAGTGAATCCGCTCGTCAATGCGAGATTGTCAAACGAGATCCCTCCAGGGCAAACATCCTCGTTTTGGGACAAGTTGCATGATGGACAAAGGTTCAGCAGAGAGGACATAGGCAGGATGTTCGGGAATTTGAGGATCGTACCCAACATCTAGATTCGGTTCACAGCTATCCAGACCATTGATGATCTGGGACATCCGCCCCGAGCATGGCACGGTACGAACTTTGGACTGTTTGGCAGCCCAGTGATCCCACGGTAACGATGCCGAGTTGCTTTCATTTGTGAGCGAGACCGTGGTAAGCATATCCTTTGCTCTGCTTGGATTCGCTCCGAAAGTGTGGACAGCTCTCACGCAAAACAACATCTCTCTGTTGAATCGGTTGCGCCAATTGTAACGTTCGGTTTGCGATTTCGCATCGAAGCTCGACCCCAGCGTATATGTGAGAGGCTCGGCACATGACTGTTTGTGAAAAACCGTCGGGTTTTCATTCTCTTCGAGCATATCAGAACAGAACTTGCGGATTTAGAGGTTGTCTTGGATGAAACGACCGCCAAGCCGCTTGGCAAACACTGTTTAAGGAGATGCTTTCCGAAAACCATGTCCGAGACCTCGCGTCCGTCGATTGATCTTCTCGCAAGCATCTGCGCGGTAGCTATCTGCGTTCACCTGTTCGTCATGGCGTCTCTTCAGGCTGATCCACTGACCATGCTCATCACTTTCCTATTTACTGCAGCCTTCATGGCGAGAGCTTGCTTTTCCAGTGGTCCAGACGCTTGGCTCGACGACCCGTACCCTCGTTTCTTAACCGTGCAGAATTCACTTCACCCTTACATCGAGCGAGCCCGCGAGATTCTTGATCTAGCCAATATGGATGAGGACCTGCTCGACGTTCCGCGAGGCACGCTTGTACCTGGGTTCGTCTACGAGGCGCATCTCGACGACACTATAATTGCGCACATTCGACATCCGGACTCTCGCTTCGTTCCGCTCGAGCGGGGCGACCATTCCACGTACTTTGCAACGCCATGGGAGATCCGCACGCCATCGTCGGAGGGGATGGCTAGGGGCGAGCGTGTTGGAGCCAGCGGGGAGAGGAAGAAAGGCGTGTTGTTCTTTTCTCTCGACCAAGGTGGGGAGGTGAGGCCAAGTTGGCATGCAGGTTTTCGAGAGGGGAAGATGGAGGGAAGTGTAGAGACGTTCTGGGAATATATCAACAGGATTGCGGATGCGACATCGGATCAGTTGAGGAGACACTTTGGCGAGTTGAGAATCATGCTTTGAAGTGAGCACAGGAGATAGCACCCAATCTATGTCTTTGATCTTTTGGCACGTTCTGCTCATTGCTAGTGCCGACTTTGTGTGTACAAGCTGTGTGATGCCACCGCTCAAGCACGGATGAGCACATGATTATTGGTAGTGTTCCGATGTTTAATAGATATGACGACAACGATGGTGTTGTTTGTAGCAAGGCTACCTGTGACCCCCCTCCCACAGCAATCATTTTTGGGTGCTCTGTCCTGGGAAGCATGTTGGAGGCCGCTTCAAGCTCGGATTTGCTCAAGCGGTACAACGGTTTCGGTGATCACCGACAGTATCAATCGATGAGCATGCACCTCGACGGCTGAGTTTCATCAGCCCACTTTCACAACTACGCCCAGTTTCGTCCCACTATGCCTCAGACCATTATCCGCATATTCACTGTCGCTACCGCTGCTCGGAATCTAAACCAGTAGCTCTTGACTACAACATCTGATAGCATCGGCATGATCCAACAAGATAAAACGACTCACACAGGCTCAGAACATGAGCTACTGGGATATTGCGGCTATCCGGCGATACTGGCATCACCGATCAATTTCTTTCGGCTGCTGCGAGCAGATTTCGGCGCTCAGGTCGGATGCATTGCCATCGTGGGAGGATTCAGCAACGCATGCCTTCCTGCGATTGGTTCCCACCGAGGAATGCAAAGATGGGCCCGTTGGCACTTTGCTACCAACCGCCCACCGGCTTGCACGACTGCTCAAGGCAACTTTGGAACGTTTTCAGGTTAGCAATTGTTGATGTAGGGAGACGATACTGTTCCGAATCGTCGTTTTGAAGGAGGCATTTTGGAGACAATGTCTCTGCAGCGAGCTTTGGATGGGACTGATGGGTGTAATACCTTCCAACGTCCAGATGCAAATGTCCGAATTGGCGAAAGCATGGGTCTTTCTCACACAACGCAGCTGTGAAATGTTGACCAGCGCATCAACAACGCAGTGCTGTAGCATGAGAAGATGACAATGTGTCCGGTATATGATATGAACCACGGTTGCTTGGCTGAGGAGCGCTTATCAGCTACAGAAAGAGCTGCCATAGCCAAATCTGCTTCGGGTGCATCTCTCGTGGGCTATAAGTACTTGTCTAGGTGTTCCAAGCGATATTGCGGTCTTGAGGCGCATCAAAAGGGGAACTTGCAAGTCACAATGAAGCTCGTTCTGTCCATCGTCCTGTTCTTCTTCCTCTTTCTGTCTCCTGGCACTTTCTCCGCGGAGTACGATGGTGATTTGGACGAAGACCTCAATCCGCACATCGACGATCAGCTAGACAGCATTGACAAAGCTACATCCGCAGCCAGACTCGTAGAGGATGCAACCGGGATCCCACCAGGTTTCCTAGGCCCAATACTTGGACAATCCCATGCAGATGATGTCGCAGAAAGGGCGCGAGATCATGTGGTGCAGCCTAGGGTCCGATTCGGACTGACGCACGAGCCTGGTAACTATCGTGGAGCTCTGGCTTATACGACTTACGCATTCCAACATCCCAGAACGAGGCAACGCAGCTATGGAGTATTGCTGTTCAGTGTTGCACGAAATCTTAGGACCGAGTATTTGGGCGAGGCTCATATTCCACTCCATGACAGGACAAGGGCCCTCGATGCTTTGCAGAGGCTGAGATCGAATCTTCACTTTGACAAGACCCATCTGATGGAGAGGTTCGGGCGCAATGTCTTTCATTTCTGACGCTTCAGTCAGGATGTTTCCGAGGCTAGAGGGAAATGGGTGGGCCCAGTGTTGGACGCCGCCTGAACCTCGTATTGCCTTGATCTTGTGGAGGTATCAATGATACCGGGTAACGTCCCGCAGTGCGGTCCTCATACCCTGAGGTTCACCCTCCAAATTTGATAAGTCTGATAAGCTTGTACTGTACCACTTTGCATGACACCACCAGCATCAGATAAGCAGGTTGTCTTTACCACACTTATGAATCCAAGCCAGTTGCTCATGTTCACACTATCACCGGGTTGTACCGGCACGATTCAACATCCGGATCGGGACGGAGCTTCCATGGTGTGACATCAACGGAAGCAGATTGCACGGCTTGGCTTGCAATATGAATTCCAGAACGCCCCGGTTTCGCATCAACTTGCCAGACGTGAAGTGTGGCTTGCCAAAAACTGTATCCTACTTCATCGCAATCGTCCTGGCGTGTTCAACTATGAATGGGACCCACTGAAGTCGAACTCTATTGGACACAGAACGGTATGGTATTCGCTTGAGCTGGTGCGAGACTGACTTGTGTCCCACGTCCAGTATTTATAGCTGGAAGGGGAGGCGGATTTAGCATCCGCTTAACGAGACCACTTGGCACTACTCTTGTCGATGATGACCATGCGTCGTTTCATTCTTTTGTTCCTCTTGCTCTCTGTGCATATTTTGTGTGCAGAATTCGAAGGGGATATGGACCGAGAACACAATCCGGCCATCGACGATCAGCTTTTCGATACCTCGCTGGCGACCACCTCGACCACACTGATTGAGGCGGCTACCGGTATACCGTCAAGTACCTTCAACCCGGTGCTCGGCTACACGCAAGAGATCGAAGATCGAGCACGAAGAGTTCTCAGCTCTCCACGACATCGGTATGGCTTGATCTCCGAGCCTGGAAATCCGGACGGAGCTCTGGCATACACGACCTACACGTTTCGACATGAGAGGACGAACGAGCTGAGATACGCTATGATCATGCTAAGCCTCACACCCGGATTGAGGGCAGAGGTGATCGGAGAGGCGTATCTACCCGCTCCTCATGTTTCGGCAAGAGCGGCCGAGGCTTGGCAGAGGCTGTTTGAGCGGTCTTCGTGGGATCGTCAAGCTTTGCTGCAGCGGTTCGGACCGATGATCTTGCATCTTTGACTGCGCCTCACCTCGGATGTTACTGAGAGTGCGCGGCATGCAATGCGCAGAGATGGAGAGGTCGGGTGTTTTGTCAGGCTCTGCATTCGGGATCAATGAAACTCGCCGGCTGGCTACCATTTCAAGAGCTCCTTTACCGGCACACTATTTGCCGTTCATGTGATGTTGTGAAGGCGGACGTTGCTGATGGGGCTGCCGTCAATGCTTATAGTAATTGGAGATTGAGCCCACAAGTACGAGCGCGGGTCAGCAGGATCGACGCGTAAGTGCGTTGGATCTATAAGGCAGAACGGCAATGGTTCCGAACAATTGAGCCAACATGTAGCGTCTGCGGAAGTCTCATGACAACAGCAGTAATCGATATCGATGGTCATGAGACTCTTGCTCTGAATGGTTTCGCTGAGGTTTGCTGACGTTCACTCGGGAACTTAGAGGTATAAATTGCATGCTCTTGCGTCCTAGCTCGAACAGGTGAAGTGACATTGCCTTGATCCGCGCGAGCTTCCGGTTGTTTTCCAAGATGCTTTTCACCGTGACAGCTTTCCTGAGGTCCTTGCTCCTCCTCCTGCCATGCCTCATTTATGTTTCTGGCCAGGCGCAAGTGGACGGCGCAGCTGCAAGTCACGAGATTGCTGAGCCTCGGCGTCTCGCCATGACGGTTTCGCACGTGCTCTCGCTGCCTCCAGACTACATCGCCGGTGTCACACCCTCGAGCGAGGCATCGTTGGTTCAAGAGCTACTCCACATGCAAGACTCGAACAGCCGCTATCTACTTGCTTGCACCAGGCACGTGGCTCAAGGCTGTCTGATGCTGTCACCTTACGTTCTCAGAGAGTACAAACAAGTTCCTGTGGGAGAGGGGGAAGAGGGAGGAGAGCGGGCCATGAAATGGCAGGAAGAAAAGGTGATCATGATGCTTCACTCCAAGCCGGGAACGTACGTGAAGGGCGTAGGTCTAGTACATTTGGAGCGAGGGGACCAGTTGGGAGTATGGGATTGGTTGAAGGAGATCGCTGAAGATACAAAGGAGAGCCTACAGACCACCTGGGGGAGGGAAAAGTTTATGTTCCATTAGATGGCGCGATGGCGTAGAAAGTGCAGTTTTACGTACCTCGACAGCTCAGCTCAGCCCAAGTTTGACAGGCTTTTCCGACGTGCATGTTTCAAGTCATGTCAGATTGAGCATCCCCACGTAAATTTGCAGTTTCCCACGTCCCATTTTGGCAGTCCGTGCGAGGAAATTAACACGGCGAGGAACACGTTTTTTGAGGTTGGGTGTTGATTCGGGCGAGACGGGCCACGCGCAAAAAAAAAGCCAAAAAAAAATAAAAAGAAAGAAAAAGCAAAACGCGTGTCTGTTGTGTGTTGATCTTTTGAGCAAAGGCCTCGACTCAGACTGCAACAAATCGGGACCACATCTACGCACCAACCCAGTCTAGATCCATTTAAAGTTGATTTGATCTGATCTCATCGGGCAACAAACACACCGCTATCGCATCTCGGAGTGCCATTCAATTGTCAAATCTCACCGCAACGCTTGGATCACCACTTCCACCATCCTTTTTTTCTTCTCGACACTCGATCCCCCTTCCTCCCCTGCCACACATCGCGCGCAAACATGAGAGAACTTATCACATTCGCTGTTGGTCAGGCAGGAAACCAGATCTCGTCGGCTTTCTGGCAGAGCATTCTCAACGAGCACGGCCTCGACGGAGATGGTGTAAGTCACTTAAAAACACCTATGGCATGATGTCGAGTCGAACATATACTGATATTGCACTGATAACCACGTTGGGATGATCACAGCGCTATGTGGGCGACAACGAGGCAGAACAACTCGGCAGAGTGGGCGTCTTCTTCGAACCGTCTGGACAACAAGGCAAATATGTGCCTCGGTAAGTTTGCACCTCCATGGTCTCCTCCAATGCGTGGACCGATCACTGACCAGAGATGGGATGCAATTCTTTCGTTCGTGAAACAGTTCCATCCAAGTCGATTTGGAGCCAGGCACCATGGATACGATCCGTTCGGGACCACTCGGAAAACTCTTCCGCCCCGACAACTACATCAACGGCGAGTCCGGAGCGGGCAACAACTTCTCCAAGGGCTACTACACGGAAGGAGCCGAACTGCTTGATCAAGTACTCGACGTTGCTCGCAAAGAAGCCGAAAAGGCCGACATGTTGCAAGGTTTCCAACTGGTGCACTCGCTCGGTGGTGGTACGGGTTCCGGTCTGGGTACCAACCTGCTGACCAAGTTGCGCGAAGAGTTCCCGGATCGAATGCTTGCCACATGGTCGGTGCTTCCCTCACCCAAAGTGTCGGACACCGTGGTGGAGCCGTACAACGCAACGCTGTCGTTCCATCAACTTGTGGAGAACTCGGATATGACTTTCTGCCTGGACAACGAGGCGCTGTACGACATCTGCCAACGAACGCTGCGCACCAAGAACCCAACGTATGCCGATCTCAACTCGATCATCTCGTACGCCATGTCCGGCTGTTCGACCACGCTGCGCTTCCCTGGTCAGCTCAATTCGGACTTGCGCAAGATGGGAGTCAATCTGGTTCCGTTCCCGCGTCTGCACTTTTTTACCACTGGGTTTGCGCCGTTGGTGGCGCCGGGGTCCAAGGCGTACCAGTCGATCAAGACGAGCGAGTTGATCTCGCAAGGGTATGATCCCAAGAACATCATGGCTGCGATCGATCCTCGTTTGGGCAAGTATCTGACCGTGGCCGCGATCTTCCGAGGAGCGGTGAATGCGAGGGATGTGGAGAACGAGATGTACAACTTGCGCGAAAAGAACCCGAGCGGATTCGTCGAGTGGATCCCCAACAACGTGTTGACGTCGTTGTGCAATGTGGCTCCTCCGAGTCTCAAGATGTCGGCGACGTTTATTGCGAATACGACGAGCATCCAGGAGCTGTTTAAGCGCACGCACGATCAGTTTTCGCTCATGTTCAGGAGGAAGGCGTTCTTGCATTGGTATACCGGCGAGGGGATGGACGAGATGGAGTTTACAGAGGCAGAGAGCAATTTGATGGATCTCATCGCTGAGTATCAGCAGTATGAGAGCGCAGGCGTGGATGAAGAGGATGAACTTTACCAGGGAGAACAGTACGAGGGCGAGTACGCAGAAGACGCAAACTACCCAGAAGAAGGTCAGCACTATCAGGACGAGAACAGCGTCCAGTACGCAGACGACCAATAACCCCTTCCCCCACTGAGGGTTGTACTTGTGTAGACGTTCCCCCCGCCCCCTCATCCTTCTTCCTTTCTTTTCCGCCCCCCCCCACCCCCTGTTTCACCGTTTTGTATGTCACCACCACCACCACCACCACCTCGGCCTCTTCTCTTTCCCGCAACAAAAATGACAAAAATCGAGTTCCCCTTTTCCTATCACTTTTCTTGTCCCTAAAACACGATCAGCAAGTGCGCAACTCCCCGTCTCGATCCGATCACACAAGCAAACAAACCCCATGACACCAGAAGCAAAGAGGTAATTTGGGAAAACGGGGGGAGGGGGGGGGGGGGAACAAAGAAATGCAATTTGCGGGAACTCTAAAAATTTCTAAAGGTGACCACGGAGATTGGCCAACACTACCTCGAATCAGCGATGTGGAATTGTAAGGCAGCAAACCCGGCTGCCCTGTTCACCGAATACTGTACGCCTCACCTTAAAACGCGCTCTGCTGCTGCTGCTGCTGTGTTGCCTGTTGAAACGACTGATTGGGACCCATCTTGAACGGAGCCGGTCCGGACCTTGGATGGAAGGTAATCGGCTGAGGAGGCATCTGATAAACAATCCCCAACTCTTGGCACGCCGTCTTGATCCTCTTCATCAACTTGGTCCTCCTATCCCACCTTGCGCCCCAATCCTGCCAATTGCCCTTGTGTTCAAACGCCACGATCAACTCGACCGCATTCTGCTGCGTGATCGTGTTAAAGTTGATATCAAGCGGCCCGCCAAACTCGCGATCGTTCTCCTTGGTCCAGGCGCGCAGCGTCGATCGCAGATTCTCAATCGTTTCGAGCGACGTATCGAACCCGACTTGGATCATGGTGAACTCCCATTGAGCGTTGGAACGACGAGAGTTATAGATGTACTTTTTGGTCGCCAACAGCGCGTTGGGCGCCACGACCTCCTGGTTGACAGTGGTACGGAAGGTGGTCGAGAGAAGTCCAAACTCCTTGACAAACATCCATACCTCGTCAATGCACACCAAGTCTCCAACATCGTACGGGTGAGTAGCAAAGATAAAGATCATGCTCTCAAAGATGTTCTTGGCCGAATTGCCAAAGATGAAAGAGAATCCGACCACAAAGGTGGACAGAGGAACAATGTTGGACACGGTCGAGTCGCCGTTGAAGATGAGAAGCCAGATAAAGACGACGATGATGAGACCGATGAACATCAGCACACCATCGAGCTTCGAGATAGCCGACGACATGTCCTTGAGCGAAGTCGAGAGCGATCTTCTTTCGCGGTAGATCCTCTGTACAGCTTCGCGCATCTCCTGCTTGCTAATATCGCCGTTCTTGTCGGCGTCAAAAAGGTTGAACGCCTCACGAGCCTCCTCTTCGGTCTTGAAATACGGCACGAAGTCTTCGGCCACCAAAGTGGACTTGTTGTCCGATAGATTGGTAAACAGCAACTTGGCAAGCTTACGAGCCGAACGTTGCGACCCGAGCTGACTGCCCTTGTACAGCTTGCTGTCCTTGAGGGTAGCCATGGCGATAGCTTCCGTGATCTGCGAAGCAAAGTTGGCTTTTCGCTCGTTCTTGCGTTGATCGTGTTCGGTTGGTGTCTTGGTTCCGTCGCGATGATGGTGGAAGAGGGAGCGATGCTTTTCGTCGGCGGCGGCGTTTGGATCGGCGTACTGACCAGGAGGGAAGTAGCCAGTCAGAGCCTCGCGCGACTGCTTGGCCGGATGGTGACCATATGCCTGCTTGTATCCAGGCGAGTTTGGTCGACTGCGCATGTTGAATCGGCGTGCAGAACGCTGGTGTAGATACTTGGATTCATGGAGCTTGTCAAGCGCTTTAAGAGCCTTTTGGTTCTGCTCGAGTCTGTCCTTGACGGCGGTCTTGTGGAAGTTGATGGCAATGAATTGAAGTGCCACCTTTTCGGCCACGAGGATGATGCTTGTAGCAAAAAGAGCTCGGATGACCATAAAGATGGTTCGGAAGTAACGAGGCCGAGTGTCGGAGTTGTAACGAATGGCAAGCACGGCTCCGAGACTGATCCATGCCCAAGTGATACAGAGTACCAGCTTGAAGTAGAAGGTGGTTGCCATGAAAGCCTCGATGTACGTTTTGATGAACTCGGGCGCCTTTCCATAAACAGCAATGACTAGTCGCAGAGCCAGAGGAGGGAGCCATTCGACCACCAAGAATGTGCCACAAGAGGTAGCCCAGATGATGGCGATCCAAATGCTCCAAACAATGATGGGCGAGCGAGCGGGTGAGGAGCTATCCGTGGCAGTGACGACGATGAACGGGACAAGACAGATAGCGGTGCCGATCATGGCAATGAGAAGGATACGAACGGGGCGGGCAAGACGAAGGCAAGCGAGATAGATCTTACGACCACGCTTGGCGCGCGTCACCTTAGCACCCTTGCGAGGGCGTACCTCGTCGTCATCGTCGCTAGAGGTGTCCCAATCGAAGTCGTCGGATTCATCGGCGGAGCTGGCGAGGGAGCTAGCACGGCTGTGACGACCATTGAGAGCTTCGGCGCTGGCGAACGGGGCCGAGGGTGGCTCGAACGTATCGGACCGAACAGGGAGTCCGATCTTGATAGGCGGTCCAGGACGCTGGACGAGGGTGTCGCTGTTGGCGCCCCATCCAATCTTGTTAGGATTTGAAGTGGCATTGGACGAATCGGGATTGCTACCGCTTGCGCTGGCACTGCTGTGGTCAGGAGCCGAGGGGGCAAGATGCCTGGTCTCGTAGGAAGCCTGGTTTCCGGGATCCATGCCTTCAAAGTAGTGAGGGTCATCGATGCGATGATGGTGGACAAAGTGAGCTGGGGGCGGGCTGGAGGACGAGGGAGTGGGACTGTTGTGTGTGGACTGGCGCTGACGAGGCGATTGGAGGTTGTCGAGAGGAATGTCGGCGACATCCGTTTGGTCTGTCGAGGACTTGTAAGGAAGCGAAGTCATCGTGGCAGTGGCAGTGGTAGTGGTAGCTGTCTAGATCCTAATCGATTATGGCCAGCTAGATTGGATGTGTCGGCAAAGATCCGATTTGGACTGGTCGGAATTGCCGATGAGAACGTTGGATCGGATGGCTACCTGCCAGTACTGTATTTGCGGGTTGGGCCAGGGCGATAGCGACAGCGCGATTCTAGATGCACCGGATGTGAAAGAGAGTCGTATCTATCGTCGAGGCAGCTCTGGTGATATGCTAAGGCGGCCTCGACACACTTTGTGGACCGGGACTGCGCACAAAGACACCAATATCGTGTCGAGCCAGGCTTGCTTTTACGTTGGTCGGGTCGGAATGATGGTCGTGATGGTTTGTGGCCAACGTCAGACAAGAAAGAGAATCCGACAACGATGAGCAATTGTGCAGCGCCTGTCCGTGCTCTATCCGTCGTCTCTTGTATGGGACTGGTCGTCAAGGGACAACACCGAGCTCGAGTGTGCTGTAAAGTTATGCGATGATGCTGTGTTCTCTGAAAGATCACATGGAAATACTGTAATAATGTGTGTGATTTGAGCGTTTCCCGAGGTTCAACTCAAAAGCTTGCTTAAAATTTTAAAGCGCTAGTCGCCGATTTCACACACACTAATCAAAAAAAAAAAAAAAAAAAAAAAAAAAAAAAAAAAAACCCCTACACTACAGCTACAGCTACAGCAGCCAGACCGCGTCACACGAACAGGTTTTGCTCCAGTCTCTCCAGGCTTGATTGAGCTTCGAGCCTGACCATGTATGTTACAGTACTTGCGGCATCTTCCGACCGATCCAGCAATAACCATGCTGAACTGAATTGGACTTTTCCTGATACTCTACTCTAATAATAATATGACTTCTGTTGCGGATCGGACCGGAAGCAGCATTGAAGACGAGGGAGAGGCGAGGTTGGACCAAGAACCCCCTCAAACCTGCCAAAGAAAGGACAGAGCGCATTGCAGATTTGCGAGACATAGAAGCGAGTGATGTGTGGGTTGTTCTTTGCTGCACTGCATTGGGCTGTAATGGACTGAATGATCCAGGAAGCAACCACAAAAGTTTCAGGGGTTGGACCCTCCGCTTGTCACTCGGACTTGGCACAGGGCACAGTGTATAATAATAGCCCAATCTATCAGACCGTCCCTTCTCCTTCCCAAAAGGAGCTTGCCACCACCAGGTCAGCCACCCACGCTTTCCCCCATATACATGGAAGAAGAGGCCCGCATGGCGAGGCATGGTAAATTCCGCAAGACGCTTGTCTGGATAGAAGGAGTGTCTTTCGAAGTCAAAGTTGAAGATTGGCTCTTAGGCTGCTGCTGCTGCTGCTGCTGCAGTGGGCGTCGTTTGGTGTGTTTGTGGACGCCACTGCTCTGCTGTATCTCATGACTGCTGGCAACTTGCTCTGTCGGCGACTTTGCTGCTGCGCCTAGCGAACTCGCTGCGAAGGTCTGCAGATCAAGCAACTACACCTTTTTTCGATCAAGTTCGGAATTCGGACTGTCAACTTCGATAACAAGTTTGGTAACTACACTGCTATTCGATACAGTTGTTCGGTAGCATGTATGCTTTTCGGTACAGTTGTTCGGTATCAAGTATGCTTTTCGGTAAGATACACATCAAGTTCGGTAATGCTTGCTTACAAGTTCGGTATGACAAGCGTGTTCGGTAACCAAGTAGTTCCTTGATCACTGTCTTTAGCGTTGTTACTGTACTTGAGATGATGGTTTGGCAATGGAAACGATGACAAGACAGCTACGATTGCGATTACGTGTGACGATGAGCGCTACAGTGCAATACAGTACAGTTCAGAGACCGAAACGCTGGATGGCGGTAGCGGCATCGTGACGTGTGACTACAGGCTTGACCTTCGAGAAGACGTTCTTGGCGATGTTCAGCCACGGCGAGTATGGAGGCAGGAACTCGATGAGCGTTACACGTTGCTTACAGTTCTGTTATGACGTACCATTGCGATGTGAAGCTATGATACAGTACAAGAACGTGGTATGGTGGTAGTGGTTAGCAGCGATGGCGAGGAGGATGTGTCTTGGAAGCTACGGTGAGGACAACTCTCACTCAGACACCGTTCGGATACCGAATTCGATCCTCAGCTTTATCGATTTTGTCTGACACGCTACACCGAAACACTTGGACAATACCGAACAAGCAGTTCGAACAAGCTCGCTGATTCCAAACTCCGTACGCCGGCATACCGAACTTGATTGAAAAAAGGTGTATTATACCGTACTGTATTGGTCGCATTTCTTTGTCGATGTCATCGTGCATTATTCCGGCATTTTTTTTGTAAATGTTAGAGCTTTACAGAATCACAAGAACCGATTGATGGCGATCGTGAGATGATTTTTTTTTTTTTTTTTGCCGATTCTTGGGAAATCGTCGGCGTATTAGCGAGCGCAACCTACTACAACTGCACTTTAAAAAGGTGTATTATACCGTACTGTATTGGTCGCATTTCTTTGTCGATGTCATCGTGCATTATTCCGGCATTTTTTTTGTAAATGTTAGAGCTTTACAGAATCACAAGAACCGATTGATGGCGATCGTGAGATGATTTTTTTTTTTTTTTTGCCGATTCTTGGGAAATCGTCGGCGTATTAGCGAGCGCAACCTACTACAACTGCACTTTTACACCTTTTTTCAATCAAGTTCGGTATGCCGGCGTACGGAGTTCGGAATAAGCGAGCTTGTTCGAACTGCTTGTTCGGTATTGTCCAAGTGTTTCGGTGTAGCGTGTCAGACAAAATCGATAAAGCTGAGGATCGAATTCGGTATCCGAACGGTGTCTGAGTGAGAGTTGTCCTCACCGTAGCTTCCAAGACACATCCTCCTCGCCATCGCTGCTAACCACTACCACCATACCACGTTCTTGTACTGTATCATAGCTTCACATCGCAATGGTACGTCATAACAGAACTGTAAGCAACGTGTAACGCTCATCGAGTTCCTGCCTCCATACTCGCCGTGGCTGAACATCGCCAAGAACGTCTTCTCGAAGGTCAAGCCTGTAGTCACACGTCACGATGCCGCTACCGCCATCCAGCGTTTCGGTCTCTGAACTGTACTGTATTGCACTGTAGCGCTCATCGTCACACGTAATCGCAATCGTAGCTGTCTTGTCATCGTTTCCATTGCCAAACCATCATCTCAAGTACAGTAACAACGCTAAAGACAGTGATCAAGGAACTACTTGGTTACCGAACACGCTTGTCATACCGAACTTGTAAGCAAGCATTACCGAACTTGATGTGTATCTTACCGAAAAGCATACTTGATACCGAACAACTGTACCGAAAAGCATACATGCTACCGAACAACTGTATCGAATAGCAGTGTAGTTACCGAACTTGTTATCGAAGTTGACAGTCCGAATTCCGAACTTGATCGAAAAAAGGTGTAAATTGCATGGTTCAAATCATGGTCCAAGTCGCCTGTCCACAACCGGATTTCTCCTTCCCTTGCGACACTCTACATGGAGCAGTGCAGCAGAAATCCAATACAAATACACTTTATGGTAAGCTTAGCCGATGCTTGTAGCGACTTGCAGGTTTTCACGTTAGGCTTCAGATTACGGCGCTGAAAATGTCGGTCTGTCTCGCACCTTTGGTGTCTGGGCGAGACAGATGGACTAATTTGTACCAAAGACCCATTGAACCATAGTGCCAATGTGTAGATGGTTGGCCGAAACCACGTAAAGCTACACACGGCGGCCCGACAAGATGCACCAAAGGCACCTTCGGATTGCTTGGTGGCGCTACAACTTGGCAGTTTCGAACATGACCACCTCCATCCAGGCGGCAAACTCGGCTGTTGACACCATGTCGGCAACTTTAGCTCGGTCTCAGCATTCAAAGCGCTGTCATGGCATTCTGCTGTGCCTGATTGCGAGGTTTGCGGCCACCCACGCCCTCTTCCAGCCTGACACCATCGACCAGGTCGCGGCTAATTCAGTAGCAAGGGGGCGACGAGCGCTATGCTACAGCGAGGGTAGCTATCAACAGGTCACATTGGCGGTGCGGCTCGCTATGCAGTGAAGCCTGGGAAATGGATCAAATGCACTCTTCGGATTCCTACGGTGAATTGACAGCGACCTGACTGTCGGCAATTTTCTTGTTACAGTACTTTTTTTTTGTCGTCGGAGGTGGATTGGATGGGCTGAGGGCGGGGAAGGCGGTTCAGAAGCCGCAAGCTTCACAGATCGGTGGAAGTCAACAGACCCATTCATGCAACGATTAGGGGTCAACAAAGCGGCTTCGGGTTGGCCTTCGGAATTTGTACACTTTTCATCTTGAGACCACAATCGCTCAGCTTTTGATCGCAATGTCCCCAAATCCCAGCGCATCCACTGCAACGGAGTCTGAAACAGCATGCAAGCAAGCAAGCAAGCAAGCAAGCAAGCAGGATGCAATCAGGTACAGAAGATTGCTTGTCTAACGTCCATCGTGCCGTCCGTCTCCCATTCTGAGCCGCTTGACTGTTGAGGTTGTCATTGCATCCCTGCCACTTGCTTGAAGCGACGAGTGTTCGGCATGGCCGAATCTCATGTCGGCTAGGCCGCAAACTTGGTATGATTCGCTTGTAGCCACTGCCCACGCCGACAAAGAGCGAAGTGGAGGTGGCAGGTGGATACAGCCGGCTTGTCCGATTTGCAAGCCAAGATCACGACTTGGTTTAAAATTCTTTGTATTTTGTTATTTTGTAACTTTACTGTACTCGACTTTGGCTCTCCGCTGAGTTGCGGAAACAAGAAAAAAGGTGAGGTGGATTGGGCAGTGAATCGCCGTATGTGCAGCGAGCGGAGCGCTTCTTGGCAGTCTTGGAGCCCAAAAGCCCAAAAGCCCGCTTAACCCAGCGTTGGATTCCTGTAAACGACGCCCTCGAGCAACCAACCAACCACCCAACCCGCCTTGACTTACTGTATCCGCTTGAGAGAGTGTGGCTGCTCATCAGCAAACCCCTCCTGTTTGCCGACACCCGTCGCCTCCTCCGACGACGCCGCCTTGGATATCCTGACATCATTTGCCGCATCGACATCCGCACAACCAACGCCTCCTCATATCCACCCCAACTTCTGCTCGTCTCTCTACTCCATCCTGCTCCCTACGATCACCGTCACTAGAGCCGAGCCTCCGGTTGCATTCTTCAGACGTTCCTCAAACACCATTCCACTCACTCTCCCAAGCAACCCCCATCTGGCCAGCTTGCGTGCTCCATCTTGACCTCCGATACCATCGACACACTTCCATCACTTCGACAGCTTTCTCGGACCCGCACCCGCACCCGCACCCATAGCCAGCGCTACACTTGACCATACACGAAACGGTCATCGCTCGTAGATCCGCTGGTAGATCCGAGATCTCGCCACCAAAGCAAATTACGCTCTCTCCGTTCGACACATGAACCGCTGCATGCCAACTTGATGGGTGAACGAGCTAGCTTGGCCAATTGATACTTGCTTTTGTTTTGCACTTATCACTTCTCATCCTTTTCGCTTCGATAGAGGCTCTGATACTCGAGCGAACCACTGCTTTCGGTAGCCTGTGTTGGCAGTGCCCGCCGTCACAACCCATTCCGCACATAAAACGTAATCTCACCGACTTTTCTTTTGCACAAAATGGGTCGCAAAAAGATCAAGATTCAGCCCATCAAGGAAGATCGCAACCGATCCGTCACGTACCTCAAGCGCAAAGCAGGTCTCTTCAAAAAGGCGCATGAACTCGCGGTTCTGACGGATTCACAGGTGGCCGTAATTGTATTCGGCCACAATGGCAAGCTCGCCGAGTTCTGCTCCACCGACATTGACCTTCATCTCTTGCGCTACACTGAATACGAAGGTGCGGCAGAACGAAAGGGACCTCAGCACTACCTTAACCTCGACAAGGACTCGGACGACAATGATGCAGACGACAACGACAACGATGATAATGGCAACGCCAGCGGCGATGCTGATGGCCGCGATGATGACTTTACGGGTCCAAGCGGCGCCAACGGCGGTGCAGGTCCGAACGGGGCCAGCGATGGCAGGGTAACCGGCATCAAACGCAAAGCTGAGCCTTCCTCACCACCACGAAACAACAGGCTGGCTTTGGCCCACGGTGCCTCTCCTATCCAGTTTGGCTCGGCAAACACGGCCGCGGGTGCCTCGCCAACAGCAAAACAAGCAGTCAATGCAGCCCTTCGCCGAAAGAGCCAAGGTCGATCGGCAAGCATTCCAGCCGGCAACGGCCAATTTGCGGGCCAGCAATTCCCTGAACCGCTATCGCTCAGCCATTCTTTCCTTTCCAATCCACCTTTACCCCAGCATATGGTTGGTAGTGGCTTGGCACCATCGATGGCCACGCAGCCCGCCGCTCCCGCTTTCTTCGGTGATACCATTGCAGGTCAAACAAATGCTCCCGTAACGAACTCGACCAGAAAACAGCAGCGCGTCAGCATGTCCATTCCCATGCCAAACAATGATCGCCTAGGCATCTTTGTTACGCCCTCTACGCCTGGATTTGGCATCACTCCAGGAGGCACAGTTACAACACCAGGCGGCCGTCGATTCAGTTTCTCGGATGTTCTCCCCGGTGGATCTAAGGGCTCGACCACTCAGCGGCCTGTGACCGCCAATTCGCTCTTGGCACCCACCATGTTCGAGCAACAGCAGGATGCTTTTGGGTTGTCGGCTCCGTCGCAAGCAACCTTCCTGTCCCCGAGTAACTCGCCCCAACCGCCACACGAGGCATCTATGTCGGCCGCATTTGCTGCCAAGGGTGCTCCCGAACAAGGTCTCGCTTTGAATGCAACTGGTTCGCCTTTTGCGCCAAATCCAGATTTCGTGTCTCGTCCAGCCTCAACAGGTATCCAGCGACCAGTAGCACCTATGTACAATGAAGCGACTTACGCTTCTGCACAGGCACCTTCGGTTCCTGCTGGCAACAACCATGCGTCACCAGCAAACATCATTCGACCTGTGACTGCGTTTGCTAGTCTCGATGCACCCAGTTCGTCTGGTCATCTGGCACCGCCAGTCGCTGCTTACACAGGCTCGCTCAGTCCACAGTCCATGCACATGAGTTCTGCCTCCCCAGTGCCAGCTGTAGGCGTCAACGGTACAACGCCTCTTCCCGCGGCGTTTGCAGCCGGCAGCTTTGCCTCGCCGGACAGCAAGTCATCCGCCATCCGTTCTGGTTCACAAGCGAGTTCCGCCACACCGGACCTCATCCAGCGCAGAAGTAATCGACCTTGCGCGCTCGGCGCAAGCGCAACCAGCTCTTCCGAGGAGGAGAGTCCGCCACGCGACGGAGGAAAGCTCGACGCAACTGCAGCAGGCATGCGACCTTGGCTAGGAATGGACATGAAGCAAGCGCAAAACACGCTAGTCCAGCCCGTCGCGGTCAATGCCAGCAGCGCCTTGCCATTCGATTTGAGTTTCCCAACCAACCCCGTCTAAACTGTCGAACAACTAAACTATACTACCAACACTACACTGTATTTCTACGGCATATTCGCGTCACGTTCGATTTTCGGTTTGGCTTAGCAAGGCAAGAAGAGCACGGCAGCCAAACGCCATTCACGTTACGTTTGGGCTGCCGTGTTGGTCCCCCCTTTTCCCCGCGCGGTGACATAAGGTGAACGTTTGTCCACTCTTGCCCCGGATTCATCCCATCTCCCTGTTGTCTAGATTTTGGAACGCTTGCCCTCTTAGCTTGGGTTCCCCCGCCTTGAAAATGCAACCAGAGTGGAAACTTGGCTGCTAAGGCTTGTAGGAATTTCTCGATCATCGCGGTTTCGGTCCTCTTTAATCATCACATCATGAATAAAACACACACACACATTTAATTATTCTTTTTTTCTTTTTTTTTTTTTGGTTTGGTTTTGGGGTGGTTTTCCCCCTTTGTGTTGCTGCTTGCAGATAATAGACATGTGTGCGCATGAAATCGGCTCGAATTACTCCAGTGGAGGGGGGGAGGGGGGAAGAGATGAAAAGAGGGAAGTGAGGGGGGGGGAAGGCTAACGGTCGATGCCGTCTTCTTCGTAATCGCCCAAGATTGCAGCGTCTTGGTCAGTTTCGAGATGGCGGTAACCGCCGTAAGCACCGAAGGAGGTTGTTCGGAGGGCGGGGATCGTATCCGAAGCGATTTCGCGAACTCTAGCAATGAGGGCGCTTGTAACGCCCAGAACAAACCTTGGCGTTGACAGAAGGGTTTGCGCCCATTCCGAATCGGCACCACCAAACCGATTGGAACTATCAGGCAATCGAATCCTGCCCATCCCCAAACTTGCACCACGTTGACCTTGTTTCTTGGTCCACCAATACCCTACCAACCCAGCAAGCGCAAAGGGACAAAGCACCACAGTGGCCCACCAAACCACACCGTGTCCTGCCAGATTGCCAGGACACGCATGCGCAGTGCCACGATCGGGCCTCTTACCACCCTGACACGTCGAATACGCAATCTTGCGCACATTCGTCCGATCGTACCAAAACCCATCGCTATCATCGGCACGACATTGAGCGTCACCGTCGTTACGCAACGCCGCCACGCCGGGATACAAAACGCACTCGCCGTTCAAATCGCGGTAGTGGTTAAACTCGCATTCGAAATCCGCATCCGTGCATGCACACGTCTTGACCACCGAGTGCGGCTGCACAATCTTCTCGCCCACATAACACTGTGCCCTACGTTTGCGACGGTAGTAGTACGTCTGTCGTCCAAACAGACACTCCTCATCGCGCCTCTCGGACGGAGACCACAACTCGAAATCATCCATCTCCGGTCGAGCTACATCGAGCACACATTTGCGCTTCTCCAGCGCCGAAAAGTCGAGATACACCGCCGTACTCTTGATCGCCGACCCCGTCGGCGTGCCGAGCAGCACAAATCGTCGATGTCGATCCTCGGGATCGTTGACGATCCGACTCACCCGCAACGCTTGGCCAAACTTGAAGCTCTCCCAACTCAACCCCTCGTTGAGCGAGTACAGCACTGTATCGGTGGCCTTTTCGTCGTTGACTAGGATGATGATAGATCCTTGATCGCCAAACTCCCACTTGTGTGCGTCCTTGTGCACCTCTTCCCACGTAAACCCGCCATCGCGCGTGAGGAACGTGTCGGAATCCCGATACGCTGCCAACCTCTTGCCCACATTGCCAACGCCCATCATCAAACCGACAGCGCTCGGCGAACTGTAGGTCGCCCTCGGATCGTCACGCTCCGTAAACCCATGCAAATGCAAATCACATCCAGACTGACTGCACTCGTACGGCTCGCCATACACGTCCCTCCTCGGTGGCACGAGCGCCTTCCACCTGCCACCGTCGTTATGCGTGATGCGCGTGACGAGTTGCTTCTGCCGACTCACCGTCGCATCGTCCGGGTTCGCCACCACATTCACCACCGCCACCCCATCCAAGCCCAGCATCTTTTCAAAGTCCACAAACCCCTTGTCGTTGCGGTTGACAAAGTCGAGCGACTGTGCGTAGAACGTGCCGTTGGAATTGCTCTTCAGCAACGTCCCCCACTCGGACCCACTCTCCTGGTGCGTGGTAAAGTGCAAAAAGATCGCATCCGTCACCGAGTCCAACACAGTATACGCCTTGGTCCCCAACTCCATCCCGGGCGGGAAGTGGATCTCAGCAAACTTGTGACCATCCAACGAGACCTGCAGTCGCAAACTCGCACTGGACCCGCTCAAGACGTATTCGGCGACCACCAGATACTGTTCGAACACGGCGAACCCGACGATGGCGTCGAAGACCGTGGTGCGTTTGCGGTAGAACTCGTCACCTCGCACGAGGCGCATTCGATTGCGCGTGGTAAAGTCACGTTGATTGCCACGCTTATCCTCAAAACTCTCGCACAAGATGGTTCGCGCGTCCATCTTGAGCTTCTTGTCCCTGGCCCACGAGCAGGTGCGTACGTACGTTTCGATCTTTTCCCAATTCCGCCCATTGTCCAGCGTAGACCACGCCTCGGCGTGGCAATCCTTTCCGGTGCTGAAAGTGCAGTCGCGACTGCCGGTCCAGATCAACCAGTCGGATTTGTCCGGGTGGAAATCCAAAATCCCAATCCCGAGGCCATTGGCCGGTAGAGGTGCTGAGAACCAGTCCCAGCTGGCGCCCTGGTCGGTCGTCACATACACCTTTTGACCCGCCGTGACAAGGTAGCCCCGCTTCTGGTCGTAGGCGTGCAGCGCCATCGTGAGGAATCGATCATCGGCCGAGTTGGGCTCGCCACTACCGAACAGTTGCGTCCACGAATATCCATCGTTGAGCGACTGGAAAATCGTCCCATCCGCAAGCTGTACAAGCACACTCGACGATTCCGGGAAGTACATCTTGTCCACAACCAGCGAAGGGAACGTGAACGTCTTGTGCAGCACCTGACCTTCTTGCGGCACATTGCTGCCGCTGCAAGACTTTTGCGTTTTCTCGTCCTTCTTGATGCCCTTGCTCGAATCGCACGTGTTCCCAGGCACCTTTCGATATCCCGACGAAGCCATGTACGTGTCGGTGGGCTTGGCACAAGCTCCAGCGGGAATAGGCTCGGTCCCTGTCGCAACACATGCGCCCTTTGTATCCCTTGCGAACCCAAAATCGCACTCGTAGTCCGCATCCGTGCAGGGACACGCATCTTCTTTGCCCTGTGGATCGTTGAACTTGTCCATGACGAAGCAGTCCGCCTCCGCCTTTCTGCGCTTATACCACTGCTTGTGACCCATCAGACAACTTCCCTCCTCCCTCGCCTGCACGTACCATTTCTCCATATCGCCCTCGCCACACTTTCGCTTGTTCATCTCTGCAAAGTCCAAAAAGAGCGCCACATTGCGATCGTTGCCGCCCGCCTGGCTACGCGTCTGGCTGCCGATGAGCAGGAATTTGAGCGAAGTGCTGTCCGGGATGGTGGTCAGCACTTTGGCTCGCATCTTGACCCCGAGATCCAGGCGCTGCCAGTCCTTGCCGAAGTTGGTCGAGTAAGAAACATGGTCGGTGACGTCCTCATCATCGACCATGACAAGCACACTGCCCTGATCGCCAAATTCGTACTTGTGTGCGTCGCGACTGACCATCCTCCAGGTCCTGCCCGCATCTGTGCTGAGGAAGGTATCGCACTCGTCGTAGTTCTTGAGCGCGCTGCCAACCGTGCCGACCGCCATGACAAACCCAGGTGCGATCGACGAGAACAGCTTGCCGACGTTGGTCTTGCCGGAAACACTCCAAAGATGCAGAGCGCAAGCATTGGCGTCTTTGGGATCACATCCGATCTTGTTACCGTCGCTGTCCTCGGTAGGCGGCTGGAGCGAATGCCAGTTGCTTCCATCGTCGAAGGTGATGACAGATCGGACATTGTCGTCCTGCTGCACATTGGCGATCCCTACCCCGTCGATTTTGACGAGGTGTTCGAAATCCACCAGCCCGTCGACGGTGCGGCGCGTTCCTCGGAGCGATTCGACGAACTGCGTGCCCGTTGAGTCAGAGGTGAACAGAACCCCCGTATTGTCAAAGATGGAATCGACCACGTCGATCATGATGGAATGCGAAGTGCTGTCGACCACGGTATATGCGTTCTCGCGCAACTCGGAGCCATGCGGGAACTGAGCTTTGTCCCACTTGACACCATCCCTAGTGACGAACAGGGCCATCTCTGTGCCAGCTTTCGAAGATCCTCCCTGTGAATCCTTGAGCGCGGTGACAAGGAACCTCTTGCTCGAGCCCAAACCGGCGAAATACTTTGCATTTCTACCCATATCGAGCTCGACCATCTTTTTGGTCTTGAAAAAGTCGTCGCTTTGGAAGAGTCGGGTGGCGCCACTCTGCGGCACGGCTTGCGCCCTCCTGTTTTTGGCATTGTCCTGACCATCTTCCCAAGCAATGCAGAAAATCCTCTTGATCGCTTCGTCCTTGACGTCGATCTCGTCTGTAGCCTTTGCCCAGCTGCAATGCATGACAAACTCGATGAGCTTATTCGGATTGGTCGCGAACGCATCTTGGGTGTAGTACGCTTCATCGTGGCAGATGCGTCCGCCCCAGGGGGTCCACATACCGCATTTCTTGCCTGTGAAGATGATCCAGTCCCAATGTTTGGGATCTGCGTGGAACTCCATGGGTGCGCCGGCGCGGGTGGCGGGTGGTTCGGGAGTTACGAACTGCTGCCACGATTGGCCGCGATCGACCGAACGCCAGTGGGTGCGTTCGCGCGAGAGGATGAAGGCGGTGTTGGGATCGTAAGGGTGGGGGACGAGCAGCGAGGCTTGACCCGCAGGAGTTCCAGAGACAGGTGACCAAGATTTGCCTTCGTCTTGGGAACGGTGGACGGTGCCAGAGGTGGCATCGTGGTAGAGCGCGATGGGGGAGTCGTGGAAGTAGTGGATTTTGGAAGGCAGGTGGGGGAAGCGGGTGACACTGACGCTTGGATCGGCAGCAGATGTAAGGAGTGGAATGAGCAGGACTATGAGAGCCAGAGCAAGAAGGAGTCCACGCCGCGCGCTGCTAGAGCGCCCGGTGACGGATGCCATCGTGGGCGGGGTGCAGCTCCAATTCGGCAAGCTATTCAGTACTGAGTCGGTGGCAGGGATCCAAGTTGACGATCTGTTTGCGGCTCGAAGAGTTGATAGAGATGGATAGTAGAGATTGAGAGCTGAAGGAGGCAGTTCCTTGTGGACCGAGTGGACTGAGAAAGTGGAAAGGCGGCGTAAGGACAGTGCAGAGTGACAAGAGACGCCGCCGCTTTGGTAATCCCGCCGGCGTCGGACAAGAGCCAGCGTTGAGAGCAGAGACCGAGAGCTGAAAGCTCTATGCAGATCAAAGGTGAGAGTTGATCCGTCCGATCGACTATTTTGCGGTCTGATCAGGTCGGTTGAATGGTTGCAAGGACCAAAAGGTGGTGACGTGGTGGTGATAAGTTACAACGACAAGAGGGTTGAGCGACTTTCAATGCAACCCAACGCGAGTCAAAACGGCGGCGCGTGCGCTCAGAACAGCTGTCACTTTGGCGATCTTCCAAATCGAAAATGCAATTTCCCGATTTCGCCAGATTCCTCATTTGTGTCGACTCTCCGCATAGCTCTCCTCATGGATGCTCTCCACAGGGCTCACTCTAGCTTGCTGCGTTGGAAGGACGCATAACACAAATTGACTTACCACGCAGCAACGAACCACCCTGATGGTCACAGTCAGACGGAAGGTGTTCTCGGTGCACAGCTTTCCAAACGGAAGCCATCAGCTCGGTCAAGGTTGGGGGTTGATACACTTCCGGTGGTGTCTCGTCGTGATCACTTGCAACTCTTAACAGCGTCAAACAGATTACCAAAGAGACAAAGTGTCTAACTGCCGAGTGATGCAGCATTCATCAAAGATCCGACCTTCCACGTGTGGCCAACGAGACAAACGCCATTTGCCACGTAAAGGAGAGAGCTCTCCTGTTTGATATTGGCCACTGATGCTAAAAATACCTTCCGCTTGGCGCTCACCCGCGAACAGGGCTTTGCAGATGTTCCAGCGAATCCGAGACGTGGTGTCGCTCGAAATAGCACACCTACTAATTGCATTCTGGAACGGGGGCATGGAAGCACGATGACTTCATTGCACATCATATAGAAGACAAGAAGGTCAGAATATTCTATGCTACTAAATACTATATGCTGTAAGTTGGATCCCGAAACACCGGCTACTCCGACATAGCAAAGCGAGACTGCACAGGGTCGATCAGGACGCTGACGGTACAAACCCTGGGGGAGCTCAAGCACCAAAGGGTCGATGCGCTTCTGAGCTCGGGATAACCCACTCGGAAACGCCGTGCAGTTCATCTTGCTAGCTTGTTTGCAAATTCAGCTGCAGTGCAGTACTCTTGGCAGCAATGCCATACAATAGCTGGAATCGCGGCATTTGGCAAATTCCAAAGGTATAAGCGGCCAGTCAACTACTCACTCCCAATTAACGGCTTCATTGCGGATCGAGATCTCTAGATGAAAAGGTTTCAACTTTTCAGCAGCAGCTTGCTCGGTGATATTGAATCAAAGGACATGCACTTGAGAATGGCGTTATGTTTATGTCGGGGTGCTCAATTGGTATTGCCAGGTGAGCCTAGCTGCCCATGTCACGCGGCCAATCAAAGCTAGGGAGGGCGAAAGAGGTCCTCGTCGATTAGTTGACCAAAGAGATTGCGATTCAGATGTCATGCGTCGATCATCACCAGCGAGCGTGGGCCGAGGGCGGGCTCGCGTACAGCGCAGTACTGTACTGCACGCAACTGTAACTACTACAGTACTGACAATACCGCTCCAAGGTCACGCTTCTGTAGCAGTCCAAAATGGTTCCCTCGGTCAATCACTTCAATTACCTGCGTAATGCAGGCGCCAACCTCCCAGCTGGAGGCTTAGGCTCAGGCAGAATGGAACACACCGGCGACTCATACGAAGCGCTGGATTAGAGGGAAGAGGGCGAGCGAGCGAGCAAGAAAGAAAGAAAGAAAGAAAGAAAGAAAGAAAGACACCTTCAAGAATGGTAACAGGGCGTAAATTGACATGCACATCAACGAAACAAAAGTTGACAAACAGGCCTGGGTAGGAAGAGTGCCAATGACGGATGTTGGTGCCATCGTCATAGGGAACGTCATGCCATGCAAAAAAAAAACCAAACCATAGCGGCGAGTCAATGGTCGGGGAAGCAAACAAACATTTCCAAGCTGATCTTTCTATCGCACCGGTCGATGATAAGTTTCGAAGTCCGTGTTACTCCCTTCCCGCCAGCCTGATAGCACGCATACTTGAACGGTAGTGCGGTACGGTACTGCACAAGTACAGTACAGTAAAGTAAAGTAAAGTAAAGGATGATGAAAAGCTGCAGCTTCTTTGCGCTGTTATGGCTCAAGACAATGATACAGTTCATGCAAATCGCATCGTGTTGTCTACATGGCGTGAATCGAATGATGGTCTCAATGAGCGGCGGACGGCGGAGAGAGACCGATTTGCAAACTCTAGCCTTCATCACACACTTTCTATGCCATCGCGGCGCAAAGGTGAATCGTCACGAGGCGCACGCACAGAGCAAGTATCCCAAAATGCAACCGCACAAGCACAGCCTTCGGTGCCAGGCCGAGACCGATTGCGGAACTGAGAGGGCGATCCTACAGCGAGAGGGCGTTCAAGTGTAATGAAGCGAGTGGCTTGATTTGCCAGCCAACCAGCCAACCAGCCAACCAGCCACGTTGGATCGGTGCATCGTTCCGACCAGGGAGCTGTGGTGTGGTGTGAGGTGGTCTGGTTCGGTTGTGCAGCTAGTTGGAACCGTTCTCATAGCCTTATTCACCAAACAGAAACAGTTACCACTATTCAATCAAATTTCCAGACAAATCGACTGGGCTAAAGTGCCTCGGCGTCTCGTGTTTCTATTTTGACCCGCAGATCGCCTGGTTTCAACATCAATCAACACTTTTTCGGGCACCGCTTCACGGCCACCAACGTCAAACCTCCACTTTTCTTTTTTTTTCTTTTTTTTTTTTTTTTCTGGAGGGTCGCTGCAGCTGCCACAACTCCCACCCATGCTTTGGGGGGCAGACTGAGCTGCAGTTGCAATTTTGCCTGTTCATGCAAGTCGCAGTCTCGGACGCCTCTCACGTCTACTGTAGTGGCATCGTGCTTTCTCATCAATTAATTGCTTTGCTGCAGCTGTGGTCGGGCGTCCTTGGTTGCTCGAAGCCAAAAGCCGTCGCTCTGAGGTGTCTGTACCCATCCATCATCAGCTCCAAAGGGTCAGGCGAGAAACTTTCATTATATTATTGAATACCAATCAATGACGCGTGCCTCTTCTTCCACTTGGAGCTAACTGATGATGTCCGCCGCACCGCATCTGTCAAAGCTGGACACTGTCCTTGCGCCTTGAACTCTCTCATAGCTGCAAGCTGATGCACATGCTGCAGAATTACAGTATTTATTGGTACCTGTCTAAACCTCCCGCTTTGTTGTCATTTCTGGCTTCTCTCTCTCTCTCTCTCTCTCGGAATTTGAGCACACGCACACACACACACACACACACACTTGCGCTGTGCCGTTTCGTCGGGCCTGCCGCTGCCTCGTCATCGCTCTGGCTACTTGCATCTAGGCTTCCGCTGCCTGGCATGCATCGCCAGTGTTTCAGTTTCGGCGTGGCCATCTGAGCTGACTGAAAGTGACGCTCACTCACTTCAGCCTCGTTTGACACAAAGTATATAGGACCATCCGTGGCTCGAGCCCGTCATTCTTCTTCTTTCTTTCCCAACTACCACCATTGAACGATTTCATTGATACCACACACAGATACCCCTACCACTATCTGTTCAACCCAAACCCTGTTCATCTATCAATCGCACGCCTGTCTTGGTTCCCTGCGATACTTGCTCTTCAACGCTTCTACCAAATTCTAGCCTAATCTCGATCCAATAGTCTGTTGGTCCGATTAAGTTTGCTTCTCAGCTGCATCACTACAATCTAACTTCATTTGTCGACAACAATTTCCATTTTCAACTCATCATCACCCACCAACATGTCGACCGTTCCCGCCGCCAAGTCTCAGATCTCTGAGAACCCTGCGCCCAACGCTGTCGTCTCGGCTGTTGGGTCCAAGGACAAGGCCGCCGACGTTGACCGCAAGATGCGCTTCTTCGGCATCATCCAGGCTTTCCGCGAGGGCCGATACCCCGACAACCAGCAGATCGATGATACCCTCAAGTACACCCTTGCCAACACCCCTGTCAACACCGACAAGCTTTCGCCTGATGGCAAGAAGCTCATCCAGGACATCCGCGAGCTGATCGAGACTGCTCGCCAGGTTGTCGTCAACAAGAATGGCGGCGAGGAATTCCAAAACTTCCTCCACGCCACTCGCAAGGCCGACGTCGTTGGCAACCTCAACGTCAAGGCTCCCATCTCTGGTGAGGACGCCAAGCAGGACGGCGAGACCGCCGGTGAAGCCTTCCGCACCCTCCTCACCCTCTTCCTCCGCAACGGTGAGCTCCGCAAGATCATCCAGGACTTCGGCTACATTGGCCGCGACATGTTCGCTGACGGTGCTGCCAAGGCTGCTGAGATCGCCCGTCCCGACGAGGAGAAGATCGCCAGCGTTGACAAGCCTGCTCCGGACAACGAGTTCCACGACGACATCCCCGACATGCTCCGCAAGAAGGACGAGGCCAAGGCTGAGGCTCAGGACAAGGCCGACCAGGCCAAGCAGGAGGCTTCCTCCCACGCTCAGGATGTTCAGGACGCTGTCGACCCCAACGCCAGCAAGGAAAAGAACAAGGAGGCTCTCAACCAAGTCGCCAAGCAGAAGCTCCAGCTTCTGTCTGACAAGATTCCTCAGGAGCACAAGGACCTCGCCAAGGAGCACAAAGACAAGGCCGTCGACTACCTCAAGGAGAAGTTCCCCGAGGAGCGCCGCGACCAGTTCTTCTACCGCCTCAAGAAGGTGATTGTCGAGTGCCAGCGTCACAAGGACTACCAGGACGCCATGGAGTACTTCCTCAACTTTTTTGAGCAGTACAAAGGCCACGCCTCGCACATCGCCAACCAGTCGGCTGAGAGCGCCAAGAACGTTCGCGCCGAGGGCAACGTCGCTACCGCCGAGGCCACCTTCCGCCGTCTCATCGAGCGCTTCGCCAATGGTGCACCCACTCAGCCCATGATCGATGCCGTTGACCAGCTTTACACTGACGCCAACAACGACCCCGAGCTCAAGGACTGGTTCCGTCGTCTCGACACCTACATCCGCAAGTGTCTCCAGGAGCCTGGTTTCATCATGAAGGACGAGGCCAACACCCAGGCCAAGCAGCTCGTCGAGTCGGGCAAGAAGTTCTTCGTTGCCGCCGATGGTCGCACCCAAGGCAAGTACGTCGGCCACAAGGATGCTCTCTTCCAGGAGATCGCCTACTTTGCCAAGTCGATGAACTCGGACCCCTTGAACCGCAAGCTCGGCGACAACGTGACGCAGATCACCAAGGACCTCTTCCTCAACTCGGATGGCAACCTCACCTTCAAGCCCCACCTCTGGAGCGATATCCGCAACCCCATCCTTCCCGAGCTGCTCAGCCACGTCGGCCTGGTTCCTCTTCCCCGTATCGAGTACACCGACAAGCAGGTCGACCTCGTCATCGAGAACCTCTCGATCGACCTCCTCAACATCTTGCCCTCGCAGACCGAGATGGACATCCGCAACCACTTTAAGCTCTCGCAGTTTGACAAGCTCGGTGACCACCACCAGCACTCGTTCAAGCTCACGCTTCACCAGATCCAGACCGACATGCGCGATGTCCACTTCTTCTTCAAGAAGAAGGTCGGCTTCCCCAAGCTCAACGAGCGCGGTACCGCCGATGTCTTCCTCGGTGGCAAGGGCTTGACCATCACCGTCCACCTCGAGGCTGAGAACGCTCCCAGGGGCAGGAAGAGCCGCCACATTTTTACTGTCAAGCAGGTCAACGCCAAGGTCGACAAGCTCAAGTTTGCCATTCGCAACAGCAAGCACGACACGCTCATCAAGGTGCTTCGTCCCCTTGCCACCGGCATCATCAAGAAGCAGATCGCCAAGGCTGCCGAGCAGGGCATCCGCGACGGTCTCGAGGACCTCGACCGCCAGCTTGTTGAGCTGCGCGACCGTATCGAGCGCAACAAGCAGATCGAGGGCAAGGGCATCGCCGATGCTTTCAAGGAGACGTTCGCCAAGGAGTCGGATGACGACAAGAAGAGCGACGGTACCTTCAAGATTGCCCTGTCGAAGCGAAGCTCGATCTTGCCCAACCTTGGTCACCCCGACGGCTGGGTTCAGAAGGTCGAGGAGCGGGACGCAGCTGCCAGGGCCAAGGCCGGTAGCGACAAGGAGTGGTACTCGCCTGCCTTCACCATTGTTGACCCTGGCCAGAAGGACCCTCGTAACACTGCGTCTTCCAAGACCCAGAACCTCGGCCCTTCGCCCAACAACCCGGGTGAGCGTGCCAACACATCTGCTGCCGTTTCGAACGGTGGTGTAGCCGCCGCCGGCGCCGCCGGCGTTGGTGCTGCTGCTGCTGCTGCTGCTGGAGGCGTCTCGGCTGCGGCTGCCAAGGGTGTAGGTCAGCCCGGCGAGACTATCTCGGCCTACTCGACTGCCAACGGCACGCACGCACCTGGTGCCATCGTTGCTGGTACTGGCGCCACTGCCCTGCCACACAGCAACGGCAATGGTCATGCTCACGATGACGCGTTGGTTGCCAAGGCTGCCCCTGCGATCAACGGCGCTGCTCACACCAGTGAGCCTGCTCAGCCCGTGAACCCGGCGTACGAGCAGGGCCGCATTGGCTAGATGCCAACGTCTTGATTCGTTGGAATTTCCTTTGGCTTGATACCGATGTGCGCTAGTATATACCCTTTGCTCCCGGCCGCTTGCCCTCATCTGTTTCTCTCTTTCTCTCTCTCTCTCGATCGCACCTGTGCCTTGGGCAGTATACCTCTTTGTTGCTGAGCTTGAATCACTTGTGGTAGAGTGGATCGAGCTTCAAGGAGCAAAGAGATACTCCTACTGAAGCATAGGATAAAACCGTGTTCGGCGCTCACGGCACATGGAAGTGAAATACCCTCTTTCTCGGGCTCTGTTCGTAGATCACGCTCTTTTTGTGTCAGGCCAACTGTATGTCGCAAGGAAAGGGAGGTAGGTGGTCGCTTTGTAAGGATGGATGAAAGCAGTCGAAGTGCAGCCAGCGCTTTGCTCCTCTAGTCACGAGGCCAAAAGCTGTCTAACTTGGTCTAGCTCTCTCGCCCCCTCAACAAAGTCGCTTTCTATCTTGTCTCTGCTTGCAGTATGATTGTTTATTCTTGTTTAATGCGAATCGATTGTTGATCATTCAAGTCTTGTCCCTGTCTGGCTCACTGGGTTTGTACCAAGAAGGTGTAATTGTCAAGCATGTCTTTTGCACGATGAGGAGGTGGTGGGTGTGGGAGTGAATTGTGCCAATCGAATGATTAGCATGCGTAAAAAAAAATCGGTGAGGAAATGGAGGTACGAAAAAGCGTTATCCACATTATTATTGTCAAAAATGATAGATTTGCCCTGCTATTCTGTCTAGACAGAGACAGAGTAATCTGTGCGATAGTCGTAAGAGTGTACAGTACTGTAGGTCAGAGCTGCACCCTGACTTTCACCGTCGCTGGGCACATGACTACTCGCGCCATCACATCACTCGTGCGGGAATAAGGAGACCGTTAAATTGCCATACTCGAGCGAGTCGCTCGCGAGCTCCCAGCCGTGGCCGTACAGGGCACGGGCGGTCGAGCGTCGCGTGTGAGCGGAGCAGAGGGTGCGTGAGACCGAGAAAGATATAAGAAAGATAAAAAAAAAAGGACTGATAACATACTAACGTAACGGGACGGGACGGGCGGGTGAACTAACTTGTTTGCTAGAGCAAACAGCGAGTGAGGTGATGGTGATGAGCGAACTTGGATCAAGCTACCGGAGTAGCTCTTGCCACGTCGCTCAGTTTGCGTTCTTGCTTACGTGAGCAGTCACGTGCTCGGGCGCTCCAATGAAGCTGACGCTCGTTCCAAGTGTCCTGCATCACCGTCGCTGGGCACATGACTACTCGCGCCATCACATCACTCGTGCGGGAATAAGGAGACCGTTAAATTGCCATACTCGAGCGAGTCGCTCGCGAGCTCCCAGCCGTGGCCACTTGGTGTGTGAGCGGCGGACCGATAGGTGTACCGGTTGCGAAACGGCGGCTGGAGAGCATCGAGAGGCGACTCCCAATGAGAAGGCAATTGGATCGGATCATAGGTCGCGCCACGCGGCAACGGAAAGGTCGAGCTGGCGGCTAGCGTTGGCGTATAAGGCGGATTTTGCGGTAGCGGCTCGAACATCGGCGGACTTGTCGATGTACCGGCGGAAGCAGTCGCTACGCCATCTCCCAAGCGCTCGGATGGTGTCGTCGTCGATGCCGTTAGCAGCGGCCCAGGTCGCAGCACCGCGGCGGAAAGAATGGCCGGAGTACGCGGAAGGCTGGATGTTGCAATGTTCGAGGCATCGGCGAAGAATGGTTGCCAGCGCGCTTCGGGTGAAGGGTCGACCGTCGGCGAGGATGAAGAGGGGGGCGGAAGGGGGACGGCCGCGGCAGATAGCTCCCAAGGCTGTGACTGCGCACGTGGAAAGGGGTACGGCCGGAGCGGTGAGCGTGGTACCCGTCCGGAAGGGGTCCGTCTTACTGGAAGGAAGCTGGACGATAGCATACGTCCCGTCCTCAGCAAATGAGACGGATCCGACCGTGAGTGTGGTATCGTCGTCTTGCGCTTCCCAAGTAAACTCACCCGCGCGGAGGAGACAGGCGAAGGCAAGACAGAACGCGGCGCGGAACATTCTGCGGTCATGCTGGGACGGACAGATGTGGCGCAAGGCGCGGACGAGCTGACGGAGAAGTGGCAGTGTGATTGGGAGCTTGGCGGTGGGGTTGGGGACTCCGTGGACACGTTTGAAGCCTCTGACGACACGGGCAAGGCGGTCTGAGGTGAAGGCGGACGTGTTGAGTCCGAGGTCAATATGCCATGACTTGAGCACGGCGAGGTTGCGCTTGAGTGAGCCGTAAGAGCTGCCTCTGGCGTGATGGCGGGCGCACCATTCGATGAGGGTGGCGTCCGTGGCGGGGAAGGGGGGGTCGGCGGCGTGGCTGGCGGAGCAAGAGGTGAGGTAGTCCTCACAGACTGCCGCAGAGCGGGATCGCGTACTGCTGGCAAGTCCGTTCCAGAGGAGGAGCGCAGCTGGGCGGCTGAGGCCGACGATGGCGTCGAAGGAGGCTGGCGGTTGTTGGGCAATTTGACCACGTTGAATGACAGGAGGGCGAAAGCTGACGGGTGGTGCTGCTGGAGGAAAACAAAGCGGCGGCGAGAGAGGGCGTCAGCAAGCACGTTGTCTTCGGAGGAAACTCTGACAGGGACCAAGTCGATGTGTCGCTGGAGGCAGAGAGTAAAGATCTCTCTGAACAATGCCTGGGTGGACGGGTCTCGAATCGAGCCTTTCTTGAGACCATACTCAACGTTCTCGTTGTCCACGTGGAGGATGACCTTGCGGTGACCGGACCATAGTGAGGAGAAACGTCGCAGAGCTTCGAGCACAGCCAAGGCTTCCAGGAAACGGATGTTCTTGCGGCGATGACGGCGAGAGAGCTCTTTGGAAAAGGCGGCGATAGGGCGGTCGATGCTGCCGAGGTGTGCGCCGATAGCACGTGGCGAAGCATCGGTCCAGACATGCTCGATAATGAGCGGCGATGGTTGAAGTAACGACACACCGTCCCAGGAATGCAAAGTTTGGATCCACCAAACCAGTTCTGCGCGTGTGGCTTGACTGATTCTCCGGCCAAAGGGCGCCTTGTAGTGAGCCCGAACAGCATCGTATAACCGTCGCAGGAAAGCGCGGCCGTGAGGAGCAACCTGTGTGACGAACTGAAGGTGCCCGGCCACTTGTTGGAGCTCGAGTAGGGAAGCACGGCCGCGGTCAACGATTCTTGAGCACATGTCGATGATGCGTTGGCGGCGTTCTTTCGTAATAGAGGCTGTCTGGGCGACGGAGTCCAGCTCGATCCCAAGGATCTCGAGTCGAGTGGTGTCCCAGACAGTCTTCTTGTTACTGATCTTGAACCCGAGAGCCGCCGCTGCTAGGCTAAGTACTTGGATGGGCCTGGCATGCGGGGCGTCAGCGTCGGACGCGCCAAAGAAGTCATCCAGGTAGTGCGAGATGTCGGAATGTTGACCTGCTGAGGTTGAGACGGACTGCAGGGCAAAGGAAGTGGTCCAGTGCAGGAACTCGGCGAACAGGTTAAACAGGAACGGCGAAGAGCGTCCCCCGAACGCTAACGCGCACTCCTGATAGTACTGGCCATCATAGTGGATGCCCATGAGTCTTGCATCCGACTGAGCCACAATAACGTGCCTAAAGGCATCCTCCAGGTCTGCCTTCCACAGAGAAGCGCTAGGGTGGTTTCGTATGAAGTCCATCACCGTTGCAAGGCTCTCGTAGTGGATGGTGACGAAGGATGTGGAGATGCCATCGTTGACGGATGGCAGGCGAGTTCCGGGTCGGCGTGGATGCGACAAGTGATAGATCGTGCGTCTCTTATCACTGTGTGGCTTTGGAACCACGCCCACGGGTGAGCAGACCAGCTGCATGGCTGCTGGATCGTGAACACGGCGAAGCCGGCCTTCGGCTAGGCGTGCTCTGATCTCGCGTTGGAGGTGTTGGACGTCGTCGGCGTCCATAGGTAGGTTGGCGGTGTCAAGTCTGGCTGAGGTACGGAGAGGACCATCATAGCCAAGCTTGACGCCATGCTGAAGGGCACCTTGCAGCTGTGCTGCGAAGGCGCGGTCAGGATATAGGTCCAGAAAACGGGACCAGAGGTGAGGTTGGAGTGTGCCTTTGGTGGCTGGCACGTCGGTTGTGGTGAAGATGGGTTGTTCGCACAAGGTATTGGGCCTTGGCGGTGGTGGAGGACCTGTAAAGAGGCCGAGAAGAAAGTCGGCGGCGGAGTCAGACGGCAGGTCGATGATGCCAGCGGGGGCGAGTAAGTCCAGCGAGGGACAAGAGCCAGCTTGGGCGGTAGGAAACCCTGCGTGGGGCAAGGCGGACCCAGCTTGGGGTGGCAGTGGCGAGGCTGTGTCAGTGGTCTTCGTGATTGAAGACGGAGACGGTGAGGAGGGCCCGAGCGCAGCGTCGCATGAAAAGGAGCGGAGAGAACGGGTTACTCCGTCACCAAAGGTCTGCTTGGATGGAGGAACCAGCTTGGGCGAGGAAACCTGCTTGGGTGGGGAGGGCGGGGAGGCCAGCTTGGGCGAGGAAGCCGGCTTGGGCGTTGAAGTCGGCTTGGACGAGGCAGCAGCCTGCTTGGGCTGCAGACGGGCGAAGCCGCCTGAGTGAGCATACTGACTCACCATTTAGTTAGACTTCTTGGCCGAGCTGGAGTTCTTTGAGAGGCTACCGAGCGTCGGGCAAGCTGGGAGGGCGTGTGGGCCCCGGCAATGTATACAAGCGTGTTGGCGATTGCAGCCGGAGCACGGGTGGTTGGCGTTGAAACGGCGGCAAGGATCCCAGTTGGACGAGGATCCTGTGGAAGCCTGGTGATTCCGCTTCTTGGAAGAAGATGAGGATTGTTTCCCGGACGAGTTTGTCTGTTCGGTAGGGCTGGTGACGCTCTTACGGAAGGGGGCTAACACTCGTTGTACCGCCCCGAAATCCTCCTGTGCCCACTCACAAACTGCGCCTGTGCCGAAGCGAATGCGGCAGACGGCGAGATGGTAGTCGGCTACGGCTCGCCACGTGTAAAGGTGGTCAAAGTCGACGAGAATCTTGAGGTGGGTAAGCAGAGCCTCGTTAAGTGAGAGGTTGCCTGTGGTCCGGACCCTGATGGCGACGTACACCAACCAGACTTGCGTGAGGGCAGCGAGGTTGGGTATGGCCTTGATGAAGGTGTCCGTGCGAGTGTCGGCCGAATCTTCGGCCAGAGTGAGTTGTCCAGACTCGACAACGAAAGTCGAAGCTCGTACTGGTTCTTTGGAGACTCGGGACTCTGGATCGCGGAGCTTGACCAGGTGTTCCGGCTTGAGTTGGTCGCGTTCGACCTGCGAGACGACGTCGAGGGGAACCCAAGCAAAGCAGCGAGTAACCGAGAGGGGTTGAGACTCACCAGGATTGTTGAGCGAACCGGTAGGGGGGAAAGCTTGCGTAACGGCTGGTTGTGCAGGTGCTACCACTTGCTGCTGAGGGGGTAGGGCTTGCGGCGCGGATTGGGTCGTGCGCAGTGTGTTGAGTAGCTCGCTAAAGCGGCTGTCTAACTGGCGTTCCAAGTTACCAAGTCTCTGCTCGAGAGCGGAGACGGATGCTTCGGAGGCGAAGGCGCTGGGGTTAGGCCCGTATCGCGGTGATGCTTGCTGACGCTGGAGGGGTGAGTTGGACAGCGAGAGCGGGGACAGGGATGGTGAGGCAGCGATACTCCGAGGGAGAGGGCCTGGTGAGGGTGGAGGTGGTGGTGCTGGAGGCTTCTTGCGACAACCAGCGCAAGTCTTAACCGACCTTCCGTTGGCGCCGATGTAGTGATGGGGAGGCCAGGCTTGCGCACAGCGGCGACAATTCAACGTCTGTAGCATTCGTGCTATCGAGCTTGATTGGCCGTCGGAGGGGAGGGGAACTCAGGCAAGCGTGTGTGAGGAGGCAAGCCAAGCCGTCGACACAGGTTACCGAGTTGGGAGAGAGACTTGGAGAGCTCGCAAGGGGTTGCCAATCCGGTTGGGAGGTCGCAAGTCTATCAACGGTGGCTTGGGCACCGTTTGCTCGTTGTCACCTATGCTTGACGCTGCTGAGCTATGCAACGAAGGTGCTTCACTTCACTGGGCTTGCCGTGACAGTGGTGTCGCTACCGGAGACCAATCCCGTAGATGAATCCCAATGTTTGAGCACTGGGAGCCCGTCGAAAACAACCCGTCTTGAGCGCTCTTGGGCCGCAGCGCAGGCACGTTAGCTGTAGTGCACGAGATCTGCTGCTCGCCGGCAGCAGAACCACCTCACAGGGGTGTTCCAGAGTCACGGGCTCCGGGGCACGATACCTCTCTGTGCAAGGCCTGTTGGGCGGGTTTCGTTACCACGCCAGTCGTGGTGCGCTGTTGTCGAGGACGTGGGCAGTGGTCCAGCCAAGGGCGACCAACCCGCAAGGCACAGCGGTGAGAACGTTGACTGTTGGGCACAACTCCAACAGGGCGTGTCGGTGGTATCTGACCCTGTTCGCCAGACAGGTGGACCACGTTACCTCCAAGGTTGGAAGGCCTGTCGATCGCTCGGATCAATGGAGCGATATGGGCGGCAGTATAGAAGGCAATGAACTAACTTGTTTGCTAGAGCAAACAGCGAGTGAGGTGATGGTGATGAGCGAACTTGGATCAAGCTACCGGAGTAGCTCTTGCCACGTCGCTCAGTTTGCGTTCTTGCTTACGTGAGCAGTCACGTGCTCGGGCGCTCCAATGAAGCTGACGCTCGTTCCAAGCGTCCTGCAGTAACATAATGCACACACACCTCTGCCTACAACAACGCTCTTGTTTATTTCTCACACAGTCCATCGCATCCTATCGTTGGTTCGGCCTCACCATACCACCCCCCTCTCGGTTCGTCGTCTTGCACCTCCACCATCACGATACCCCAGGAAGCATTTACATACAGCACCTTTACTCTCCCCTCGTGCCCTCAGCCTCGCCTAGCCCTATGGATCCTGCAATCGCCTCAGCTCTGACTCCCGTTTGCAGACCATGCTCTTGATCGCCTAGGCTGAATCCGCACAAGGTGTCCAACCCACGTTGCAACGGCGAGCGCACCGTCCTCGGCTCCACCTTTTTCCAAGCCGCCGCTATCGCAAGGATACAGACACCTTCTTCCTCACTTTTCTCATCAACAACAGCCGCGCCATCAAACATGACCGTAGTACAGCCAGATGCTCCTTCGGCTCTGACCAGGCAAGGCTCGATCGCCCGCACCAATGCCATCGCCATGCTCAAGCGCGCAGCCTCTCACAGAGAAATCAAAGCAAAGGGCGATGCCCCTCCTCCAAACGCTCCCTTGTCCGAAGCGCAGCAGCCTCACCCACCCACGTTGGCTGCCAAAAAACACACCTACGCTTCACATCCTGCCCACCAATTCAGCAACACCTCGCCACCCCTCGAGTCTTGCGCTCCAGCAAACCACTCAATCCCACCGACTGTCTCTGGCAGCAACGCCATCAACCACAGCAATGGCGCATCACATCTTGTCACATCGCGTTCAAATCGCAACCTTGGCTCGATGCAAAACTCCACCGATGCGAGCATGGCTTCTGCATCCCTTGCACCCATTCCGAATCCTATCTTGACGGCGCCATCCTCGAACGCGGCGCTCGACACCAACTCGACACGCTCGCGCTTGCCCATGTTCCCGGAGAAAGCTCATCCCAGGCCATTCAACAAGTCTCCTTTACCTTCCCTCGAGCAGTTGCGCGCACGCATCCTACTCGAGCGCGAAACCGCGGCCAATCGGCAGAGTTCCAGCACCAGTGCTGCTAGTCAGGCCGCTCGAGCTTACGCTTTAGAGAAGCTACTTGGCAACAGCGGAACCGACGTGTTTTACGACCACACGCCTGACGGCACTCTGATCGGAAGGGGCGCTGCTACCCCATCGCCAACGCGCATGTCCCGTCCAGATGATAATCCCATCGACATGGCTTCCGATGACGAGTCTGCTCATGAGACACGGCTCAGGCGACAATCCATCAAGAACCGTCCCTCCCTGCGTAGAAGTCGAACCATCAACGGTCTCACCGCTATGGCCGAGGCACACAACAAGGCCGAATTCGTCCAGGGCGTTTTCATCGCCGTGCCAGGTCCCGCGGCCAAACGCATCTCACGCATCCATCAACGCCGAGTCGAGCGACAGAGCATGCTTAAGCTCGCCACACCGTCCAGCCCGCAAACCTCGGCGGCAACGAGCACGATTTCTCAAGAGCTCACGTCTCCGCTAGCTACCATCGTCGAAATCGCCGCACCGCCTCTGGAACGGCAGCTGTCGCAGCGTCAGATTGCAAGGACCCAAATGATCCGCAAGCTCAGCACCAGAGGCCGAAATGCAACTCCAACTCCCCAGCCGCCACCGGATTCAGAACAAGCAATGCCCGAGCCGATACATCACCCCAGACTGCCTCACTTCATCACCAACTCTCCCGCCGTGGACGAGACCGTCAGCCCTGTGGGCGTCATCATCAGACCGCCATCGTCACCCAACCCTCCACAACTCTCGCACTTGGAGTTTCTCGCGCCTGCAACCGCACCACTCTTTCGTCAGGCGCTCAGTCCGGCCAGCGCAGCCGCCATCGAGGTAAATGCTGCTGAAAACCAAGATGAAGATCAGCGCAGCGCCGAGTATTCGCCTCGACTCCAAGCCTCATCTTCAGCTGCTTCCTTGTCTTCCCACTACGCTCCCAGCACTGGCACGAACGCTACTGCTCTCCACAATCACCAACGAAATCTCGAGAGCGCCATGGCCGTGCTCAGCAACGAGGACAGCTTTGCTTTCGATCTGTCGTCCCCTCTTCATGACACCTCCTCTGATGGCGTGACCAGCCGCGCGCGCGTCACGAGAGCCGCAAGCGAATCTGCCGCGGACGCTGCTCCGAGCAACAGCCAAGGTGCAGAAGCCACTCTGCATGCATCTGCGTCTCACGACGCCAACGCATCTGACAGCGATGGTCTCAACCTCGATTTCGACGATGCACGCAGCCAACGTCGTCGCGCTGGCTTGGTGGGCCTTGGCTTGGACCCTGCCTCTTCCGAGCCGGTGCTTGAAGATCCAAGACAACATCATGCACACGAGCAAGATATCGCAGAGGTGTCTGCAACACGCATGCCCCACGCCGACGCCAGTCCGGGCAAGCGTGCCGCAAATGCAAGACAGTCTTTGGCTCGGCTCTCTACTGAACCTACTGCACAAGACATGCTTTCCAGTCCCGGGTCCGGCTCGGATGAGGAGGCACTGGAGGACGACGAATACTACAAGCTCTACTCGCCAGCAGCCGGCGCCTTTGAGCTCGAGGACGACGAGGACGATGAGGCGCTTGATAATTCACCTAGCCACGTTTCCGGTCAGGTTGGAAAGGTCCAAAATGAAGCTCAAAGACGATCTGTTCCTTCACACAGCCTCGAGACGGATCAAGATGTCGCGTCGCTTCAGGGTCTTGGCCTTACACCGGGCACCCCTGCCAAAACTGCTCATTCGTGGCAGGACGCAGAGAATCCCACCACGCCGCCTCAACGTTCCATCCATCGAGGCAGCGCCGCTGTGCCTTATGATCCATCTCCAAGCACCGAAACCGAGTTTGTCAGAACGCCGTGGATGGGCTCGAGTCCCAGTGACTTCAATTTGCCCCTCCGTCTTTCCAACTCGCTCATGTCAACAGCGCAAGCCATTCAAACAGACTCGCCGGCGCCTGGTCTTAGCCCCGTCATGAAGGGTCCGTCCCGCAAGTTACGAGGCGACTGGCCCTCGTCAGTAGGCAGCAGCGGTACTGCGCCGGCGAGTCTAAGGTCTCCTGAGAGTCACTCTGAGGCCGAAGCTCGTCTTCATTCGTCGGAAGATGCCGCACTGGCAATTGGCTCGCCGCTTGAGGAGATTCCGGAGGACGAAACGTTCAGGCAGTCGAAATTGGAGAACGGACAGCCTAGAGGTGCGCCTGCAGACCCAGAATTCGAGCTCTTGTCGGCACAGAGCTCACGCCTCCAGCCCTCTGAACGTGTACAAGCCTTGCTCGGTTCGAGTTTCGTCGCAAAGTACGGCGCTGACATGGATCTAGATGCGCAATCCGATTCGCCCAACGGTGGTAACGAGAAGCATGGCTTGAAAGTTCCCGGTCAGACTCGGAACCGATCCGCACTTTCAAACAATCAGAGCAACCTCTCAATCAATGAGATCAGCGACGCGGATGGTTCGGTGGATGACGATTACTTGCAAGAGGTCGATCGCATTGCAGACAAGCTTGGCATACTGGCACGCAACAACACGGTCAAGGAGGCCAACTCGACATCCTCGGAGCACCAAAGGTCGGCATCTTTGACACGAGATACTGCCGAGACAGTCGCCACCAGTTTCAACGCCAAAGCGTACACCAGTACGCATGCACAGACGGGGAGTCGATTCGTTGAGCACATGTCGAGGTCGTCGTATGGCCACTCTCAAAGTTCTTCGGTCGATCTCTCGGCGTTGGCTGCGAACGAGAAGCTGCATCCCTTCCCTGCTCTTACCAAAGCCAGTCCGTTGCAGAATCAGCAAAGCTTTACCCCGATGACGGTCGCTGGAGCAACCCCAGTGCCTGGTTCCGTCGATCAAGATGATGCTGCACAGCGAGGTCTGTCCGACTCGAAGCCGATGTCCGCACGAAGCAGTGGCGACCAGGAGACCAATGGCAAGCAGATCGGCCTTTTCTCTTCGCTCCGACGCAAAGCTTCCAGTCTACGCCGAACCAACTCGTCGGCGAAAGAGGGGAGCGGCTCCTTCTGGGCGCGCAAGGGCAAGAAGGAGGATTCGCCCAAGATGGGTACGGATGCCACATTGATTTCGGCACCTATCTTGACGGCAAGCACGCCTGGACCCGCACCGATGCCTGCACAGCCCATCGTGAAGGGTGACCAACCATCGGACAAGGCGAGCGATGTTACGTTCGAGCATCGATTGTTCGACGAGCATGGAAAAGGAGCCGACTTGCAGCGAAACGCATCGATTTCATCGGTAGTCAGCGCTCGCATCCGAACCGACCTGCAGGACGGTACGGCCGATGCGGAGCATTCGTCGAGTTCGGATCACCACTTGCTCGCAACGAGCTGCTTGGCGCCCAGTACGGCCGCCATGGTGCATCGATACAGTCGAATGCTTTCGAGCGCTTCTCCGTCGCAGATGATTCCCGGAACTACCAAGGAAGACATGGCGGATCCGCCTCGAAAGCTGCTCGCCACCGACCCGGTGTTCCAAGTGATCTCGTCGACCACCATCAAGGATCGCTACCTTTTCCTGTTTAGCGACATCCTCGTGATCGCCAAGCCGGTCGCTGCGCCGGGAGCCGATGCGGCTCAAATGGTCAAGATGAAGCAAGCGACGGTGTTGCCTTCGCTCAGTTGGAAGTTTGCGGTCAAGAATATCGTCGAGCTGCATCGACTCAAGGTGAGCGTCACCACGAATACGCGTACCGCTTCGGCCAAGACGCGGACGCAGAATCCGGTTCTGTGGGGGTTCGTCTCGCACTTTGGCAGAGACCCCGATGCGGCGGTGCGTGCGCTGGTTGCCAAGACGGGCCTCGATGCAAATGCTACTTCGATCGCGCAGCTGCTCTACCAGACTCCGGAGCTGGACAGGGATGATCTGACGCAGTATCTGACTCAGCCGTCGAAGCGCGATGTTCTGCGAGCGTATGTTGCGCAGCACGCGCATGCTGGAGTGTCGATCGAGTCGGCGCTGCGGAGCTTGCTGTTGGATCTGCGCTTCCCCACGGACGCCGACGCGTTTGAGGCTCTGCTGGTGCACTTTGCCACGTGCTGGACGCAGCACAATGCCAAGATGATGATGGCCGACTTTACAGCGCAGCTGGCGGGCGATTTGGTGTTTGCGATCATGGCGTTGAATGATGCGCTGCATACCGGATCGCAGGCGGGGGCGTCGTCGATCACGTCGCCCAACTTCCCTCGACCGGTCACCGTGGTGACGCCGGGGCTCTTCTCTTCGCCTTGTAGGGAGCTGTCCAAGGCGGAGTTCGTCAGTGTCTTGCGTCAGCATGATGCGCACCAGGTTCTGTCGGATCGGACGCTGAGTCGCATCTATTTGTCGATCAAGTCGGAGCCGCTGGTGCAAGCGCTCGATCGATACGAGCCGCGCTTTACGATTCGGGTGAAAGGTGGAAGGTTGCCGACGCGGTTGACGTATGCGCAATCGGCCGAGCCGGTGACGTTGGTGATCCCGGCGCCTGATCCGGATTTGGCGATCCGGCTGTATGCGCAGGATATGAGGTTTGAGCCGTCGATCTTGACGTTTGGCTCGTCCAACCAGGCGAGTTTTACGATGAGTTCCAAGAGGCTCGGGGCGCAGCAGGTGGTGTTTGTGCGCGCCGGACGAAATGCGCGGTTCTATGCGGGTACTGAGGTGGATGCGAGCGAGGCTAGCGAGGATTCGGCGTTGCCGAGGAGTTTCAATGTTACGGTGGAGAGGGCGTTTATGAAGCATTCGTTTACGTTGACTTGGGTGGCGGAGAGTGGGGTTCGGGTGCGGGGGAGTAAGAGGTTTATGTTTTCGTTTGAGGATGGGGAGAGGGTGGAGAAGTGGGCGAGGTGGATTCGGGAGGGGGTGGAGGAGAGGATCAAGGTGAAGGCTAAGAGGGGGGGAGAGATGATGAGGGGTTTGGATGCTGTGGCGTTGCAGGTGTTGAGGGAGACGTTGGTGGCGCCGGATGAGGTTGAGGTGGCGGGTGTGGTTGGGTTGAGTAGATCGGTTACGGTGTTGGGGACTAGGGCGGATGGTGGGGATAGGGTGGAGCAGGCGGGCGAGTTGGAGAGCGGGAACGTTTCGGGGTCGAGTGCGTCTGGGTTGGGGAGGGTGGTTAACGGCGATGGAACAGCTCATCAACCTGTCTCAACGTCGTTGTTGGATAGGAATACTTCCACTTCAAGACACTACTATGCAAACACGGGCGTAGGTCGTCATGAACGTGACCTGCTCATCGTCAACCCAACGCTCAATCCACTCTCGGAAGAAGCAGCTCCATCATCATCATGTCGGCGTCCATCTGCACCATTATTGACGCATACCAAGCAGTCGGCTTCGACGTCGTTGGCTTATCCAACTTGGACCTCTCTGCTGACGCCGCCGCCGCCGCCGCAAGTCGCCAATTCGCACCATCATCACTCGGGGATGGTGGCGCGTAGCCATTCGGCGCGATCGGCCTCGTCATCGTTGTCATTGTCGCAGCAGCAGCATTCGGCCGCGGTGCTGCGTTCGGATAACAAGGTGGTGCATGGACATCAGGTGGTGACGGTGGTGAGGCTCAACTCGCTGCTCGCCGACGTGATTGCGTATCACCAGACCAATCAGATCTAAAGTTCCATGGGCGGGCGCATTATTATTGTGAATTCACATTTTTTTTGGCACTCAAGCGGGGGAGTGAATTATTATTTTACACCTTTTCTCGATCAAGTTCGGAACCCGGGCTGTCAACTTCGCTTACAAGTTCGGTAGCTACACTGCTTTTTGGTATAGTTGTTCGGTATCATGTAAGCTATTCGGTATAATACACATCAAGTTCGGTAACACTTCTTTTCAAATTCGGTATAACAAGCATGTTCGGTAACCAAGTAGTTCCTTTGATAGCGTTCATACTGTACTTTAAGATGATGGTTTTGCAATCAAATGATGTTGACAAGACAGCTACGATTACGTGTGACGATGAGCGCTAGAATACAGAGACATCAAAGACCGAAACGTTGTATGGCGGTAGCAGCGTCGTGGTCTTGACCAAGAGGATGGCCAGCTTCAGCTACAGCGAGCCAGCGTGTTGCTTCGTGGATCCAACCAATGCAGTCAGCTGGCGAGACAGTGTCGAGAACGGAATGAATAACGTTTACAATGCCGTTGTGTGTCCTGAGCTCTTGACGTGTTACAACAGGCTTGACCTTTGAGAAGACGTTCTCGGCGATGTTCAGCCACGGCGAGTATGGTGGCAGGAAATCGATTTGATGGCCTCGAGCTGTACAGGCATCGACAAACTCTCGGTTATGGTGGAACTTGACATTATCCATAACGAAGATAGTTGGCTGGTCAAGCTTTGGGAAGATCTCCTCCTCGAAGAACTCAAGGAGCTTCGAAGCATTCCAGGCACCAAGTGTACAGCGACGAGAAACAATGCCATTACGATTAACAGCGACCAGTAACGATACATTTGTTCCACGCTGTGCTGGTCGGTCATGCTGTCAAGCTCGCTGTCCTCTTGGAGCTCAACCTTGAGATCTTGTCATGTGTAGATTGAAGCCAGCTTTGTCGAAGAAGATACAGTCTGAATATGAGCGTCCTTCGAGATGGAACTGTCGTGCATAACGTTGTCGAGCTTGCTTTGTCGTTGTGCTGTTGTGCCTAGCGTGCTCCACACTCATCCGCTTGAGCGTCATGTGAGCGCGATCTTCAATAGCTTTACCGATCGTTGAGAGAGAGACCGATCCAAGCGCTGGAAAGTGCTGGAGGAGCTGCTCCTGCATCTCCTCAAGCGTCGCTCCTGGTTGCCGATGCAGGAAGGCAATGAGATGTTCGATATGCTCTTCCTGCAGACGTCGTTCTCGTCGAGCTCCTCCTCGAGGAGTAGCTTCGATGCCTCCACCGGTCTCAAACTTCTCCCAGATCGACCATACTGTGGAGTAAGGAAACTCAAACCGCTTGGTGACGCTGGAGAAGCTCTCTCCTCGACTGAGAGCTTCGACGATCTTTGTCCGGAACTTGTTGCTTACAGTTCTGTTATGTCGTACCATTGCAATGTGAAGCTATGATACAGTACAGAACAAGAACGTGGTATGGTGGTAGTGGTTAGCAGCAATGGCGAGGAGAACGGTGTCTTGGAAGCTGATCTCAAGAAGCTACGGTAAGGACAACTCACTCAGACACCGTTCGGATTCCGAACTCGATCCTCGGCTTTTGCGATTTTGTCTCACACGCTACACCGAAACACTTGGACAATACCGAACAAGCAGTCCGAACAAGCTCGCTTGTTCCGAATTCCGTTCGCCGGCATACCGAAATTGAATCAAAAAAGGTGTATTACAGTATTTTAGGAAAAGACTCTGCCTGTACAGTTTGGCGAACCGCAGGCGCAGACGATGGCGAGTCTTGAGTTGTTGGAATTTTTTTTTGTCTTTGGCGGTTCTTCGGTGGTGGTGGTGGTGGAGGAGGTTGCTGCTGGGGCTTTGATGGCGGCTACGGTGTCAGGGCCGGGTTTGGTGGTGGGTGGGTGGATGGTGGTTGGTCTTGCTGTATCGATGGTTGCGCCGGTCATGTCGCCAGCGTAGCTGAAGCACAGTTCCTCATCCTGAAGGATGTCTCTAAAGGTGAAAAAGGCTAGCAGTGGACGAAGGAGCGAGGCGTTGTCGGTGTAAACGGGGACGTGGTAGATGTTAGGATCGCAAGAATGGTTAAAGAACCGAGTGTGGTTGCCCAGCAGAGCAGCATCGATGGTGAGAAAGTGTTCGTCTTCCAAATCCGATCGAATCATGGCGAGCGTTCGAATGCGGTCTCGCAGCTCGCCAGGAAGCGTGACAAAGTTCCACACGGGATCGTCAAAATCCGTCTGAGGATCGATCGCAGCGCGATCTTGAACTTGGAAAAACGCCGAACCGGGAGTTTTCAACTCCTTGTCCCTCCTCTGCTTGGCAACTTGGTAAGCTCTGGCGCCAGCTTCGGTTTTGGCTTGCGAAAAGATACGAGTTTCGTCTTGGAGACTCAACCACTCACCCGACCTCTTTTTGTTCTCAGCCGTCCACAACTCGCCCTCAGCATCACCATCCTCAGCTTCGACCCACCGATAGTACTCGTCGTACAGCTCCAACTCGTCCGCGGTTTTGGAAATCAGCCTGACCATACTCCTTTGGGCTTCCTCACTACCTCTGTACTGAGCCAGCGTGCCGTTTTTGGCTGCTTCCTCCTCGAGGATCTGCTTGGTGAGGTGCACCTTGAGAATGTGACTGTCGATCGACTGCAAGTAGGTGGTGCCCAACTTTCGGTCGTACCACTGAGCCCTTCTTTCCGCCTCGACTTCGCCGAGCAACTCGCCACCGTATGCACCAACAAACGTGCCGCGCGGGATAAAGTGGTTGGCCTTGATGCCCCAACCTTTGAGCTCGGTCTTGTAGAAGGAAAGGGAAGCCTGTTTGCCCTTCTGCACCACACGATTGCGACACTTGTCGGAACAAGAGCAGAGCTTGTTGCATTCGAAGATGGGCGTCGCCTCGGGGATGTCGGGATGCAAGCGACCTTCTTGGTCGTAGACGAAATCGACGGCTGGTTGAGGTATGGCGTGCGTGTTGGCGTGATTTTGGTTGGGCTTGGCAAACATACGCTGGTAATGGCTTTCCTCGAAGGGATAGCAGTCAGCAGCGCGTCGCAAGCAAGCGCATGTTTTGGGATCGCACTTGTCATCTTGGCAATCGCAGCCGTAGTTGACACACAGCTCGTCGGTCAGTTTGAAGCCGTTGATTAAAGGTCTTTGTGGGATTTGGTCGATGGACGGCACGGAAGGGTCGAGAAGGTACTGGTCGGTCCAGGCAAAGTCCCAGGGAGGGATGACGTCGTGGATGCCTGTGGCCGAGGCGTTCTTGACGGCGAGACCCTGAGCTCCGAGCTCCCACATCTGGACGTAGGTGAGGAAAAAGTCGAGCAGCCGACGTGCTTCATACTCGGGATGATAGCTGGGCGGCGAGTGTTTGAGACGAAGTTGAAGCGCCTGACCAATGTCGGCGGGACGCACGAATTCGTCGCATTTAGGATGGGAACGGATCTTGGAGAGTGCCTTGAGCTCAGCGCTTGCAAAAGTGACATGCTCTTCTTGGTCTTGGTCTTGTTTTTGATCTTGGTCTTGAGCTGCTGAGGAAGAGTGGGCGTTGACAGGTGTTGCTGAAGCGCGGCTGGGGCCAGCCAAGTAGGAAGGTGTGGCATTGGGGGAGAGGATGTATCGACTCGACGAGGCGAGTGCGCTCATGATGGAGATGGTACGGCTAGGATGACGCCTCGCCGATGAATTGAATTGTGAATGTAGAGAGTTGACAGGCTCAAAGAGGGCCAAGACAAGCCGAAGATGGAGTTGAAGCGACTGAGCGCAAAAGTGGGCGAAACAAGTTGAAGGGTTCATTCAACCAAAGAAAGTAGAGTACAGTACAGTGTTGCTTTGACACGCAACGCAATATTATTCAATAATTCCACACGCGTTTTTCGGTTTCTTCTCCCATCGCCGATTCCATTATGCCGATGGCCTCGATGATGTAGTGTGTTGGGTTCTCAAAGTGGAGGCGAAATGCGGCTTCAGAGCGCAGTGCACAAGTTGCATATTTTAATAATAATAAGGTGCAGCTGTCAAGCAAATCAAACACTGCCAACCCAATGACGTCTGTCGAAGCGCTTTGCTAATCCTCCTTCTTCGCGTGGCTTTCCATGACACAGTCCCTTTGTAAGGGTCCGCAATTCACACAGAGTGATGCTTTGTGGCCGAACAATCACAAGCAATGACCTCCTCCTCCTCCTCCTCCTCCTCCTCCTCCTCTTAGGTGACTAACGTGGCTGTCTTATCCCTCTCATATTCGTAATCCAACCAGACTCTCTCATCCTTTCCTTCCACCCCTCATCCTCTTCTTGTCCATCCACAGCTTCAACCGACAACAACCTCACTCTGCACAATAAAAAAAATCTGGTCCGGCATCCTTCTCAACCCCAACACCTCATCATGTCGACCTCCAACGGCCACACCAAACCCAAGAAGCGAGTCATTGTCGTCGGTGCGGGTGCCTCGGGCATGTCAGCTTGCCACGCACTCTCGCTTTCTCCCGCCGAATTCGACGTCACCCTCTACGACAAACAATGCTCGCTCGGCGGTTCAGCCACCTCGTATCAACTGCCCGATCCAGCCAAATACCGCTCGCAATACATCAACGACGGTGTCCAAGGTGCATCGCCCGTCTTTTACAACACGTTTAAAGTGTTTGAGCACGTTCTCGGCTTCAAAGCGCAGCAAGTTGGTATGCAGATCTCGTTCGGCAAGGGCAAGGACACTTTCTGGTCCAACGTGTTCCCTTCCGAGCTTGTCGAAAAGTATGCCAAGGATATCAAGAAGTTCGGAACAACGCTCAAGACCATCAAGCGCTTCGAAGTGCTGTTCGCCGTAATCCCCGTGCACAGGATGCTCAAGATGTTTGGCTTCTCGGACGAGTTTGGAGAGCGCATGGTGTATCCGCTTGTCGCGCTGTTTTTTGGCACGGGCAATGATACCAAGCATATCTCGTCGGCGATTCTGGAGCGCGTGTTTTTGGATCCCAGCATGAGGCTGTTCGAATTCTCGGAGGATAGTTTGCTTGCGAGCGTGCCCACGATGATGGCGTTCCCGGAGTTGGCAAGGGTGTATGCGGCGTGGGAGGATGAAGTGACTAAGAATGGTAACATCCGCATTGAGACCTCGCGCGAGGTCACCGATATCGAGCGCGATACAAAGGAGGCCAAGAAGCGGGGTGGCAATGTTTTGGTCACTTCGCGTCGCGTGGATCAGCATGGCAAGCCGCTGACGACGGGCGATCAGGAGGAGAGGGTCGAAGTGTTTGACGAACTCATCCTCGCCTGCGACGCCGATACGAGTCTAAAGATCCTCAACAAGGCGGCGACGTGGAAGGAGCGTAAGATCCTCGGCTCCATCGTCTACAGATGGGACATCACCACCACACATAACGACTACGACTACATGTGCAAGCACTACCAGATGACCTACGATGCACAGTACAATGCCAAGAACAGGCATGATGACAAGACCAAGCAGAGTTTCGAGTTTGCACGCAAAAACTGGAAGCCGCTCTACCTGATCAAGATGTACCAAGACGATCCGGCGTTGATCGAGATGAGTTTCGATCTGACCAACTACCAACCGCAATTCAGCGGAGCTGGTCCGACGGGGCCGAGGGAACGGGGTGCACGATCCCCCGAATCCGCCCCACCCCGCGAACGTCAAGGTCCCCATGGCAAACAAGGCTCCTCCCAGGAAGCCTCCCTCTCCCCACTCCCCTCCTCGAACCCTTCCGAACTCAAAGACCCTCCCGTGCAAGACCACGTGTTCCAAACCATCTTTCTGAATAAGGAGCTCTCCGACAAATGGACCCGCGATGAAATCGCCAAAGACAAGATCATCCTCGAGAAATGGTGGAAGCAACAATCGCACCGCTGGACGCACTACGCCTACGTAGTCCCCTGGCTCTGGCTCATCAACGGAGCCAACCACACCAACTACTGCGGTGGCTGGACTCTCGTCAACATGCAAGAAATCGCCATCGTCTCGGGCTACGCCGCCGCCGTCGCCATCGGCGCAAAATACCCGTTCGAACACGACAAAGAGTGCGCAAGACTCTTCAACCTCTACAACGCCCTCGCGCATCTCAGCTTCAAAAACGCCAAAAAGGCTCTCAAAGGTTAGATCAGATCCCTCTTTTGGGTTCGATACACGCATCCCATCTCTATGATTCAGTCCAGACGTCCAAAAAAAAAAAAAAAAATAAGAGGTGGAATGCTTGAAATGAGATGCTTGATTTTTTTTTTTTTATTTCATTCGTGCTTTCCGTGCTTCCGCGCTTGCGGGATCAAGCTGTTTAGTGCTGGTCGGAGGACGAACCAGCCGAGTGGAAGCATGAACAGTAACGGGAGTGTCGTGCTCAATGCGGTTGCCGGGATGACGCCTAGATAGAGCCTCTCTAGCGTTAGATGGATCGGTGCTGTCTCGACGTCCGCCCCTGCGCGTGTAGCTGGAGGGCTAAGCTGACCGAACACCCTTTCCGCCATATCAAAGAGCAGTGCCATCCTCGACTCGCTCCCCTGAGCAGTAGATGGAATGTGCAGCCCAGCCTCGAACGTCCCCAGATGGAGGTACAGCTTCGGACACGGGAACATGGGGGCCGTCTCGGCGGCTTGGTTCCAGTTGATCGTCTCACTCGCCAAGATCTCTGCTGGTACCCCTTTATTTTCCGATTGTGAGAAGACGATGGCATCCTCGACTGCCGCCGCTGCCGTCTGCCTGGGCACGATCGAGCTCACCACCGCATGGTTGGGAATCCCTGCTGCCTGTGTACTCCCCCCTCCACTTCCTGTTGTTTGACCTTCATTCGTGACCTTCTGCATCTCGATCAGCTCGGCCTTCCATTCGACGCCTCCACGCTGTAACACCTGCTCAGGCGCCAACAACTCCATCCTCACCTCAACCGCCAGATGCGCCGAGATTGACGAACGCACCGTAAACCGTTTCGTCAACGCCCAGGCGACCGCGTCGATCTGTTCCCGCACCCATCGATCGCGCGGATTCAGTTGGCCATACAGCCCCGCATGCTGCGGCGCAGGCAGCGTAAACGAACCGTTGTCCGATAGATCGAGCACAAGCCATGCGCCGGTTTTCGAGTCGCTCAAGTTGAAAGCGCCACCAGCATCCGGACGGACGCTAAAGAGACTGGGCGTTGTGTTCGGGCGAATGATCGGCCTGCAAAGTGGGACGCAGATTCCATCGTCAGCTGCTGTGGGATGTGGCATCAATGATTCTCCTCGAGCTGCTCACATCGAGCTGTTTCAAGTCACATGAGACGGAGGCAAGCGCATAAATTGCACCGTCGTTCTTAGTATACTACAATTGCGGTCCCTCGGCCACCAAGGGAGCCAGTTGAGCTGGGGACTACAGATACAGGGGCAGAGAGGGATTTTCACACACTTACCATGTAGACGAAAGCTGGTCGGCAGCTTTAGCTGCCAGATGTCCATACTCATCGGCTCGACAGAGCACTGGCCCAAAGTTTTGAATCTCGGTATTCGCCTCCACGCCGGTTCCAGCCATTGTCAGCAAGGCTGTGAAGAGTGCAAAGAGACGTAGCACCCTTGCTTTCGGCTGTTTTGGTCCTTGTTGCTTCCCTTCTGAGGGCTTGACCGTCGTGGTTGTCGCCATGCGCGGCTCAAAATCGGACTGAAACCTCCTCGCCTTTGACCACCCTTGTTGCTCATGGTGACCCTGGATCGATGGCTTGCGGTATGAGAAGGGGTGAAGGATGACGTTGACCAGATTCCAAGCTTTCTCCAGAATCAGCGCCATGAGATTGATCACAGCGTAGAACATCATGGGGATGAGGCCCATCATAAGGTTGCCTACGAGACCACGACGTCGGATTGTGTCGTAGATCTCGGTCTCGACAATGCGTTTGGCATCTGGATGGCGATAGGGACCGAGCAAGCGGTAGAAAGTTGGGAATGCGGCGCCGAAGCAGTAGATCAGCGTGACTTTGAACCCGTATGTCCACAGAAGCTGACCGAGGGGAGGAGCGGTGCCCATGTCCCTGGCGAGGGTGGAGACGTAGGAAGAATAGTCGACGCCGTACTTGATCCTTGCATTTTCCTTGACAAGGAGGTAGTAGTGAGGCGTCGAAAGAGGCATGGGGATCTTGTTGCGTAAGACCAACGCCCACATCTGCGCCTGCATCTCAGCGATAGGTGGGATGGCGCCGACACCGGGACGGACGAAACCGATAAATGCCACGGTTGGATCTTCTGGATCAAAGACGTCTCGGCAACGGACAGTGGCAGGCACCGGATATTCTTTCGAGAAAAAGTCGAATTGTTGGGTGTAGCCTGTAGCATAGACGACAACATCGGGCTTTATGGTTCGGTTGCGCATACGGAGGTCCTCCTTGCGACCGTTACGAACAAACTCGACTGTGCCATCGGGGCGTACGAGCTTTGGGAAGGGCGCCAGATCGACTGAAACCTCTTCTGGCTTGACTGTAGGTGGATCGAGGTATCGAGTGATGCGTTCGAGCCAAGGGTGACGATGCTTCCATCCGCGATTGATGTAGGGCATGGCTTTGCTGCTCTTGTTCAAGAAAGTGTAGGCGCGTCCAAGACGGTGAGGCTCAAGCTCGCCAACCCACTGGTTACAGCCGGCTTGAGTTCCAGTGAGGCACCAGAGAAGACGCTTGATGACGAAATCTGAAACGAACCATCGCAAGTGTGCGGCTGCCACCCAAGGATGGACGTATGCGGTTTCGAAGAGGTTGGTGATGAGACCGTCGATAGGTAAGTTGCCGTCAAAGACATTACCAAAGACGACAAAGTCGGCGAGCACAGCTGGGAAGAGGAGGAAGCCCGATCTTGTGCATAGGATGACTTCCTTGGCGCCGGCCTTGACCGCTTCGTAAGCCATGTCCATACCGGTTTCTCCGGTTCCGAGAACCATGACACGCTTTCCGCGGTATAGAGAACGATCCTTGAACTGGGACGAGTGGAGGGTGACGATCTCGGAAGCATTGGCTGCGTGGTGGATCGGCTCGGGGATGCGTGAAGCTACAGTCTCGGCGGAACGCATTGGCTGTGTGACGATCTGGTCGCCGTCGATGGTTGGTGGCAGACCGGGAATCTGAGGAAGAGCAGGCGTGACATGAAGCCCCGAGCAGACACATAGATGTGTGAAGAGCTCGGATCGGTCTTGGATATCATTGGCGTCGAGAGCGAGAGAGCGGTAACGTAGCAGATGGCCTCCATCGACCTTGACAGACTTGACGACCTTTGTTTTCATGCGAAAGTGGCATCTTTGTCGTAGCTTGAAGTGGGTGGTGTAGTCTTGGAGATACTGAACGTATTCGTCGAGCGTCAGATGGTCCTTGTGCTCGAGGGGAAGGCGGAAATCCGAAAAGGAGGTGAGCTGTTTGGAAGATACGAGAGTGGCATTGGAATAGGAGCGATATCGGAAGGTGCCGCCGATGTCAGCTTCGGCCTCGAAGATGGTGATTTGGGCGTTGAAGGTGGGATCAGCGTCAGCAGCTTCCAGCAACGTCTTTGCTGTGACAAGAGCGCTTGGCCCTGCACCGATGATGGCGAGCTTCATGATGACTCGTGCTGGCCAATTCGTGCTCCAGAGCGCTGCAATGGCAAGCGGAAAAGCCGAAGAGATGAGATATCAAGTGGTGAGTGAGCTCGAGGAAGCTGTGCTCTGACTTGAGCCCGAAATGACCACCAGGGTCCAATTGTGAGCTGTCTTGCTATCCGTGCATTGCAGACAGGTGTGCGATTCTACAGTACAGTTTCGGTAAAGTACACTACAGTACAATACACTACAGTGCAGTGCGTGGGAGAAGCCGACGACGGCGGAACACTTCCGACCGCAATCAGTCGGATTTGTTTTGAATACAGTACTGTACAGTACCTGTCCAAAAGTTTCCGCACGGTTCAATAATTTAATTAAATTTTCGCTCCTCCTCGTCGTCATGTATGATAGCGTCTAGCCTGATATGGTAATGACATTACAATGAACAGCATAACAAGCATGGTCCGCAGCAAGGAACTATCGATCACTGAGAGATCCCAGGTGGTAGTACTCCATAATGAGGGGTATTCGCTTGGGAAAATCAGTGAGAGTTTAAGCATTCCAAAGAGCACAGTCTCTGACACCGTCCGGAAGTTCAGAGCACGTGGACATGTCAACACTGCTATGAGGTCAGGCCGGCCTCTGAAGTATAACGATCGCGACGAGCGGACTGCTATTCGTGAGGTGCTCAGAACACCGTTCTCGTCCTGGAAGCAGCTATCCTCGGCGATTGGAGGTGTATCTGTTACACAGCTTCGCAGAATAGCTTACAAGCATGGAATTAACCGTCGCATTGCTCTCAGGAAGCCATGGTTGTCAAGTAAGCACATGCAGGATCGTGTACACTGGGCTCGAAGCAATCGTAATACAAACTGGAGGAAGGTGTTGTTTACGGACGAGAGTAACATCGAAGTTGGAGAGAGACCAGGCCGATCTTGGGTTTCCCGGCGGCTCGGCAAACGAACTGAGCTACGGCATTTGGTCCCGACGTTCCACAGTGGCCGGCAATCGATCATGGTTTGGGCAGGCATTGCCCGGAACTTTAAAACACCTCTCGTCGTCATCCCGTTGCAGCCGAGACATCATATTAATGGAGCATGGACCAAAGCTGAAACTCTAACCGGCCGGAAGTACGCTGAGCTCATCGTAGATGGTCCGCTCAAGGATGCTGTTGCAGGAAAAGACATGTCAGTTGTTGAAGATGGCGCTCCAGTACACAAATCCAGGATCGCGCAGAATGCTCGCCGTCGCCATCACATTGTCACACAACACCATCCTAGCATGTCACCGGATCTTAATCCTATTGAGAACATCTGGTGGATACTAAAGAACAAGCTCAGTAAGCGGAGACCGATGCCACGGACCCGACAACAGCTTGCAATCGCCGCTCAAGAAGTTTGGAGAGACGACGTCACCATGGATCACGTCAACGCTGTTATCTCCTCAATGCCGGAACGGGTCAGGATGATTTTGCGCAAGAACGGAGGACCTCTCAAGTATTAGTTAAGCTTGTCCTCACGATCAAATGTACTTAGCAGAAGCCACTAACATCATATCAATCCAAGTTCTATGCAGCATTGTCATACCATTGCGAAGTATACACGATCACAAGAACATGTTACCGTACGTGTGTTATGTAATTAAAAAAAATCGTGCGGAAACTTTTGGACAGGTACTGTACAGTACTGTACGCTGTGTTGCAATTCAAAAGCTCCTCGGCCCACCCGAGCACTGTACACATCTCTGTTGGAACTCGGTGTTCCGAAAGTCATCTCGCACTCAGAGTATCTCGCTCAACAGCACCAAATACGCAAGCTTGCGTGTTTGGGTTCAACGACTCAAGATGAAAAACCCACAAGGTACGCGCGCGCACGTTAAGAAGGAACGAACTTAATTAATTCCCAAATATCAAGGGGGTAGACCCTGGAAATACAACGCTGCCGAACAGTCGAGCAAGCTGGTGACCATACACGCGAGCTCGCGTGTTTGACCGCAACACTCCCCTAGGTATCTCACCCATCACCACAGATTCGAGGCACACTGGAGGCCATCTTCCGTGACGATGATGGGTAACCCTCATAATCAAGGGTGAACCCCATTCGCGGACCACGTCGGGCCGAACCAATCAGAAAAGGGCAACAAACGAGACACGCGGTGATGTCCCCAACGAGGAGGAAAGACACGCAAGGATTGCGTGTTTAGCAACGAACACTCGTCGGTCATGGGACCTTCTGGAGTAAGGCTATAGCGACGATGGCCGTCACTTAGCCGTATACGTCTGCTCACGCCATATGTATATATAGAGGTTGCATTTCACTGTGCGGTAATCGGAAATCCATCGAATCATTAACCAGCGAGGTGTGTTCCTAACGTACAACCAAGCATACCAACACGCAGGCTTGCGTGTCTGTCTCTCACGTAGTAACCTACCAAGCTTCCTACCCTACAGCGCCTACTCGGACAAGTGCGGTCAATCTCACTTCGCTCTTGCTGGCTCTATTGCCGAAGAGGATTGACAATTGACTTAGTGATTCCAAACACACTTCCAAGATCGCAGCTTGAAGTCAGTCAAGGAACGTGGCAAACACGCGCCCTTGCGTGTTTGCAGTCATCTTCGAACGTCTACCCACCACGCAATAGTGATTAGACGCACGCAGAAACTAACAGGTTATGAGCCCAAAGCCTACGGGAAACTCGGAAGGTAGCTACAAAGGAACCCGATCGCGAACCCGTCGCTCCGATTCGATTACTGGAACACCCAGTGGAGACGACGAAGAATCTACCCTATCTCTAACCCCATCCCCTGAAGCACTAACACGCAACGTCGCGTTTACGATGGGCACGGAGATCGACCAAACGAAGCTCCGCTTGCCGAAACTCGAGCAAGCGAAGGATTACTACACGTGGAAGGACAGAACTATAGATGTCCTCATGCAAAAGGGCATCCGCGTCTACGGAATCATCAAAGGGATCTTCCCCAAACCTCCGGAGTCCGACCCCACGTACATGGAATGGCTCAACGCCAATCTCACAGCATGCGGGATGCTTCGAAGCTGCATGTCAATCGACATAAAGCACACGATCAGCGATCTCGAGGATGCCAGGACCATCTGGATCACTCTCGAAGACCGATTTGCCAAGTCAATGCGATGGCAACTCGAGGAAATGGAGACCGAGTTCAACAGCCTCAGACAAGAGAAACGGACCATCGACGGCTTCGTTGGCAGAATCAAGCAGCTCGCCGAACAACTGACGTTGGCAGGCTACGACATAAGCCATCACAAGAAATACAGCGTCCTCATGAAGGGACTACGAAAGGAGTATGAGAACATCGCGTCGCAAATCATGGAAACGTACAGAGCTCGCCGGGAGCAAACTCAGATGATCATCCACCGCGAAGGAGATGAAAACGAGAGGTTCACGATGGCGAAAGCACACATTGATGAGAAAGTGGAGTTTGACTCCATAGTCACAAGGTTGCGTAGCGAAGAACTACGCCTCGGACTCCACTCACACGGTCTGGACCAACAAACAAAGCAAAACCAGTCAGCCTACTTTGCCAGCGACGGAAAGAAAACGAAGAGGCCAAACACGCAACGTCGTAGGAAAAGAACTCCCATCGAAGAAATAACTTGCTTCAATTGCAACGAAAAGGGACATTACCAGAACAAATGCCCAAAGAAAACGAAGCAAGAGAACACGCAAGATTGCGTAAAGGATGGCAACGTCAACAACGAGAACGCCTACTCCGTTAGCGAGTTTACCCATCCACGCTCAACCATGTGGCTCATGGATTCAGGAGCCAGCAGGCATATCTGTTGCAATCGTTCCCTTTTTACAGACCTCCGTACAGGCGTGTCAATGAAACCTATCTGGGTGGCCAATGACGTACCCGTCCAAGTCGAAGGCGTCGGCACAGTGCACCTAGACGTCAACGTCGGACAAGGAGACGTCAACAAGATCATGCTAACGAACGTTGCTTACATCCCGTCCTTCAATGTCAACCTCCTATCCACAGGAGTGATGAGGAAGAAGGCAGAGATCACCACCAACGACAAAGAAACCGTAGCAAGGACAAAGAGTGGCCGTATCACCTGCAGGGGTGTACACATTGGACCGCTCACCTACGTTGACCAAGCTGGTGTTGACTTCGCAGGACTAGCCGCAGAACACAAGGCAGGGCCTGATCGATGGCACAGGCGTCTCGGCCACCCTGGAGAACGTCGTCTAGAAGAAATTGCAAGAGAGGTCCCAGCAATCACGTTGAGTGCGAAAAAAAAACATCAACTTTGCGAGACTTGCGAGATTGCCAAGTCCCACAAGCAGTCGTTCAAACACGCAACGTCGCGTGTTGAACACCCACTTGGCTTAATCCACACAGACGTCAAAGGACCGATCCCCACCGAAACCCCTCAAGGATACAGATACGCAGTCACATTCATCGACGACTTCTCTCGACACACGATGGTGTACCTGATTGCCCGCAAAAGTGAGGTGTTTGGCTGCCTCCAGGAGTATAAAACGACCATGGAGAAGCAAACCGGATATCCACTCAAGAAGCTCAGATCCGACAACGGAGGAGAGTACACAAGTACGGAAATGGATACCTTCCTCGCTTCTCACGGAATCCTACATGAGTTCACCTCCCCATTTGCACCCGAACAGAATGGTGTTGCGGAAAGAATGAACAGAACGTTGTTCAACACAGTACGTTGCTTGTTGATACAATCCCATGCTCCTGACACACTATGGGGCGACGCTTTACTTCATGCGACTTACTTAAACAACAGACTTCCAACAAAGGGAAACGGCGACAAGATCCCGATCAAGCTCTTGTACGACAAATCGCCAGATCTCTCCCTCGTACGAACCTTCGGCTGTGCAGCATATGCCCACATACCGACGGAGAGGAGGTCCGCACTTGACAACCGAGCTGTCCCATGTGTCTACCTAGGGATCGCAGCAGGAACTAAGGCTTATAAGTTGTACGATCACGTCGAAAGGAAGTACCTGACACAAGTGCACGCAACTTTCGACGAAGAGTTTTTCCCCTATAAAGGATCTCCAGAAAAACAACTCGGTTTGCCAACACGCGACGTCTGGAGTTCGGAACAGCAGCCTGCCCCGCTCACGCAAGCTCCAAGTCAAGGAAATGATGAAGGGAACGATGGCAGCTTTAGCAGGTGGCCGTACCTCACCAAACAAGAAAGAGAACAAGGACTGGCAACCCCGCTAGGTTCCCCGCCGACGTCGCCGCGTCTACAAGCCCTCGCGATTCAAGAATTCAACGATGAGTTGGAACACGCGACGTTGCGTGTTGACGAACCAGACAGCGTTGGATTACTCGACGACGAACCTCGAACAATCAAGCAAGCCCATCAACGCCCAGACTGGCCGCTATGGAAAGAAGCTATCGACAAAGAACTCAACTCTCACAGCGAAAACGATACTTGGCGTCTGGTAAAGCCCCCTAGCGGGGCCAACATCATTGGGAGCAGGTGGGTCTTCAAGGTGAAACGTAAATCCGACGGCTCAATTGACAAGTACAAGGCTCGCCTCGTGGCACAAGGCTTCGCCCAGAAACACGGGATCGACTACGACGAAACCTTTGCACCAGTTATCAAACTATCCACCTTGCGGTTCCTCATGATCATCTCATTGCAAATGGGTTGGAGCATCTATCAGATGGACGTGGCTACCGCGTACTTGAACGGCGAGATCGATGTGGACCTATACATGAGGCCACCACCCACAATCGACGACCCTCGGGGCACCACCCAAGGCCAGGTCTGCAAACTCAACAAGTCGTTGTACGGACTCAAGCAAGCTGGTCGGACCTGGTACCACAAAGCCGACTCCACACTACATGAAATGGGCTTTACACGTAGCAAGCACGACTCAGCCCTCTACTTCAAACATGCAACGTCGCGTGTTGAAGAGCAACCCATCATCCTAACACTATACGTCGACGACATCTTAATCTTCGCTAAAACACAAGACTCGGCCCGAAGTGTTATGGAGGAACTTCGCAGACATTTTAAGATGACTGGTGGTGAACTTCTGGACTACATCTTAGGCATCCAAGTCGTCCAAACCGCACAAACCATTCATCTGACACAGACGAGTTACATTCATCGACTTCTGGAAACCTACGGCCTTGCGTGTGCAAACATCACGCATACACCCATCAACCCAACTCACGACCTCAAAGAAGGAGATCCCCTTTCGCCCACCAAACACTCTACCTACAGAAGTCTCGTCGGCCAGGTCCTTTACATTGCAACCTGTACACGCCCCGACATCGCCTATGCAGTTCAGAAACTCAGTCGTGAGCTTTCGCAACCACACCATAATGCCATGGTGCAAGCAAAGCATTTGCTCCGATACCTCAAGGGCACGGCCTCCCACGGTCTGCACTACACCCGCATCGCTGATCTCAACCCCGCAACGTTGCGTGTTGACTTCGGACGTTATTTTCGAACATTCACCGATGCAGATCACGCGGGGGACACTGCTACTTCGCGATCAACCTCGGGAATTGTTAACACCGTCGCGGGTATGCCATACAGCTGGCTCTCAAAACTTCAGTCCATCGTCACAGACTCAACGACTTATGCTGAGTACGTAGCAATGGCCGAATCTACCAAAGAGATCATCTGGACACGATGGGTAGCAGCCGAGATAGGACTCAAGGTAGAGACACCCACACAACTCATGGTCGATAACAGAGCAGCGATCGAGCTCGCAAAGGAGTCAAGATTTCACAATCGAACCAAACACTTCAGGCTTAAGTATCACATCACACGCGAATACCAAACTAACAACGTCCTGACGGTAAAAGCCGTGTCTACTACTGACCAACTAGCCGATATACTAACGAAAGCCTTGGAGAAGAACAAGACTCAAGCAAATCGTCAAGCGCTAAACGTCAAATCTCCAGCAAACGACGCTGCGGAATAACACGCAAGCGTTGCGTGTTAACCTTGTACATACTCGCCCGACCCGACTCGACCTTAACAGAACCGACAGAACATATAAACTTCAAGAAAACCAAGAAACAAAAAATACGAAAAAGGGTCTAAGCCGACAACTCGGCACCAAAAAACACAACCTTGCGTGTTTCCGGATTTAACTATACGCAATCCCCAAGTTCTGCGCCACCGCCACGGACTTCATATCGGCACATCCGCTTCACAAAGCGTGGAGGCGCAATCCGCAACACACAACGTTGAGTGTTGTAAGATAACCCAATCATACACGCTCAGCCGCACACAAAGGGATTGTAGACGAGAGCTGCATCACACTCGAAGTAGCTAACTCAACTCTCACGACCTTTTTCTCTCTCCACCACCACCACCAACAACAACGTCGCCAAGAATCGACATGGCACGTCTCAGCGCCAAACAACGCGCTTCCATCAAGAAGGCAACGGAGGCTCGCAAGCGCCTTCGCACTATGACCATCCCCGACGCTGTGCCAACGCCAGCAACCGAAACATCCAATCCCTCTGGCGACGTAGCCATGGATATCGACGAGCCCTCTGCCAACGACGGCATGGCTCATTCCTCCAACTCCCCTGTGCCCGCCGACCAGGGCGTGGCACGTCCACCATCTCCGCGGTCCTCTGTCGCCGAAGACATGACCAATCTCTCCGTCGCGGCCACCAACGAAGGTGCGCCCTCCATCAACATCGGGTCCTCTGCTACACCTAGCATGACCATCCACGATCTGCTGCCCCCGGACGTACCAAGAAGGGGTACCGTCACTTGAGTCTCCGCTCCAACGAGCGAGACAGCTGCTGCGCCACCGACGGCCAGCACCAACAACGTCGCTAGGCCTCGGCCTTTGTTCCTACGGATCAGCGACGGATCTGACCAATTGGGAGGCTTTGACTCGGAGGAAGATTATGCTCCAGTCATCCCCCACGACGACAACAACGACGACGACGACGACAACGGGCCGGTCCCCATTCGCCGTCGCTCATCACGAGTGAGCTCAGCTGACCGTCCGGCAGCCGACGCTCACCTCTTCCCTCGCCGTCCGGCCTCAAGCCCTCAAGTCCCGGGTGGCGGCATCAAGTGGCCCCTCCCCTCTCATCAAGCATGGTCCGGGCCCTTGGACGAGGAGAAGTCGCTCGACAAGCAACACCGCTTCGTCGTGCCGGCGGGGTCTGTCAGAGCCGTGGTGGCCGACTTCCCCGCCCGTTCGGAACATCTAGAGGAAGGATTCCTCTCTTCGACACCAGGATGCACTCCTTGTGTCCAGGCCAACGTCCATTGCACGTATGGCGTTGGCACGAACCACAAGGGCCGCCCCCGAACGCCGGCCACCCACCAATGCGACCACTGCATTGTGGCTGGCAAGCTATGCCGAGGTAACGGTTACACGGGCGTTAGGACCAAGAAGATGGTCTTACTCGACGAGGCCCTCGAGCAACTGGAAGAGCTCGAGGACGCGGCAAAGGAGGCGATTACGGCTCAGTCCCTCAACAAGCCGGTGCCGAAGTGTTACGACCCTACCAACATCATCCGCATCGCTGGTACGGTCCGTAAGACCTTGGAGAAGCGCGAGAAGTCAGGCCGAAAGAAGCGCTCCTCCAAGAAAACATCAAGTACGTCTTCTGGTTCCCGCCTGTAGTATTGCAAATTCTTTCCCTATGTGATTTGCCTGTGCTGTGTGAGTGAGTACTCGATGAGGGGGGCTGTTGGAACTCGGTGTTCCGAAAGTCATCTCGCACTCAGAGTATCTCGCTCAACAGCACCAAATACGCAAGCTTGCGTGTTTGGGTTCAACGACTCAAGATGAAAAACCCACAAGGTACGCGCGCGCACGTTAAGAAGGAACGAACTTAATTAATTCCCAAATATCAAGGGGGTAGACCCTGGAAATACAACGCTGCCGAACAGTCGAGCAAGCTGGTGACCATACACGCGAGCTCGCGTGTTTGACCGCAACACTCCCCTAGGTATCTCACCCATCACCACAGATTCGAGGCACACTGGAGGCCATCTTCCGTGACGATGATGGGTAACCCTCATAATCAAGGGTGAACCCCATTCGCGGACCACGTCGGGCCGAACCAATCAGAAAAGGGCAACAAACGAGACACGCGGTGATGTCCCCAACGAGGAGGAAAGACACGCAAGGATTGCGTGTTTAGCAACGAACACTCGTCGGTCATGGGACCTTCTGGAGTAAGGCTATAGCGACGATGGCCGTCACTTAGCCGTATACGTCTGCTCACGCCATATGTATATATAGAGGTTGCATTTCACTGTGCGGTAATCGGAAATCCATCGAATCATTAACCAGCGAGGTGTGTTCCTAACGTACAACCAAGCATACCAACACGCAGGCTTGCGTGTCTGTCTCTCACGTAGTAACCTACCAAGCTTCCTACCCTACAGCGCCTACTCGGACAAGTGCGGTCAATCTCACTTCGCTCTTGCTGGCTCTATTGCCGAAGAGGATTGACAATTGACTTAGTGATTCCAAACACACTTCCAAGATTGCAGCTTGAAGTCAGTCAAGGAACGTGGCAAACACGCGCCCTTGCGTGTTTGCAGTCATCTTCGAACGTCTACCCACCACGCAATAGTGATTAGACGCACGCAGAAACTAACAATCTCACCATAATCCGGTATAGTACAGCACAGTGCAGCACAGTAGAAGTAATTGCAGTCAAGCCCCGCAATTTAGCCGAAAACCGGACCTATTAAAATTTGAATTTGAATCGTTGCAGGGGTCAGGGCCGCAAGAGGCAGACAAAGGCAGTGTACAGTTCACATCAATTGACTTGAAACCGCGGACTGCTCACACAAGTTCTTGCTCTGCTCTGCACTGCTCTGCTCTGCTCTGCTGGAATTAGTTTGCAATTTGAAAAGTTGCAGTTGGGCGTGTGAGGTCGGCGAGGCTGTTGGCTGTTGGCTGTGCCTGTGCCTGTGCCGCTGCCGTTGCGGCTACGGTACCAGCTACGGTACCAATTGAAAGGAAAGCCACAGAGTAGTTGCAGCCGCCGCTTGTCGGCCCAGACTTTGATTCCGCGATCTCAGCTCATCCCGCACCGCACCGCGCCGCACTTTGCATCGACTGACCGAAACCGTCACACGCTCTCTTCACTCAGAGTCCAAGCTTGACCTCACGCATTATCACCACCCTCCTCCTCCTCCTCCTCCTCCTCCTCCTCCTCCTCCTCCTCCTCCTCCTCCTCATCATCATCACCAAGCAGCAATTCCCAACACCAACGCCACCAATACTACACTGCTTTCTCCACGCCTCGTTCTTCTCGGTCTTTCATCGTCTCATCGTCGTTCACAGTAACTCCGAGTGGCATCTTTCATCAACTCCGCCAAGCTTCTCACACACAATCTCGCCCTCGCGCCTTTCATCTCGTTGGCACCCGCCTGCCAAGCGCTCGCAATTCGGCCAACTTGTTCCGTCTTTCGTCCCTGTTCTTCATCTGTTCTGGCTCTTCGTCAAACCACCGCTTCTACGCATTCTGTGTTCCTTGCGCTTGGTGCAGATCCACTTGGCGACTGGACCGACTCATCTACAATTACAGCTCATCGGTGCATGGCGGTGATTTATCTTCGGCTATATCATATCGAGCGCTAGCAACTCTCCCCTCTCATCGACCCACCGAGTCTGTCATTTGACCTCAACCACTTTCCCACTCGGTCCCTTCCATCCATCAGCCTGCAGTCTTGGCAATCCCATTATCGTCTGTCGGCTCGATTCAGCACACCATTCTTTCGCACCTGCAGATCTTGACGCCGCCTCCCTTCGGTCTCCAACTGCTGTTGCCCACATCAAACACTGCCTAGTCCTTTTAGCCAGCAAGATCGCTCGCCGCCCCTGCGACAACCACTTCCATATGCCTTCCTAATACTTCATCAGCCCGTTGACCTATACATACAGCTTCACCATGTGTCGCCGATCCGTCCGGCCCCGCCGCGGCCCGGACCTGTGCGATCGCATCGCATCATCGCGTCAACATGCAGCATCAGTCTCAGCGCGCTCCAAAATGACGAAACGCAGTTCACCAACCTCCGTCTCTACCCTCGCTGCAAAAGCTGCTCTCCTTGTCTCTTCCGTTCTTGTCAGCTTCCCAGCTATGGTAGCGCCAGTTCGTGCGCAAGAGCCATCGTATCGTCGAAACAACCATCCTTCGCCCTCGGCCTATCAGCACGTGTTTGGCATCCATCCAGACACCAACCAGTCGGCACAATCTGCCACCATCACACCCTCTCCCACTTTGAACACCGCGTCACACTCTCGCAGCTCTCTGGCGACACCATTCGACGATATTGATCATCAATTACCAGACCTGCATCCAACGTTGTCGCTGCATCGGCGACAGTACGACGATGAGTCCGCCCTCTTTGGCGAACGCGACCCCTCTTCCTTGCCTTTGCATTCCATTCAACTTCAGGATGATGCCAGGCCAGTGTCTATTGATCCTAGCTTCACTGCGAGCGCGCATCACTACTCGCTGCCTTCCACCTATCCATCCAGCATCGCATCCTCATGGAGTCGGCCGGAACGCAGCGTGTGGTTCCAGCAAAAGGCCATCATCATCACTTCCATCTTCCTTGCCATCTTCATCGTTCTCTTCATCGGCGCCGCCGTCTTTCTCCGCGAGAGAAAGCTCGACGACGAGCTCGCTGGCTTGGATGACGAAGAGGCGCTGGCAAAGATCGAGGAGAGAATGAACATCGGCAGGTTTGGGGGCGATGCAGCCGAGAAAGATTCGGGACCCAGTGATGGCAAGAAAAAGAGGTTCAGATTCGTCAAGAAACGCAGCAAGAAGCATCAAGACTCTCCAGAGCCTTCAACTGGCTCTTCGAGCGCCATCAAACGCAAACGTCATTTGGTCTCACGATGGACGAGATCCAACGACCGCAGCAGCAACGATACGGTCCGCAGCAGTGACAATGCTTCAATTCGTTCAGGCAGATCCGCTCGTCTCGCCGCTCTCGGTCATCCCAACGCACAAGAGACGGTCGAAATCACCTACGATACCGAAGGTGCCCACACTTATCTCGCCAATGGTGAGTCTGGCGAGACCGCGCTGCTGGCCAGCGCCCCTACCTCGTCAATCATCAACGAAGACGGCAACCCCTCCTTCGGTCGACCGCGTTCCCCCCCACCCCCACATCCAGACAGCCAAGTGCGATATAGTGATGGTTCTTCTTCAGATCCAAGGACCTCTACCAACCTCGATGGCCAGGGCGACAGCCACCCCGATGTCAGCATTCGTTCACCTCGACGCGTCATTTTGGACGACAGCGATTTCCGGGCAGCAGATGCCGCCGAGACGCAGAACGATGAAATGCGTCATATGCCGCCTGCCTACATTCCTTCGTCGTCCGGTCCAACTGGAGTGTCTTCTTCCTCTTACAGTGGATCGGCGCTCGCATCGGCACTCGCAAGAGGAGATGCAAAGCATGGTATCCCGCCGCCTGAGGAGAGGGATTCGACCGTTGGCCCAGAGATCATCGGTGCCGCACTGGCGAATGAACCAAGCATCGACACAGATGGCCATGAGCCAAGAGGACCGATTGCTGCACATATCGCCACGGACGACAAAGCCGTTCTCGGTGCCCTTTCTGCCGCAGCAAGCATGCCCTCTGCTCCTGCTGCAGAGGCGTCCGCGCCTGCATACGGCGATTCAGCAGACCCCGTGGCAGGCGCGTCGTCTAGCAGCGCCGTGCCAGCTGCCACATCTGGCCCTTCAGCTCCTGCGTTGCAAGTCGATAGTGAAGGTTTCGAAATCGTCTCCTCGGACACCATTGCTTCGACGTCCACTGCTTCAGCTCCTTACGCAGATGAGAAGCAATCGTTGTCGGTCGGCAAGGGAAAAGCAAAGCAGACGTCTTCGCTCCTCCCTGCTCCTCCAACACCAGTGGAGACAGCGTTTTCCCCCTTTGATCAACCGTACCGTTCGCTGCATCTACCCGGCACTGCTCTGCCTCGTACGCCTCCTGCAGTCGCGTCACCGCGCAAGAGCGAGAAGCAGAGGGAGGCGGAGCAAGAGCACCTTGCGTCGCTTGTGGCGTCTCGACCCGAAGTGGACGTGCCCGTGTATGAGCAAGTCCAGGGAGGCGCTTCGGCACCACCTTTGGCTGGTGCGGAGGATGACGAGATGGATGGTGGCGGAGCGAGCTTGCCAGCATACGAGCAGAGGCGTCGGTCTTCGGCTCACCGAGGTATGACGCAAGCTAGCGCAACCGCGGCAGCGTCTGCAGACGAGGTGGAAGGCGAGCAGCAGGATTTGTCGAGGCCATCAGCGCCTGAGTTGGAAGAGTGAATCAACTAGTTGCATCACCGGTCAGAGGAGGTTGGTTGGGTTTGTCTGTTGGATCGGCGTAATAAGCTTTATTCTTGTATTATTTGTAACACTATCAAAGAATGGTATGCATGCCTTTTTCTGACTTTGTTTTGCTTAGCTTTGAGTCGTTGTTGGTGTGTTTCGTTTGGTGGCGAGGGAACCAGAGATGGAGGAAGGCCGATTCCTAGCGTGTTGAGCAACGTGATAAGTTGGTTGATTGATTTCTCGGGATTCGCGCGTGCCTAGCCTTTGTGGTGAGTAGAGATGTGGAGAGAAGACGCGCAGGGGTTGTGGGTGATTTGTCTGAGTGTTGGCAAGAACAGATTTGTTTTCGACATACATTTCACCACCACTATCATCGTTGCTGCGAGCGACGTTTTTCTGCTGGGATTTAGGGTCATTGTTGGGACGCAAGTGAAGGTCAGGATGAAGGAGGCGTTTAGCATGCCACTTCAGGGGTGGGATGCGGTGCGCATCCTAACGCAGATCGCTTCAATGCAGACTCTACACTATCTGCTTATGGCTACGCTGATCCCGCCTTTCCTGGCGATCTTTGCAGAGACTTCGTCGTTGATGTTCGAAGGCGGGCCTACTCAGGTTGGGATGGTGTTCGATTGGAGACAGGTCGCAGGCAGACCGACGTACGATTGGCATCTACCACACGGTGCCGGTGCGCACCTGCGAGATCCTCAAGGTTGGTTGGACATCTCCCAAGATCCAACAGCGGAAAAGAAGCAGGGGGTAGTGGTAGAACCAGAGATATTGGCTGCTTGGAACCTCGACAATGTCTGGCTCGACAAAGGCGAAACTGCAAAAGACAAGGTCCTCGATCACGAACATATCCTCCGATTCAAACACCACAGCAACAACAACACAGACACTCCTGCATCCAATTCGAGCTCGGCAGAAGTGTCGCCCACCGGATCGAAAAGTGTGGAGGAGGCGCTGGAGCATTGGGAATGGTCTCACACTGCCGATTCGCGTAGATCGTACGTGCTGATCCTGATCTGGCTGCTCACCGCTCCCTTCGACATTCTGCTGCTCGTGTATTTGGTGCGCAGACCAACCCACATGCTGGACCATGCGTTGACGTTGCATCTGGTCAATCTGTTGGTTTGCAGTTGGTATTCGGGCGCAGTGCCGAGTGCGCTCAAGTGGTGGCTGACAATGCTGGTGCATGCGGCCGCGGTGATCGTTTGGTCGGAACAGTTGGCGATCAAGCGAGAGATGGGCAGATCCGTGGGGTATAATCTGGTAGGCAGTGGAGAGGTGGAGGAAGCTAGGGAGACGGCGAAGAAGGAGGTGCTGTTCGATGCAGATGGTGAGAGGGCCGACAGGATCGAGATGCGGCCGTTATAGCGATATAAGTAATCATCAATATGGTTCAAAAACGGTTACTACCGAGAAGTGAGACTGCTTGATCTCGTCAGCGATCACGTTCATGCAAAGTGTGATGGCACGCAGCCATGCAGTATTTATCCTGCAGCAATCCGGTTGGCACAGCTCGACCTTGCACGCCGCAGAGGTGGTTAAGCAGGGTCCAGCCTTTCTGTTTCGGACTTGATGCGGTTCCCCTCACCTGGTTCACTGCTTTGCTCACAGAAGCCAGCTCATTCTCGAACTCCCCTGCTCCCGCGTGTGATCTGACCGAGTTATGCGTTCAGTTCAGCTTTTCATAGCACTACCCAGCGCCCCCTTTGTCAGAAGCGCCTATACCTTTTGCATTGACCGAGCGACGTGGAACCTTATCTCGCTTCCTTGAAACTACCTCCCTTCGCTGCTTCCGCTCGCACGAGATCTGTACTTCAAGACAGCAGAACAATCAAACGAAGCACACATGCGTCAAGACTGCATCCAAAGGAATCCGAGATGTGATGGCGCAATCTATAGATAGGGTCTATGGTGGTGATATCATGCTTTGGACCTTCGCTTGGGGCCCAACTGAACTGCAGCTGCTTTACCTAGCCAATTGTAGGCCTTGTCTTCCTTGCCACCAACCGAGCCCTTTGCCTTGCCCTTCTTCTGTGACCCGCGAGAAGGTGGCGTACATTTTCGGGAGGAATCTGATGCTTGCGCGTCCTGCGTTGTGCGCGGATCTTTGCGTGAAGACGAAGAGTGCCCAAAAGCGTTAGACGTGCCGCTCCGGCTCTGCGAACTGTGATGCGCAACCAGCGAACCTCCTCTAGGGAGGGCAGGCATGCCAGGCATCGGAAACATAGCTTCGTCGCTCTCTTGCTCCAGTGCCTCGGGTTCAATCAAGAGGCTGGTACGGGCACGCTTTTTACCCCTCCGGCTAGGCGTGGATGGTGATTTTGGACGCGCGGCTGCTGAGGCTTGAGAAGCGAGTGGTAGGTTGTCCAGGGGCGAAAGGGCCAAAAGGCTGTTGTCCATGCCGACGGGACTAGATCGTGTAAGGTCGACAAGCTCGTGCTGACTGAGTGGCTGGTTGAAAGTGGGCCGTAGCAAGCGACGTGCGGGTGTGGTGATTCCGTTTGCAGCCAACTGAGCCTCAAGCGCTTGATTCTGCGCTCGGAGGGCTTGGATGGTGCGCTCTTTCGCGGCGAGATCGGACGTGTTTGTGTTTGGTTTGCCCTTGTTAGGATGGGATGCTTTTCCTTTCAACTTTTCCTGTAGTTCGCGAAGCTGTTGTGCGAGTGCACAGTTCTTGTTGTGTGTGACGGTGCGTTCCTGAATTGCTTCGTCTCGCTGTTGGATGGCACACGCTATCTGGGACTTGATGATGCGCAATTGTTCGTCGAGCTTGGCCTGCATGTTGGTGATCTGTCGGCGATTCTCACGGTCTGCCAATCCCTTCGCATGTTTAAAGGTTCGTTCGTGGGCATCGAGTTGCTTTTTCCTCTCTTGAAGCTCCTGGTCGCGCACGTTGTTCTGTTTCTCGATCCTGGTGGCCTCGTCCCATTTGGCAGATGCCAGAGCGATGCGCTCGGCAGCCACAGCCATCGCCTTCTCACGTTCTTTGAGGAGCTGCTCAGCTTCTGCTAGCCTCCGATCAAGCGCTTCCTTGTCTGCTTGTAGCCTTTCTTCGATGCAGTCGAGTTGAACGGATCTGCGTTCAATCTGGTCGCGCATGTTTGAGAACTGATGACCTGCACTGTGAAGCGCGTTCATGGCTTGTCCCAGGATCGGTTCGAGATCTTGCGCGCTGTCTTTAGTGAGATTCTTGACAAGCCTGCGAGCCTTGACGCCAGCCTTGAGCATGGTGTCGGTATGGACTGAATGAGTCGCCATAACATACGATTGGATTGCCGAGCTAAAGTCGAGAAGGTCATCGAGAAGCTTGGTATATTTTGAGTTGTGTCCGCCCGATATAGTGCCATCTGGATTTACGAGAACAAAGTCGCCGAGGTGTTGACCGGAGATATATGTACTTAGGTCATCGCCATCCGAGGGGTAGAGGCGGATCTGGGATAGGGGATCGGCATGCTGGGAGCAGAGCGGGCATCTGCGTTGATGGTTGAATCTATTGGTGGTATCGGCAGCAGATCCATAGAACCATTGGTAGAGGCAATTGCCATGAAAGATGTGACCACATGGCAAAGCGGTTGCCCTTTTCTCTTCGCCGTCTGCTTGGTCGAAGTCATCAAGACAGATACTGCAACCCATGATGAGGATCGGCGGTGGCCTGAAAGCCGGCGTTCCGCATCCGCCGTGAGGAACGAATCAAGGTGACGGAAATGTAGAGTCCGATCTGATAGAGAGCAGCGAGGAATGGAAGGTGAGGTAGTGTTTGAAGGCGGATAGAGGTTGGAACTCTCTATAGGCAGCGTGGGTGCACTGTCTATGGCGTTGATAAGGCAGCGAGTGCGGAATGAAGCGAAAGAGGTGATGTGCGACGCACACGGCGTGACTAGACTTAGCGCACTAGATCAGATGCCGAGTGGCGGCCCGAGATGAAGCTATGGCAGTGATAGACGGCGGTTGTAGCGCTCAAGGTGATGTACTGTACTGTATATTGCAAGGTCAAAGCTTTGACTGAAGAACCCTTTCGCCCGCTCCTATGAACAAAAACTCTGAGCCAAAGTGTTGGTCTGTAATCACTTTGCAGCCGCGTCGCGTGTTGGGTTGCAACGGAACGAGCCGAAAGCCTCCACATATCTTTTTTTTTTTTTTTTTTTTTTTAATTTCATACTCCGACCTAGGCCTAAAGGCCCATGCGGGCGGCTTACTAATGATGACAGGAGGGGACAAGTGGGTACGGCAGCTTGGCTGTGCAGGGGGCCGGGGAAGCTTGGTCAAGTGTGAAGGAGTGACTGTTATTGGGAGTGCCAAGATAACTGGCACGCGCGGGCTTGGGCTGGAGGCATGCCTGGGGGCTGGATGACTGGCGAGGTGACGGTCCTGCGCGACGTGTCGGCCTGGGGCCGTGCTGGCGAAAGTGGTGGCGAGGCGCGCTAGGCGCGTGAGGAGGAGCTGCTGTTGCGACTCCTTGGGTTTAGAGAAGAGGGAGGGTCGGGATCGGGATCAGGTGAAAGGGGAGAAGCGGTTGGCGCGACCGGCCCCGCAGATAGGGCCATAGGCTCGCGGGTGGCGGGCCTGCTGGGACGGCCGGACTTAGTAGCACGAGCTCGAGTTTTGTGACGTGACCGGGACGGGGGACCTCTCTTGTAGAAGGGTGGACCCATGTATCCCGGGCCCCCAAGCTCCGGCTGGAATTCAGCGGGGTCTGCAAACGCGTTTGCGGCCAGAGGCACCAGGCCGTAGCGAGGGGGCGTGTCGGATACCGCGGTGCGTTTCGGAGTGGTTGGAGGTGTGGGGAGCAATGGGAGCGGATCGTTGGGGATAGGGGACGGGGTAGTGTGCTGGAGATTCCCCGCGGCGCTGAAGTGGTGCGTAGCAGGCGACCATTCGCACAGTGAGGATGGGGGCGTGAGTGGGGAGGATGGCTGGGGCCGAGTTGTGAAGGTGCCGGCTGCGATGCGGGCTGCACAGCGATCCCTTCTTTGTGAGGCGGCAACAAGGCGGGAGTTGGACATGGTGGATCGTAGCCAGGATGGTGGTGGTAGGGAAGCAGGAATGTGTGGTGGTCGTAGAGTTGGTTATAGGGACGCGTGTGCGGTGAAATAGACATTTTCCACTACTCGGCCGAAACTACGGGTGCCCGATAAGATGGGAACCTGGCGATCAGGAAATTGGCGATCGCACCTGCGAGCTTGTGCTCGTTCAGGATGCGACGAAAGGAGGTGAGGCGCGATCCTTCACGCAGGATACCCAAGCTGCGGAGAGAGGCCTCCAGAACAGCCTTGTGTGGAGTAAGGCCTGGGCAAAGCAGGAGGTGGAAGCGGTCTTCCCTATGATTGCAGCGGTCGCACTTACCGGTTTTGCCTGGCACTTTGCGGGTCTGTAAGTAAGCGTTGGTGCCAATGTGGCCTGTCCTAACCTGGGCGAGGATAGAGGCCTGGCCTCTTGTGAGGTGGGCGTACAGCTTGGAGGCCTGTCCGACCCTCATGGTGTTGATGGTTTTGAGGCCGGAGCCCTTTTTGGATGCTCTCCACGCGCGATCCCAGTCCTGGAGGGCAGCCTTGTGAATGGCGAGTCTGCAGGCTGCTTCTTCCAAGTGCTCCGCCGGGATGGCTAGGGCTCCCTCGGTTGCCCCTTGGGCAAGCTTGTCGGCGCGCTCATTGCCTTCAATACCACGGTGGCCTGGTACCCAGACGATGCAGATTTGGCGAGCCACGCACATCTTCTGGATGGCCGCTATTACACGATCGCCACTGGGCTTGCCTCCGATGCTGGTGACTGCCGCGCGGTTGTCGCAAAATACGGTTGCTCCAGCGTTTGCAACCCCGTGGTCAAGTGCGGCTTGGATGGCGAGGAGTTCGGCCCAATAGACAGTAGAGCCGGTGCCAAGGACCTTGGCGAATTGATGCTGGGAGGAGCTGGAGACGCAGAAGTATGAGAAGGCGGCGATTCGGTCTTTTAGGGAACCATCCGTGTATACCAGCCGACCCGTGCCCTGGTGAGAGGCAACCAGGCCCGAGTGTAAGTCCAATGCCTCTTCTTTGGTTGCACACACGACGGTGCGAGGCACCTGTTCAAACGGTGCCGGTTTGATCCCTCGTGGTTCCATCGGCGCCTGGACTAGTTGAGGCCAGTGATCCAGCCAAAGTTGTAGAGCTCCCGGCTTTCTAGCAGGCCGCACTCGAAGTGCACGCTGGATGACACGGTAGGTGGGGTGGTATGATGGCAGGGCAAGCCAGCGGATGAGTTTGAACCCCGCGGCTCGGTTGAGGGCGATGTCGACCGGGAGTAGCGATGCTTCGAAATTGAGGGCGTCCGTAGAGGTAGAGGAAAAGCACCCGGTGATGCGCGTGCCAGCGGAGCGCTGGAGTCGGATCAATGGCTGGAGGAGGTGTCGGGCGGCTTTGGGCCTATGCCAAATGGCGCAGGCGTACGAAACAATGGACCATACTCCGGCAATGTAGAGGGCTCGTTGCCACTTGTAGTTAAAGCCCCAAGCCCGATTGCCCCATGATAGGATAGCACCCAACGCTCGAGTTGCCTTGGCGCAAGTGATGTTGACGTGGCGTGCCCAGGAAAGCGAGGGGGTGAAGGTGACCCCTAGGACCTTGAGTTCTTGTGAGTTGGTAAGCCGGAGGCCGTTTAGGTCGATGTCTCCAAGGGAGGCTGGTTCCCTGCGTGGGCTGAACACCATGTAACCCGATTTCTCTGAGTCAAAGGTTGCCGCGCAGGAGTCCGCCCACGCCAGGGATGGGGCTACCGCAGCTATGACATGTTGACGTAGGTCCGGAAGCTTGGCTGCCACAAGTAGGGATGTCAGCGCGGGCGCCAGACAGCAAGATCCACGTTTATGCACGGTTAACGTAGATCTCAGGGTGTTCCACGTTAGTCGCTCCTAACGTGAGTGTCGACAGAGCGCTGTTGTCGCCCCACTCAGAGGTCGTGCGGTACAACAAACGGTGAAGACACCTCCCGTAGGTAGAGGGCGAACAAGTCTACCTGCTGAAGTGGTTGTAGCGTCGATGACGAGTTATGGGAATTGTTGTGGGAGACGTCGACGCGAATGCTAGTATTCGTCGGAGTCTCTAACCGAGATGGTGTTGCTAGTGCTCACAGCTTGCTGCCTGTGTTACTAGCGGGTCTGCTGTTACGTAGTGCTCGCCGACTCGAACGGAATCACACTAAGATGTAGCAACCGTACTGTGATTGCTACTTGCCGAGACAACGAACGTGCGGAACGGAGAACGTACTAACTGTAAGAGATTTGGTAGAGTGGATGAGTCTCCAGCTCATCCACCCGTCAACGAGTGTGATCCTATATACCCTCCTGGCAGCACGGGCTCAACCCTTGTTGCCGTCATGAGCAAGCCCGCTACTATAACGACCGGCGTGTGTACAAGGGCCCGCGCGTACTTACATAAGACTGACCTCTCGACCCGGCCGCGAGCATCCAGTCCTCCTCCTCTATCGGAGGCTAGCTCCTCGTAATGCCTGTGTCCACACTGTACGTTATCCGTGTGTACAAGCTCACCCGCGCTTGCTCACTCGTACGTCAGTATGGGTCCCGATACTCATCCACGTTAACACGAGGCTATCGTGCATGTCAGTGAGGTTAATTATAACCCCACCTTAACGTGGACCCCACATCGTCCTGTGACATTACCCCCCTCCTAAGACCCGAGCTCCTGCAAGGGTTAAACTCTACATAGAGTTTACTGGTGATTGTCGGAGTCTGGACACAGTTGAGACAGGCCTCGGCCCCAACTCCTCCACCACACCAATCAACTCTGTATCGCCGACGAGATGCCCCGCAAGATCGTCAGAGACATCTCAGAAACCGTTCGTCGTTCGACTCGCCTGTCTGGGTCCGTGCCGCCAGCTGCGACTCCTTCCTTCTCCGATGGACAGGCCCCCGAAGCTTCGCCCTCGCGGCGTTCGGCCTCTCCAAGACTCCAGTTGGTTCCTCCCGTATCTCGCTCTGCAGAGCTGCCTTCCACTGACGTTGCAGTCCTTGCCGATAAGGCTGTTCTCGAGACCATCAAGAACACCCCGGAGCCTACCCGCCGTTCTGCTCGCCTGGCTGGATCCGTACCGCCGGCGGCAACTACTACCTTCTCCGATGGACAGCCCCCCGAAGCTTCGCCATCACGGCATTCGGCTTCTCCGAGACTCCAGTCTGTCCCACCCGTAACTCGCTCCGCAGAGCTGTCCACCTCCGACGTTGTAGCCATTACCGCTAAGGCTGTTCGCAAGACCATCAAGAACACCCCGGAGCCTACCCGCCGTTCTGCTCGCCTGGCTGGGTCCCTGCCGCCAGCGTCTTCTTCTACCGAAGCCCAGCCCCGTGCGGCTTCTCCCTTACGGCGTTCGGCTTCCCCAAAGCGCCGTTCTGCACGCTTGAGCCGTCCTGCCGAGCAGCCAACAATTGACCCTGCAGTCCTCGACGACGAGGCTGCGCATCTTCTACTGCGGGTCTCCGAAGGTTGGCCCGCGCCAGTGGTCGAGCCGCTTGCTCCCACCACTCCTCCTCTCCTTCCTGCCAGTGTGCAGGACAACTCATTCCCCCTTGTGGACGAGGAGCAGCCCTTGACTCCTGTCTCTCGGGCATTCTCCGAGGAGCGCCAGGCTGAGTGGGAAGCGGAGCTCCGCCGCTCCTTCAGCCCCTACGACGAACTGGCGGGAGATTTGTTTGTCCCCACCGCTGGCGACGACGGAGGTAGCCTCTTCCTCGGCGGTCCCCCTGGTAGTCGGCAAGGCACCCCTGCCTTTGCCGAGCCTGATGTCCCTGGTCGAGTGCGATTGGACACTCCCTCGGACACCAGGTATACTCCTGAACCACCTCCTTGCCCGACTCCTCCACCAATTCCGCCTGCTCCTGTGGACCCCACCCACGACGACATCGCTAACTGGACGTCGTTTTACTTCGCGCTCTCCTTGTTGGTCTTCTATGCCGTAGGAGAGCGTGTGCCAGAGCACTGGATGGTTCCGAAAGGCGGCGCCACGGACAAACGGATCCGTGCCGTCATCCAGAAGCGTTTGTCCGAGGGATGTTCACCGTGGCCAACATGGTCTTGCGAGAGGTGCTGGAGATTGGGCGTACCATGTTTTCGGTCGCTGTTCGTCGATCCTTACGCCCAGCGTGGAAGAATGCCGACGGTGTGCACCAACTGCCACGTCGCTGGAATGGGTAAATGCCAACGCACCCTTCCTATCCACCCTGCAGTAGCCTACCATGGTGATCTGTCTGCCGAGCACCATGAGCGTGGCCGAAGGGCCACAGAGCGTGCCAATATCACCCCTCGTCAAGGTGAGTATGGTACTGGCGAGGTGCGCAGTAACGATCGTCTTGGTCGTCGAGACCCGTTCTGGCTAGTGGCTCAGGAGGCTTACTGGCGTATCGAAGATGAGAAGCTCTTCGAAAATATCAGTAAGGCCATCCGTCGTTACCAGCAACTGCGTTTGCTGCTGCAGACCGAGCGTCAGCCTCACAAGTCTCGTATGGCTGCTGGGCAGAATTCGCCCGTCCTTAGTCCTTTGTCTCCACCACCTGCTGATCCATCCAGTCCTGCCGTCGATGCCCTAGGTCGCAACAACGATGACCTTGAGTATTTTGATCACATCGCGCTTCCGTCAGTCTAGGCAATGCAACTTGTGTACCCCTACCTCTTCTGTGCCTGGTGAACTGCGTCACCGATACTTGAGCGATTGTTGATTCCCGTGCGTACATGTCTCTGGGCCTTGAGATTGACGATAACGGCGTGTGACAGTTGACGTCATTGACACCCATGTTTAGCCCATCGTAACGTGGATGACTCAAACCCGAACAGTGCGTTACAGCTGATGTCGGGGAGAATCACGTTAACACAGTTCTAACGTGAATGTCACTGGCCCAATTGTCATGCCCTATTGAGAGCCTTCCCCCGCCATAGCCTCATAGTCCCTTATGAGGTCTGAGCAGTTGAGATTCCCTACCGGTTCCCAGGATGCCTGTTCTTCCGAGTAGCCCTTCCACAAGACTTTATACTCGAGTTGGCGGTTGCGGTGTCGGTGGGAGAGGATTCGCTCGACCTCAAACTCGAGGTCATCGTCGTGAAGGTGAGGCTGGATCGGAAGGTCCTCCCGACCCGGTAGTTTACTTGAAGCCTTCTTCTCCAGCATGGAGACATGGAACACGTCGTGAACTCGCAGTGTCGCTGGTAGTTGTAGTCGATATGCCCGTCTACCTACCCTCTCGAGGATGGGGAAAGGGCCCGAGAAGCGAGTGTCGAGCTTTGGACTGGGTCGGCGGGTTTTCCAGTTCTTGCGATTGATATAAACCAACTCGCCGACCTTAAACTCGACGTCCTTGTGCTTACGATTGTATTGCTCTACTGTGCGTGCCTGTGATTGTCGGATGACCTCTTGAAGGTATTTGATTCTATCGGGAGTTTGTGACGCAAATTCCGCCCCGTTGGGGTCGAGAACACCTAGCATGGCCGGGATCTCTGGATGAGACTTAGGGTTCCAGCCATAACAGGCAAAGAACGGTGAGACTCCCAGTGTCGAATGTACTGTATTGTTATACACGAACTGAGCGATAGGTAGGAGCCCCAACCAGTTGTTCTGCTCGTAGTTGCAATACATACGGAGGTACTGTTCGATCACCTGGTTAACCCGTTCAGTTTGTCCATCCGTCTGTGGATGGTATGCTGTGCTGAGCGAATGATTGATGTGGAACCTGGCCACGAAGTCTCTCCAAGTGGCGGAAATGAACTGACGACCACGATCAGACACGATGTGATCCGGTGCTCCAAAACAGGTGAAGACATGGATATGAAGGAGCATGGCCGTATCCTTCGATGTGTTAAGCGCCAAGGGTCTGACAACCTCCTGACTGTGCGGCGAGGCACGCGGTGTGCGAGGCTTGGGCTTGAGGGCGCGTGGCGGGAGTGGTGGCCACGAGAGTCACCGGGCACGATCCTGAGGTTAACGGTTCTACCGTTGGGTCTGATATTCGCTATTACTCAAGGTAACTAAGAATACAATCGACGATGGACTACAGGAGGGCGGCGCGCGGTTTCCCCCTTATAAGGCATCATGCGTGCCACGCGGCGCGCGCCCCCTCCTGGGACGCGTGGGCCGCGCGCGACCTCAACTCGCGACACCTGGGGTGGACCCCTGTGTCGAGCACTACACGGCGCGCTCCCGTCTTCGGGGGGCGACGCGCGGCGCGCCCCTCCATTCACAGAACGTCCCGCGCGGCGCGCTCCTAATGGCCTATGCTGCGCGGCACGCTCACTCTCCTACACGGCCTTTGGCCAGTGTTCCGGTGGCGCGCTGGCTGGGAACATCTGTCCAGTTGTAACATTACCCCCCCGCCTCGGGGTGCGCGCACTCCGGAGCGCGCAGGCCCACCGGCCGTGGTGGGCGAAAGTGGTCCCCAGAATTTTCCATTTGTGGGGCGTGGCGCGAGCGCACGCGTCGATCACCGGGCGCACACAAAGCGTTGCGCAATGGGGCTCAGCCTCATTTGGGGTGTTGCGGCTCGCAATGGCTGACTTACGGGGGTCTACCTTTCTGCTTCTCTCCACCATCCGACTACCCCTCGACCCCCACGCTGGGTCACCAAGAAAACTGGACGACCATGACCTCCAACAGTGAGTATGGGCACGTTCTGAGGTACGGCGCCGGCGGTAAGGTGTTGACTGACGCGTAACTTTGAATTTCCCGTTCCTGTGCTTGGCTAGCCGACAAGCCCTCAAGTGAGAAAGCGCGCGCTGAGGCCGAGGCTGCGTCCACCCTCCGCGCGATCTTGGCCGTGGTCCCCGACCCCCGGGTGGCCAACGACACCACTGCCTCGCCCGCGGCGGTAGCCGTGACCGGGGCCCCGCCATCCACAGCCTCTCCGACCGAGGAGACCGGTGAGTGATCTCTTTCCTTGGTGCGTTGACGCGGCACGCATACTGACTCTGACTTTCCCGGCGGGGTTCCACTATCTGGCAGCACCCGCACCCACAAGCGCTACGGTAATCGAAATCCCTTCTTCGCCGCCGCCCCAGGCCTGCGACGGCGCTCCTTCCCCCGAGGCTCGCGGTCAGTCTTCCCCTGAGGCTCGCGATCGAGCGCCTTCTCCCACCAGCGATCAGGCCGACCAGAGCCAATTCCGTTACCAGGTGTGGGAGGTCCTGCCGTGGGGCGAGCGGAGCTGCCCCATCGTCGACTCTTTGATGCGCGAGCGCAAGGACCAGCCTATCGGCGATGTCCCTTTCGTCGTACGTCTCATCAAGGCCGCCCTGGTAGTTAGCGATCCCGACTGCGAGGAGTTCATGGCGCCCTGCTACGCGTGCGAGCACAAGGGCTGCGACGCCGCGGCGTGCCACGCGGATCCCGAGCGTGGGCGCAGTGACGGGCAGGCGCGACGCCGGCGCCAGGATCCCCGACGAGATCGCCCAAGCCTTCGAGGGCATGCCGACGCCCTGCAGCGCGTGCGGCACGAAACGTAAGTGCGACTGGCGCGGCCGGATTCCGTGGCTGGGGAATCGGCTTGAGGGCCCGTGGCTGATGGAAGCCTACCTCTGGATGCGCGTTCTGGGCCATCGTCCCAATCCCGCCCTGACCCCGTCGATGGTGCCGGTAGGTGCGCTCCCGCCGTACATGGAGACCGAGCGCGCCGCTGTGGCACAGCGCTACGCCCGGCGTCGCTGGCCGCGTGCCAGCCGTCGAACCAGGGATGACAACGACGACGACAACGAGAGCAGTGAGAGCGATGGTGAGTCTGTGGAGGGGGGGCGCGAGCCCGCCACTCCCAGTCCCCGCGCTACCCGTACCACCCGAGGCCGCGCTGCCGACCGTCCCCGCCCTCTGGGCTCCCCCCAAGGCCCCTCGTCCCCGCCGCAATGCTGCGCGTAAGCCGCTCAGCGCCCTTCCGGGGGGCCTGAGCGCTACCGTTCGCGCGACGCCGCGTAACCGTGACGAGGACGCTGGGGGTTCGTCGTCCTTGGTGTCCAATCCGCCGGCGCCATCGGCTTCGTACCGGAAACAGGCGGTGCATCTCCAGCGCAGCACGGAGGCTATCGAGCGCGCGCTCGACGACCTCAAGGTTACGATTCGGCAGTGCGCCGCCGCTGGCCTGCTGGAGGGTATGGACGTGCAGTCGTCCACTATGAAGCGGCACCTGATGATGCTGGAGTCTACGCCCGCTGCCCTGCGAACGACGCTGCACGAGCTCGTAGACTACTGGCGGGTGAGCGGTCCCGCATATCTGGTGGCCTCGGACTCGTCGGACTCGGACAGCGCGTCCCACATTGCCGCCGCTCGCGAGCGTGTTGGGCGCCTCTTGGACCACGCGCCGCCGGCTGGTGCCTCGCACCCGGCCGCTGGCTCTCCCGTCGCTGTGGTGCCCGCGCGCCGCGCGTCGCCCTCGTCTCCCTTGGCGGCGGAGGCTCCTCGCACGCCCAAGCGTCCGCGCCGGCAAGCACTCCCTGATGGTGGAGAAGGCGCGAGCCCGGCCTGAGTCTCTCGTTGTACCGCGCGCCCCTTGCTCTGTTACTCCAATGTCTGTTGGCCGGCTCCGGTAACCCCGTAGTCGGCCTTGAAATCCGAAATGTTCCCCGTGTCGTTGTGCTTGTGCCCTCGCGTTCGTGTCTGAGTAAAAGTGAGGCTTGAACATGGCGGGATCCAGTGGGTGCTGTGGCGCGCGGGGTTGCGGGATCTCTGGTGAGCCGCGCGGTATTGGGGGGCTGTGTAAGGGTGTCGGGCACGCCCGCAAGGGTGGCGAGCGCGCCGTGAGCGAGACGACGCGAGGCGGGTTGGGAGCTCGCTCTGGGGGTGCGCGCGCCAACACGGGTGGCGAGCGCGCCATGAGTAGGACGACGCGAGGCGGGTTAGGAGCTCGCCCTGAGGGAGCGCGCGGCATTATGAGGTTGCCGCTTGCCCCCGGCCACCGTCAGGCCTGCCTTCGTCCCGTGGGCGCTCCTGGGTGTGACCTGTGGAACTCGTCCACCAGCTCTTGGCTATTGGCGAGGTGATGCGCCGGCTCCCATGTGGGCTCGTCATAACCGGCCCACTTGACCTGGTACTCGAGGCCCCGTCTGCTCGTTCGTGCCTCCAGCAGTCGTTCCACCTCGAAGTCTTGGCGGTCGTCTTGGAGGTTGGTGGCTTGTGGCGCGTGCTCCGTGGGGCGCGCGCCCGCTGGGTATGGCTCGAGCAAGCTCACATGGAACACCGGGTGAACGCGGGAGCCTGCTGGCAGGTCCAACCTGTACGCGCGCTGGCCCACGGCCTCTAGAACCGTAAATGGTCCGGCGAGGGGGTTGGACAGCTTCTTGGACGGTCTGTCCTGGCGCAGGTGTCTGGTGCGCAGCAGTACTTGGTCACCCCCGGTGTAAGACCGATCCGTCCTGGATCGGTTTGCGAGGCTCGCCATGGTGCGCGCGGCACGCGCGATGTTGTCTTGGCAGAACGCGATGAGCATTTGCAGGGAAGCCGGGGAGGGTGGCGCACCATCGGGGGCGAGCGCGGGGGAACCCGGGAGCGTTTTGGGCGTAAACCCGAAAAGGGGGGAGGGTGGATGGGAGACCGGTAGCGCCAGCGGGGCGGTTGTTGATGGCGAGCTGCGCGTGCGGGAGCCACGCGGCCCAGTCATCTTGCTGGTAGTTGACGTAGAGGCGCAAAAAGACCTCCAGGGTTTGATTGGTGCGCTCGGTCTGGCCGTCGGTTTGAGGGTGATAGGCGGTGGATAGCGCCGGGCGGACCTGGAGTTGTTGCAGCACTGCTCGCCAGAGGGAGGCGATGAAAGTGCGCCCGCGGTCGGAGACAATCTGGTCAGGCAATCCAAAATAGCAAAACACACTTGTAAAGAGCATGCGTGCGAGGTCGGGAACGGTGTCGGATTGCCGTGCTGGGATGAAAATCACAAACTTGGTGAGGCGGTCTACGACTACAAGGATGGAATCGAAGAGTGTGCCGCCCACGCGCGAGCGCGGGAGGCCCTCGATGTGATCCATGGAGATGGACCCGAACGGCCGGTCGGGCGCGCCCAACGGGAGTAGCAGCCCATAAGGTTTATGGCGCGGGGCTTTGGCGCGCTTGCAGGCAGAGCAGGTGGCGACGTAGGTGACAACATCTTGCGCAAGGGTGGGCCAGCTGTGGTGGCGGCGGACGAGCGCGGTGGTAGTGGCCACGCCGGGGGGCCCCGCGGTGGGGTGGTCATGATAGCGGGACAGAATGGCGGCGATGTCAGCCGCGCTGGAAGGGGTGGCCGGAAGGACGGTCGCCGGGAGGAGAGCCGCGCGGCGCGCGGCCGGGGCCGGGAAGTCGACGGGGTCGACGCCGGTTGTCTCGGGGTGGATGAACAGGGAGGGCGGCAAGAGGGTAGCTACATTAGCGGGGTCGCCGTGGCGTTGGGCGTCCGCTAGGTTTGGGTGACCATCGGATCGGCGTGACAGAGCGTCCGGCCGCGCGGCCTCTGTGCCCGGGCGGTAGGTGATGGAGAATGCGAACTCTGCCAGGGCAATGCCCCAACGGGCCTGACGGCGATTGAGCTGGCGCTTGGTTTGGAAGTACTGGAGAGCTTGGTGGTCCGTGAGGACATCAAACGGTGCGTGCAGCCCGTGTAAGTAGTGGCGCCACGCTTGAAGGGAGTCGACGATGGCCAGGAGCTCCTTATCGTGGATCTCGTAGTTGCGCTCGGCGGGTTGCATCTTCCGTGACCAATATGCCACTGGGTGGAGACGGTGCGTGCTCGGGCGCGGCGCTGTTGTAGTGGCGGGGTTGATTGGGTACCATTGGGACAGGACGGCCGCCACAACGTAGTCGCTGGCGTCGGTTTCCACTACCGTGGGCAGCGCTGGGTCAAAATGTTGCAGGATAGGAGCCGTGGTGAATGCGCGCTTGAGGGTCTCGAATGCGGCCAGCTCGGAGGGCTCTAAGGAGATGCGCCCGCTTGCTTTGCCCTTGAGGCGGTCTGTGAGCGGGCGAGCCACGCGCGAATAGTGCTTGATGAATCGTCGGTAGAAGTTGGCAAAGCCAAGGAATACCTGGATGTCACGAATGGTCGTGGGTGCCGGCCAGGTAGTTACGGCCTCGACCTTCGCCGGGTCCATGGAGATGCCGGCCGGGCTGACTCGGTAGCCCAGGAACTCCACCGAGGTGACCCCAAATTCGCACTTGTCGGCAGCGCAATACAGCTGGTTATGGCGCAACCGGCGGAGTACCTCGCGCACGTGGGTGTCGTGCTCGGCGGGATCGCGGGAGAACACGAGGATGTCGTCCAGGTACACCACCACGGACACGTCGAGCAGGTCGTGCAGGATGTGGTTCATTAAGCGCTGGAACGTAGATGGCGCGTTGCACAGCCCGAATGGCATTACCATGTATTCGAAGCTACCGTAGCGCGTGCGGAATGCCGTTTTCCATTCGTGCCCCTCCTTGATACGGAGGAGGTTGTACGCTCCCTTCAGGTCGAGTTTGGTGAAGACGCGCGCTCGCGCGAGGCAGTCCAAGTGTTCGGCGATGAGGGGTATGGGGTACTTGTCTTTGATGGTCACGCTGTTGAGCGCGCGGTAGTCTACACATGGTCGGAGGCGACCGTCTTTCTTAGGTACAAAGATGATAGGGGCCGCGGCGGGGCTCTGCGATTCCCGAATGAACCCAATAGCGAGCATCTTGTCAATGTACTTCTTGAGCTCGTCGAGCTCGCGTGCGGACAGAGAGTATAGTGGCCTGTGTGGGATCTTGGCTCCCGGCAGGAGGTTGATCTCGTGGTCCTGGGGGCGCGGGCGCGGCAGGATGTCGGCGTTGGCCTCGTTGAACACCTCCGCAAACTCCTGGTACGCAGCGGGGATGTCCTTAGGCGATGGTACGGCGGCGAGCTCGTCCGCGTGCGCCTGGACGAGGACGCAGTGTTCGGCGGTATTGTCGGCAAACGGCAGCGAGGGGATGGCCCCGGCCGGGGGCGTCACGGCCTCGTGCTCGCCTTGCTCGGGCAGTGGAAATCGCATAGCGCGAGCCTCGTAGTCAAGGACGGGGCGCGTGGCCTCGATCCAGTCCAAGCCTAAGATGGCGTCGTAGCTCGATATGCGCGGGGCCACGAAGAAGCGGTGGTGGACGGCGACAGTGAGGCCCGCCAGCCCCACAGCTGCCCTGCAGGTATGAGTGATGGGCTCCGAGGCTGCGTCAAACGTTGCTGTCTTAACCGGAGTGGCCAACCCGTGCAGGTCGATGCCCGCGCCCTCGAGGAGATCCTTCGCCACGAAGGACGCGGTAGCGCCGCCGTCGATGAGAGCGCGCGCCCGCAGGTGGTCAATGGTGACCCAGCACTCGTAGGCCGGAATGCTGGGGTGGCGACTCACACGGATGTGGTCGCCCTGAACAGATGGCTCCGCGATGGGTTCCAGTGCGGCGACATGCGTGCGGAGTGGGAACCAATCGGGGTGAGTCAGTAGTTGAGCCACGGCCGCGCGGAGAGGGAAAAGGGCGTCCTCAAAACCCAGGGGGTCGAGGGTGGGGTCGTAGACCGCTTCGTCGTAGGCATCCCTTTCGGCCGGGGGGGTCGCACTCGGTAGGCGCGTGGTCTGAAGCGGGATCTTCTCCTTCGGGCGGCAGGAGGTAGTTGCCTGTAGTGGGCTCAACCGTAATGACATTAGCGCGCAGCGCGCGCTCCTGCGTGGCCTGTGGGCAATCGCGCGCGAGGTGCTTCTCGCCACAGGTGTAGCACAGGTTGTTCTCGCGCCGGTAGCGGCGTGTGTCCTCCGTGAGCTTCTGCAAAGCCGTGTTGGCGCGGGCCGGAGCATGGAAAGTTGGGCGCGCGGCGGCCGGGGCGGCGGCGGGGCGGGCGGCGTTCAGCCCACCAGTCGGGGCTCCCGTCGGGGTCGTACCGGGCTCCGGTCGGGCGCTCGTCATTGCGGCCCGTAGCGCGGCCCGGAATGTGGGCGGTTCCGGCCGAGTCGAGGCCGGTTTCGAGCATCTGCTGCTCGGTGCGTACAGCAGCGTTGATGTACTCCTGCAGGTCGTGGGTCTGCACATGTAGGAGGTGGCGCCGGAACGTCTCCCGGAGTCCCAGCTGGAACGTAGTGAGCAGCTGCTGCTTGTCGGTAGCGTTGGCTCGCGTGGCCAGCGCCTGAAACTCGGCAGCGAAGCGGCTGACGCTCCCGGTTTGACGCAGCTTCTGCAGCTGCATCCTGGCCGTATGTCCTGGGTGAGGATCGCCGTACGTGCGGCGTAGGGAACCGCAGTAGCGCGGCCAGTCGTGGAAGATCGGGTCGTGGGGGCTCGCCTGGCGCATGTTGCGCAGGTGGTCGCGAGGCGCGCCACCCACGTGTGCCAGGGCCCAGAGGACCCGGCGGTTGTCTGTGGCAAAGCGTGCCGGGTTGAGGTCGAAGTGCAGCTCGCACTGCTCAATGTAGGCCTCCAGCTCTTCCCGCTTACCGTCCCAGTCGGGGGCAGCGATGCGGAGTTCGGGAGCTTTGTCGAGGCTCGCGTCCAGGGGAGCGGTCCACGGCACCAGAGGAGGGACCGGGAGGGAGTACCCGGGCTGCGACTCGCGGGCGTGGTGGGGGTCCTGCTCCATCCGGCGGGTGGCTCGCTCGTAGCGCTGCTCGGATGTCTCGCGATCCGTCACCGGGTTGGGAGCCTCTCTGGGGGGCTCCGCTTCGGCGGCCCTGGGCGAGCGCTGGGAGGGGGTAGCCGCGGGGGGTGGTTGGCCCCTTTGCTCGCGGCGCAACGCGCGCATCTCCAGGACCAATTCCTGTAGGACGGCCATTTGCTCCTGGAGCACCGCCATCAGCGGGACGGCGGCCTCCGGGGTGGGCGCGGGGGAGTTGGTGGTGGTCGCGCTCGCCGAGGAGGGTGCGGCGACCATGGGAGGGTCTTCCCCGGCGGAGGACCAGTCGTCCAAGGGGTTTTGGTTGGCGACCTGGCTGCGAGTCACCGGCATGGGGAGCATTGTTTGAGCGTGCGGGGTGACGGGTAGGTCGATTGTAATGTTAGGCGCCAAGGGTCTGACAACCTCCTGACTGTGCGGCGAGGCACGCGGTGTGCGAGGCTTGGGCTTGAGGGCGCGTGGCGGGAGTGGTGGCCACGAGAGTCACCGGGCACGATCCTGAGGTTAACGGTTCTACCGTTGGGTCTGATATTCGCTATTACTCAAGGTAACTAAGAATACAATCGACGATGGACTACAGGAGGGCGGCGCGCGGTTTCCCCCTTATAAGGCATCATGCGTGCCACGCGGCGCGCGCCCCCTCCTGGGACGCGTGGGCCGCGCGCGACCTCAACTCGCGACACCTGGGGTGGACCCCTGTGTCGAGCACTACACGGCGCGCTCCCGTCTTCGGGGGGCGACGCGCGGCGCGCCCCTCCATTCACAGAACGTCCCGCGCGGCGCGCTCCTAATGGCCTATGCTGCGCGGCACGCTCACTCTCCTACACGGCCTTTGGCCAGTGTTCCGGTGGCGCGCTGGCTGGGAACATCTGTCCAGTTGTAACACGATGTTGCTGTCTTCTTACTGGGACGGAGGACCGCGTATTTGGTTAAGCGATCCACAACTACTAGGATGGAGTCGTATCCATCAGAGAGCGGTAACCCCTCCACGAAATCCATGGAGATGGATCCCCAGGGCCGCTGTGGGGTGGACAAGGGCTGCAACAGGCCATATGGACGGTGGCGAGGAGTCTTATACCGGGCACAGACAGGGCAGCTAGCAACGTAATCAGCAACCCAGCTTGACATGTTTGGCCACCAATAGAATCGACGGACTAACTCGAGTGTAGCATCGCGGCCAGTGTGGCCGGCCGTAGGTCCGTCATGGCATTGCGACATGACCATGTACCGTAGATGCTCCACAGAGAGGGATCTCTCTTCGACTATCTGAGCACTGCGAGTATCTGTCTTACCCTGCCGTCCTGGGAGCTTGACCTTGGGTATGACCAGGCGGCCGTCCTTATGCCATAGTCCGTCCTTGGCCTCAAACGGCTGTCTCTTGTGAATTGTCACCAACTCCTCATCAAGGGGTTGAAACGTACGGGCAAGCTCCACCAGGCCTCCTGAGGTGACGTCAGCCATCGTCGGAGTCGACTCGGCAACCTCGTTCCCCTGATTCGGTACCTGAGATTGACGTTTAACTGCATTTATTGTAGCGGTAGGCACTTGTCCACGGTAATTCGCGGATAACGTAGACGTGGGTAACTCCTCTGGTTCGGCGAATAGTCGAGCCGGCAACAACTGGTGCATGTTGTGCTGCGATTCATCCTCCGCTGGGTGCATGTCTGGTCGGCGGGTGAGTGCATCCGGCTCCCCAGCCTTGTTGCCCGGTCGGTACTGTAGACTGAAGTCGAAGTCAGCGAGCAGTACTGCCCAGCGAGCTTGTCTACCATTGATTCTCCGCTGCGACTTGAAATACTTGAGCGCCTCATGATCTGTGAGTATGAGGAACTGTGAAGGTAAGCCGGCTAGCATGTGCCGCCACTGTGCCAAACAGGCCACCACCGCCAGCAGTTCTTTATCATGAATCTCATAGTTGCGTTCAGCCGAAGTCATCTTCCTCGAGTAGAACGCAATAGGATGCCAGCGCTTGTCGTACTCCTGCTTGAGGACTCCCGCTATAGCAAAATCGCTGGCGTCAGTCTCTACCCGCGTCGGAAGGTGATAATCAAAATGCCGTAGTACTCCAGCAGAGGTGAAGGCATCGATGAGGCTCTGGAAGGCTTTGGCTGCTTCGTCCGACAGTTCGAACTTTTTGAAGCGCTCGGTCGGCTTGACCAAGGAGGTGAGAGGCCTCGCAATCCGAGCGAAGTGAGAAATGAACCGTCGATAGAAGTTGGCGAAGCCTAAGAAACGCTGTATGTCATGTATACACGTTGGTATCGGCCAATCCCTGATGGTGCGAACCTTCGCCTCATCCATCTCGACGCCGTCCGGTGTGATGACGTACCCCAGGAATTCCACCTTGGTGGTGTGGAACTCACACTTGGACAGCTTGGCAAACAATCGGTGTCTCTGTAGCCGGGTTAAGACCTCCCGCACATGTAGAATGTGTTCCGACAGGTCGTTACTGAAAATGAGGAAGTCATCCAAGTACACCACTACGTACATGCCAATGATATCTCGGAAGATGCCGTTTACGAGCGATTGGAAGTGTGAGGGAGCATTGGCCAGCCCGAACGGCATGACGAGGTACTCGTACAGACCAAGCTGTGTGCCGAACGCTGTCTTCCATTCGTCACCTTCTGCTACCCGCACCAGGTTGTATGCGGCCTTGAGGTCCAACTTGCTATAGATCTTGGCATTGCGTAATAGGAAGAGTTGCTCGTCAATGAGAGGAAGCGGTGCACGATTCTTGATGGTGACCTCATTGAGGCCTCGGTAATCCACACAGAGCCTGAGACCACCATCCTTCTTAGGTACGAAGAGAACCGGTGACCGAGCAGGGCTCTGCGAGGGGCGTATGAACCCCTTACTGAGGTTCTCGTTGAGGTACCTCCGCAGTTCTTCCATCTCCTTGGGCCCCTTGAGGTATAAAGGCCCGAACGGCGGAGAGGTGCCTGGTACCAGCTCTATGGGCAGATCGTGCTCTGTTCGCGGAGGTAGCTTGTCAGCTTCCACTTCACAGAAAACCCTGTGGAGGTCCCGGTAGGGCTCAGGAATAGTCACCTCCTTTGCCGGCTCTTCTGGCCCGACCTCCATCTCGATACCCTTATCCTTGCCGGTGGGAACGAACCCTAGGATTGGCCTGTCCTTACTGACAAGGTCTAGGTCCAGTAGGATGATGCCAATAGGGGCATCATCGTGAGCTGCCTCGATGAGTTCTTCTGCGGACACGAATTCGTTGCCGTGAGCCACGAGGCGCATACCCGAGGTCGACGTCAACGGCGCTTTAACGTGCACGTCATTTTTCCCCAACGTTAATGCGTCCTTATGCCGGATCTCACGACTGGGTCGGAAGTCGAGAGTCCCGGTATCCCAGTCTACTCTGGGCTTGAACTGCCTGAGCAGGTCATAGCCTATAATAAGGTCGTACTCGTCGATATCAGTGACCTCCGCATCGAATGGTCCGATGAGATAGCCACCGAGGCCGGCCGTAATGCTTGCCGCGCTATCGATGTGGAGATGGTGTCCGGTGACACCATGTATGCTTCGTTTCGATATAGGCTTTGTAGGAATCTTGATTTTTAGAATGAACGAGCGAGAAACTATAGACACACCAGCACCAGTGTCGGCCAGTATTCGCGCAGGATGCCCAAAGATGGTACCATCCAGCTCGAGTACTGGTCTCCGTGATGCTGCCGTGAAACAGAAAAGACAGTCTTGATATGTACAGTGTGATGGCAGTGAAGGGTTTTGAGCAATGCACGCCATCAGTGCGCTGCTCACTGACCATTTCCCTCCGTCTCTTCTTGGTCCGTAGGCGGGAGTGGTTCGGGAGACACCTCATCTGTTTCGTGGTGGCTAAGTTGCTCGCTAGGTGCCTCCTGTATCTCTTCATCCTCGAACTCTTCTGGTACGGAGTCATAGAAGTAGATGCGACGGGGTCCATTGGGTCGCGGAGTGCCTCCTAGTTGCTTGTTCCGAGGGCATTCGCGTGACCAATGACCATAGCCGAGGCATGTCTTGCACTGATTCTCTTCCACCTTCTTGATTGGGGTCGTGGGCGTGACTGGCGGAAGCTTTTGAGCTAGATGTGGCGGCAAGGGTCTGCGCGGAATGAGTGACGGCGTTCTGGGTACTGAGGTCCATTCTCCGCCTCGTTGTGGCGCTGGGGGTTGGATCTCCTTCTCCCTTCCCTTATCGCTCGCCGATGTAGCTGCAGTGACCCTCGCCTGAACACCGCCGAGTATACGAGCGGTGTGAGCCTCTTGCATACGGCTGCGGTCCAAAGCCTCGACCTCTCGCACCCAAGCTCGTAGTGTAGCTGGAGGATCACGCTCGAACTTCATACGCATTGCCTTAGTGAGACCGTTCTTGAAGATGCCGATCTGAACTGAGGGGTGGAATTCGCCAATCCCCGCCCGACTCTCCAGGTCCCTGAACTTCTCGCAATACCTTGTTGCTGACCCTGGTTCGTCTGAACCCTGACGGAGTGTGATCAACTCATTGTATGAAGTGAATGAATCAAGGGTTTGACCATACTGATCACGCAAGCGAGTACCGAATAGATTCCAGTCATGGAAGAGCTGGCCTTGCATGTGAGGATCGACCCTTAACTTGGAATCCCACCATTCTCGAGCGGAGCCTTCAAGCTTCTCAGAGGCAATGGCCACTCGGTGCTGATGGTCCATGATGTTGTGCTGGTTGAACCAATTGTTCGCCTTGATGAGGAACAGCTCAACATCTCTGGTGTCTAACTTGGGAAATGCGAGCTTGATGTCGGCCTTGATGATCTTGGGTTCCTGCGCCCCAGGGTCCTGCATGGCAATCGGCCTGAGCGGCGGCCGATCCTGACGTCTCCCCGTAGGAGTGGCGTATGGGTCTGGATCCTCGTACGCCGTAGACCAGGTAGCCATCGGACTCGGAGTTCTGGTAGTGTGTGGTCCCGGAGCAGCCAATCCGGCCCTGGCGGCGGACGCCGCCTCGCCTAGGTTAGGGAAGGGACTCGGAGTCGCCGGCTCCGGCCTTTGAGACATGTGGAACTGGGCCATCAGAGTCTGTTGCCAGCGTCTCTGCTCGGCTTGCTCCTGCTGCCGCTGCTTCCGGTCTTCCTCCATTTGCTTTTGCATGTCTTGAAGCAGCTGGACCATGATGCCCATATCCACAGCGTGGAGATGAGCCCCTTCCGAGTGTTCGGTAGGCGGCATACTTGTTGTAGGGCACTACTTGAGTGATCCACTCTAATGTCAGCGCGGGCGCCAGACAGCAAGATCCACGTTTATGCACGGTTAACGTAGATCTCAGGGTGTTCCACGTTAGTCGCTCCTAACGTGAGTGTCGACAGAGCGCTGTTGTCGCCCCACTCAGAGGTCGTGCGGTACAACAAACGGTGAGGACACCTCCCGTAGGTAGAGGGCGAACAAGTCTACCTGCTGAAGTGGTTGTAGCGTCGATGACGAGTTATGGGAATTGTTGTGGGAGACGTCGACGCGAATGCTAGTATTCGTCGGAGTCTCTAACCGAGATGGTGTTGCTAGTGCTCACAGCTTGCTGCCTGTGTTACTAGCGGGTCTGCTGTTACGTAGTGCTCGCCGACTCGAACGGAATCACACTAAGATGTAGCAACCGTACTGTGATTGCTACTTGCCGAGACAACGAACGTGCGGAACGGAGAACGTACTAACTGTAAGAGATTTGGTAGAGTGGATGAGTCTCCAGCTCATCCACCCGTCAACGAGTGTGATCCTATATACCCTCCTGGCAGCACGGGCTCAACCCTTGTTGCCGTCATGAGCAAGCCCGCTACTATAACGACCGGCGTGTGTACAAGGGCCCGCGCGTACTTACATAAGACTGACCTCTCGACCCGGCCGCGAGCATCCAGTCCTCCTCCTCTATCGGAGGCTAGCTCCTCGTAATGCCTGTGTCCACACTGTACGTTATCCGTGTGTACAAGCTCACCCGCGCTTGCTCACTCGTACGTCAGTATGGGTCCCGATACTCATCCACGTTAACACGAGGCTATCGTGCATGTCAGTGAGGTTAATTATAACCCCACCTTAACGTGGACCCCACATCGTCCTGTGACAAGGGACTTGTCATCGACCCAGCCGATGCTCAATGACTTGCTCGAAGGCGGGGTACCCAGTTCAACCATGCCTCGGCTGTGGATGAGCCAGAGAAGCTGGGAGATCGGGGAGCCCTGCGGGAGGCCGACCGTGACATCGCGGAGAGGGCCCAGGTAACTGCCCTCCAATCTGAACCTCGCTTTCCGTAGGTGCATGAACGAGGTGGCCCATTGGATGATTTGTGGTGGCAGCGCTGCATTGTGGAGAGATGTTTCCAGGTTCTCGGCGCGGACTGTGTTGTAGGCGCCTTTAACGTCCATGGCCACGAGAGCGCAGTGGAGGCCGTTGCGCTGGGCATGGCAAATGAACTCGTACATCTTGATGAGAGCATCCTCCGTGCTGCGGCTGGGCCGTCCTCCAAAGTGCTCGGGCGCGATGAGACGTGGATCCGTTTCGGCCGCTGCTAAGATCCTTCCTGCGATTAGGCCCTCGAGAAGTTTGCCGAGGACTGGGAGGAGGCTGATTGGCCGATAGGCCCCTGTCTTGCTGTAGTCCGCTTTGTTTGGTTTGCGTAATATGACTACGGTGGCTTGTTTAAAGCACGCTGGGTGGTGGCCGACCTGTAGGGCGCAGGCATTGAAGAGGCGTGTGAGGATGCCGACGAACTGTGGCCAGACAGAGGCCAAGATTTTGAGGAGGCGCCAAGAAATGCCATCTGGCCCTGGGGCGGACCTGCTGTTCGAGGCTCTGATGCGGTGGCACACCTCGTCCTCGGTGAAGGGGACCCACGATTGGCTGATGCTGGAGGTGGTAAGCCGTGGGACGGGGGACTGGGGCGGCTGGGCGTCGGGTTCCCTGGCCGGCAAGAATTCGGCTGCAAGCACCTCTTCCTTGTCGGCCAGGGAGGTGGATGAGCCTCCGTCAGGAAGCCTGAGCGGGGCTATCTTGCCTGCCGCTTGCCGGTTGGACAAAAGTTTTGCTAGTTTCCAAAGCTCCTTAGGGCTGCAGATTGCCGCAAAGGAGGCTTTGAAGTGTGCCCGTTTGGCTTCCCGGATTTCTTTCTTGTATGTCCGTTGCTTGCTGATCCAGGCATCGTGTGAGTCAGTTCCGTTCTGGAAGGCGCGCCTAGCCTTATTGGAGTCGGCCCTCAGTCCGGAGAGGCGTGCCGTGAACCAAGGTTTGCACGCTGGGCCTTCACCTCTTGGCTTTGCTGTTTGTTCGAACCCCGCTCGGATTGCATTAGTGAGGGCAATTGAGGCGGTATCCAGGTTGGCGGGGCACGTGAGGTTGAGGCGGTGGGCCGGGTTGGAGAACCACGAGGCCTTGACTGCTTCTACAAAGTCCTCCTCGGATTTAGCGCGGAGGGAGAGAATGGGGACAGCTGGAGGAGGTGGTGACCAATCCAGCTCAATGCTGACGGCAAAGTGGTCGGAGCCGTGGTCTGAGCTGAGCCTGTGAATACGGAGGAGCGCCTCTGTCACTACGGGGCAAGCAAAGGCGAGGTCGATAGTGGTGCATCGCCCTGAGTGGCCAAGGTACGTGCCCAGGTCTGTTGGAGTGATGAGATTGAGGCCGGCAGTGTTGAGGCGCTGTAGGATGGTGGAAGCTGCCGCGGTGGTCGTGTGTGTATCGCTTTCCCACGCCGGATGGTGAATGTTGAAGTCGCCGACGACCAGGCGGGGACCGTTGCCTATTGAGTTTAGGAAGGCCCTGAGTGGAGCGTCGATGTCGCATGTGAGGGGTGGGTTGTATACCAAAACGATCCACAGGTGTTGTTCTGGGGACACGGAAAGTCTGATGGCAATGGCGTCGGGATGGTTGACGTCTAGCAGTGTTATGGAAGTGGCGGCTATTCGACGGTTGACGTAAATGAGGGTGTGGCGGCGGTCGGGGAGCCGGAGGCCGGCCAGTTGGTTGCCCGGCTGGATGGACCATTGCGTGTTGGCGGGATCACCAAAGACTGACCAACGAGGGTGGCCGACGGTGTTGGGGAGAGAGGCGAATGGTTCTTGAATACAAAGGACGTCATAATCTTGTGTGGCTGGATCGTTGAGAAGGCTGTGGGTGACCTCCGCTGATCTATGTACGTTGAACTGCAGGACTTTCATGGTTAGTGTCGGAGGTGGCGGTGGTCTCGGTGCTCGAAGTTGGCAAGGTACGTAATGCGGGCGCTGCAGAAAACGCTAGTGGCTTCGTGGCTGTCTCCGCAGTTGGTGCACACCTGGTGTTGGTGGACGCAGGTGTTTCCCTTGTCCGTGCTGTCGGGTTTGCAGCCACTGCAAACGCGGTGGTCTGCGGTGCGGTGCGGCTTTGCGCATAGGCCGCACGAGGGAGGTGCCCTACAGTTCCGCGCGATGTGCCCAAAGCGGCAGCAGTTGAGACACTGCTGGGGCCGACCTTCGATGGCCCTATACTCTTCTACTGCCAGGACCCGGTGGTCGAGGCTGAATGTCTTCCGTTTGAGGATGTCATCACGGGCCTGGCGGGAGTCCGCCTGGAGGACAAGGCTGGTGAATCGGCGGGCTGAGGCCTTGGCGGGTCCAAGGAGCCATCTGGCGGCGCTGAATTTGACTTCGTTGCAGGACTCGATGCTAGCCTGGATCTGAGCAAGATGGGCGTCCGATTCCTCCAGGGTGCCCGGGGCTGGCACTCCGTGGACCACAATTGCATGGTTCGCCATGATGCTGGGTCAGTTGAGTCTGGGGAGGACTTTCGCCGATGGGAAAGCGGTGCGGATCCAACCGTCATCGGAGGTGAGGATCGTATCGGCATCGTCCCTGTTGCCCAGGATGATGGCTAGGTCTTTGCTGGCGAGTCGCAGGACATCTTGGATTTGGACTCCAGTGGCAGATAAGACAGCCGGGGCGAGGATTTCCTTAAGTCTAGGGTTGGATAGGCCGAGAATGCTGCTGTCTGGAGTGGGGTGGTGGCAGCCGAGAACGACTCGGTGTTGGCAGGCAGGGCGGGATGGCTTGGTAGCGGCTGCGGTGATCGGGGTAGCCTTGTCGGTCGCTTGGATACCGGTCTTGGCGATCTGCGCGTAGCTCCGCACGTTCTCGTTGATGAGAGCCCCGATGCCGGACAGGGTCTTCGCATTGCATTGCCTCACCTCGCAGGTGAGATTGTCGATCTTCCGCTCAAGCTCATGTTCTCGGATGAGAGGTTGGATGAGTGAGACGATGTTGTTGGCAAGGTTTGCCGTGGTGGCCTTGCTGCATCGCCCCTTGTTGGTATGCATGGAATGGATCTTCCTCGCGATACTCAGGATTTGCTCGGCGGCCGACATGAACGTAGGAGCATCTCCCTGGGGTTGAACGCCGGTAACGGTGACCTCCGAGCTGGCCGGAGAGGCGGGTCTGGCGGCCGTTTCGCCCGTGTCTGGCGGAGTCATAATAAACAAGCTCGGCTATATGCGCGTTATAATTTCAATATGAAACTGAAACTTGGCCGCGATGCCGCTGGGGTGTTGGGGTGTTTGTCGTGGGAGTTGAGAAGGGTACCTGATTGGTAGATGCTGAGGAGCGGACTGTGTAGAGGACCAGCAAACCGACCTTAGGGGTGTTGCGCTTCTGAAAGTGCGCAATGAAGAAAGTATGAAAGTTGAATTTCTGGGGGATTTTCCTGGCCCTTCCCGGCCGGGTTATATATCCGTGATTTTAGCTGGGTTACAAAAATTTTCCTTATGCGCGTCCCGCAACACCCCCACTCGTGCATAAGGGCACTGCAAGAGTCTACTTGAGGTTATCCGCAATTGCATCCAGGCTGAGATTGATCATCTGCGCAGCTGCATGCGGGATACCCATATGTGGGATCTGCTTCTGGAGCAGTGTAAGCTGAGAAAGCGCACCTCCAATGCGCTGTTCTGCAATCTGCGCGCGCGCGCGTGCCTCTTCTTCACCAGGAAACCTCCAGCCAGACTGCTGAGGTGCCTGAAAGAGTTCCTGGGTCCGCTGCGCATTTGTATGCGCACGTTGCATGAGCTGCGGACCCTTTCTACTGTGCGCATCTGCGCTTGGGCTTGCATCTGCAAGGCGCTTGAGCCGCAGACCGCGCACAGGTGTCGTTTGTTTCTGCGCCTGCGCTGCAAAGTCTGCATTGCAGGTCCGATGCCCGAGTGCGCATGCGTCGCATCGCATCTGCTTTGTGCCTGCAGGACGCACGCAATCTCTCTCTGCAGCCTTGCATGCCATGCACGCATTGTGCGCAATTTCCTTAGGCACATCGTCACTGTCCTGCGCACCTGCAGCAGGCTGCTCTGGTGCCTTCTGCGCACTCTGCGCTTCCAGAGACTGCTCCTGTCCCTGCTGCGCACCTAGCTGCGCTTCCTGCGCTTCCCAAGGCTGCTCTGGTGCCCCCTGCGCGCCTAGCTGCGCTTCCTGTGCATCCTGAGACTGCTCTGGTGCCTCCTGCGCGCCTGGCTGCAAGTTCTGCGCATGCGCACCTGACATCTTGGGGTTTAATTGGGGAAATTCGGAATTCCCAGCTGCTGGGGCCCTGTATATATGCCTTTTACCCTGGCCGGAAATCCTGCTTTTCGCATTTTAGCCCCTTATTTTAATTCCTGCCAGTCTCTGCGCAAATTCCAGGCGCATCCAGGTGCAGGACACCATGTTCTGTGTCTACTCTGCCGCTCTGCAGTTATCCTTAACGCCCCTCCAGAGTATCTGCGCATGAAACCCATCACGTGCCCCCATCTCACTGCGCACTTAGTGCGCAGTTTCAGCCACAAGGCACAACTTCATGTTGGCCTCGCGCACCTTGACTGGTCCCAGCGCTTTGGTCAGCGCATCAGCAACCTGGTCAAGTGTACCCACCTGCGCACATTCCACTATGCCCTGTGCAACGCACGATCTGATGTAGTGGAAGCGCACCCCAATGTGCTTTGTGCGCGGGTGGAACCTGGCGTCCTGCGCCAGCAGGCGCACACCATTGTTGTCAACAAACAACTGCGTGCGCGCACTTTCCTCCTGCCCAAGTGCGCTCAGTGTCTCCCTGAACCACTGGATCTCCTTGGTTGCCTCTGTCATGGCAATGTACTCTGCCTCTGTAGATGAGAGCGCAACTATGGGTTGCTGCTTTGCAATCCAGTTCACTGGTGCGCAGTCGTACATAAGTGCGCACCCAGTAGTTGACTTCCTGCTCTGCGCATCTCCAGCCCAGTCAGAGTCACTCCATGCTTCCAGCCCTGCGCGCACACCTCTGGGATAGTGGATCCCTAGCTCCAGCGTTCCCTTGATGTAGCGCAGCAAATGTTTCAGCGCAGCTGCGTGCGCAGTAGTTGGTGCCCTGATGCTGCGGCTCAGGTACTGAACTGCGTATGCAATGTCAGGCCTAGTCATGCGCGCAGCATACAGAAGTGCGCCAATGTTGGACTGATACTGCGCAGCTTCCTCTGCGCCCAGCAACTGCCCCTCTGCGCAACCCCCACTGGCCATGGGTGCGCCCACTGCATTGCAGTCCTGCATCTGGTTGCGCTCCAAGATCCTGCGCAGGTATGCGCTTTGTGCAATCTTGATGTGCGCCTTGTCCCACGTCACCTGCATGCCCAAGATGGACTCAAGTGCGCCTCCATCTGTCATCTTGAAGGAAGATGAAAGTGCGCGCTTTGCCTCTGCAAGTGCGCGCGCATCCTGTGTAAGGATGATCACATCATCAACATACAGGGCAATGATGATGTGCGCAGGGCGCATGCGCACATAGAGTCCATGGTCTGACTCAATGCGCACATAGCCCTGATCCCTGAGCCACTTATCAATCTTGATGTACCAAGTGCGCCCAGCCTGCTTTAGCCCATACAGGGCCTTGCGCAGTTTGCAAACTCTGTTGTCCTGCGCATATCCTGGTGGTGGGAGCATATAGATCTCTTCCTCCAGCTCGCCATTGAGGTATGCAGTTTCAACATCCATCTGGTGCGCATACCAGTTGTTGCGCGCAGCAAGTGCAATGAGGAGGCGCAGTGTTGCAAACTTCAACACTGGTGCAAAAGTCTCCTCATAGTCTATGCCTGCGCGCTGCGTAAACCCCTGCGCAACCAGACGCGCTTTGTACTTGTCAACTGCGCCATCTGCCTTGAGCTTGATCTTGAAGACCCACTTAGACCCTACAGGTGCGCGTCCAGGTGGCAAGTGCGCAAGCTCCCAAGTCTTGTTGTTCTCCAGACTGGCAAGCTCCTTCTTGATTGCCACCTCCCACTGCATCCAGTCAGGCCTGCTGCGCGCTTCATCAATGCTGCGCGGATCCTGACTAACCTGCTGCGCAACATGCGCATGTGCCATAAGTGCGCGCTCCACCTCCAGATCCTCTTCATCAGAGTCCAGGTGCGCACCCAGGTCAGGTGCGCTTGGCTGCGCATCAACCTGCGCACCAAGCTGCATCTCCACCTGCGCTTCCTCATCCTCTTCTTCAGGGAATGCATCTGCATCTACCTCCTGAATGCCCAAAGTGCGCTCATCAAAGATAACATCTCTGGAATATGAAGTGCGCATGTTGAGAGGATTGCACACCTTTGCGCCCTTGATCCCATCTTCAAAGCCTATGAAGATGAATGGTGCAGAGCGCGCATCAAGTTTCTTGCGCCGCTCTTCTGGGATGTGCACCCATGCGCGGCAACCAAAGGTGCGCGCGCAGCTGATGTCAGGCTTCTCCTTATTGAGAACCTCATAGGGCGTCCCTCCCTTCAGCGCGCGCCTTGGTGTGCGCATCTTGATCCATGCTGCATAGCGCAGCGCATCTCCCCAGAATGACTTGGGCATCTGCGCATGCATCAGCATGCTGCGCACCATATCCATGAGGGTCCGGTTGGTGCGCTCTGCCACTCCATTCTGCTGTGGAGTGTAGGGTGTAGTGCGCTCGTGCGCAATACCACAATGGCGCAGGTATTCCTGGAAAGGTGCGTTCAGGTACTCTGAGCCATTGTCTGTGCGCAGCCTTCTTATCTGCGCACCATACTGCGTCTCTGCGTGCGCCTTGAAGTCCCTGAAGTGCGCAAGCGCTTCTGACTTGTTGCGCATCAGCGCAACCCAGGTTGCGCACGACGCATCATCTGTGAAAGTGATGGCGTACTCCTCTCCACTGATAGTTGCATCAGGGAGCTTGCCCATCACATCACTGTGGATGAGTTCCAAAGGCGCAGTTGCGCGCCCCTGCCCAGGAGGGAATGGACTGCGCGCATGCTTGGCTGCAATGCAGGGCTCGCATGTGCGCATGTCCTCCTCTTCTGCGCTATCTGCAATGTCCAGGCCGCGCACATGTTCCTGCGCACCTTTAATTGCCCTCTTGCTGATGTGTCCCAGGCGCTTGTGCCACACATCCATAGTTTCCCCTTTCTGCGCACCTTGGGCAGCATTTGCAGCTGCACCAACAGTGCTGAAAGCCTGCGCAACCTGCGCACCAGAACCAATAGTTCTGAAGTCCTGCGCATTGTGCGCACCTGCGCAGATCTCAACTGCGTTGATCCAGGTTGCATTGTTCCTGCGCACACCTGTGCAGATGAGATTGCCTGCGCAATCCGTAATTGTTGCGCCGCACTTGGTGAGGTGCACCTCTGCGCCAAGGGCCTGCGCCCTATCTGCAGATAGTAGGTTGACCTTCAAGTCTGGAACATACCAGACATCCCTGAGGTAAACCTCCCTGGTCTTTCCTGCGCCTAGATCTGCGCTTAACCAGATTTCTCCTTTTCCGCGCACGCGCAGGTGCGCACCATTCCCGATGACTACAGTGTCATCATATGGCTCCAGGGTCTTGAATGCGCCAATGCGCCCAGTCATGTGCGCAGTTGCACCGCTGTCCAGGATCCATCCTTCTTGGAAGTGCGCCATGCCAAGCGCAGCTGCAGTTAACCCTGCACCCTGCTGCGCACCCTGGCTTCCCGGCGTCCCACTTCCCTGGATGACTTCAGAAGTGCGCACCTGCGCGCGCTTCTTGCAATCCTTCTTAAAGTGACCCTGCTCCCCGCAGGTGTAGCACCTGCGTCTCCCTACGCTGTTGCCGCTGCGCACATTGTTGTGCGCAACCAACGCAGTTGACTGCTGAGGCAGTCCCTGATCTGCTGCGCGCAGTGTGCGCACTGCGCGGTCAAATACAGATCCATCCATGGTATCCTTACCATCTGCGCGCTCCATGTGGTACCTGTTCAGTTCCACCTCCAGCGCAGCTGTCCAGGGGAGCAGCTCCTTGCGCGCACCCCTGATCAGCGCAGTTGTTTTCTGAAGTGCGCTGACTTCAACCCCCACTGCAGCCAACTTGTCTGCAAGTGTAGTAATCTCTGCAACAAACCTGTCAAAGGATTCTGCGCCGCGCACTTGGTGCGCATTCCTGAGCGCTTCTTGAAGCTGCTCAATGCGGCGCACCAAACCTTCCTGGAAGTGCGTCTTGAGTGCGCACCAGGCCTTGTGCGCATTCTCCTCACCGCGCAGCATGTGGCGCAAGTGCGGCGCCACGCAGCTGCCAATGAGGGCAAGTGCAGAATTGTTTGCATCCTCCCATTCATCAAGCTTGCGCATCTGCGCATCAAGCGCATCTCCGCTGATAACCTTGATGTCTGTCTCCTGCGCGAAACCAGGGCGCACATAATCGCCCTGCGCAGCTAGCCAGACCTTTCTTCCCTTGCGCATGAGCACATAGCGCATCTGCTCTGCCCACTCAAAGTATCCATCTCATCCAGTAAGCTGAGGCAGCTGCGAGTACTTGTCCTTGTCCATCTTGAAGTGCGTAAAGTGCGCAAGTGCGCAAGTGCGTAAAAGTGCGTAGTGCGTAAGTGCGCTGTGCGCAGTTCTTGATGTAAAGTGGGTGAGTTATGCGTGCGCAGTTGGGCTCATAACCTGTTGCGCTTCTGAAAGTGCGCAATGAAGAAAGTATGAAAGTTGAATTTCTGGGGGATTTTCCTGGCCCTTCCCGGCCGGGTTATATATCCGTGATTTTAGCTGGGTTACAAAAATTTTCCTTATGCGCGTCCCGCAACAAGGGGTCGCTTCTGTTGGATCTCAGCGATCCGAGAGTCATCTCGCACTCAGAGTATCTCACTCGACGGCACTGAATACGCAAGCTTGCGTGTTTTAACGCGTCGATCCCTGCGAAATGCACGCGCGTGCAATTAAGGGAGGCAAACGTTACACATTTTCCGGAATATCGAGGGATGGACCCTGAAAACACATTGTTGCCGAACACCCAAGCGAGCTGGTGACCACATACGCGAGCTTGCGTGTGCAACAGCAACCATCCCCTCGAATCCTCTCCAACCATCACAGAACAGGGTATGATGGAAGATTACACGCCGGGACAACAATGGGCAACCCTCATAATTAAGGGTGAGCCCCATTCACGGACCACGCTGAACCGAACCAATCAGAGGAAGGACAACAAAACGAGATACACGGCGATGTCCTCAACGAGGAGGAAAGACACGCAAGGATTGCGTGTTTAGCAACGAACACTCGTCGGTCATGGGACCTTCTGGAGTAACGCTATAGCGACGATGGTCGTCACTTAGCCGTATACGTTTGCCCACGCCATGTGTATATATAGAGGTTGCATTTCACTGTGTGGTAATTGGAAACACATCGAATCATCAACCAACAAAGTGTGTCCCTAACGTACAACCAAACATACCAACACGCAGGCTTGCGTGTTTGTCTCTCACGTAGTAACCTACCAAGCTTCCTAGTCTACAGCGCCCACTCGGACGAGTGCGGTCAATATCACTTCGCTCTTACTGGCTCTATCGCCGAAGTGGATTGACAATTGACTTAGTGATTCCAAAACACACTTCCAAGATCGCAGCTTGAAGTCAGTCAAGGAACGCGGCGAACACGCGCCCTTGCGTGTCTGCAGTCATCTTCGAACGTCTACCCACCACGCAATAGTGATTAGACGCACGCAGAAGCTAACAGCTTCCTGTATCGGATGATGGTTGAGCCTCCACATATCACTCTATCCTTTTGTACTCTAAAGTCACGCTTCTTTTCTGTTTTGTGGAAGATTTCTTTTTTTTTTTTTTTTTTTTTTTCCTGTCAACAGCTCACGCAATCATCATCGCCTCGCTCGCCTCATCCGACATGCTGGCTCCCAAGAGCACTCACAAGCGCAAGAGAAGCTCGGCTCGCTCCGACAAGGGGCGCAAGCTCGGGCCAGCTCGATGGATCGTCAATGTGGTGCCGCCAGCATTAGGCCAACTTGTCGATCGGCCTCCTCAGAACAAGCGGCTCGAAAACTTGGTCGATTCGCACCCATTCAACCGCTCTCTGGAGCTGATACTGCCTCTTAGTGGCGTCAAACAGCATGAAGATTTGCAGGCCAACTCGATTCCTGCGCAAGTACGAACCTTGATCAGCAGGACAAATCGCCTTGCTTCGTCTCATCGATCCTATCGGGCTCGCGTTCCGATTAGCCTGCTGCTCGATCCCATCTTTGTCACTGCATATCTCAAGACCGGATCTTTGATAGCACTCAGCGATCAGTCAAACGCACCCGGTCTCAGTCCAGACTTGGAGGATAGCGTCTGTATCGATGGCCAAGGCACCCTCGTACTGTCTCTTTGCAAAGACACATATCAAACGCTGGGTCTCACAGGCAGGGCCAGCCACTTCTCGCGCCTCGCTTCAGGAAGGGCGGCCGATCGTACAAGTGGGCCGCACTCTCGCTTTATCGTTGAGCTGCCTTTGCTGTCACCCTCGTTTGTGCCGGGTAAGAAAGGATATCAACACGCACTCGACCGACTTCGAGCCTGGGATCTCGATCGAGCTCAACGTCTCTCTGAACAACAAACTCTCGCACAATCTCATGCCTCATCCAGCATACAGGCATCCACTTCCAACATTTCTGTCACCAGCGAACATGCAACTTGGGACATGTTGTTCGCATGGTCGCCTAGCAGAGCTACAGCAAACGCTATCGCTGATTCGGGTTCGACATCCATCCTCGACACCGAAATCCGCTTCCCCGAGCATCTCGTACGGCCTCAAGACGTACAGGTCTTGCACCTACAGGCTTCCGAGTCCGTGATCACCGACTCGGTCTGGATTCCAACGTTGAACGAGGTGGCCAAACACGCACTTGCGAAGCCATGGCAAGAGTCCCAGAGACACTTTTCCGAGCTGGAACCTTGCGTCGAGTCTGACCAAGCCTCGTGGTCAGAGTTCCAGGATGGATTGCAGCAAGCTGTCGAATGGGCAGGACTTGCGAGTCTTGGGACGACCACCATCCGCACATTCTCCAAACCGGATCCCACATGCGTTTACAGTGCGCCCACGCCGTCAGTGGCAGGTAGAACGATCAAGCTCAGTTGGGCAGCGTCGCAGGGCAGCTCGCTTCTGCTCAGTCCTCTTTTCATCTCGCAGATCGCTTCGGAAGTGGACCGAATCATCTCGAATCCGAACCTGTCATTGTCCAGTGAAACGGCGGAGAAGCTCGAGTGGGCCACGTTGTCGTGCTCTGGATTCCCTCACGCTCCTTTGACTTGGCGCGCCAAAGTTGCTTTCAGCTCGTTGTACGGCGCAAAAGAGTTACCCGGCAACAAAACGGCATTGCCCAAGCCGATGGATGCGCAAGAGGCCGTGGCAGATGCGTCCATGACGGATGATGCCTCTTCCTACGAAGAAGAGCAAGGCGATGATAGCGATTCATCGTCACTGGATCTCGGAGAACATGCCGTTCCAAGGCGAAAGGCGAAGAAGAGGTCAAAGCGTAACATTGCAAAGAACCATACCGAACACACCTTCACGCCGAGCACGGGAGAGTCTGGATGGATCTCATTCTGCCTCGGATCTCAACAGCCAGCTAAAGAGACAAAGTCTTCTCGATGGGTGTTTGTCGAACTCATCGGAACTGATACCCGCTCATGAATGCAAACCAAACCCCAGTTCACAGCCAGTACAGTTACCGGACCGAGTCCGAACAGCCTCCTTTTCTTCTTGAGAGTTATAACTGCAGCTAGTGCTTCTTCTCTTTTTCTGACATCATCGGCTGCATCCGATGCGAGGTACAAATACGATTTTATTGTTGTAGAGGGAGGGGCTGCGATGAGGATGGGGGCGGAGCTAGTCGAAGGGGCCTAGGTAATCTTCCTTCATTGTACCGATGGCAAAGATTTCGTTTGCGTCGACTCTTGTACCGACGATTTTGATCCTTACCTTCCTTCCCTTGACGAGTCGATCGCTTGCGGATACGAACTCGGGAGGGTTGGTTTCCGGCTGAAACTTGTATTCGATCGGTATCAAGTGCGACGACACAAAGATGTTGAGTGGACCGACTTCGGCGAAGAAGCCCATCTTGTTGACATTGGTGATCTTTGCATCCATCACTTCTCCCTTGAACGGTTTGAGGACGACGGCTTGGTAGGTGGAGTTGAATTCGGCAAGACCGGAGCCGGGAACGACTTTGCCTTGACCAACATCGATTAGACCGACCACTTTGATGATGTAGCCGTATTTGCCCGTGCATGTTCCTTCAACATCATCCCGAAGCTTTTGGTTGAGGAATTCGACCATGGAGGGGCCGAAGTAGGATGGATGCAGTTCAGTCTTGTGCGTAAGGTACTTGAGAAAGAACATCTTGGCGGAATAGGAGATCGGATGCTCCGACTAGCTTCTGCGCAGAAGTACGAAACTTGTTGGAAAGCTCCCGATGCCGAACAAACTTCCCTGCCGTCGCCAGCCTGAATCCTCCTCTAGGCCTTCCGACCAACCAAAAGCCTCAACTCAGGTCGAGTTGAAGCGTCGGCTTGCAGAATACGAGCGTCTCTTGCAGTCGCCAAGTAGAGATTGCAACGACTGCCAGATGGGTCTTAAACTGTTACGGGTGTCCTTTATCGCTGCAATGTAGTGACGCAAGGTACGCAAGGTTGGAGTTCGCCACAAATCAGAGCAGGCTGGATACACGTCCGGAGAGGCGAGGCGAGTTGAGGATGCCAACGGCAGATGTGGTGGTGAACGAAACGAAGGAAGCAAGGATCTAGAGAAGGCACGAGCGCATGTGCTGATGATGATGCGAATTGCAGATTGCAATCTTCTCCACTCTTGACCGCGAGTTGCCTATATCAAATGCGCGGGTCACGTGTCGCCATTTATGGGCAAGCTTGGCTGTGAACCCTTGCATCCTACCATTCCACACATTTCGTGCACTGCGTGCTAGTCGTCACCGTTATCATCATCACCATCATCGTTCTCACCGGCACTTACTCTCTGTTTTGAGGTCCGACGGTATACACTGGAAACCATGGTAAGTGGGCTCGATGGATTGATTCTGACCAGGGTTGACCGCAATCGTCAAACTAGTACTGATGCTCCTTCCTCCCCTCCCAACTTTGTAGGGTAACGATGGAGGTTCCATAGCCAAGCGGGACGAGATGGTCCGTACAAAGGCTTCTCACGAAAAGGTCGATCCGGAACTGCTGCGTCAATCGTTGTGGACCGTCTGCACGCTCTCCCGCCAACCACTTCGAGCACCTGTAGCATCGGATGCGCTCGGGCGGCTATACAACAAAGATGCCGTCGTACAGCATCTTCTTCAACGCCAACAAGAAGTCGCAGACAACTTTTTACGACCCTCAGATCCTATTCCACATATCCGAGGTCTTCGCGACGTCAAGGAACTCAACGTCACTGCCAATACGCTCCACCAACCGCCTTCATCCACCACCGCGTCAGCCACGGAGCACTCGGTCTACCCATTCATGTGTCCGCTGTCGTCCAAGCAGATGGATGGCAAGCAACGCTTTGTCTACATTGCCGACTGCGGGTGCGTAATGAGCTTCACCGGCCTACGCACCACTGTTGCGGCACCAAAAGCTAGCGATGAGGCCAAACCACACTACCAACCGTGTCCCGTGTGTGGGAAAGAGTTCAACGCAGCTGGCTTGACCAAAGGCAAGCAAGCTGAGATGGTAGCAAGCGTAGTTACCATCAACCCGAACGAGGTGGAGGAAGCAGAGATGAGGCAAGTGATGGAAAAGGCAAGAGCAGAACAAGCGGCGAAGAAGAAGACCAAGTCAAGAACCAGGCCAGCTGACGAGGCTGCAGACAAGGACAAGGATGGCGAGAGCAAAGCGGATCGAAAGCGTAGGAAAGCCGAGCACAAGGCCGAGAGAAGCGCACGCATCGCTGCTTTGACCGCTGAGCTTGCTGCCGAACAGTAGTCAGCCAGCAGAACATGAAGCACTGATCATCCTGACTAGGTTTAGTTCACAAGCGCAAGCCGAATCATTCACTGTCCACAAGCACTCTGGCCTCACTTACTGACTAGAGAGTTGAGTCCAGCGCTGGTTCATCCCATCTTTTCTCCACCCTCACTGTATACTCCACCATCGTCTGTATCCATATGTCGCCTTCCTCGACAGGGGCCATGCCCGGCCTATTTATACCCTTGCAATCCTACATTGTTTTCCAGTGTCCCTTCCGCGGTCCGCGCATGAACTGTGGGTTCAGGCTTGTACAGCAGCAGAGAATGGTGCTTCTTCACAGCCTGTATTTTGTGTGCAAAGGGCGGCGATTGTCGTACTGCGATGGAGCGTCGGGATGGAATACGTGAAGACAGTCGAGGAGTCTGCAGACGATCCTCAGCCATGAAAAGTGTCGTTTCAAGGTTCTTTCATGCACCAGATTGCAACGGGATCAACGATGAGGAGCGACAGCAGCTATATTGTTACTATCGATGCATGGTAGGCGTGAAAAGTTGTTGGTGGGAAGAAAAGTTACTCGGAGCGCTCAGCCTGGAGCTTGGCGTAGAAGGCATCGCGACGGGCAACCTGGGGAATGTGGACACCGTACCTGTTTTCGTCCATACGCAAAGGGGACAAATAGATCGAGTCGCAGTGAGAAAGCTTTGTCAGTAAGACTGCTGAGTTTTGTGCAGAGTTGGATGCGAGAGATTGGAGGAGTTGGTAGGAAGGATGGATACGCACCAGTAGGCGTAGCCGAGAGCAGTACCACCACCCAGGGCGACGCTAAGGTCGAGGATGAGTCGCTTGCGCAACTTTCCGGTGATAGCAGGAATGGATCCGACGGGCATCTGAAATGACAAACGGCAAGAAGAGACGAACGAAGGTAGTAGATGCAAATGGAGTCAGAAGAAGAGCTCTGAAGGCGGAACCGAGAATGGGCGAATTCGTTGCGTTGGCTGTTTGGCGGGAGGTAGATGGACGATGAGGTTTGGTCGGACAGCCCAGTAGGTGTTAGACACTCACTGTGACGATGTGTTCTCGAAGATGTAGGTTCAAGAAAGGTGATGGTGTGGTCAAGCAGGAAAGGGTGATGGCGACTAGGCTCGTTGCTTGGCGGTGTGCTTGCTGATCGTGACGAGACTGCCAATCTGTCAACTCTCGGCCTGAAACGGTTCCGAAAACAGCATGCGCGGACATTAGCCCGATTTCAAGCGATCTGCATTCGGGCTGGACTGAGCGAAAATTCAATTTCTTCAACCCTTGACTCCTCTGCGACAAGGGCGAATTCGAATTACAACTACTCTACTCACACTCTACTGATTGCTTTCACTTGCGTGAAAATTCAGCACGCACTTGTACAAAGCAGGTCTAACACTGCTAGCCCGCCGAGCGAGCGCGTAAGCTCTTTGCCGGCCGGATTCTTCCAACTGTGAGAAGCTCATTGCATTCTGCGTCGCCATAAAGAGAGCAACACAGTTCAATAGAGAAGGTGAGACAGTGTGCTCTAGCATTGCGAATAGTATCAGAGCGAGGAAAGAGTAAGTTGCTAACATCGCCTGGTAGCGGCTGGCTGGATAGCTGGATGCGGATCAATCGTGCGTTGCGGAAGGGGGCCACTTAACAGTAGTTTGTAGGTAGTAGTAAGTAACAAGTCATATGCGAAAGAGGCCAGCAGCTACAGCGATCCATGGGTCCTCGATCGGAAGTCAGCATGATTGAGCGCTCGCACGGTCACCCTTTGCGACTTTGCTGCTGCTACTGTACAGTACGTGCACAGAGCACACACGCACTTGTCGACGCATCAACAATGAGTCCCCAATTTCGTTCCAAAATGGCCTCCACACGCACGCACACACGCCCTCTCGCTCCATTCGTGTCCAGACGGTTGTTGCTCGCAGGCTGCCAGCGTAACTGCATCAGAGAATTGAACTGGTGCGGTACTGCGTTGTGACTGTAGAGAATCACTGTGCAGCGGCATCACAGCCAGTTTCAGTCTCTGTTCAGCGTTCACAGCTCCTCTGCCTCTGCCTCTGCCTCTGCCTCTGCCTCTGCCTCTGCCTCTGCCTCTGCCTCTCGCTCTCGCCGTTTCCCCACCTTGATTTGGATTTCATCGCCAGCCTGAGCGTCGTTACTACAGTATTGTATCATTATCGTCAGCCCTGGTCCCCTGTCCAGTCCTGTCCTGTCCTGTCCTGTCCTGTCGCAAGCTGCTGCCCCAGCCGAGAAGCATCAACCAGGTTACAGTTGCCGAACCTGACCTTCCAAGTCGGCTCGTCATCCTGCTTCTGCTTCACCTTTGGTGCTTCCACACTCCCATCCTCGATCCCCTCGTTCCATCACACGAACGACAACCTCTCCATCCCTCTGCACACCAACGCTGCATCTTCCAGGGCGTAAGGCTGAACTTGCGGTTACAGAGTGCGACGCAGCTTCAGTCCATCCATCAATAGACGCTGCCGTCTTGCGTGTGCTTGGCACGCCTGCTTCCCTCGCCCACCATGGCCTACGTAGCGCTCTGCAAGGCGCTCTACGACTACGTTGCTCAGGCTGAAGACGAGCTTAACCTCACCGAAGACGACTACCTCTACATTCTCGAATCCAACGATCCTGAATGGTGGAAGGCTAAGCTTCGCAAGCTCGACGACAACGGCGCTCCCATCCAGGACACACCTGATGACGACACCGTCGGCCTCGTCCCCGCCAACTACGTCGAAGAAGCCGAACCCGTTCGTCTCAGCCGTGCCCTCTACGACTATGAAGCGCAGACCGAAGACGAGCTGTCCATGACCGAGGATGAGCTGCTCCGAGTCTACGAATCGGATGGCGTATGGCTGCTTGTCAAGAAGCAAGGCAACGATCCTCTCAGCGGCGGTGAAGGCAGGCTCGGATACGTTCCTGCCAACTATGTCGATGACGCCGAGGCTGTCGACACTGGCGCTGCACCCATCACCGAACACGAGGTTGAAGAAGAAGAGGAAGATGACGAAGCAGATACTACCACCGGAACAGCTGCGGCTGTTCCGCAGATCCAGATGCCACAGACTGCGCATCTCGGAAAAGGCGACGAGATCAAGATGTGGCCTGTTTCGGCTCTTGACAGCAAAAAGAAGAAGAAGAAGGGCACACTCGGCATCGGCAATGCCTCGCTCTTCTTCGCTTCCGAAAGCGATAAGACGCCCGTCCAAAAGATCAGCGTCCTTCACATCGCCGGCCACTCGATCGAGAAGGGCAAGACACTCCACCTCGAGCTGTCTTCTGAGGCCGGCCTCTCCGAATCCACGCTCGACTTTCACACTGGCTCCAAAGACGCCACCAATCAAATCGTAGCTAAAATCGAAATCAGCAAGGCAAATGCACTCACGGCCGCGGCTGCGCCTCCTCCTTCTGCATCCCCTGCCCCTCCCGCCGCTGCCCCCGCCGCTGCTTCAACACACATCCCTCTGCCGCCTCCCCCTCCTCCTGCACCTTCTGCAGCGCCCGCTGCTGCTACCTCGACCTTGCCACCACCTACGCGCACTAGCAGCGCCATTCTGCCACCACCCATGCGCAAAACCGTCTCTTTCCAGTCCCAAAAGCAAGAGGCTGCCGCTGCACCAGAGTCACATCTCGAACACGGTATCGCAATGTACGACTTCGAAGCCCAAGGCGATGATGAGCTCACCGTCACCGAGAACGAGCACCTCATCATCCTTGAAAAGGAGAACGACGACTGGTGGAAAGTCAGGAACGATGCTGGCCAGGAAGGTGTTGTCCCCGCTAGCTACGTCGAAGCGACCGACGCAAGTACAGCGACTGCAGCCACTGGCGGTGCCGCTGCTGCGGCTTCGGCAGCCGCCCTCGTTGCCGAAGAAGAGGAAAGGGAACGACGTCGTCAGGAGGAAGAAGAGGCTGAAGCTGTCGCCGAGGCCGAACGTCAGCGTGAAGCCGCTGAAGCTGCGTTACAGGCTGAACAGCGCCGCAAGATGGAGGAGAGAGAGAGGGCACGAAGAGAGGCCCTCAAGGCTCAGCCGGCCCCAGCTCCTCCCAAGCTCACTCAGCGACCCAGTACTACCGAGGTCAGCCGTGCCGCCAAGAACGTCTCGATCCCCACAGGCCGTAGCGCGCCCGAGCGTCCTAAGGATGGCGGTGGACGTTCCAAGCCTTCGCCCAACAACACACGCATGTGGACCGATCGCACCGGCCAGTTCAAAGTGGAGGCCGAGTTCCTCGGTTTCAACCAGGGCAAGATTCGTCTTCACAAGATGAATGGTGTCGTCATCGAGGTCGCCGTCGAAAAGATGTCGGATGGCGACATCAAGTTCCTCGAGGACATTACCGGCAAGAAGCTCAATCCCACCGATGCCGAGATCGCTGCCTCCAACGATCGTCGACGAGAGAGGGAACGTCAACGCGAACGCGAGCGAGAACGCCAAACACGGGCCAATTCCGGTAGTGCCACGCCGCGCGAAGATCGAGAGCGAGAGCGAGAGCGTCGCAAGGAGAAGGAACGAGAGCAGCGTCGTCGCGAACAGGGACGATCAGGACCCAAGCGCAACGTCGACTGGTTCGAGTTCTTCCTCGCTGCAGGTGTCGATGTGGACGACTGCACCCGCTATGCAAGTGCCTTTGAGCGTGACAAGATCGACGAGACGGTTCTGGGCGACCTCGACAGTAGCACTTTGCGCAGTCTCGGTCTGCGCGAGGGCGACGTCATTCGTGTATCCAAGTTCATCGACAAGAAGTATCGCAGGGACAAGTCGCACAGCACCTCTTCTTCGCGCCAGTCGGGCCGTGCCAATGCCAACACTGCCGCCGACCTGGAAAGGCAGATCAAAGCGGACGAGGACCTCGCTCGCAAGCTGCAGGAGCAGGAAAGCGCGGCACGTCGTGGCGATTCGATCAGCCCCGCGCCACCCCAGCTTTTCTCCGGTCGCGATGGTACTCTCAAGAACAACACGCGACGCGGTCGACCTACTCCCAAGTCGACGATGGGCAGCAATGTGGACGCTGCCTCTTTGGCCGCCGCGTCCGAGTCCCTCGCTCGCACCACATCGCCTCCTGCTCGAACCAGTACGGTGAGTCCGACGATTGTCCGCTCTGGCTCTGCGGCTGCCAACGGCTTTGATGACGACGCTTGGACCCCGCGACCGCCAAGCACCAAGCCTGCCACTCCAGCTCGACCCGTGGCTGCATCGCCGGCTCCAGCAGTCGTGGCTGCTCCACCTGCACCTACCCCGCCTCCTGCATCGGCAGCGGCGTCGCCTGCAACGTCTGCCCCGCCGGCTGACCCCAACTCGGCGCTGTTCGAGAAATTGGCGGCAATGAAGCCTCCTTCGGCGAGCGCAAGCCCCCGGCCTGGCGCGAGTCCTTCTCCGGCATCTTCGTTCATGGGACAGGCTCAACAGCAGTACAATCCGAATGCGCCTCGAGGGCCATTCGCTCCTGTGCCAGCCAATCAAGGCTTGTTGCAGCCTCTGGTGCCCACGTCAGGCACGGGTCAGTTTGTGCCTACCAAGATGCAGCCTCAGCAGACGGGTATGATGGGCATGCAGATGACAGGCATGCAGGGGATGCAAGCGCAACAGACTGGGTGGGGCATGCAGGGGATGGGAGGTATGCAGCCACAAATGACGGGCTTCAACAATGGCATGGGCGGGATGAACCAGATGACTGGCGTGAGCGGGATGAACATGGGCATGCAGCCCACCGGCATGCACAATGGTAGCGGCTTTGGCAATGGGATGGGTGGTATGAACAGCTCTCCATTTGCCGGCGGTCAGATCAGCAGCCAGCAAACGGGCTACGCGGGCATGCAGGTACAGCCGACTGGGTTCAACAACTTTGGACAGAATCCTCAGCAGATGATGGCGCAACAGACTGGGTTTGGAATTGGGTCGCAGCAGCAGATGCAGCAACAGCAAGCTGCTCAGGAGGACAAGGACAAGTTCAACGCAACCAACATCTTCCAGCAGATGAAGACAGGAGCGTTTGCAAAGGATCCTAACGCGGCACCGCAGTCGAGCGACAAGTACGACGCGCTTCGACCGCAGCCGACTGGATTCCAGCCGGGCGGCGTGATGCCTCAATTCACGGGGATGGGCTTTGGCCAGCAGCCTCAGCAGCAAGGGTATCCGCATAATGGATATGGAGGCTTTGGTGGGTACTGAGCTGATTCCGATGATGCTGGGCAAGCTCATATCTGTGCTTCTGTGTCACTCTGCATATGTACTTTTGACGCTGTATGGTGTTGATTCAATCGATCCCATGAACCATGTTTGTTCACGGCCTACTTGCGATCTCAAAGAAGACCGGGAAGAGAGAGAGAGAGAGAGAGAGAGAGAGAGAGAGAGAGGAGAGAGGCTGATTTGGAGAACGGGACAATCAACGCGTCGCGCTACTGGAGGAGAAAAAAAAAAAAAAAAAAAAAAAAAAAAAAAAAAAAAGGTCGAGGCAAGTGTCTTGAGTGATTGCATCGTTGGCGGGTACAGTAAGCGGAACCGGGCCAAGCCATGCACCGATCGATGTGATTTGTCGCCGCAACAATACAGTACAACACAGTAATTGGACGCTCCTTTCTGACAGGAAAAGAAAAAAAAAAAAAAAAAAAAAAAAAAAAAAAGAAAGAAAGAAAAAAAGGCGCGACGCGCTCGGCTGGCGCGAGGCCACTTTAAACTAACAGTTGCCTCCAAGTTGGCTTGGTCACAGCGGAGCGAAGAGATACCGCACGCGTCTCACACTCTGTACTATCATGCCCAAGTCACAGTGTGACGAACTACTGGTTGATCTGAGTTATGCCTATACAATCAATTCGATCGATGACCGACACTTGAAATGCGACGCGCGATGCGTCTTTTTCTTGGGGGCGTGTGAGCGAAGCACATTCGGGAATGCCACTCCAAAGGGCGACCGCACCAACAGGCGACACTGAATGGCACAAGACAAGGCAAAGAGCAGCTCTCTGTTGCAATCGACACGCGCTAAGCAAAAGTGCATCTTTTGAACGGCAAATAATCCAACACTTTCGCCAACACGCTCGACGCTCGACGCTCGTGGCTCGTAGCTCGTGGCTCGCAAATCCGCTGTGTTCTCATCCTCCAGCTCCTCCTTTTTTGTCCTTCTCACCTTCAAGATACAACTTGCAGAGGATCGGCAGTGGCTCACTTAGCGGCCCCCATCCCCTATCTCTGTGTCCACATTTCCTCCTTCAACAGCTCTCACACACACACGCGTTCCGACGACGGTTTCAGCCACCATCGTCTCAACGCCGTTCAACAGCTCTGCGCACCAGTCTTGCTTTACAAACACCACCTAGCTCATCGACAACCGGATCGCAGGTTCGTTCTTCAGGCGCTTGATCCTTTGCAACGCGGACGACTCAAGCTTCCTCACCATCTCTCCACATGCCTATCAACTCGGCCACCTCCGACATCCCAACAGCTCCTCCCACACACGCACACCAACCGAGCTCTTCTACTCATACCGCCCATCCCCACCTGCTTCCCGTCGATCCTCTTCAGCCCGTGCAGGAGGTCGCTGCCAATTCGCTGGTCGATAGCGTTTCGTCTCCTCACTCCGCCCTCAAAACTGGCGCAAGCAACAGTTTCACCACTACCGCTCTCCAACGTGCCGGTCTGCTTCCCTCTTCCGCCTCCACCACCGGCACTCACATCATGACCACTGCAACCGGTCCTGGCGCTTCTGCCGCCTCCGAGACTCTCCAGCGAATCATGAGTCAAGGTGCTGCTGCCAACGGCGCCTCCACTCCGGCTCAAGCTGGGCCCCTCACACCCGCACAGCTTAAGAACATGACCCCAGCACAAGCCAACGCCGCTCTGCAGAATCCTGTCGGCAACGTTCCCACCGTCTACCTCGCCACGTACTCCAACGTGCCCGTCTACGAGATCACCGTCCGCGGCATCGCCGTCATGCGAAGAAGGGGCGATGGCTGGCTCAATGCCACTCAGATCCTCAAGATCGCCGGCATCGAAAAGACTCGTCGAACAAAGATCCTCGAAAAGAGCATTCTCACCGGAGAACACGAGAAGATTCAAGGCGGCTACGGCAAGTTCCAGGGAACCTGGATCCCTCTGCAGCGTGCTCAGGAGGTCGCTGCCGAGTACAACGTCTCGCATCTTCTTCAGCCCATTCTCGAGTTTGACCCATCCACTGCCGATCAGATCCCTAAACTCTACCAGCGCAAGAAGCCAGCCTCTTCTGCACGCAACTCGACCGCCTCGGCCATCAACGATGGCAGGAGCGCCACGCCAAGCAAGCTCTACTCGCCTGCGCCCTCCAATGTCGGAGGTCCCAGCCAGCAGCCGCGTTTCTTGTCGCTCCGTCCACCCAAGGATGTTCAAAAGCGAGAGATCTCCCCCGCGCTCTTCATGCCACCGGGCGCCAACGGCCTCCTCGGCGGCTTCACAGCAGATGCCGTCCCCGCTTCCGGCCCTCAGGCTATTCCCCCTGGATCCACTCAGGCTGAGCAAAACGCTCTACGCAGCTACAACGTCTACGGCTACAAACCGCAAGGCGTACCGCTGCCCTCCTTGGGCGCACCAGACGGACTCAACGCTACTGCGCAAAAACGAGCTGGTGATGATGACGACCAAGGCGCCTCTGCTGCCAAGCGCTCACGCGTCACTAGCCCTCAACGCGACTCTGGTCTCCTGCTTGGCCCCTCGCCAGTCAAGGACCTCAATGCCCTCGGGCCTGCCGGTGGATCGCTGCGCGCTGCTTCAGCACCGCGAGGTCACCGCATGGCTGTCGGCCCTCCCGATGCTGCCGGTCGCGACGGCAGCGTCCCTCGCTACGCCGATCGTGCGCTTCCACCCAAACCTTACGATGAGGGCGAGAAGCGAATGCGGGATCACCTCATCAGCCTTTTCGCAGACGAAAGCGTCCTGTCGGGAGCCGCCGAGACCGCAGCAACCAGCTCCTCCCCAAGCCAAGCTTCAAAGCTGGGCGCATCCACATCTGCACAGGCTACAACACGTGCAACTGACGCTGCTGGCGACGATCAAGACGCGTATGTTGCCAAGCTCGACAGCTTGCTTGCCGAATTGCGGGAAAAGGCCAGTCTTGGTGGGCTCGGCACCAGCGGATCCGACGGCCCCAAGGCTACTGTTGATCTCGTCACGGATGACCATGGCCACACCGCTCTTCACTGGGCCTCGGCTCTGTGCCGTCTCAAGTTGGTTCGGACACTCGTGGCGCGTCCACCGTGGCAGGGCGGAGCCAACGTCCACGCCGGTAATCACGCCGGTGAGACAGCTCTTCACCGCTCGGTGCTCGTCACCAATTCGTATGACTCCTCGTCATTTGCTGTTCTGCTCGACCTCCTCGCCTCTTCGCTCAACACACGCGACTTCAAGAAACGTACGGTGTTGCACCACATTGCTCTCGTTGCAGCCCTCAAGGGTCGTGCTGCGTCGGCAAGATACTATCTTGCTTGCGTGCTCGAGCACATTGCCGCTGAAAAGAGCTCCAAGTACAAGGGCCTTATCGATGCTCAGGACGAAGACGGTGAAACGGCGCTTGGTATCGTGGCACGTCTCGGCAACGCCAGCATGGTTCGCATGCTGCTCGATGTTGGCGCCCGCAAAGATTTGCCCAATGCTCTTGGCATTCGTCCAGCGGACTGGGGCATCGAGTCGGGCGGAGAGGCTTCGTCTCAACAAGATGGCGGCTCCGTTGCCGGTGCCAGCACCATCTCTTCGCTGCCACCGCTCACAGCCGCCGATCTTGCATCGCAGAATCCATCGGACATCATCTCGGCGCTTACACGGCCGGTGCAGGTGCCTGTGATGAAGAGCTCTGATGTGCGCGACCAGCTCAGCTCTACGCTTGACGATCTGCAGTCTACGTTTGAACGAGAGCTCAAGGAGAAGCAAGACGCCATCTCGACCGTCCAGTCGCATCTGCAGGCGGCGACCAGAGACCTTGCGGCTCGTCGAAAGACTGTGTCGGCCGCACAGGCAAAGCTCGCAGAGAAGGATGAGGCTCGTCAACGTGTACAGAATCTGCGTCGTGCTATCGTTGCACAGCTTGGTTTGGACGAGACTGAGGCTGAGACCAAGATCGACGAGCTCGAAGCTGAAGCGGCGGCGGCGGCGGCGGCGGCCGAGGGGCTGAGCAAGCCGGCTGATGCGAATGCGATGGAAGTCGATGGCGCTGAAGATGTCAAGCCGATCCTTCCGTCTAGTCTCGACTCGTTCATTTCGGAATTGCTTTCTTCGTCGAGAATCGAGATCGACCTCAAAGCTCTGGGCGCGAGTTCTGTGTCGTCCGAGTTGGTGGACCAAGAAGAACTGGTACGCTTGCGTTTCCTGCTCTCCTTCTACCAGAGCTCACTCGACACGCTTTCGAGCACCATCTCGACGCTCCAAGAGGCGAGCGCCAAGAAGGAGTCGCAATGTCAGCAGGTGGTGGCGATCTGCGCCAACATCGCGCAAGAGAAGGTGGAGGCGATGCTCGACGAATTACTAACCGCCATGGAAAGCGATGGTCCCGACGTAGACCTCGCCCGCGTAGCCAACTTTATGCAGAAGGTCGGCAAGGATGACACCACCACCACCACCACCACCACCACCAACGGCGGCGGCGGCGGCGGTGGCGCAGTCAGCTCCAGTACAAGTCTAAGCACAGGCGTCTCCACCGCCGACACGGTCGCAACCAGCACCGCACCCGAAGCTGAAAAAGCGACATCCTAAAACGTTAGCCACCCCCCCCCCCCCCAATGTCCCATGTAACTGTAAAACTCTATACCTTGTCCTCAGAAACCCGTCTAGTTGACTGTCTCGGATGCATCTTCGATCGGGTCGCCGCCATCCCTGAGTGGGATCATGATGATGGAGGACGTGGAATTTTGGATTTCAATCTAAAACGGGTTTATAATGGACGACGAAAAGAGACGATTGCCAAAAGGAATGGGAATTTCTTCTTTATCCCTGGAGGATTTGCTTGGAGACGACCTTGCCGTCGTGATCGAGCTTGTAGAGGATGGGGACGCCGGTGGCGAGTTCAAGGCCGACTGAGGGAAGAAGGAAGGGATTGATGTTAGCGAGAGAGTTGTTTCATCGAGTTTGACGGTTCACGAGGCGCGAGTCAACTTACCAATGTCGTCGTCCGAGATGTTTTCAATGTCCTTGATCATGGCACGGAGCGAGTTACCGTGAGCTGCGACGATGACGTTCTTGCCCTCTTTGACGAGAGGGAGGATTTCCTTGTGGTAGTAAGGCCAGACACGTTCAGCGGTGAGTTTCAAGCTCTCACCGCCGGGAGGCGGGATATCGTAGCTCCTCCTCCAGATGTGAACCTGGTCGTCACCCCACTTCTTCCTGGCGTCATCCTTGTTGAGACCCGAGAGTTCGCCATAGTCACGCTCGTTGAGAGCCTGGTCCTTGTGGATGGTGATGTCCTCTTGACCGATCTCCTTGAGCTGGATGCCGAGTGTGGTCTGAGCACGCTGAAGTGCCGAGGTGAAGGCGACGTCGAACTTGATTCCGGCAGCCTTGATGCGCTTGGCCCCGGTGAGGGCCTCCTCGCGACCGAGCTCGGTGAGCGCAGGGTCCTTCCAACCAGTGAACAGGTTGAGCTTGTTCCACTCGGATTGACCGTGACGCGTGAGGACGAGAGTTCCAACCATTTTTTGATTCTTCTCTAGGGAGAACTTTGGGAAATTGACGATGATGGGGTTAAGAAAAGAGAAGGTGGGAGAACTGGACAAGGTGGAATAGCATGGAGCGAGCCAAATTGATGCATGAGCCCTTGAGGATTTTCTCGAGTTGCGCTAAAGTGTTGGCCCCAACGTCAAGGTCGATTGGTTTGATTTTTGGAATCAAACAGAATCACCCTTACTCTACTCGTGTGAAAATGCACAGTCCAAATCGAGATCAATCGATCGATAAACAACACACACGGTGCTGCAAAGTGAAATGGTGCCGCTTTCTCAAACATCTCATTACTGCTCTGTACTCTCTCCGCTGTGGGCACGCCATGGAGGCAAGGAGAGTCGCGTTTCCGGCCGTGTTAGAAACATGTCGCCAGAACCACAATAGACAGTGCAGCACAGTAAGGCAGCCTTGAAGACAATCACAATACATGGCATTCCGGACCGCATGTCAAGATACTTTGAGATGGTTCCGATGAGCGTGTGAGCTCATCATCATCATCATCATCATCATCATCAACAGGCAGAGGCACAGGCAGATGCGGGGTGAAAGCGGGGAGTTCCGCTCTCCGAACATGGACAGAACCGCACAGAGGACTACAGTTCAAACACGCTTTCAAAGCCGGAGCCCTCCGAAGCTCCGGAAGCGCCGGCTACTGGCGGCTTTCGAGGCTTTCTTCCGTGCCTCCACCGGAGCCATACGCAATGCAAGCTTGGCAAGATCGACATATTGTCTCAGCACTGTACAGTACTGTACCGAACACTTGACAAGAGCTTTGTCGATCGGATGCCGCCCGATGGGGTGCTTTGATGATCTCAGGCCACGTTGAAATCGAGTTTCGGAAAACATGTAAATCTTTGTTATGCCGACATTTATGAAACTTGAAAGTGAATTTTTCTATACTAATCCAGTGTTGCACCGTGCACTGCGAGGGTCAATGTGGACAGAGTTTTGTAACTCCACAAATGAATCGGATGACGGAGATTGCAGCTCAGCCGAGAGCACAGCCCCTGTTCGAGCGGAACGTGTCGTGTTGCACAGGGTGGCCACCAATTCAAGGTTTCCTTATGACGCTGACATTGATCTCGAGCTGAGAGACACACTTCACCAACGATGTCGCTCAACGTCAATCTCTCATCGACTGCGATCCGCGACGCCTACGAAAAGGTGCTCGACGGTGCCAAAGACTATCTGGTGCTCACTTACGAGAAGGCTTCCAACGACTTGCGAGTCCAAGTGGTCGAAAATGGTGATCTCGACGATCTCAACGAAGAATTCTCTGACGGTCGCATCCAATACGCTTTCGTTCGCGTCAAGGACCCCAACACCCAACTTCCCAAGTTTGCCCTCATCAACTGGTGCGGTGACGGTGTGCCGGAAAACCGCAAGGGTCTCTTCGCCACTCACTCGTCGGCTGTTGCGCAGTACTTGAAAGCGTACCATGTCAGCATCAATGCACGATCCGAGACCGATGTCGATCCAAAGCTCATCATGCGTCGAATCGCAGAGTCTTCCGGTGCCAACTACTCAGCCGCTGGCAAAGCCGCCAACACGCAGTCCGGGGGCCCGATTGGAAGCGTCGGAACCAACTACAAGCCTATCGGTGCACCTGACATCAAGGGTATGCAGAAGTCGGCGCCCAAGGACACCATCGCCCCTGTCGGCACCAACTACACTTCCAAAAAGGACGAATTGTCTCAAATTCGATCGGGCTCCGCTCCTACACCGCAGATGCCCAGTGCCCCTCGCGTCACTGCCCCCGCATTCGACTCCGCCCCCAAACCTGCTGCCGCGCCCACTCCCAAGCCGGTCAATACTGCGTCTGTGCCTCCTGCGCCGCGCCCGGAACCCGCCGCTGAACCGCCAAAGCCTGCTGAGGACGATCGAATCCAGCCGGTAGGCACAGCGTACCAGCCCGTCAACCTGGGCAAGCCGGGCAAGCTCAACATGGCGAACCGCTTCCCCTTCGGACAGCAGGACAATGATTCGTCTGCGCCAGCTGCTACGCCGCGCGCACCTTTGGGTGGGGCCACGGGCAAGCTCACTTGGAGTCAGCGGCAGGAGGCTGCGCGCAAGGAGAAAGAAGAGGAAGAGGCGAGGGTCAAGCAGCTCTCGTCTGGTATGAGGACAGCTAGCTTCGGTACTGGTGGATCTGGAGCTGGTGCAGCAAGTGTACCTGCTGCTCCCCCATCACCTGCCGCCCCTCCTGCCCCTCCTGCACCAGCTGTTCAGAAAGAAGAGGAGGAGCAAGCGCCTCCAGCTCCGCCTGCGCCGCCTGCTCCACCTGCACCCGCGGTTGAGCAGAAAGCCGAGGTGGAGCAAGCAACGCAACAGCTCGAATCGACGCACATCTCGACTGCTGGTGGTGGTGGTGGTGGTGGTGGTCTGCGAGGGCGTGTCGCATGGGGCTACGAGGCGGCCGAGGATAACGAGTTGACTCTGGTGGAAGGTGGCATCATTTGCAACATCGAACAGATTGACGAAGGTTGGTGGTCCGGTGTTGATGAGCACGGTCATGAGGGTCTGTTCCCTGCCTCGTACGTCGAACTGATTGAGGGTGAAGAGGCGCAAGAAGTTGCACCTCCTGCACCTCCTGCACCGCCAGCGCCTCCTGCAGTACCCGTGCACGAAGAAGAACACGAGATCCCGCCTCCGCCACCTCCGCCGCCCGCACCCCCCGTGGTAGCTGCGGCTCACCAGGAGGAGGAGGAGGAGGAGGAGGAAGAAGTGGCGGCACCGCCACCGCCGCCTCCCGCACCTCGTGCACCAGCGGCTGCAGCTCACGAGTCACGCGGTTTGGTGTGCAACGCCATGTACGATTTCGAGGCGAGCGAGGACAACGAGCTGGGCTTCGCCGAGGGCGATGTGATTATTCATGTAGACGACAAGATCAGCGATGACTGGTGGAGCGGGACCAACGAGCGAACGGGTGCGCAGGGTCTGTTCCCTGCCAACTATGTTGAACGTGCTTAAGTTAAGTCATATCGTATTGTTAGCAAGGTGCAATCAAAATTAATAAATTAGAGATGAAACCATGGTGGTGAGAGTTGATGTGTGCGGTGTAGAGAACAATGTGGTGTTGTCCAAGCGAGGGTGGAAAGGGGTTCGTTATTGTTCTGTGCTGTACTGTACGGCGTTGTGGGAGGGGGAAGTAGGATGTGTTAGTGAGTACTGTAGGCGAGGTGGATGGGAAGCAAGTCAATGTAGGAGCCGAGTTGAGTTGCGCAGGGTTGATGCGACAGCTGGAATATAGGATATGGTGGGATCAGGCTTGTGTGGTATGCAAACTCGCGAGCAAAGTCGAGGCCAATAATCTCTGGAATTTTCTGCATGATCCATGCAAACCGAAGCCCATACAACAAAGAGTATTATTTTATAAGTTTGTCGTGATGGAAAGAGTCAAGTCAAAGTCAAAGGCCACTCACTCTCTCTGTTCTTGTTGAATTCGAGCAAGACCTCAACATCCACTGCAAACGAGATTTTCAATGTCAGAAGCATAGTCGAGGTGTGTTGACGTTTTACTTGATTGGCGCAAAATAATTGTTTATCTTTTTGACATTCCCGTACAGTGACCGTTACAGCAAGAATGCAAAGACACAAGAGAGAGAGTGTGTGTGTGTGTGTGAGTGTGTGTGAGTGTGTGTATGGGTGTTGCTGAAGCAAACATCATCCGGTCTCCCATAGTTATAATTGTTTAAAACCGTGAAGCAAGAGAGGGAATTAATTGTTTGATCTTTTCCATCCAACACACCGAGGATGGGTGGATTGAATTGTGCTGTGGAATTGTGCGCGGTGGGTCAGCTGCAGACTTTCAATAAACTATGCATGTAGCTGCAGATTTTCGACGTATTGTAGAAGTGAGTTCCAACTGGAAGCGAGAGTGTACCAAGTCTCTTGAATTTAAGTTTTTGTATCGATCGGCGCGATGCAATCAATCTAATCGTGTTTGCCAAACTGAGCTGCCCAAGCGTTCAAAACGAAGAAATGAAAAAAAGACAATTTGGAGGACAGTATTATAATAGGATAGGGGGAAGGGGAAAAAGGGGACGAGGCGAGGCGAGGCGAGTTGGATTTCTTTTTTTTTTGGGTGATTTTTTTTTTCTAATTTCAGTCGAAAAGGGGCACAAGAGCGCGAGAGATGCTGGGCAGTCGATCTTGAGGTCATTCGCCTAACCAAAATGTAGAAATCTTTTTGTGTGTTGTGTTGTGTTCCTTTTCCTCTTTTTCTTTTTTTATTTTTTTTTTATTTTTATTTTTCTTTTCTTTCTCTTTTCTGAGCGTTGACCCCGCGAAACGCAAATCGCACGTCTTTTGCTCGATCTCGATCGGCCAGCCGCGCCCACTGCACTGTGCAACAAAGTGCGCAGCCGAGTGGCAGCACTTGTCTGCTGTTTTAACTGCTGCTGCTGCTTTAACTGCTGCTGGCCTAAGCTGCTTTTCCGCTTGGACCTCGCCTGGCTCACACCCACACACGCTTTGCTTGCGTCGGTCGGTCGGTCGGTCTTTGTCGTTGCGTCGTCGCTTCAGTGTCTCGGTACGCTTTCTGCGCAACCTCGCATTGGCATATTGGCATATTGGCATTGGCGTTGGCATTATTGGCATTCACCGCTGCCACACCAACGCTTTCTCCATCGCGAAATCCATCCTCCTCCTCCTCATCCTCATCCTCATCCTCGTCCTCATCCCATCCCATCCCAGGTCGACGGTAGTCATCTCCTTTTCGTCTCTGTACATCTAGGCTTCCAACTTTGTGTTCCAATAATCCAGCTAGAAGCGTCATCGCACACGCCACGTCGTACGAATCTCTTCACCCTCTCAAATCAACCGGCCAAGCTCATCAACTCTGGATCCGCACGCAGCTTAAGCTTTCTCTGCGTCCTGCCATCATCACCGTACAGCCCCAGTGCGTGGCATGCTTTTCCTAAGCTGATCTCGCCATCAGCGCTGCAGATTCATCGTACCTAGCCTTGCTCTTTTCGTCAAACACACCCCATTTGTGTTTTGCAACCTCGGATCTTTTGCCCAGCACCTCTCTCTGTACCGCATCACACTCATCTACTCCTGCCGCAAGCACGGTCCCACTCCCAATTACTCTCCACCCTCCTATGCGCTTTGACGATCGCTCTTACAGCCAAATCTCCACATCCTGTTCCTTTCAACCTCGTTGCACAACCCCTCCTTCACCTCGCTTCGTCTTGTCCAGCACACCACCAGCATCCAGCTTCGTCTCCAACGCCGCTGGCATCCACCAGCACATCCCTCTTCCTCCCCCCTCCCCCCCTCACCCGTCGTTGTAGCTACCCACCATGTCCGACGCCCAACATACAGGTAGTTCCAACCCCACAGCGTCCAGCTCGGCGCAACGATCACAGCCGCCGCCGCCGTCACACCACCACCACCACCACCACTTGCAACAAACACAGCGTTCCAATACAGCTGAATCAGAAGGTAGCGGCTCTCATCACTCTCAGCCCGACATCAACCACATCTACCATGCTACAGCACAGATCAGTTTAACCAACGACGCTCCGTCTCCGTCTGCATCCCAGCAGCGTTTCTACCGCGCTCCCGTTGCGTCCGGCTCCACTGCATCCATGTCCCAGCCCTCGTCTCGCGCCACTGCTTCTCCCATCAACGATGCACCATCATCATCCCAAGATGGCGCACATCAATCGGCGTTACGTCCCTCTCCCTCCTTTCCCAATGGTATTGGTGCTGATCCCAACTCTTCGCGCAACCGTGCAGACATGGAACGAATCAAGAGCCGCGCCGTCGATCCAGGTTGGAGCTGGGAGAAGGAAAGGGAAAAGTACGAGGCTGCCGGTACCAGTCGCTCCAACAGTACCGAGTCCAGACCAAGCTTGCCCTCGCGTCAGTCTTCGCGTCCAAGTCCGCGTGTCGATACCAGCGGTCCACCAAGAACTTCCGATACCAGCGACTCATCCTACGCTCGTGCCGGCATCTCGTCTCACGTCGCTTCTCCCCAAAGCGCACAGACGCCCGCCAACCCTGTCAACACCACCGCGCCATATGATCGACCAGCACCAACAACCGCAACCCTACCGCCAACATCCGCCACTCCAACCGACCCTCCTCCGTCCAGTCAAGTCAATTCCACACCCCAAAATCAAGTGTCCAAATCACCCCAGCACACCTCTGCAACCGGTTCTGCCTCTTCCAAGCGGCGTGATCAGACTTGCCAGGCGTGTGCAAAGGTCATGACCGGCCAGTTTGTTCGCGCGCTCGGAAGCGTCTACCACCTCGATTGCTTCCGCTGCAACGATTGCAACAAGGTTGTCGCCGCCAAGTTCTTCCCCGCCACCGACGACATGGTCGACTCGGCTGGCACAGGCCGTCTCTTCCCTCTTTGCGAAACCGACTATTTCCGTCGTCTCGACCTCATCTGCGCAAAATGCAATGGCGCCCTTCGAGGCAGTTACATCACCGCCTTGGGTCGCAAGTTTCACGTCGAGCACTTCACTTGCTCCGTCTGCCCCACCGTCTTCGGCCCGCAAGACAGCTACTACGAGCACGACGGTAGCGTCTTTTGCCATTTCCATTACAGCACACGCTTTGCCATCAAGTGTACCGGATGCAAGACCGCCATTCTCAAGCAATTTGTCGAAATCAACCGCAACAACACCGATGAACACTGGCATCCAGAATGCTACATGATTCACAAGTTTTGGAACATCAAGCTTTGCCCCACCGGTTCAACGCCCAAAGATGGTTCTATACCTACGTCCGACGCCGCTGCTGCTGCTGCTGCCGCCGACGCTGTCGAATCCTCGCCTGGTCAAGCAGCGCCTGCCCTCACCGAACCTTCACCTGATGCCACCGAAATCGAGGCTTCCGAAACGCCCTCGAGTCTCAAGCAGAAGCAAAAGCAGATGGAGGAACGCGTCTACCGCATTTGGACCGTTCTTTCCGCCTTTGAAGAGAGCTCGGCAGCGTGCATCTCCGAGATGCTTCGCCATGTCAGTAGCGGCCGATATCTCGGTGGCGTAAGGATGGCGGAAAAGTTTATCCTTCATGTTGAGATCCTCTTCTCAGCAATCGACGATCTCGAGGCCAACTTCCGCAAAGAGGAGGCTAAGGGCATCTCTCACATCCGTGAAGCAAGGTTGCTCTGCAAAAAGATTGTCAATTTCTTCTCCCTTCTCTCAAATACGCAGGAGACCGGTGCGAGGAGGATGGAAATCACGCAGGAGCTCCTTTCGCTCGTCACAGGTCTGGCGCACTATCTCAAGATTCTCATTCGCATCGCTCTTACCGGCGCCCTCAGGCTCGATCGCGAATATGCCAACGAGGAGGCCTTGAACTGGTTCTTGAGCCAGCTCGCTTTCTCAGCCAAGCTAGGTAGCATCACTGCTGACGACAAGCAGGGTACAAAGCCTCCCAACACCAACACCATCGGCCCTGATGGCAGGTGCTACGGTTTCAGGTCGTTGCCCCGATCCACCAGCTCTGGCTCTAGCGAGACGGGCGAAGCCGCCACCGATCTTTGTGTCGCTTGTGGCGCGACGGTTGAGGAAGAGTGTTTGCGCATGGGAATCAACCTCCGATGGCATTCCAACTGCCTCAAATGCGCAACTTGCCAGCGACCGGCCCTTCGCGAAGGCGCTTCGAGCAAGAAACAGCCCGAACCCGTCACCGGTGTTCCTGAACCATTGCCAGCGTCTCAGTTCGGCCTCGATTCGACGCGACGGGGGGCCGACACGGGTGCCATGATGCAAAATGGCCAGCGCCAGGTGTCCGCTTCGTCTTGGTCGCACGCCTGCTACTGCCCTACTTGCACCAACGGCGTCAACTTCCGCACCGGATTCGAGTCAGTCACCAGGCTGGAGCAATATGCATTCCTCCTACGTGTTGCGCTCAACCGCCTCTTTGCGCTGCTGCGCAAGCGTGGCGTCGTTCCGCCTTCGCCACCCGTCACTGCTTCTCGCGTGACCGGTGATCAGAGTGCATCGGGTTCGACCCAAGCCGCCCAAGTCGACGATGGTGAAGAGGTCTCCATGCACGAAGCCTACCGCGACTCGCAAGACATCAAGCGTATGAAATCGGTCAATCTCAACCGCAAGCTCTCCACCAAAGCCAAGGTGCCGCGCATCTCTACGGTGGTAGGCAGTCCTTCCGGTCGCCAGACGCAGACCTCCGATACACAGCGATCCTCTCCATCGGACGCGGGCTTGCAGACCGACAGCAGGCACTCGCCGCGTCACTCCAGCCCAGGTTCTTCACCGAGAGAACCCAGCTCGCCCTTGCATTCTCAGCGCGAAGGAGGATCTTCCCGAGAGCCCTCGCCTTCCCGAGGCGCATCAGCGCCGCAGCAGCCGCGTCACATGCAACAGCAACAGCAGCCACCTCATGTGCAACAGCAGGTTTTCCAGCCCGTGCAGCAGCACTTGCCCTTCGCCCTTCCTGGTGGTCCGAGCATGCCCCATCATCAGCCTCCTCAACTCGGCATCAATGCAGGCCGAGCTGGATCGCCTTCGAATCTGGAGCCCGGCTCCATCATTCCCATTCGACCTGCGTTTGCTCGTCACAATACAGACGTCAAGATCCGCGAAGATGGTCCTATGAGGCAGCCCTCTGGCGATGAGCTGCAACGCGATGGTCGTAGTGAGGATGGCATCACGCTGGCTGACATCCCGCACCTCCTCGAAGCGGAGCAGGCGAGAGAGCAGCACCGTCCCTTGCCCAGCGAAGGCGCTCGCTGCATCTCGGAGCTTTCAGCACTGGAATTGTTTATCGTCAAGCACATGGCTGTGATGATTTTGCAGCAATCTGCGCTCAAGGATCATGTCAACTTGGACGATCTGATCGAGTTCATCGAGACCCGGAAGAACACGTTCTGGGGCAAGATCTTCAAGGGTGGCAAGGACAAGAAGGAGATCAAGAAGAAGGGCGTGTTTGGTATCCCTCTTGAGATCCTCGTCGAGCGTAACGGAGCTGATTCTACTCTGGGTGCCAGCGCAGCTCACCTTCGGGTTCCTTCGTTCATCGATGATGTGATCTCGGCGATGAAGCAGATGGACCTTTCTGTCGAAGGAATCTTCCGCAAAAACGGAAACATCCGTCGGTTGAAGGAGCTTTCGGAAGCGTTGGATCGAGACAGCTCGTCGGTGAATCTACTCGACGACAATCCGGTGCAGCTTGCGGCATTGCTCAAGAAGTTTTTGCGCGAACTTCCGGATCCTCTGATGACGTTCAAGTTGCACAAGCTGTTTGTCATGTCGCAGAAGCTCGAGTCCGAGGCGGAAAGGCGTCGCATTTTGCACATGGTTACCATCTTGTTGCCCAAGGGGCACAGGGATACGATGGAGGTGTTGTTTGCGTTCCTCAAGTGGGTGGCCAGCTTCTCGCACATTGACGAGGAGACGGGAAGCAAGATGGATTTGCCGAATTTGGCGACGGTGATCTGTCCCAACATTTTGTACAGCAAGGGGAGTGATCCGACCAAGGACGAGACGTTCTTGGCCAACCGGGCAGTATCGTACTTGTTGGAGCATCAGGATGAGATCTGGAAGGTGCCGGAGGAGTTGGAGGCGGTTCTGCAGGATAAGGATTTGATGAATGCGTCGGCGGATCTTACGTCGAGGGATATTCTGAAGAAGTGCGAAAAGTATGCTCGGCTGCGGCAACAGCGCGGTGGAGTGGCGATGGGCAGGAATGGTAGTAGTAGTGCAGGGGGGCCGCTGCATTCGGGCGAGCTTCAGAATCGGCATCGAATCGACGTTCATCCGCCCACGACTATGAGGCAGGTTCAACAACGCGAGCATCTACTTCACCAGCAATCACAGCAGCAGCAGCAGTCGCATCGTCAGTATTCGTCGAACGCGTCGCCGATGCGGAACGAGTTTTCGCGCAGCCCTGACAGCTCGATCTCGAGTCCGTGGTCGGCAGGCGCCGTGGCTCCTCACAACCAGTTTGCCAATTCTCCCACGGATCGACAGCAGGCTAAAAATCCGTATGCAAACGCACTGCAGAACGGTGGCCAGATGTATGCAGGTCAGCAGGCGTATTACGCTCAGCAACAGGCTCCGGTCCAGATGATCAACCCGAACCAGAGCCAGAACAGCTTCGGTCAGCCGCAGCAGTTGCAGTATGCACAGCAGCAGCAACAGCAGCAGGGCCAGGATTACGCTGCGTACAGTAGGCCCGCGCCCGCTGGGTTTTATAGGAATGCGAATGGAGTGGAGCAGAATTCCAATTGAGTTACAATGGGGGGGGGAGATACAGAAGAGGGGGGGTTTTTCTATCGACACTTAATCTATTTGATGCCAAGATCGGTTCGACAAGGTGTGTGTGTGTGTGTGTGTGCAGTGTGATAAGCACTTAGTGAGGGGGGGGGGAGGGTCGGTGATTGGGATGGATGTGAATAAAGTTATGCATGTGTCTCCTGTCAGTAGCTGGTCGCGCCACCTTGATGCAGTTTGGGCCGTTCGAGCGGTAGTGCAGACGCTCTTTGTGCAGGATGCATAACGCTTAGACCCACAGCTCGTCTAAATGAAAGAAGCCAAAAATGTGATCCGATGGCTAGGTTCGTGTGAGGTTCTTGTGGTCTTTCGAGATCGTCAGTTCCGCGGAGAGGTAAGAGTTCAGTATAAATGGCGAGCCTACAAGAATCGATTGCAACGATTTTATCCAGGATGTCAACCACCAACACAGGATCTCGAGATGTCGCCGTGAGGGTCTCGCCGAATTCGACACGAATTGCGTTTGGTCAAGGTAACAACGGAACTTCCTCTGCACCCCGGCAGACCATGGCGAACTCCTCGACCAGGATCGGGTCCAGTCCTGATGGTTATGTTACATTCTCAGACCCCGTCATAGACTCGCGCTCGCCGGTTGTGCTTCAAGATCCACCACAGATCGCATCCAAGTACAGCCAGGATGCACCAAGGAGAGCTTCTTGGACACCGACGCAGACCAACCCGCAAGCATCGATCCGAGATCCTTTACGCGAGACTGGCACGCTTCCTGATACGCAAGGAAAACTGCGGTACGGTCCAGGATTCTACATCCCACCGCCGGGATATAGGGCAAGTTCGCTCGAGGTACCAATCAACGAAAGGTTAGACAGGTCCGGTAGGCTTGTAGCTGGGTGCTCGACGAGTTCGACTGTCGCCACGATGGGTCTGGTCGAGAGCCACTCTGACTCCATTAAAATTTCAGAGAGCGGATCCACAGGGCCAAGTATGAAACGACACGGTCCAGTATCGAATCAAAGCCGCGCCTCGATGGCAGCTGTGAGTAGGTCGGGCAGAGAACCTCCGACGGTGATCGGCAAACTCATCATCTGGGCAGTGCTCGCAAGTCTCCTTGCCATAGCGCAGGGGAGCTTGCTGAGCTTGTACGATCCCAGCAAAAGTGGTACTAGTTCAACGTTGAGCTTCTCTGCGATCTTGGTCGAAATTTATGCCGCCTTCGTCGCTGTGACCGGTCTGCTGATAGGCAGCAGTCGCGGAAAAACGCAGACGGGAAGTGCTCGCCTGGCAGCGTTGGAAGGTCTGCCTAGCGCCTGTGGCTTCATGGTTAGCATGGGCGTAGTGTTGCAGCTCATCTCTCTTGTGCTCTACGCCATGCAGGTGATGGACAGGAAAGATAGGATTGGCGTGTTGATCGTTATGATGCTTTGTATTCTCACCACTGTGATGGGCGTCGGTTGGAGTCTGTATCGTCATGGTCACATGTGCGTCGCTGATAGGAAAAGCCGGCGTTCACACAAGTCTACTTCGCGTCGCAAGCCAGCCCCAACGCTCCCCACCACAGGTCGACCACCTTCGCCTTCCAGTTCAGCATCGTCACATAGTGTCTACGTCCCCGACTACGACCTCGACTCGGACATCGATAGCAGCGACTCCAATCCGATTGCAAGACAGCCCCATGCCGATTGGACTGATGAAGTGCTCAGCGGCGTCATTCGAAGTCCTTTGCTGGATTCCAGGAAGACCTCACGATGGTCAGTACCGTACAGTACAGTGTGACAGCAGGTCTGCGCTCTGAAATATGAACTTCCCTCAGCGGACATGATTACGACGAAAGAACTTATAGACTTCAATGCAAGGTGATGCTTCAGAACAATGCTTGTGCGGATGTGTACCAGATTGACGCACGAAACCTTTCTAGGGAGCGAGAGAGAGAGAGAGAGAGAGAGAGAGAGAGAGCGAGAAAGATCCTAAAGAAGAGAGATCCTGCCCAGTACAAGAAGCATGGGCCGAACTGAAACGGCTGCGCACCTTTTCTGACTTTGCATGCTGTGCCGCGCTTTCCTTACGCTGCGCATTTCCTCCGCCGCGCCGAAAAAGGCAAAACAACTGTCAATCATCTTTTTGTCACCACGCAACGCCTTTGTGATACTCGCGCACCGCACAAAAAAGGCGGATCAAGCAGCCGCCTGGTGCTCGATCCGCTCCATCCGTGTAGTGACCTGACTAGGCATGAGAGCACAATGGAGCTGAACGTTTCTATCCGACGCAACTGCTTTTCGAATATAAGAACCCTCGGAAAGAGCCGCGCCCAGGTTCGCTTCTTCCCCTGACCGCATCACCGACACAACAGAAAGAGGTTGATGGTCTTGCTCAACATGACATCGGAATCGTCTACCTCGGAAACCCTCAAGCCGCTAGTATGCATCCTTGATCAGGGCACCAACTTGGAAGGATGGTTGACCATGCATCCTTCCAACCGTCTCGGGACTCCAGCTGCGTTCAACAACGGAAGACGAGCTGACCCACTATGGATCCTAGCCGTCAGTTCACTCAACCAGGTTGCTGAGCTGGCCGATGTCACTTCTGATGCAGTCTTCAAACAAGCTCTCACGTTGACGCACAAGAAAGCCGACGAGGTGCTGAAAATACAGGGCGACGATGAAATCCCTGTCCGCGCCACTGGCAGGACGGCAGCAAAAAGCAAGAAACAGTGTAGGACCGAAGTACAGGAAGGATTTCATAACGACATCATGCAAATGGCCGTCGAGCATCCGCTGTGGGACCAGGGAAAGTGGACGATGCTGGTAAAAGTGCAGGACATCGATCGCGTTTTTGGACTGCTGGCCAAAAGTCTCGCTTCAGGAGAGCTCAAGAAGCATGGTGGTATCGTCGCTTTGCGTGCACGCATGCTGCCTTTCTCTGAAAATACTTATGACATTCACGCAAGTGGCTCAAAGCGTAAGAAGAATCTCTCTGGCCGTCGGAGCACTTCACGCTCTTCCGCATCCGCACGACATGTCAACGATATGCCTCTCGGGATCGATGTCGTTTTCAGAAACGTCTGGAACTCTTCTGTAGCTCGAAAAGTACTACAGGTTGTCGCTGAGGTTAGTGGCCGAATGGCTTCGTTCTGCAAGTCAAGCCTCTATTCTCGATTGGATATCAGCAGCAACCATCCGCTCGGCATCCATGCTGGGCTCTATTCCTCCAAAACGATGGCGACGCCTGCTGATGCGAAGCGTTGGGTCGACAAGCACCATGTCGCCGACTCGGCGGTGAGGGGATCGTCGCCGAACAGTGAAGCTGAGACGGCTTTGACAGGTCTCCATTCGACCTCACCGCCTACTTCTCCATCTTTCGCACAGGACCCCCACCTGATCGAACCTAAAAGTGTCAAAAGGGACCACGAACCTGATGCAAAAGAGCCCACCGAAGCAGCCCAGGGAGAGCCAGCAAGCAAGAAAGCTCGTGGGGAGGACGATGGCATGACTAAGGGTGGTGCAAGCGAGACCAAGAAAGAGATTGCTGTTGGCATCAGCCAGGAAAGTCAGCTCGGAACACAAGATACGCATGACGAGCTGATGCTTCCTGTTCGCCCAACTGAAAGGCCATTCCCGGCTACAGGACAAGCTAGCAAGCGGACAGACCCCGAGCCGATCTCCAAGACGTCAAACCAGGCTCAAATTGAAAGCGTCGTGGACGAGTCGCAAACTCAGATCGAACCTGATGTGATTCAAGTGGAGGAGATGTCTGCTTCAGCAAGACAGCCTGTCGAGACCGTCCAGGCTGCCGACCTGCAAGCGAGCATCGAGAAGCCGGTGCCAAGGGGAGAAACGATGGAACATGGGTCGCATGCTCAAGGAGATCAGCTCGCACACACCGTCTCGGGGCAGCATGAGCATGTGGCACAAATGTCATTCAGCGAGGAAGACAAAGGAAAAGACGAGGCTGGGAACAAAGTCGAAACGAGCCAAGTCGACTTGGAGGAGAAGGGATCAGCAGGAGGTGATGTGACTTCAAAAGATGTTTTGTCTGTTCAAAGTGCAGCGTACGCCACTTTGGACACTGCATTAGGCGACAAAAAGTCAAGCACGGATAAGGTTACAGAGGAGACACGAAACGCAGCTGCAGATCTGCTCGGGCAAACACTCGTGGTGCCACTCAAGCAGGAAGCTTTTGAAGCGGTTGACAAGGTCGCCGCTGTCGAACATCGCACCAACGACGGTAAGCCTTGGCACGATGCCGGTAGGTCTGCCAAGCAATCGATGTTGGTGCCAAGCGAGAATATCGAGACAGCCGCCAAGCAGGTGAGCAAAATCACTGCAGCTCAGATTTGAGAAGGTGTAACGACAATGGTCGAGGCCACTGAGGCGCGAAGTAGCACTGCCGTCTCGACGACTGAGACACAAAGTGCTCCGCAGGAAGGTCAACAAGCTCGAGATCCAGGTCTCGAGAACCGCATGGATCAGCCGGATTCGCAACACGATGTAGCCGAACTGTCTCTGGACGATGTGATTGTGTAAGGAGCAGCTGCAGGTTGCTCAAGTGGTTCAGCCACGTCTGTCAACGACAAGTAGCGCTCAATCGAGTTGTAGCGAAACTCTGTTGCGATGCTCCCTTTCCTGTCAATTCAATCGCCGTGCATTGCCAGACAAGCTAAGTTGGTCACCAAGACAACTTCGACCCCGATGCCTTTGAGCAAATCAAGTTCAAGTCGATGCAGATATACGAGCAACTGTACTGTACCTGTATGCAGTGTGACTCTTTGTTGATGCTAGGTCGCACGCGGGAGGCGCTGAGCTAGAAGTTGGTTGACAAAGGCGGACTGTCAATTTAGCGCGTGCGTGTTCTTTTCTCTACAAACGCTCCTACAGTGCTGTCCTTCCTGTATCCCACGCGGGGAGAAGGAAACAATAATTGAGGAAGAAAAAAAAAATGAAAAAAGTAGAAGCAAGCAAGCAAGCAAGCGTGACTTGCCACTAGTAGTGGCTGGCCATTGTTGGTTCTCGCCAAACTTTCCAACTGCTATGCACTCTCGAACGGCAGTCGCATTGTGTTGCCTCGGGACGGTACGTCAGGGTCAAGAAAGGAAGGAGCTGGTGACAACGGTGGTGACAATGGCAATCGAAGGACATTGTGCGCTTAGGCGGTAAAGTGGTTCGAACGAGTGATTAGTGAACTGTGTATGGAAGCCAACATACGGTAAAGTGCAGTATCACTTGCGTATATTGGTCCGTGCCGTGGAACAGAGGCAGTCAAGTAGTGCATCAAGATCAACAGAAAATGCTCCTCTTTTTTCTTTTTTCTTTTTTTATCCGCCTCGTCCCGCTTGCCGGGTAAGTGCAGCAGCAGCAGCAGCAGCAGCAGCAGCAGCTCGAGAACAGGGTCCTTGATGCACCTTCCACCAACCTGATCGTACTCTACTGCACTGCATTCTCAGAAAGCGGATGAGCTCAAGTCAGCATGTAGTTCGCAGTGGCTGGCCTTTGGCCACCGAACCGAAGCAAGGCTTCAATGTACTATACGATCGCTGTGCTGTACTGTACTTTAGTTGTCGATGCCGTTTGCCGCATATATACCCTCAACTTGTGCCTTCGATGCGCTTTCCTTCCGCTTGACAGATAGCCGCCGAGAAAGGCAAACCATCCCCCATCAGCGCTTCTTGTCTGACTTTGTCTGCTCATCATGGCTGTCTCCGCCACCGTCAACAAGCATGCGTCCACCCCAAACGAAGTGCCCGTCCTCGACCGACGCAACGATGCCCTACCGGTCGCTCCCGCTCAAGCGTCTACGCCGCGTCCGCCCGCTCGTATCATCGTTCTCTGCGACGGCACAGCACAACAACGTAACTGGGTGAAAACCTCGCTCGAAGCTAACACCGGCGGCAACCAAGGATTCGTTGGATCCATCGTGAATCAGATGTACCCTTCTGGCAAGAAGGACTGCAATAAGAGGCGTTCGGTGCTCGAGGCGAATCTGAAGAAGAAGAAGCCGATCGCACATGCATCCGACGCCGCCGAGTCAGGCGACTTTTTCACCAACGTCGCTTTGCTCGCCAAAGTCTTGCAAGGCAGCGGTCTGGCCGAACCGAAACCGGACGCGGATAACACCAACAAGTCTACGTCCTCGGAACAAGACGTTATGGAACAGATCGTCTTCTACCAGTCCGGAGTCGGCACCACTACAGGCTGGGCGCAGAACATCTACGATCGAGGTACTGGCGATAGTCTGGGAGCCAAAGTTGCCGAAGCGTACGGGTTCATCTCGGACAACTACCAGAAGGGAGATGAATTGTTCCTGTTCGGTTTCTCGCGAGGCGCTTATACTGCCAGATGCATCTCGGGTCTGATCCATTGGTGCGGAATCCTGACCAAGGTCGAAATGACGCACTTTGCCGATATCTGGGCCGCCTACCAGAGTCGAGATCCCGACCAAATCTCCACCGAACGCAGAGCAGCCAACATCCTCCACGAAGTCACACACAAATACCCAAGTGCGGACAGCGAGAAGACCGCCACAGCAGCATACGAGGCGAATCTTCGCGACAACTCAAGCCTCAAAGACAACGACCGCAGTGCATTGATGGAGCTGAGAAGGCAGGAGTGCACGAGGAGATCGAACAAGGTCGTTCCACCCTTGATCAAGGTTGTCGGCGTTTGGGATACGGTGGCAGCTTTGGGTTACCCTGGGTTCTTCGAGAGTAGTATCTCGTTCAAGTTCTTCGATTTCTACGACCCGGGTTTGGGAGCCAACATTGAGTTTGCGTTCCATGCGTTGAGCTTGGAAGAGGACAGGAAGGATTTCTTGCCGACTCTGTGGTATCAGCCGAAAGACACCCGAGCGGATGGTGCGAATCGGACGGGCGACGGAACGGGATCTAAGAAGGAGTTCCAGAAGAGCAACCAGGTGCTCAAGCAATGCTGGTTCCAGGGAGTTCACACCGACGTGGGTGGAGGATACCAGTACCATGGTCTGTCGGACATTGCGCTCATCTGGATGGTGTCGCAGCTTGTCGATGAACAGATCCTTCCCGATCAAACCAAAACCACCAGACCGTTGCTCAATATTGACATCAATTTGCTCCAAACTGTGCTGGATCGACGTCGCGAATGGGCGCAACAGATCCCGCATCGATCTCGACTTTCGCTCAACTTCCAAAAGACTCGCACCGTCCATCCGTGTGGTGGAAACTTTTTCCCTCATCGAAGGATGTGGGCCGACTTGGCAGCGACGGGACTGACGAACGAATCGATCCATCCTTCGGTTCCGCGCGGTGGTCGTATTACGCGCGACCATCCTGTGTTCAACTTTGTGCGCAAAAATGATCCGCAGTGGTTGGACAGAGTTTGGACGGATGCAGAGGAGGATTTGGACAAGTCGTTGCGTCCGACCGAGAAGCTTTTGCGATGGACTCAACGTGGGCCGTATCCGTGGGTGCCTCCGGTGGGTGATCCATCCAAGAACCCTACTACTGTTCCGGATGTGATCAGCGGTGGGTGGAATATCCCCGAATATGCTAGCTTGGACGTTAGGAATGCGGTGTTCGATGTTGCTGTCAAGGCGGAATCGGGCGATGTTGATGAAGGTCGTGAGGGACACTATGATTCGACTGGTGGTCGTTTGGATCACCTGGGCGATGGTGATGGTGATGTGGATGACCAAGCTGTCGATGGATGGGGTTCACTCGACTCGGACACCACTCAGAACTCAGGTCTGCGCGGAGCTGCACCCCCACCCATAACAAACAGCACCACAATGCCAGCACCAACTTGGCCCATCATCCCGTCATACGAACTCGGGGAAAACCCAGTCAATCCGGAAACTCACCCAACGCTCCACTCGGTCTGGCCCGTCCTGTACTCGACTGCGTCGATCCCATTCTGTGTGATCGTCGACGTCCTCAACCGTCGTCTTGTGTCTCGGACTTATCTTCACCAGACGTTTTTGCAAAGCTGGGTGTGGAAGTTCGGAGACAAGCTCGGCGGTTATTCGGACCAAGACAAGCTTCGTGCGCTGACCGCCGGTATCCCACGCAAGTCCAAGAGGCCCAACATGCCCAAAAAGGTGATGAGAAGGGTACCGTACGTCATCCCCAAAGCGGATCTCGAGGCGAGGGAGGCTAGTTTGTAATCTCCCCGAACTTCCAACCGGTTTGGATAGTTTTGTGCCCGCAACCGGAATTCGTCGATAACTTACCTGTCATGCTTCCCGATCAAGTCACACACACTCTCTCTCTTTTGCGTACAGATCACACACTCTCTCCCTCACATTCTTTTTCTTTTGCAATGGAAACGGAAAGCTCTCTCTTTCATTTTCCCTTTGAGATCCAAACGAAAACACCGTTTGCGACTCTGCTGTCGACTGAAATGGCAATGACCAATGTCCACCTTGGTTAGAGATCGCGGTCGACCACATCATCATCATCATCATCATCATCATCGTCGTCATCGTCATCGTCATCCATATCTGGGTGTTCTTCTGCTTGATGACCAATCTCCTCCTCAGCACTCTCCTCTGTGTCGGAGAGTTCGAACTCGTCACTGTGGACACTTGCGACATCTGAATGCTGATCTTCCCCTTCCTCATCGTCGTCGTCGTCGTCCTCCTCCTCCGCTTCTGCTTCACTTTCACCTTGATCGTCGTCGTTGAAAGAGATGAAATCGAGTTGCTGTGTAAACGCCTTTGCCTTTCTCCTCTTTGTGGAACGACTCACATTTCGATTTGCAAAATTGAGCTCTCCACCCGCATCTTCCTCCGCATCCTCATCGTCGTCGTCGTCGTGCGGGAGCAATTGGGCATCGTCTAGTTCGGTCTGCATAAGCGGTCGCTTTCTTTTCCCCCGCACCCCCTCCCCCTCCTCCTCCTGCGCTGCGGCTGCGGCTGCGGCATCATCGCGCATAAACAAATCTGCATCTTGCAACGCCTCCCCCTCCCCCTCCCCACCTTCGTCCACAGCTCCGCCTTGCTTCCTCTCCTCACCAACATCAGTCGCCCGGATGATATGCACAAGCTTACACCCCTTCCTCTCGCACTTGCCCGCCTCGACAAAATCGGGACACTCATACGTATGCCTCTCCTTACACGCTCTCCCGCTTTCGCACCATCCAAACTCGCTGAACTCGCGACAAATCCTACCCGGCACTGCGACCTCATCGGAATGCGTGTACAGACACTGATTGCCATTCCTACAGTTTCGCGTGCGCAGGTAATGCACGCAATGCGGCACCCTCTCTGGCCTCACCGTATGCGACAGTGGACACGTGCCCTTCGGCAATGTACAACCACCAGGTCGGAGCACCTTGGTACATAGCGCGATCTTGGTCGCGTCGTGCACATACGGACACGACAGCCCGCGCTTGCACTGCCCAGTCTTGTTGAAAAACGTACAAAGCGTCCGAGCCTTTTGGACGTCGGTTTTGCGCGAGCGCGAAGCAGCAGCGCCATTGCGTGTGGCTTGGATCGCCGAGATCTGGCCGACCATCTTGTCGAGTCGGCCCATCTTGGCAGCGGCTTGGCGTTGTGCGCGTCGTTTGGCGAGGAGATCCGCCGAGATGAGGTTGCCGCGCTTGGTGCGGATGTAGTCTTGGCCGTTGATCGAGGTCTTGAGCGGCACAGCTGAGGTAGGGGCGGTATTGGAGGAGGAGGAGGTCGAGGGTTGATCGGGTGCAGCATCCGAGGCCGAGGGTTGGACCGCTTTCTTGACCAATTTGGTGCCCGATGGATCGAACTCGAACACCACGCCGTCGATCACCACTTCACCCATGTTGTCTCCTCTTCGGACGGAAGAAGAGGATTTGCTGGATTTGCCGCGTTTTGATTTGTTAGCAGTAGCCGAAGAGGAGGAGGCGGCTTTGGCTTGCGCTTTGGCTTTGCGGGTAGCCTCGAGCGCTGCTAGGCGGGCAGGTTCGGTGCGCTGGAACGTAGATGTGCTGACCAGTGACATGTTGTGGGTTGACTTGCGTTTGATCCACCCATCCGTGGGTTTGGCGGAAGCCGAGCCAGTGTTGTTTGTGTCGGTCGAAGTTGCGCCTTCTTTGTCCGGTTTGATGTCGTCTGTGGAAGAGCTGCTTGACGCTGGTTTCGAGCTAGATTCGTTGAGGATCAGGGTACGATTACGGATGGGAGCAACTGCTGCACCTCGTCCTCTACCTCTTCCAGTTGTGGACGGTGCATGGTATCCGCCTCGAGCACTGCTATAGCCGCCACGGAAGGATGATGTAGCTGCTGACGGATAGTATCCGCGACCTCGCGAAGGATAGCCAGAGGCATAGGGCGAGTATGATGGCTGATGATGGTGCTGCTGCTTATGTATCTGGATGGCACCTGAGAGTTTTGCGATCTCGGCCTTGAGTTTCTCTTCTTCACTCATCGACGCCATGGTAGCAGCGCCAGGAGGCGAAAGTGTGCTTGACAAGGTAGGGTGAATGGTTTGGGAAGAACGCCAACGTGACTTGATATGGTGCTTGCAAGGTCAAACTTGGATGGTCGTGAGAGAGAAAGAGTGCTTCCTTGAAGGTTGAATCGCAATCGAAACTGAGCCAAGCTTGAGCTAGCTATGTGAGCTGGGGACGGCTTTAAGGAAACGTCGTGAATGCGGAAGCTGTCGAACGAAACACCAACACAAATTCACCGAGGCCTATCCGAATTCCGCGCTTTGGGCCCCTCCACACACACAAAAGGAACGCGACTCAGCTTTTTCGTTCAAGCGAGGAGCCACTTCATCAAATCAGAGAGCACCACTAAACAGAAGGCAACTGACTGACAAAAAAAAAAAAAAAAGGACACCAAAAGATGGTCTTGAAATCAGGCCCAAAAGAATAAAAGCTTGTGGAGACTGCATGAGTCGAACACGCGACCTTTCGCAAATTAGACAGTGCTAAGCGAACGCTCTACCAACTGAGCTAAACCCCCAACCTGTCAAACAGCAAAAATATAGTAGTTAGAATCTCATTTCACGTAATGCATGTTGCCGTATACATGCAAGAAGAGTACGCTCCCGACCTCTGCACGTCAAAACGAGTTTCAGTATCGGGGAGGGGACCTCGCAAAGGCCACTGTTTTGACCTTGCCAAGCATTCACGTTTGCAGCTTGATGTGAGCAGACAGGGGCGCGGGATGTTGCGATTTGCGCTAGGATTGAGTTGCAGGATCAGCCAAGATGGCGCAATCTGTAAGTCTGCGACGAGCCCGTTCAGCGCCGCCATGATTCCGCAGCAGGCATACTTGACTTTCCTATGCTCAAACCTCTGAACAATCGCATGTACAGTATGCCGCATACTGCGATTCCATGATCCTCGAACACCAAGACCATCTGGCCTAATGTCGTTTGGAAATCAAAATGTCAGGATCCGCGTGGGCAGGTCACGCATGAAATGCACGGCTCAACCCAAACGCACGTCGGAAGAGCCAGCTCCGCCATTATTATTTAATTGATTCCTTTTTTGCCTTCGACTTGATAAATCCATCAACCAATTGCATTGCCGGTCACTGATCACTTGTTACAGTCATCGGCTAGTCCGATTCTTGAATGCAATCAACAGGCGAATGCGAGACGGCTGAACCGTGATGTGACTCAGACCTTTGAGCCCTGTCTCATTCCACCGAAGATTGCTAGCGACAACTCAGGAGGTCAAGTAATGAGCACCTTGCCTTCTGACCACCATCATCACCTGCAAGCTTAAAACCTCAAGGCATGTCGTCCACCAAGTCGTATGACATGCTGCCGAGCTATTCTGCGCCTGCGCCATCCAGTCGCAAGCCTCGCTCGCTTTCAACTTTGCGTTCGGCCTTCCTCTCCCTTCTCGGCCTCGTCACCCTTGTTTCCTACTTGGGCGCTTTCACTACCCTTAGCGGAACCGAGCACCACGTCTACCAGCCTTCAGCTCATCCTGTCATTCAAGCTGTCTTTTCTGCTTCGCTCGACAAATGCAATGCCATCTCGGCACCCGTCGGGCCTCCCGTCGACTTCCACAAGCGCACCCGTTCGGATCGCGCCGAACCCGATCTTCAAGATGTCATCATCCGCAATGCAACCCTCTGGACAGGTAACAATCACGGCGCCGAGGTCTTGCACGAGCGCGATGTGTTGCTTTCGCAGGGCATCATCAAGTCCATCGCTGAGACCAAGCACAACAAGTTCAAGGCGGCAAACCATGCCAAGATTATCGATGCCAATGGCAAATGGGTGACTCCCGGCCTGGTAGACATGCACGTTCATCTCTCGGTTGGTGCTATCCCCACCCTCCCTGCTCACGATGACGTCAACAGCATCGGCAAGAACACCAATCCCTACCTCCGCACCGTCGACGCCATGAATCAACACGACGTCTCTTTCCGCAGATCCATCGCTGGCGGTGTCACCACCGGACTTGTTCTTCCTGGTTCCGCCAACTCGATGGGTGGGCAGGCTTTCCCCATCAAGTATCGCCAGCCCTCCTCCCATCTCCCGCAAGATCGTCTCATCGAGCCACCCACCTCCCTCGCTCGCCTCGGTCAAGGTCAAGGTTCCCACCCTGCTCTGACTCTGGCAGAACAACTAGAAACTGGAATGCTCAGGAATGACAGCAGCTCAAGCTGGAGGTACATGAAGATGGCCTGCGGTGAGAATGCACGCAGGGTGTACAAGATGACTCGATTCGACGAAGCTTGGGATTTCCGTCGCACCTTTAACGCCGCCAAACAACTCAAGCAGAAGCAGGATGCCTTCTGCGAGTCCGCTCGATCTTTCTCGTCTCTTCACGGGGCTCATGCTGCTCCTGCTACTCTGGCCGACGCCGAATTCCCCGACGATCTCGAGCTCGAGGCCCTCGTGGCGCTTCTCCGCGGCAAGGTCAAGCTCAACACTCATTGCTACACCCAGGTCGACTTTGAGGCCTTCATTCGTCACTCAAACGAGTTCCAGTTCCCCGTAGCCGCATTCCATCACGCGCACGAATCCTACCTCGTCCCTGACCTCCTCAAGCAGACCTACGGAAACGTCACTCCCGCCATCGCTATCTTTAGTACCAACGCAAACTACAAGCTTGAGTCTTACTTTGGCACACCCTTCACTGGCGCCATTCTTTCGTCCTACAACATTACCCCAATCTACAAGTCGGACCACCCAGTGACGGATTCTAGGAGGATCTTGAACCAGGCAGCACAGGCGCACCACTTCGGCTTGGAGGAAAGGGAGGCAATGCGAAGTGTCATTAGTGCTCCTGCCGAAAGGTTGGGTTTGGATCACAGGTTGGGATACGTCAGGCCAGGTTGGGATGCCGATTTGGTGGTTTGGAACACTCATCCGCTCAGGATTGGAGCCACACCTGTCGAGGTGGTCGTCGATGGTGTCCCGCAGCTGGGTCCTCATGCAGCTGTACCCGCTCCCAGTTTGCCGAAGGAGGAGCAAGAGGCCGTAAAGACTCCCGATACTCCCGCTCCAAGCGCACCCAGGATCGGAAACTGGACCGAGGAGATCAAGCAAGTCAAGAAGAGCTACGATGAGATCATCACTTTCGAAAAGCTAGCTTTCCCCAGTGCCAAAGAGGCCGATTCAAAGTGCACTGTCTTCTCCAATGTTGCACAGAGGTACTTCCGCGCCCAGAAAGCTGGCATTGCATCGACCAGCTTCGGTCCGCGTAGTGGCAAAGTCGTGGTGGAGAATGGAAAGGTGATTTGCAGCGGTGAAGCCTGCACTTCTTCTTGCTCCAACGTCATCGATGTCGATGGTGGTGTCATTCTTCCTGGTCTTACTTCATACGGCTCCAATCTTGGCCTAACAGACATCGTCTCGGAAGCCGAGGCGTCCGACGGTTACACGGTGGACCCAGTCTCGGCGGACAATGCGATCATCGAAACTGCCCAGTATCTCAAGTCCTGGCCTCTGGCTCGAGCTGTAGATGGACTTCAGTTTGGCGGACACGATCTCATCCGTGCTCGCGCTTCGGGTGTCACCAAAGCGATCGTGTTCCCCCAGAGCGATACCTTCTTCAGCGGTATCTCGGTCAAGTTCGACACAGGCGCAAAGACGGTCCTCTCCCCTGGAGCTGTGGAGGAGGAGCATGTTGCGATGCACGTTACCCTCTTGCACAACGGTCGCGGTGGACCGAGCAATTCCGAGCAGATCGGATTGCTACGTCAGCTTCTGACTGCTGGCCAGGAGGAAGATGTCACGAGCGCACAGAACGGTAACTCACGTAGCCTTTGGAACAAAGTTGCTTCCGGAGAGCTCCCGCTCGTCGTCACGGCTTTGCGTGCCGATCACATCTCGCAAGTCCTACGCCTGCACGACTCGTTCCCTCAAGTCAAACTTGTCATCAGCGGTGCTGCTGAAGGTCACCTTGTCGCGGACGAACTGGCAAAGCGAAACGTAGGAGTGCTTCTGATCCCACAGACTTGGCCTCGAACTTTCGACGAACTCCGTGGTTTGCCAGGTCCACCACTTACCCAACAAACCACCCTCTCAACCCTCATCAACGCCGGCGTCAAGGTCGCTCTCAAGATCGAAGAAGCGTGGATGGCAAGCAACCTCCTCTGGGACGCCACCAGGGCCGCTTTGGAAACAGACGGGCTGCTCGACCGAAACAAGATCGTAGAATTGATTTCTACCGGTCTAGACGATCTTTTGGACATTGAGGCGGAGATGGATGATGATGACGAGCTTGTAGTTTACGATAGGGATCCGTTCGAGTATGGGTCCAAGGTCATCGCCATCCACTCCAAGGCCGGAGTCGAGATGGTCACGGTTTAGAACAAGTAAGATTCAGTTTGGCACCACAGACACTCACGATGGATGGAGTCAATCTCTTTGCAAGCGATGTAATACAGTGACTAACTTAAGTGCGATTTTCTATTGACCATATGCCCAATCCATGAACATCTTAGCCTTTGGAAAAGTGACGTTAAAGATGGGATGGGTAGGATTAAGCTTATTGCTCGGCAATTGTTGACCTTTATCGCTGGTGGCTTCAACAACCAGCTCGTCGCGTGCGGACAAGGTCCAAGCGAGCATGGTGGAGTAGACAGCCTTGTTCCACTCACTACCACCATCATTAGCGTTGACTTGCTTGAAGTGATCAAGCAAGACCGATTTGGTTTGCGGGCTGAGTCGCACCGAGTGCTGGGCGAGGCTGAGACCGGAGAGGTTGTAGCACGTGTGGTAAGCGTCTGGCCGTTTGCCTGGTTTATCGCGTAGTCCACCTCCTTCGGCTGTGCGCCGTTGTGCGGCGATCAGGATGTATTCCTGCAGTCCGACGCGATCGAACAGCGTGAGCGGTGACAGGTCCGCGTCCGTCTCGTCCTCGCTATCGCAGCTGCCGCTTAGGGTGGACTCGGTCTTCCAAGAGCCGTTGCCGCTGCTGGGGCTCTCGGCAGAGGGGGCTAACACGACTGGGATCGGAGGCGCGGTGAGCATGCCATTCCAGTCCTCGAAGATGGGTGGTGCAGTGGTTTGGCGCGCTTCGTTGAAGAGATGAGCTTCAATCATGGCTGATAGCACGGTGAAAAGGCCGCCGCCAGAGAACCAGCCATAGCATCCGTCGACGAGCTTGTTGGTACGTCCGCGGAACCCGCATCCTTCGAATGGGATTCCCTGTTGAGCGGTCGCCCAGCGGATCAGCGCGTCTTGGTTGAGGGTTGCCGTCGATGGCATGGAGAATTGTGTTGCGGAAGGGAGAGACGCCGTGGTTGCGGTGAGAGACGAGTCGAGCAAAGTGAGAGCGAGGTGGCTTGCTGCTGCGCAATAAGTGTAACCCCCGTGCGCTTCGCCAAGTGGAGGACGAGCCAGGTCTTCAGATACTAGAGCAATTCCTTGGGATGCCTCGCTGCCTTCTTGATATGTGGGTTGACTTGCAGCAGCGATGCCGCCCTCGTACGTCTGGCAGCTGGCGATGAAAGGTGCCATGCCGTTCAATAGCGTCGGAGTGGAGATGCCGAGCATGGTGGTGATGCAGATGACACAGTAGCCAGCCCTTACGTCAACTTCTCCATTGACATGGACGAGGAAGCTTCCATCGGGTTGCTTGAGGCTCTCGATCCAGCTGTACATCTTCTTGCGGTCGATTGCATCCCATCCTCCGCATCCGATTTCAACTGACTTGCCATCTGCCACGTCCTCAGCTGTAGGAGCCGGACCAGGCCCACCAATAATAGCGAGGGCCGATATGGCGGCATAAGTGGCCATCAGATGAGCAATCTGGTCGGGTCCGCCGCCAAAGCCACCTGTGGCTTCATTCTGGAAGGACAGCAGAGTCGCGATGGCTCTCGCCCTGCCCTTTGCATCCAACGACACCGAAAGGAGATCGTACGAGTGCAAGATCCAGTACAGAAGCCATGATCGGTTGGTGTCGAAAGCAGTGTATGCACCGGGCAGCGGATCGAGCAGCTTGGTCAGAAAGTTGACATGTGCTTGTCGTTCTAGAAGAAGATCTGGTTTTGGGCTCGTCTTTTGTTGCGCCCGCTGTTGCTGTTGCTCGGCTTCAGAAAGCCATGGGTTGATCAGTGGGTCTTTCTTTCCGGGAGCTTGCTTGGAGAAGTGGAATCTTGAAGGACGTAACTGCGAGAAGAGCTCATTGATGGCTTGTTCGGTGTCCACCTGGTCATCCGAGGTTTGAGTGAAGACATTGTCGAGAGGTTGAGGCCAGGCTGCTGCCTTGATCGCAGGCATCGCGTCGAAAGAGAACTGCTTCGATTCCGCCTAGCAGATCGAAAGATGCGTGGATTGAGTATCGGAGGTTGCCGAAGCGATCGCAAGGGGATAGGTAGGGGAGGACAATTTGGTCTTGGCCAAAGCTTTATACTTCTTGTCACCTCTTCAGATCCCAACAGCTTGATTGTAAAGCATGCGCGGTGCCTCTGCCCACACGCCACATCACCAGGAGGGGGAAGACGAGCTTGTCGGCGCTGTCTGGTTGTCCCCGTGAATCGAACAAAAGGAAAGATGCATCTAGAGTGAGTGATTCAGACGTCCCTTTGACCTTCTCGTCGGCCAAGCCGCAAATGTCACACGCCTTGCATGAGGATCAACAAAGGGGAGTGGAGGCTCCTTCGCAATCGGTTCAGGCCCGATTAGCAGATCTAAGAGTGACGGACTTTTTGTTTTCCGGATCACGCCGGCTACAGCCCGAGAAAAGAAAAAAAAAAAAAAAAAAAAAAAAAAACACACACACACACACACACGCACACGGAATTTTAGAGCTCGAACCGAAGACATGAAGAAAAATAAACGTGCCTCCACCAGCAAAGGTCGCATGCTTTCATGTCGTCATTTACCTCGTTCAAGTCCACCATCATTCTCAACATCGTCGGCCAGTTCCGTGCCTGATTCTGTGGCAGAAGAACAGAACGGCCTGGGAGGAGCATCAAGCAACGTGGGCTGAACGCCGAGCGAATCAAAGACGCATCGCGTCTGAACTGCTTGCGTGCTACGTGCTTCGATCATGCTGCCGTCCAAGCCGCAAAACATCAAGACGGTCCTTGTCACCGCAACGTCGGTCTATGCGGCAGGTTGGGGTCTGTACTATCTCGCACAAGAGACTATCCGAAGGCGCGAGCTGGCATCACGCAAACGCAAGTACCCTCTACGAGCGCCACTGCTTCCGCCCCATGCCATCTCTTCTGGCGTACGTGTGGCCGAACGCGTCGGCGTCCTAGCTCACTCGAACTCGAAGGGAGCAGCAAGAGCGAGTATCGATAAGGAAAAGGCGAAGGCGACGCTCAAGAAGCAAGATCTGGATGCAAGTGACGAAGATACAGATCCAGAAGCACTGCCTGCATCTTCCGCGCGGGGTCAGTCTTGGTACGGCGGCGCTACTGACACCGAAGTGTCGAGGATCCACAGCCGTTTCTCTTCACTAAAAGTGCTGGGAAGATATGCCAACGTTGTTCCGGAGTGGCGCGAGCAGGGTGCTTGGGAATGGGTCTTCTGGAAGCTTTTCTATAGCGTATTCTACAAGCCACGCATCTGGTGGGATGGTGGGCTCAAGGCTGACAAGAAGACAGAAGCTGGGCGTCAAATGATCGAGATGCTGCTTCCGGTAGAAAGGATCAAATGGAACGAACTCTTTTCCCCCTCTGCGTCAGGTTCGGCGAAAGGGTCGCGAAGCAATGTGCCTGTTGTCCGAGATGCGAAGCAATCTTCGTTTACATGGATCGGACAGTCGACTTGTCTCATTCAACTGGACGGCATTACCATCCTCACAGACCCTGTCTTTGGAGAGCAACCTGTGGCGAGCTTGTTCAGCCCGACGAGAATGAGGCCAATGCCTTGCACTATTCAAGAGCTTATCGCCAATGCATCGATCGATGTGGTTCTCCTCACACACAATCACTTTGATCACCTCGACATTGATGTTCTTCCGCTCATTCCAAAGCACACCACTTTCATCGTACCTGTGGGCCTCACCAAGCTTTTGACTCAGTATGGCCTTGCGGCGGACCAGATCGTGGAGCTCGACTGGTGGCAACAAAGTCGATTGCCAATGACGATCCGCGTCGCATGCGGCGGCAGAAAGTCGGGTGCCGGCTTCACAGAACGCGAGCGTTGCTTCGATGTGACGGCTGTACCTGCTAGCCACTGGAGCGCGAGGACGCCCCTTGATACCAACACCACATTATGGAACTCGTATGCTATCCGGGTGTATTCCGAAGACAATGATGCGTCCGGTGCGCGGCGATCGCCGAGTCCCAGCGGTGGTCCTGAAGCGCGCTCGCTCTTCTTTTGTGGAGACACCGGATACTCTCCGTCGCTGTTTACCGCGATCGGACGGGCGTTAGGTCCCTTTGATATGGCGTGCCTTCCGATCGGATCCTACGAGCCAAGATGGCACATGCAGATCCAACACATGCATGTCACCGAGTCAGTCCAAGTGACGCGCGACATTGGCAGCAAGCGTGCATTTGCGATGCATTGGGGTACCTGGCAAATGAGCGACGAACGATGGTCAGACCCCTACTGGCAGTTGCAGAGGGAACTGCAGCAGACATCACCAGACGATCCGGAACGTCTGCTAGCTGTTCCCTTTGGCAAGACCTTCTGGCTTTAGGCTGGGATCGTGACTGGCGTTGGCCAACCCTCAGCTTCTTCGCGAACTCCGTCTCACATTTTGCATAAGTATGGTCAGTACACACAGAGCCTCCTCTTCTACATCAATGTATTATATCACCAAGCAAGTAATAGACTATGGCGCCTGAATTGCATCGAGCCTATTGGAGCATCAGTCTGTCACGAAGGTTCGAGTGTTGGTCTGATGCATGTCGACGAATTGAGCCTAAGCGGTCTTGAGGCATCGCCCCCTGTCGCGCGAAACGGATATTGAGGAAAAGGCTGCGAGTATTTTCGCACGGCAAAGTTGCAAAGTTGGCGGAAGTTAGAACGCTGTACAGGTCGGATGTTGAAAGGAGTTCGAACTTTTTTGCTACGGCGTATCTTATTTGAGCGCCACCTGGGCACGGGTGCTGACATGATCAGTTGCACAATAGGACAAGGTAACATGGTGCGAGTGTGACTGCTGATGGTTCGCTACCTTTGTTGATGGTTTTGATTCTGAATCGGTTTTGCCTGCCTTGATGCCGGCACACCTTGTGCATGGCAGATTTCAGATCGGTGGTTAAGCGAATTGTTTTGGCTCCAAGTGATGATAGCGCAAATTTCACATGCTCATGCAAAGCTTTATTATACACTGCATGTTGTATTCCGGAAGGACTTCGGCACTTGGCTGCATATTGGAACTGAGCTGTCGCAGCTGAGGTTGCTGCCACAATCTGGTTAAGAATCTACTGTATTGTAATCGGCACCAACACGCCGTTCTGACGGCTGTCCGGGTTCTCGGAACATCTGATTTGGATTTTGAGCATTACAGCGCTAACGCTCGCCTTGATCTCGGAAAAACCAAAAGCTACGATCCAGTCTGTGCAGTCGGAGACCCCGGCGATATGAGAAACCAGATGTGGCTGATTTGGCTTTTGCATTCCCCTTGCCCCTGATATCGATTGCTTGCCTCATGATCCAATCAAACAAAGCCACCAGAGCCTCGGCTATGATAGTCAGATGTGCAAATGTTGGTCTGTCTATACTGATAGGGCAAGACTTTCGAGCAGATATGCGCACACTGAACACTGGTGACAACAAGGTTGTAGCTTTGATTTGCAAATCAAACGGTGACAGGTTGAGAAAGCCGGCATGAAAGACGACTTCATACGTTGATGGAGTCAAACACTTCATGCGGACCAATCAGATACAAACCTTCCGCTTTGCTCGATGGCACTGTAAGCGCACTCACTGTGCGAACAACGGTCAAGTTGAGCTCCAAGTATCGAACGAAAAGGATGCTCTCGACCGATTCCGACCCTCTCAGTAGCGATGGTTTTGCAGGCTCTTACGCAATAGGAAAGGCATCTGTCGTTTCATGCCGAGGCGCGAAAACCCACGACGATGGGTTGGTCAAAACCCGGGACGGAAGCAAGATCACCGAACAGTACTGTACTGCTCTGTGCTGTACTGTGAAAGATTGTATTTTCAGTATATACTGTACAGAGTGTGTGTGCAGTGTTGGCACAATTGAAACGCCGACTTCGCTTGCATGGTTGTTGACACGCGCACTGCTCTGCTGTTACTATATCCAGATGCTGTCTTGGCGAGGTGGGTTTTGCGTGGTGTCGAAATAAAACCAAAAGGACAAGAGAAGAGATCAAATCCAGAAAATGGTTCATCAATGTGGGTTGTTTTCATACCGTATTATTATTAATATACACCTTCTCCCACCTCGACAACTGCTCTGCATTCGCACTACCACTAGCGTTTTCGGCAGCTCTGCAGGACCAGACACATTTGAGGAATGTACGTAGTGTCGATCGCGAATCTATCCATGCAAACCACAGCGTAGAAAGCGACGATCCAGTTTGGCTCTCCAACCAATCTCCGGTGGAAAGGCGTGCCGAAATTACGGCGAAACGACCGAGAAGAAGCGCAAAAAAGATAATTTTGGTCGCCTTGCCGTGGACTCGAATCTCCGATCCGACGCCGACTTGCTTCGTAGTTGCGGAGCTAGGCACGTTCCTCTGCACCCCGATTCCCTGAGAACTTCACCCTCGCTTGCTGTTGGCCGAAAGAACGGTTTCAGCAGTTCGATAACCGATCCCTCATCACTGTACTATACTGTACTCTACAGTGATTCACCAACCTTGATGTGACAAGCATTCAGGGCAAGCGGTTAAACTGTGCCTCGTAGACACTTCTGCAAGCGGAGCCGAGGTGGCGGAAGCGTAAGCAGCGCTTTGTTTCGGTGTAAGGCACAACAGAACGCAGTGGTCTAAGCCACTGCAACTCGGTCGCCTCCGCTCCGTCGATACTCGCTTGCGATGAGGTTGTAATGACAGTGGAAGTGGTAAAGAATCAATTAGACACTAACTGGCAGAAATAACATGCAGCCAATCAAGCCAATCATACACCTCTTGTTTCTTGATACACCAAGGGGTTTCGTTGGAAAAGGACTCTCATCGATATTAAAGCGTCGTCGCATGAGAAAACAAGGCATTGTTGCAGTATCCATGCATCCACGATCCTAACCAAAGGCATGTGCCATCTAGTGTATCTGCATGAACCAAGCGAAAAAATTTCAGTGGTTTCCGTATTTTGCCAACGTCGAACTAGGCTGCGTCTCACTGCGACCAAGCCACCTTGTCTTCGCAAAGTGAAACATATGACCCATGCCGTCACTAAAGCCAGGCGGGGCAGCTCGTACGACCCGAGTCGAAAATGAGCGTTGTGTGCATCGGCAAAGCGCTTGGCACAAAGTGAACAACAACAAAGAAAGGGCCAGAGCGAGAAGCGATTCCAGAACAGAAAGCGAAATGCCCTGATCGGACCCGAGCGCAGCAGAAACATGGCAAAGGGATCACATCCAAAAGAGGCGATATGCTGAAAATACTTGAGTGTACTGAAATTGTAAGAGATCATTGAATCAGGAACGCTATCCACAATAGCCGAGCGCAAAGCGAGGGATACGGTGGAAAGATGTCAAGGGAAGGCAGCCTGCCCAAGAAAGCCGTTTGCAGCAAGTCCCGTCGGAAGCTTTCGGCAAATCGAGGCACCAAGTAGTCGGTTTGAAACCCAAAGAGCAGCACTCTTATGGCTTTCTCACCAGCACGGCGTCATCAGCCACAATTCCGAGAAAAGCGCTTTGTCAACCCAATTTTCGGAGTTGTAATTTATATGTTCAGGCAATCTTCAAAATCCGACATCCAGCAGCAGCAACTTGAGGCCAAAGTACAGTACTATACAGTACAGTACCGTACCACCGAAAAAAGTTTAGCCATCGAAAGCAAGGGGTAAACTATCGTTACAATCACGCGGAATTCTTCTCTTCGGAGCTGGAAGTCAATTTTGGATTCAACATCACACTGGTGAGAACCACCAGTCAAAGGAGTCAGTGTCACAACTTGTATATGGTATACAGCGTCTTGCTGGAAGCCCTACACAAGTATAATGTACTGCTACTGTTGTGTCAGTGTATTGGCTTGGTCTCATTCATACCGTGCCATCACATGAACGCCGTATTAGTGATCAAAGCACCGTTATGCATCCAACCGTTGCGCATGATTCTCGGCTCGACTCCTTCCTGCAAGTGTGGGCGGATGCTTGGGAGCAGTGCTTCTGAGCAAGCAGGACGGTAGCCACTGGATACTGTAGTGTGCTGAATTGGCACTGCCAAGCATGAACACCAACGAAGGCGACGCTACTGTGCCGAACGAACAAGACATGATCGTCGGCACTTAGATTTCTACGTTGCATATTTGTCTGCCGAGGCCACGCATGGTGGTGTTCCCGTCCTGAAATGGTGGATAGAACCCCACCCGACGGATCAAGACATGGTATTCTTCTGCATCAGCGAAAATGCGACTTTCTACTATAGTACTGTACAGTGCGAAGCGCCAACATCGTCGACCATCCAACTGTTAGCCCTTTGACAGCACAATGAAGTTTTTCGAAACGAGCAAAAAATTGAAGAAAGGCTCGCTGCGAGCATGCAACAACAGCAGCGATCCCTTGGCGTGGGCCGATTTGAGGCGGCTTGTTCGGGAGTTTGCATCCGTGATCCACGGACAGGTTTTCTCCCACGCGCACGCGGACGTGATCCCACGACTGCCTTGCATGAGAACAGCATCAATTTTAAAGTCAGTGCTCTGTCAAACTGTAAACATTTTACCGTAGTTCAATACACAACAGTACTATATACTGTGGTAGGCCGGTAGTGGCTGTTTAAAAGAACTGACAGGAAGCTCCAGCTTCCCTCAAGATGCATTATTCTAATGCTGACTCGATATATCACCCAAGTCAAAGAACGGTCGGAATCATGCGTACTGTGAAAGTACTGTCCACTGTAGCTGAGCTCCCACTGTGGCCCGAGGCAACACTGCCCGGTGCTCGGCTGGTAATATGCTACTCTTGTGAAAGAGGGGCGGTTGCTCTTTTACTGCAACTGCTTCCATCGGGGGTTTATGGAACATGGTTTTCCCACGAACCGGTACCCTACTGCGGGGGACAGAACATAGAGGTGCAGGGCGACGGGTATCAGAGAGACTCATCTTATGCAATGTCAAACAGATGAAGTCTGTGACTGAGGTTCTTTCATCTCATGCTGGAGCTCTGATTGGTTTTCGCTCACTTCATCTTCGCTGCATTTCTCGTATTGTACAGAACTCAGAGGGTTCGGGTCTCATGAGATTGTTTCGGAAAGTAAATGCATGCCGCTAAGCCCACCTATCGGTATCCATCCATTTCATATTGGCTAGAGCAGGGGTTACGGACCTCACTCGAAAGCCCAGGGAGATGTCTTGCCTTCGAACCATCCCGAGCCCCATCGTTATACGGTAAGTCTCGTACCAGCTATGGCCAGTCATGATACTTGACAGCTTAACAGATCCAACGGAAACCGACGAGCTTCATCGATGCTCAATACAAGTAAAAACAAAATTAATAATAATAAATAATTTTAAAAAAAATACTGACTCTAAAAAAGACAGACCCACGGGCTTCATGGAAACTGTCGAATGAAAGGGCGGGCTGCAGAATGTGGCTTCGAAGTGTGTTCCCTGTTCGAAATCGGATAATCCTGCGGATTTTCCATCGTGGCTTGCTTCTGCTATACTGCGGTTTGTGACAATCTGGTTCCCACACTTTCAGCACATGCATCTAGCGCATTTCAAGCCTCACCCAAGAAATCGATCCAAACACGCCAACGCTCTTCTGTCGACAAGCAAACACAATCTGTTGCTTCCAATCCGCTCACTTTGCATTTCATAATCCTGCTCTTGCCCTTTGAAGCGAAGCGAGAAGAGAATCCGAACGAGAATCGAAACAGGCGGTCAGGCTACACTGAACGTGACGTTCCTCTACCGATGAGATCATACAGTACAGCACAGCATCTCACTTCATTCTGACATGTGCAAGTTCAGACAAGGAGAGCAGATGACGAGACGGTAAATGGAGCGGAGTCCCGCGTTACTCGGCAATGCTTCGCTGCATCCTGTCTATTGTTATGGTGTGTAGTGCTATCGCAACTAGACGTTATGATTTTGCTTGGTCACCTGAGACGCACAGATTCCACTCGGATCCGAGCGCCTACCACCATTGTCAACTGCCCTAAAGGATGGTTCGTGAATTCGCCGGATCATACATAAATGGATGCTGACGCTTCACATCCACGGGCGCTGGCACGAATCTGCCAACCGCTGCCTTGTCTTTTTGTTTCATCTTCGCTCCCAGCAGCAATCGGACTTCATGCAAGGCGGCTGCCTAACCTCGCTTTCTACAGAACCCTTGCTGGATGCCAATCTACGACCTTTCGATTCTGTCGAACGTTGCTATCCACTGGGCTGGATATACAGTACAGTACAATACGGAAAATCCCGCGAGAGGAGGGGGCCGATTGGCAAACAGCCGGGTTGTCTCAACCATCGAAAATCACTTTCTTTTTCCCGCGGATCGATCTGTTTTACCTGTTTATTTTACCCTAGAAAATCTGGATAAATCATAATTATCCAGATAAAAATTATTAATTTAGAAAAAAAATGGCACCAGAAGATGGCCGAAGGCGACGATGGATGGAGTCGGGGGCACTAGAGGGAGCGATGTGATGCGCATCGACGGTTGATGTCTCGTGTTGTCGCATGGACAAAGTGCATTTTGGCCATAGCATCGATAGAGCTCGTTTTTCCTGCCGTGGTCGAGCACGCACACTTATTACACTCCGCGTCTTTCCATGACCTCGCCAATCAGCCAGGCACCACCGAAGCGCGATTCAGGCTGACGCTCCCTCTCCTGTTGGATGCGGCACCGTCTGTGTCAAAAATGGCTGGTTTCAACCATCTGCTCTTTTCTCATCTGCCCTTTTCTTCCTCACTTACCCCCCGTCGGGCCCTACGCGCAGGACTACCGTACTGTACTGTAGTTCATGCTCCTGCAACTCTGTGGCTGCTTCCATGGGACCTGGCCTGACCTGACTTGAAACTGACCTGGCCTTAACCTTTTCGCCTAACGTGTCATGTCCGCCTGTATCATGCCTTGGCCGCTGGGCTGTCCTGTCCTGTCCTGTACGTGACTGTGACTGTACTTGGGTCGACTGGATGGAAAACCCGAGCTGCCATCCATGCACATGCAATGCGTCCTGCCCTGAGTGGCTTTCCAAAATCTCTCGGCAGTACAGTACAGTACAGTACAGTACAGTACAGTACAGTACAGTACAGTAGTGCGATTTTGTCATTGCCTCTCCGTCCGATGCCTCATCCATGCTTTTCCAAGTTTGCCAGCCTCTCTGCATGCCCACCGTACCGTACTGTACTGTACTGTACTGTACTGTGCAAATGCAGTAACCGACTGGACTGCCGTGATGCAATGCTTGGTATCGTATCGCCCGTCATCGCGGATGCGCCTCGGATGCCCCTCTCTGTTCCTTCACCGTCTTGAACTGCGCTTCTGGCCGCTGCTGCAAAAGCACCCCGTCACACACCCCGTTACAATATACCGACACCCAGAGTCCCCTGACCGCCTTCCGGGGTCACCTGCATTTCCACCGACATCTTTATCCGCTCTCTTCTGCGTCTGCCTGCTGTATCTCGCTTGCTGCTGCCGTTTCCTTAAAAGTCAAGTGAGCCATGTTGCCTAGTCACCAATCGTCTTCCTTTCTCCTTCCTATCCTTTCTCCTTCCCACCACCTCGTTTGGACATCCTCCTCCTCCTCCTCCGCTCACCATACGCATCAGCTCATCACACTCCTTGGCCTATTCCAGGTACATGTCGAGATAGCAACCACTACGCCTCTCCGTTCCGTGTTTCCGTTTTGGTTTCCCGCGACCTGTTCGTAGCCTGGACTACTCCAAGCTTCTCAAGATTCCCCGCTGCTTAAGCTATGCAAAAGGATCCAAGGCACTCGTATCGACAGCATCAGGCACCTTCTCCTTCTGCCTTTCCGTCTTCCTCTTCACGCCCTACCACCACTCTTCCTCCCATCAGCTCGTTGACCACTAGCATCCGTCGAAGCCGCCCCTTCAGCGCATACTCTCCTTCGCCCGAGTATAGCCCGTCCTCTTCTCCCTCAACTGCGTCCTGCTCAACTGCTCCTTTTGAACCGCGAAGCCCCCTTGACGGTCAACCTCTGTTTGAATCGAGAATCTCCATACCGCTCACCCCACACTTCAATACACTTCAGCCCAACCATCGAAGTACCTCCACCAACATGTCTTCCGCAGACAATCACCAACGCGCGTATCCGCACTCCACACAACCTCAACACAACCGTCCGGTCGAAGACGGCTCTCATCTGTGGGGAGATGGCATGAAGGGAATCTGGAATTGTCTTACCGGCGCACCCCATCCCAAGTCTCGCTTCCCCAATGCCGGCCCTGCTGCCAAAGGTGATCACTCGCAACCTGCAACTGCCTCGGAAGTCGAGGCTGCCACCTCGATCTGGGACATTCCACGCGAAACTGTTGCAATGACCATGGGCTTCCAAGGCAATTACGATGAACAGTCGTACCGCTCTCAGCAGACGTGGCAACAACCAGCGCAGGTGGCCAGTTACTCGTCCGGCATCGAAGACCAGCACTCGCATCCCAGTCACCCGTCTTCGTACTCCAATATGCCCGCCCCCTCTGGTCTTGCTGGATCCACCGCCGACAGCAGACAGCGCAGTGCCTCTGACCAGAACGACTCGCAGTATGTGCGAAGAACCAACTACCATCAGCCTCGTCCCTCGGACTCGTCTTCCACTGATCCCAACGGCGGTCAATGGTGGCCATCGGAGTCCAACCTTGCCGCCGATGAGACTTCTTCCAACGACCACTACGGTGCTCGTCGTCTGCAGCCCCCTCCCCTTCCTGAGACCCGCTCAGGTCCCCGACCAAACTGGTCCAACTCGAGCGGTTTCGAGATCAGCGGATACGAATTCCCTGCCTCCAACTTGGGCAAGCGCCAGTATGATGAGGACGCCATGGGATCGCACGGTGTTGGAGGTTCCAGTGACAGTGCTTCGCGCAGGTACTCTCTCGCTCCCAACCTGTCGTTTTCAAGGCCATCCGCTCCCATTAGCAGTATGATGAACAGCTACCGACCTTCGCATACGGACCCGCGTCGACCGTCGCTACCGTCGGAAGCGTACGGCGCTCAACAGCAGCCATCGACCGCGCTGCGACCAGGGTATGCCAACCAACCGCAGTGGGGCCCCTGGAGCGGCAACCCATCTCACTCTGGTATTGCAGGGGGAATGACTTCTTCGGGCTCGTCCCCCAGCCTTGGGGGCTGGCGCGACAATGGCGTGATGAGATACGGCATCGAAGCTGAGTATCCCACGCCCAGTGGCATGGCCAGCGGCGATAAGCGTCAAAACCGCGACCGATCTTCGTCGACTGCCTCGGTGGCCCAGCAGACGAATTCGTTGGCTAGCACGCCGTTCCACGTTACCACCGACATTGTTCTTCGCGCGCCTGCTGGCAGCAAGATGGAGGATGTGTACTATGACCAGCACTGCGAGATCCGTACGGGAATGGCTGACCCGCCTGCGTCTGACTTTGAGGTGGAGAACGAGGAAGACCGACCTCGGTTGCAGACGGATAAGCTGCGGTTTCCTGGCGATCTGTATACTCCGCGCTGGGTGCGTGGCTCGGGTAACTCGCGTGAAGCTTGGTGTGACCGTTGCGAGAGCGGCAACTGGCTTCAATTGAAGAACTCGCAGTACTGGTACGATCAGGTGCACAAGCATGGGATCTCGTCGGTGTCGGGACTTCGATTTACGGCGCCCACGCATCTCAAGGTGTACGCCGATGCTGCAGGTACGGTCGAGGGCAAGTGCCATCAGTGCAAGGAATGGGTTCTCATTTGTACCGCCAAGAGACGTCGCAACTTTGCCGCCTTTTTCAAACATGCCCATGCGTGCCACTCGTATAGGAAGGCGAGCGCTGTAGGCAATGGTCCTTATGTCGAACACAATCCTGGAGGTCATCGAAACAAGAAAGGTAACGGTTCTTCCCCTATGTAGATTACATGTTCCCCCTGTCCCATCGAGCTTTTCATACCCTTCCAACTCGTTTCGCTTTTTTTGTTTTGCCTTTTGTTTGTCTATTCATACCGTACGCCCTGCTAGCGGTTTTTTTTCTTTGGCGAGATATATAAGCATGTATAACACGATAGGAAGTTTTGGCACAGTCCTTTGTTGCACATTGATCCAATGACGCTTTCAGTAGCGTACGCATTGTGCGATGAGCCAAAGTTGGGATGAATTGAAGACTACAACTCGTCGTGACTTGAGCTTGAGGTGTGTGGATCATTGTGGTTGTTTTGCTGTTGCTTTTGTTTGATCCTCTGCTCTCTTTCGTCGATCCTTTTAAGGATTTGGTCGTACATGTTGTTGATTCTTTCAAACTTGTCGTCTGCGACTGCTGGGTCTTGGTTGCCAGCTTGTCGTGCGATTTTCATGAGTTCGAGGTCTGAGACGAGGTATTTTGCGAGCCATTTTTCGGCCTCAAGAGCGAGCTCTTCGGCGTGGTCAGGGTCTTGGTTGATGAGCGTTTCGGCTTGTTGTTGGGCGGAAGCGAATTGGGTTGCGTAGTCCGACGACCAGTCAATGTGTTCGCCTTCCAGCCAGCGTTGCAGGTTTTCTTTGAGAGAAGAAGCATCGGAGGAGGTGTCATCGCCCAAACCAGAGGATGAGGCGGAAGCGTCGGTGGAGGAAGAGGAAGTCGAATGAGACGCGTCCCGGGCCTGGGCGGCGGTTTCGTCGGAAGCGCGCACATCCTGCGGCCTGGATTCTTTTTGGGCTTTCTTTGTGCTGGGCTCATCAGCGACATCCGGCTCGGCGTTGTCAGTAGCAACTCCAGCTTCCTTAAGGTCATTGCTCTGTTTGATAGCGGTGTTGAGCATTTCGGCTAGTTGCTCGATTTTCTTCTGCCTCTCTTGGGGCGTCATATCCTCTTCGACGCGCCACTCGCGGTTGGCGCCCTTAGGAAGTTCGTTGATATCCTCGTCCAGCTTGATTGCCTTTTTCTTGGGCGAAGACTTGGACGGAGGTTTCTTGGCTTTGCCGGACTTGGCTTCGGGAACGTTGTTCTTGATCCAGGTGTTGAGCTCGTGATACTTGAGCTGACCGTTGTACACCTTGATGGAGCTCTTATCAAGCTCTTGATCTTCTGGGCGGGCAGGAACAACGATGAGGTAGGGAAGCTTGTCGTCACTGACATCGAGGCCGAGGTGGATTCGAGCCGCAGCCTGAACAGGTCGCTGATCGCCACGCAAGAAGGCGAAAGAGAGACTCTTGCGGAAGTCCAAGGCCAGAGACTTGTACAGAGGCGAGCTGGTAGATTTCTTGGAGAACAGAATGACCTTTGGCGTGGTAGCATCGTTATCGGTGTACTCTTGCAGTTCTTCCGCCTTGAGTTTCTTGGCACCCATGGGAAGAGCATCTACCATGTACGCAGCGATATCCTTGGCGTTCCTGGCGCCCTGGTAGTCTCTGGGTAGACGTTTCTTTGTTGAAGGGAAGAGTTTAAGCGTGGGGAAACCTTGGATGCCGTATTTGGCGCAAGTTGGTTTGTTTTTTTCATCATCGCAGTCGATCGAGGCGAGCTTGACTACGCCGTCGAGCTGGGCAGCCACCTTGGAGTAGTCAGGTACGAGTTTCTGACAATGACCGCACCAAGGCGCAGTGAAGGCGACCATGGTGGGCTTCTCGATGTCGAGGACCTCGCGCTTGAAGTTGGACGAGTCGACAATGGTGACTTTGGAATTTTTGGAGAAGAGGGCTGCATTCGAGCTACTGATAAGAGTGGCCGCCAGCAGCATCAGGCTGAAAGTCCACTTGGGAGTTGGTGCCACCATAGCGAGACGACAGTTTGCGGGGCAAGTCGAGGGAGAAGAAGCGACGATGTTTGACGGCAAGAGGCAAGATTGCGGACAATTGTGTGGAGGGTGGACGTGTCTTTATTTGTGCACAGCAAAGCAACACTTGCGGCTCGACATGCTGTGATGCATCGCAACACTCAGCAGCTTGACAGAGTAATTGATTTGAGTGAAAGTGCTGAGTTGACGTGGAAGCTTCGGTTCTTTGCCAACTGTCGAATTTAGAGCTCTTTCGCCTCAACACACAGCTGCATATTTCAGACTCGAGACTATCGAGCGGCCTAACATTGACACAAGAAAAAAAGGAAGAATGGGCACCTTCGGAACTCGGCTACTCGATGCAGCCCCAAAAGGCTCTTTTGTGAATTCTTTTCGTGGACGTGGGATCCATCTTGCTCTGAAATATCCAACAACGCAACGCTTCTAGGTTCGTATCTTGGATGAGGCGCTAGACTGCCCTTCAACGGTCCATAATAGCCCCAATGAGGCCATCCAGTGGCTCTCTGCCCACCCGAGACGTTTGCAGAGCATGGCTACAACCATCTCACCAACGCCGCAAGCTGAGCTCCGCGGCGTTCTATCCTAACTATACCTGGTCAGCTGCCACCTCGGCATCAACATCGAGCTCTTCCTCAACACCATTCTCGTTCAACTTTTCAGCTGCATCGTCATCTATCGTGTCCAAGCCGCCGCAGAGGCCTCGCGCGTTATTCGCCTACTCGACCTCAAATCCTGCCTCCTCTCTGCCTGGCTCCAATAATGACATTGATCCACGCGGGGTCGACTATTCTCTTTTTGAGACCGAGGACGATACATACAGTCAACACATATCCTCCTCACAAAAAGATCACTCCAAACAACAAGCCTTACAGCAGCGCCATGCAAGCGCACTACCAAACTCATTATCGACACTCTCGGCACCCACACAGTTGCTCGCTCGCCTGATCAAGGACAATGACTTCGAATCAGCAACCGCTGTACTACAAGAGCTCCAAACGCTTGGCACTCCACTCAACGAGCCTTTGCCCATCTTCGCCTCTGCAGCACTCTGGGCAATTCGCAATGGCAAGAAGAAAGAAATGCTCGCTTGGATGCAGCTCTGTCCCGGTTACGCTCCAGGCACCAAGCATCTCCAGACCGCCTCCAACATTACATTTACTAAGCAAGCCAGCTCGGTTGCAGCAGATTTCCGCAAGTGCATCCTAGTGCTGCTTGACTCGTATGGTGACGACTTGCGCCTCTTGCAGCAAGCAAGTATGATGGCCGCCGAAAAGGGCTTTTGGACCGTTCTTCAGTCCACCTTGGCTCATATTCTTCGATTCGGTCTTGGCAGCTCCGCTGCATCAGATGCTCCCCGTCATGCTTTGGCATGGCAGTATTTCAACAAGCTCATATATGCTCACCAGACTAAGAGACGAGGCGCCATCCCGTCAGCAATTTCAGAGCTGTGCACGTTATACAATCTTGGCATCAGGACGCTTACTCTAGCAGGTCGCTTGGACGATGCTGTGCACTGGGCAGAGAAGGGCCTAGATGTCAGTCGTACCGATCGCACGAAGTCTTGGATCTTCAAGATGACTCCATTTACAGAGACTCTGTTGATCGAGGAGTTCGTAAGGGCCGGGCCTGATTACGTTGATCGAGCCCGAACGCTAGCCGAGACGCTGGCCAACGATCCAGCAAGGCATCCGATGCACAAGCGCGTCAACGTCGACGCTATCATCGAGAGCATCGGAACAGAATCCAACTTTGCGACTAGCCAAGGTTTTAGAACGTCCGAGCTCGATACCACCATTCAATCGCACTTGCAGCAAGGAAATGTCGTCGCAGCACGAGACCATCTGCTTACAACGCTTCGTTCTGCCACTCGGGTTCGGCGCGGGGAGGATGAATACGTTCCTACGAATTCCAACCAGAGCGATGACTCGGTGTACTCTCATCTGCCGTCTGCGAACGTCCTCGCTGATCTGCAAGATTATGCCAACAGGCTTGCAACTGTCGCTGTTCCTGTGCAGGTCACTGAAGCAGGTACGCAGCATAAGCCCGATCACGGCGGACAACAAGTCTCGATCGCCCACGAGACTCTCACTGCCGAGGAATTCCTCAGTCCTGTTCGTTCACAGCTTTATCTAGTCCGCGCAGGCAAAGGTCTCTGGGAAACTGCAAGACTCTACAGTCATGTCAAAAAGGACAAGTTCCAGGAAGCAATTCAATTCTACGTTGGTAAGGCTGGGTTCAGGATACCAGCAGGAGGCATAACGATGAGGATGATTTCGCTCGTACTTGATCAACAGGTACTGCCGAAGCAAGGCAAGGAAAGGCTTGACCTGGCACAAGAGATCCGAGGCAAACATTGGCCGTCGACCCATGCGATCAACCTGATCCTGAAAGCAATTGTAGGCGCGTGCGTCGACGCCAAGGACTACAAACGCCTCATTCAGGTGTACGAGATGTGGAAGCAAGCTTCTCTCCCAGTAGCCCGGTCCGACTTGACCGAGACTGCGCAAGACGATGGATTAGTTTTCGAAACATGGCCACCTTCTCAACGACCTGACAGTTACACCATCGACCCCTTCGTTCGCGCCTTTGGCCGCCTCAATGTGGATGTTGAGAATACATCAACGAATCAAGCTTCCGCCGAGGCGCCACCGCAAAAAAAGGAGAAGATGGCTTGGGGCTCAAGCCAAGCGGCAATGGGTGTCATCCGTGAGATGACGGTTCTCTTCAAGATCCGACCGAGCCTCACCACTTGGACGATCGCACTGGATTGTCTTGCCCGCGAAGGTCTTTCTCGATGGGATTCGGCCACCAAGGTCCTCGCGCGCGCTGTCGGCATCAATACGATTTCACCGCTCACATGCGCCGCTGAAGAAGCAGTCACGGCAGAGCATGTCAACTTTCCACCAGCGGACCTCTCGACGTATACTGCGCTGATCCATGCATTGAATCGCGTGTCGCGTGAACACGGAGGAAGTATGCTCGATCAAGCTGTCGCCGTGCGAGACGATCTGTTGTTGAGGACGTTGAATCTGGATCTCGCGATGCGCTCGCGTGTCCTGGTAGAGCAGGACGAGGATCCAGAGGAGAGTTACTTTTGGGATGATCTTTTGACTAGATGGCAGGCGGTTCAGCAGGCAAGGGAGGGACAGAACGATAGCAGGCAGCGATGGAATGCGGATGATGTGATCCATGCGAATCAAGGTCGGACCATCGAAGTCATGCGCGAAGTGTGGATGCTCGAAACAGCTCAAGCTGAAGCAGCGGCCTCCGCAGCCACATAGATGATCCTCGCTTCCACCACTACAGCACCAATGCACCAATGTCGTATCATGATAACGTTGTCCATTTGCGTGACTGCTTTAGAGACACAGGTTGTTATGGTCGAATGCCAGTGATAGCAAGGAATGGGAAAGTCTGCTTGGCACCAGTTTCGATCTCCTTGTCCATTTTGAAACTTTCAAACACCTCGACGTTAGTGAAGCCGACCGAGGTGAGGATGTGTTGCATCTCGGTGCGTTTGAGACCGTGACGTTCTACGCCTGCATGCTGTGGTGGGGAAGACAAGGAAGAGATGATCTTGATTTCAGTCTGGGGAAACTTGTTTAGTCGCTGTGTGTGCGGTGGGCGGAACTGACCTTATCTTTCGGATGGAAAGCCTCAGCTTGAGGCCCGTCATTTTCGAAATCTGACACCCACACTCTCCCCCCGTGCTTCAGAGTACCATACATGACCTCCACCAGCTGCTTCATATTCGGAACATGGTGGAACACAAGATGACTCACCACCACATCGAACTTTTTCCCTTCCAGTACGGGATCCTCTGGTGAGTCGAGTAGTTTGACCTTGGCCGATACTTTGGGTTGCAATCCGTGCTTGTCCAGTTTGGCATTGAGCATCGAGATCATCCCCGCCGCCGTGTCTAGCGCCAAGATCGTGTTGACATGTGAAGCGAGCGGGACGGTTAACAGTCCAGTACCGCAGCCAATCTCGAGGACGTGGCTGGAGGCGAGCGAGGGGAAGTAGGCAGATTGGTGGGTAAGGATGGTGGACAGGCAGAGTTGCGAGGATTCGACTACTTCCGGTTTGGTATCCCACGTAGCAGCTTCGGCATCGAATCGATCGTTTCCCGATGAGTAGTTCGGTGTTGCTGTTGTCGCCGTCATCGTCATCGTCGCCTGACAGGAGGGCGTCGTCGTAAGTAGGTTCAGAAAGTAGTATATGGAAAGCAACAAAGATGTCGGACGTGCACAGACCCCTTACCCCGCAAAAAGATCCATGGTGAAATTGAAGGAAAAAAAGGATAAGTTCCCTGCCGGGGAATCGAACCCCGATCTAGGCTGAAGTTTTGTCAAATCAGATGTTAAGTCTGAGAGAGCCTTATCTTAACCATTAGACGAACAAGGAGAACCGTTAGACGAACAATGTCTTTTGATGTTTGGAACGAAGAATTATTGCGTATATTTCCATCTGAATCGTTTCTGACAAGGTCTCAACGCAAAAAACAACTCAGATGTCAGAAGCTGTTTGCTACACTTTCTATGGACTGCTTTTGACTAGAGGACGATGGCAAGTGATGGTCGCAGTACTGGGTTTGACTCGCTGTTTTCTTTGGACCGATGTGCTGTCAGGGTCAGGGGTTACTTGATTGAAAAGGGGCCGAAGGGCCGAATCAATGATGTGCAGCAATGCTCGCTCTGCTGCAAATTCAGCGCTTCGAACCAAGTGGAGCGCGCACGGATAGCCTGGTGGTACACGACAGCACAGCACAGCACAGCACAGCATAGCATAGCATAGCACAATACGACACAGTAAGAGAGCTGCATTGCATTACACTCCACTGCAGGTAAAATCCAGGCAGTTTGTGCGGGAAAGAAAAAAAAGTTCCGAATGACCGAACCATCATCACGTCCCTGCATCACCCAGGCACTCACCAAACTCACTCTCATCTAGATACAGAAACCATAAGCAAGCTTTGACGGTCCGCAGCAATATTGCGTCAAAGCGTTTCCCTCGCAAGCGTGGTGCACGTCCATTGAGCTGGACACGCTTCCTGTTACAGCACAGTACGCGGCTCGATCCAAAACTGCCGACGTCGTGTTCTGCTAAAGTCTTGGTCGGCTACTTGCTTCCGATCCCCCACCACCAAAACCGAACCCACGACAACGTCTGTCACCACGGGACTGGCCTTGGTCCAGGCTGCATCCTCCTCCTTCGCTAGGACTGACGCGCTTCGTCCTTGGCACAACCGTTGCAACGATCGGAAATAGACGCCGAACAATCGCATCCTCTTTTTCACACCACCCCAACCTGGATGATTCGCGGCTCGACCTCACCATTCACCTAGCCGTACCACCCACCTCCCCCATAAAAGTCTGGCAGCTATGTCGAGCTCAGCAGCATCCAAGCTGCGCCAACTCCCCACCGAGGAGGACTTCCTACCCAGACATCCCAAGGTCGCCAAGCTCACCACGGACACGCCCGACGACGTCTCCACGTCGGTCCTCACCACACCCACCTCCGAAATGGTACCCTCCTCCGAAATCCCCTCCACGCCTCTCAACGGCAACAGGACCCCCGATTCCGAGTCTGAGCCCGTCGTCGCCACGTCCACCGTCACCACGACCATCTCCAACTCGCGCGGCTCTGGCTCCTCCACGGTCGAATTCCAGCACATCGGTGCCAAAGGTCTGTCGCATAGAGTCAGCAAAAGCGGCTCCATCTATCTCAAACCCGTCGCTGCCTCTTCCAAGTCGCGCAAGAAGATGAAGGCCGTCGTCACTTTCAAGCCACGCAGGAGTCACTTTGATCGATTCAACGAAGACTCTTCGCGCGACCAATTCCGCGGCTTCTTCACGCTCTTTTGGGTCTGTCTGGCGCTGTTCGTGCTCAACACCTCCTACACCAGTTTTGCTAGCACGGGTCAGGTGCTCAGTCTGACGTTCGCGACGCTTTTCTCCAGGGACGCATGGATCTTGGCGATATCGGACGGAGTCTTGATTGCATCTCTGTTCATTTGCGTGCCATTTGCAAACGTGTGCCGTAGAGGCTGGGTCAGATATTGGCCTATGGCGGTAGTATTTCAGCATCTGTGGCAAGCGACGTTGCTCGGTCTGGTGATCAAATGGGCGAGGTATCGGGAGTGGCCGTGGGTGCAGAGCGGCTTCTTCGTGTTGCATACCCTGGCCATGATGATGAAGATCCACTCATACATGACCGTCAACGGAAACATGGCAGATACGTATCATCGCATGCGCAGGGTGGAGGGCATGTTGGAGGAGCGTGTCGCCGAAGTCGAAGGGTCTGAAGCCGGCAGGGGACACGAGCAGCTCAAAGCAGCATGGAGCAAAGCTGTCCGAACCGCTCGAAAAGCCGCAGGATTCGAAGCCTCGGATGCCAGCAAGACCACGGCAAAGCTGCTGAGCGAGTGGTCCTCGCTTGATAAGCAGAGGGGCAGCAACTCTAATCGACTGCAGGCGGGTCAACTTCTACAGGGAGTGTCTGACGCGGCGCCGGAGCAGTCCAAGCTTACAGTCGAGGACCAGCGGGAAAAGGAGGATGAGCTTGCCGCCTCAACGCGCAAGAACAAGCTCAGCAAGCAGGAGCATATGCAGCTACACAAGGATGTCACAGACAAGGACAATGCTGATCGCAAGGTCAACTCGAGCTCGACCGACCAAAAGGTCAGTCGAAGGGCATCAATCTCTCGCGAGCCGCATCAGCACCAGATCCGCGACCCTCATCCGCTCTCGTCGCACCCTGATTCGCTCATTTCTGATCTGGCACGCGAAGTTGAAGTTCTTCGCGAAGACCTTCTTTCGCCGCGCGCGCCCACCGATGCTTCGCATGATCTCATCCACCAGGATCCGGTTATGTGGCCTTCCAACGTCACCTATGCTAATTTCTGGGACTATCTGTTGGTGCCCACGCTCGTCTACGACCTCTCCTACCCACGTTGCAAGACCATCCGTCCGCTGTACGTGGTTGAGAAGACGCTCGCTACGTTTGGGACGTTCCTGGTGATCTACGTCATCACCGAACACTGGATCATGCCGTTCACTCCCACCCCCGAGACGCCGTTCCTGCGCACATTCCTGCAGCTCGCGGTGCCCATGATGATCAACTATCTCTTGATCTTTTACATCATGTTCGAGTGCATCTGCAACGGGTTTGCCGAACTTACGCGGTTTGCGGATCGCGAATTCTACCTGGACTGGTGGAACGCTACCTCGATGGATGTGTTTTCGCGCAAGTGGAACAAGCCGGTGCATTCTTTCTTGCTGCGCCATGTGTATGCGAGCACGATTGCGGCTTGGGGGGTCAGTAGGAACATGGCCATGTTCCTAACGTTCTTGCTCAGCTCGTTGGTGCATGAGTTGGTGATGGCGATCGTTAGTGGCAAGATCAGGTTTTATCTGTTTGCAGCACAGATGGTTCAGTTGCCGTTGATCGTGTTGAGTCAGGTGCCGTTTATCAAGCGCAATGAGACGTTGGGGAATATGATCTTTTGGATCGGGTTGATGGCCGGGTTCCCTTTGCTCAACATTGGCTATCTTGTATACTAATCGCCTAAAGTCATTTTAGATGCTGCATTTTGGATTTCCCTCTCGATACGGCGAATAAGGAGTGTGTGTGTGTGTGTTGAGGCTGCGGCCCTTTCAGCGGTCTACTACGAATGCTTTGTGTTTGTCGCCGCACCACCGCCCATTGTTTGCCAAGGTTGTGGCGCTTCGTCCCTTTTCCTCCTTCTTTTTCTGGGTTGGCTTTCGGGATGTTCCGAAGGAATTGCGTCTATCGAATAACGCCAGCATGCATACATCCCCTTTGTCCTCCTTTTTTTTTTTTTTTTTTTTTTTCCTTTTCTTTTCTTTTCTTTTTGGATTTGTTCTTTTTCTTTGGCATGAATCAATCAAAGGCGCATGAATGGTAAATTGAGGCAGGTGCGGTCGTCCCTTTGTCTGACGTTCTCTGCAGATAAAGTTTATCCCAAAGCTTGTGGGTGGGAATGAAGCGGTGGGGAGGCGTCAAGGTATCGGAAGGTTGATTTCCGCACAAAAGGAAGGGTGGTTTTTTTTTTTTTCCGCGATATCAATGCGTTCGGGGGGAATTGAATGAAGCCTACAACTCAGCCGGTCGGGCCAGGAATGAGGTGCATTTGGTGTACCAAGAAACGGCTTGATTCGTGGCTGGCCGTAGCCCACATGTACAGTACGCACAGGTTGGACAAAGGGATGCAGCTGTCAAAAGGACGCAAAGCCGAAACCGAACCCCCTCCTCCCTTTGACAGCTCGTTTGGATATATACACCCTCCCCCCGTCCCTCCCTCCCTCCCTCCTCCTCCTGTTCAGTCATCTTGCTCCTCCCCCACCCACTCGAAGCTATAGTCCTAATCCATCATGTCTGCAACCATCACACGAGCTCGCTCTCACACCGCTTCCAGTACCCACCACCACCCACACTCACCTCGCTACACCAACTTCCGTCCCGTCCGATACCAAACCAAAGAAGAGCTCGACCGATTCTTCGGCACGACAACTCATCAAAAGCGCGAACAGCGTCTGCGAATCCGCGAGTCCGACGGTCAAGTATACTACGACTGTATCGAAAAGGATGAATGGCAGCACCTCCTCGCGTTGGACGAGCAGCACGGTCAGAATAGCAGGATTGGTAGGAGGAGGAGTAGCGGTGCGACGCTGTTGACGCTTGGCAGTCCGCTTTCGCCTGGTACGCCTGGGAGATGCAGTAGTGTGGGTGCAGCTACAGAGCACAGTGGCGAGGGGATGAGTCCACTTGTGGGGAGCTTCGGTCATGTCAAGTTGGGCGAGGAGGTGGAAAGGAGGGGGAGGAAGAGGAGTTCTAGTGCTCTGGCTCAGAGGAGTGTTGGAGAGAGGGTGGATGACGAGTCGTTCTTTGGTGGAGTAGGACCGAGTTTTAAACGTAGACAGAGCGATATTTTCGATCCCACCTGTCAGGATGAGGGTCAAGGAGTGGGGGAAGGGATTCGCTTGGCTCGACTCCCTTTGGCCCGACATAGGCTAGATCAGCAAACTCTGGATGCCGCATTCACCGTCAACCCGTTGCTTGATCTTGCACCGGACGCCACTCTGGATTCGGACAGCTTCTTAACTCCACGTAAACCCTCGGCTCTGCACATTTCCACCACTCACTCGGTTGCGCTCGGGCGAAGTGTACTCGACCACGATGCTGCCGACAGCAGTTACTGCGGTAGTCCCACCACGGTCGATACGTTTTCCGCTCGAAGGGGCACCTTTGGTTCGCTGTTTCCTCAAGTCACTCAGCAGATCGGCAGACTGAGGAGTGCAAGCGACGTTGGCATCACGCCTCCATCGAGTTCAGCAATAATGGAATTCCTAGCATCACCATCACCCTCCACCATATCCTACGATCGAAAAGTGAAAACACTTCGACACGCAGCGTCGTTCGACACACCCTCTCGCACACTCACCACCACCACCACCACCTCTTCCTCCTCCGCTGCGCATCAAAGGTGGGTTTCTGAATCCAAGCACGACTGGGGCAGTACCGAATCAAGATTGCGTGCAGTCCGGAGTGTTGCATCGCTGCGTGGTGTGGGGAATCCATTTGACGATCTAGCGCGCACGCCAGTTTCGAGGTTGGGAGAGGTGCGCAGGTTACGAAAGGTATCGAATTCGTCAGAGGGGTCTTCGGGTTCATCGTGTGAACCCTGCTTTACCGCGTTGGCGCCTCGAACGGGCGCGAAGAAATTCGACCGCACTCGCGAACAACATCTCAAAATGACAATCAACCCCACCACCACCACCACCACCACCACCACCACCGCGGCCTCATCGACACGCGTCAACACTCCACATATCGTCGAGCCACTCGCGCGATGCGCTAAAGTTAAGCCGAAGATGGGAACAGGACTTCGGACTGGGCCCGAAGTATACCAGGGGGTGGACATCCCGTGTGCGTCGATCCATCTGCATTCGGATCCGGAGGATAATCTGCAGCCGGCGTTGGCGGTAGGGTTGTCCGCGAGCAAATTGAAGAAGCTCAAGCAAGTTACGCGCGACGGCGGGGTGGGGCATACGAGATATCCTAGCACGTCAGCTTCGTCTGTGCGTACCCAGCATGCAAAGGGGAGTTCAAGGTGGTGGAACAGTCTCCTCCATCCATAGACTCGCGTCAACCCTAGTTTGTATCGTATCGTATCGTACTGTACGTCAGTGTCAGTCTCTATAATTCCACAAAGTCCACTACCGTAGTGAGCAAAGAGATCGAGTCCGGTGTGAACTCCACGAAAGCATGGATTTGAGAAAGAAAAACTGTAATAAGATTGAAAAGGGAACCTCTATATATAAAGCCGTTTAAAGAGAAAGCTTAACGGCCTCAGCAGCCCCCTGCTCCTTGGCACTGATCTCGAGCGAACCAGCCTTGATCATGACCAACTCCAACTCGACCTTCTTTGTACCCTTGCTCGGCGTAGGCACCGTAAACCTGGCGACATTCTTACCACTCGACTTGGTCACCGCGGTCTTAACCACCTCTGGCTCCAACGGCTCGTCGTCCTCATCCACATCCTCGTCGTCCTGTTGGATGGTCTCGGTCTTGATCTCGTCGACGCCCTCGTCGATGGTGAATGCGACCGAGTCGGCGCCTTTGGCGACGTTGAAGCGGTACGAACGTCGGAGTGGGAATGGGGTGTATGCTGGGATCAGGGTGACAAAGTTGTCTGCAGAGAGGGCGAGGCCGATGGGAGCCGAGGTGGTGTGCACCTTGAGATCGGCGACGGAATCCACGGGGACGGCGGGAACCGAGTGAATGTACTCGGACTCCTTGCTCGCATCAGGAGCAGCAGCAATCACCTGTGCCTGAACAGCACAACCACGTGCAATCACCTGATCCGCATCGATCGAAGCAGTAATATGAGCACCCGCCTCATCCACCTCCCCAAACAACCCACTCAACCTATCCGCCAACCCAGTCAACCTCGCACTCCCACCAGCCAACACCACCTCATCCACCTGGCACGCCTCGATCTTGGCTTCACCCAACACCTTCTCCACCGCCGCAATCACCTTGGCGTACGCAGCGCCGGCCAGCATGTCGAAGCGCATCCTGTTGACGCTACCGGTAAAGTCGATGCCTTCTGCCAACGATTCGACCGAGCACGTGGCCGAGTTGGAGGCCGAGAGCGCGCGTTTGGTGAATTCGGCCTCGTTGCGCAGTTTGGCCCACGCGCGCTTGTCGGTTTCGGCGATGGTGATTTTGGTCTTTTTGGTGAACTCCTTGGCGAAGAACTGGATCAGGGCAGCGTCGAGCGTGGTGCCGCCGACGGTGGCGTCGTGGAGGTAGGCGAGGGTGGTGTAGAGACCGGAGCGGGCGGAGAGGAGGGTGACGTCGGTGGAAGTGCCTCCGACGTCGACGACGACGACGTTTCGGTCGAGCTCCTTGCCAACGGCGTAGGGAGCACCCTCGACACCGTCAGGGTGGGCGGGGAGAGCACCGGGACCCTGAGGGGAGGTTAGACCGTATGCGGCGAGGGCGGCGGAAGAAGCAGGGATGACTTGGAGCACAATCAGACCAGCCTCCTCAGCAGCCTTCTTCAAAGCGGTGATCTGGGCTTCGGGGAACCACTGGGGAACGGAAAGAACGGCACCAGCGATGGGCACACCGGAGAGGAAATCCTTGGCGGTGAGGAAAAGCGAGCGGAGGAAGCGGACGGAAACATCGTGGACGGTGAGAGTGGTCTGCTTGGCATCGATCTCGACGTTGAAGCCGGGAGCACCGTTGACGTCGATGACAGGAGCGGAGGCGCGCTTCTTCTCGGCATCGGTGAGTGAAGAGTAGGGACGGCCGAGGAGGTTGACAAAGTAGTCGATGACGTTGGGAGCGTTGCGGATCAATTGTGGGGTAGCCTGATTGGCAAGGTAGACCTGGTCGCCGTTGAAAGCGATACGGGTAGCGAGTTGACGCTCACCGTCTTCGTTGGCAATCACATCAGCACGACCGCTGTACAGCAAAGCAAAGAGGAAACGAGACAGGAGCATGTCAGTATATATATGCGATCAAGATGTTTGTGGGGGCAGAGTGGGAGGGGTAGACGCACTGTTGGTTGATGCAGGCGATGGAGGAGTAAGAGTGGCCAAAGTTGATGCCAATGACGGCACCTGCAGCTTCGGTCATGGTTGGTATAGTCTATGTGTGTGTGAGTGTGTGGTGATCGGGACGATGGTGTGGAGAACGAAGAGGGATGAGACAGAAAGCGACTGCAGTGTACCCAAATTATAATATTGTGAATCCACAAACGTGAATATTTATTTGAATCTTCGAAAAACTTTCTTCTCAACTCAGTGTCGGTTGCTCCGTCGCTGTGTTCGTTCGCTTCCACGCCGCTCTCTGGCTTTGCTGTTGGATTTTTTTTTTTTTTCTATTCTGTTGCTATCTTCCGATCAGGCGATTCCGATCTTTCATTTGCATCGGAAATTGCTTTGCCTCGGTCTAACAACTTTTTGACGATTCAAACGAATTGATTCTTTTCGGCCGAATGGAAGCGCAAGTCAAATCAATTTACACGCCTAACGCGCCTGGACCTGTTTGTCACGCGAATAAGTGTGGGAGTGTTGGTCTTGACAAGAGAACCCTTTTCTGCTTCTCCTCGCTCTTGTCGGTAACGCTTTCGACAGTCCACCACCTCAACTCGACTCTCCTTGTCCTCACCCTCATCACACAGCTCAAGATGACCGCCACTCCAGCCATCGAGCTCATCCCGCCACCAATGCACATCTCCTTCCCTGACCCCTCCAATCTCCCTACATGCCATGCCAACCTCATGCCCTTCCACATCGACTACAACGGTCCCGCGCCCATCGACTCCTTCCTCGTCCTTCGCCCAGCTCACACTGACTCTTTGTCAAACGGTTCCGAGACACGCAGCTTCATCTCGGCGTTTCGAGGGCGTGCCATTCAGTCTACACCGTTGCCCCTTCCCGATGGCTATTCAGCCAAGATCGTACGCATCTCGCAACTCACCCCCACGCCACCTTCGAATTCGTCAGCGAAAGAGGAGGAGATAGGGCAGAAGAATGAGGTGAGGGAAAGGGAATACAAGAGGCAGAGAATCGCAAAGCCACCTGCGAGACAGCAGAAATTCTCCATGGACAGCGACGACGACGACAACAATGACGATGAAGAAGCCACATCGGATCACGACGATGAAGAACACTCCTATTCCCCCTCGCCAACTCCCTGCATCAACACTGAGGAGGATGTGGAAGTGGAGGGGACGAGGGAAAGGGAAACCATCCGAATCGAACCCATCGCAGCGGTGGAGAGGGATGAGTTGACAGTGTGGGGACCTGACGGACCGATTGATAAAGGAGATGATACGTTTTTCAGAACCATTGGAGAGTGGTATGCGGTTGTCGCACCTATTGTGAGTTCTTTGATCTGACCATTGTTCCGAGGTGTAGGATTTTGCTTGACTGACTTGTTTGCTTTGTGCGGAATTGATCGTAGCTCCATTCATAAAATGATCGAGTGGTAGTGCGGAACCAAACACATACCTTTGTTACTCCATCCACTCTGGATTCAATATATACCTGCACCAAGTCTGATGCTCTGTGCAACCTGTCCTTCGACAATCGTGATGGGTGCCAGTGAGTCCCCCCTGCTAACTTACTCTATCTCTGCTGAGCTCAACTGATCCAACCCTCCTCCCCTCCTCGTTTCTTGGCAATATAGAAATCTTCACTGTAAGTCCCCCCTCGCTTCACCCCTCTATCAACCTTTCCGACTTCCACTGACATCTTGGGGAACCGTGTAGAGCAACAAGACTCTGCCAAATTATGGATCGGGCCGAGCCGCACGCGCGCAAAAACGCTTTCGCGCTGATCGAACCGCGCTCGAACGCATCTCCAAAGGCTCCCTCCGCCGCCTCGCTCGTCGAGCTGGTGTCACTCGTAAGTCTTGCCCTCCCCTTTTTCCCGTCTTCATCCCAATCTCTCTCTCCTAACCCTCTCTTCGTCACGCTCTGTAGGTATAGCAGGGACAGTGTTTGAAGAAACCCGCTTCATCCTGCGTGACTTTCTCACACGTGCCATTTGCGATTCCATCGTTTACTCAGGTAAGCCAAATCATCCCACCCCATCCCGCTCGCTTCGCTGGAACACCGAGTCTCACTCATCCCCCTTCTCTGGTATAGAATACTGTAACCGCAAGACGGTTCGGACACTAGACGTGATCTATGCGCTCAAACTGCAGGGACGCACTCTGTACCATTTTTGAAGCTCCAAACCATTACAATTACAATTACTGGAGCGAGACAGCGTCGCCCGAGAGTTCCCAGGACGATCTGTTGCGGAAGAACTTTGCCCAAAACTGCATCACCGTATCCCACTCGTTTCCTCGGATCATCGCCTCATCGCTCCCATCCGCACCCAGAGGCAGACGCTTAAATGACAGAGCCAAAGTTGCTTTCCGCAGCGATGACCATTTGGTCGATTCGCTGGGGATATCAACCCTGGATCGGTAGATGTGCAGAACGGGGGTAGTCGAGGGCTTCCCCAGGGTGGGGTGTGAGACGAGTTCGCCAGTCACTGAAACTACACTGCCCACCGACTGCGTGTGGTGCTTTGTCCATGCAACCAGAGTTTCGAGTGCCATAGTTGCGCCCTGACCGAACCCGAAGAAATGCACGCTACTCGCCTTCCATCCACACGTCTCGGTCAAATGTCGCACCACTTGCACTAGCAGCTCCACCGTGTGTGTTGGGTTCGGCTTGGTGAGCATCTCGCCGAACGCGTCAAACGTCGTGTACCACATCCAATGCGGAGATTCCAGGAACGGGATTGTGAGTGGAGCCTGTAGTGTGAGTATCGCTGTCTGCGGCAGTGTGTTTTGCAAGCTTTTGCCGAGGGTGAAGAAGCCCGTGTCGGTGTCGCCGAGACCGTGGAGGAGGATGACGAGGTTCGAGTCGACGCCGCTCGGTGCTGCCGAGTAGTGATGTGCCGAGAAGCTGGATAGGCTCGGGGAGGGGAGGAGGGGTTTCGTCACCGCCTCTTGATCTGTTGGGTTGATTTCAATCGGCGTCGACATTTTTTTGCGCAGTTTAACCACCAGAGACCGGAGGGATCGCAGCCACTTCCTCGCCACCCTGGAGTTGCCAGTGTACAATCTCGTCAAGTTCGATAAGCGTGTTATCGACACTCCACCTACACGTATTGAGAATGGCCGTCAATTGCGACTGGTCCGAGTATCGATCCGAGATGAGCGTGATCAAAGACGAAAGCGCATACGGCGTCGAGGGTAGAGAGAAGACGTCGAAAGATCGTCCAATGGTAGTGCGTACAGAGGCAAAGTAGTACACCTTGATGCTATCCCCACCTGCAGATCAAGAACAAGATGAGCGCCGTTAGCTATCGATCGCCAACAGAGAGACGCTTCGATACCAACTTACCAGACATACTGATGAGTTGAGCGCCAATGCGACAAATGATGGCACAGCTTCAAGAAGCAAAAGGCAAGCCAAAGTCACCGAGAAAATGTCGGCATAGCGTCTTGTTCCCTTAACAAACTCGTCGCCTCCACATGACCCTACTTACTATCCACTTTCTTTGGTTCGCATCACACCAACCCTTCTGTTCTCTGCCATCGATGCCTACAGTACTCTCCATATAGATGCTCACTTGCAACCTGGATCAACATTGACTTCGACCGCATCCGAAATGCACACTGAAACACTGAACCCACTCACACGAACATTCTCAAAGGGTCCGAATGTGTTAAAAAAAGGATATCAAGACTTGACCGACCATGTGGCTCGGCCCACCTATCTAACCATACATGTTGTTGTTGTTATTTCCTCCTCTGCCAGCACCTCCAGCGCCACCAGCGCCACCTGCACCGCCCATAAAGTTCCTGGCCATATCCCTCAATGCGGGATCGTTCATCATGGAACTCATATCGGGCATTCCTCCACCCTGGCCGAACCTCTCTGCGGCCTGCCTCAACATTGGGTTGTTCATCAACTGCGCCAAGCTGTCTGGGTTGCTCATCAGGTTTTGCGCCATCTGAGCAATCATAGGGTTGTTCATCATCGATGCCAGGTCAGGCATACCTCCAGCTCCACCGAAGCCAGGGAATCCACCGGCACCGGCACCGGCATCAGCGGCTGGCGCCGAGACAGCGTCGCGAGAGGCAGAGCCTGCACCAGCGCTGGCCGAGGTGGAAGACGACGACGAAGACACCTGCTCCTTGGATGCGGCGAGACCTTTCTTGAGCACCTCGTTGGAGGGGTCTACCTCGACACCCTTTTGGTAAGCCTCGACGGCTTCGTCGTACCTGCCTGACGAGAAGAGAGCGTGTCCGAGTCGGCTGTACGCCTTGCCGAACTTGGGGTCGATCTTGCTCGCCTGCTTGGCATCGTCGATGGCCTGATCGTGCTGACCGATCTGCGAGAAGGCAGCGGCTCGGTTCGAGTAGTAGACGGGCGAGTTGGGGTTGAGCTCGATCGCCTTGCCGTACGCTTCGATGGCGGCACCGTAGTCCTTTGCAGACATGGCCTTGTTGCCTTCTGCCTTGAGCTGTTCGGCCTTGGCGAGGTCGTCATCGGAAGGAGCAGCAGTCGAGGAAGAGGCTGAGGACGTGGCGGGAGCGGATGTAGAGGAGGCGGAAGCGGGGGTAGGGGCCATCTTGGCTTGCGTCTTGAGGAAGATGTCAAAGATGGCTTGGAGACCCGGACCGGAACCGTATTGAGTCTGTTGGGAGGTCGAGGAGGTGTCTACGCCGAACGCTTCCGAAACGGACTTTGCTGCGGATTCGAGCTTGGACTTCTGATCAGCTGAAGCTGTGGATGACGTCTGCTGAAGCCATTGAGCCACGGCGTACGCCAAGTGTGTTTGACTTGAAGACATCGCGTGTGGGGCTCTGATCTGTTGCAACGAGAACGTGAGCAGATGGAGTACAGTGCAGGGTGAGTAGGGTCAGCTGCTGTTCCGTTCAACGTTTTCTCGAGTCGGGGTTGGGTTGGGTGAATTGGTGGGGATGGCGACGTGGGACGGATCAGAATGCTTCTTCTCTGCACGATTTGACTAAGCAGTCTAACATGTATTTGTGAAAGTGAAGAGGTTGTGATCATCATACGAGTGTCGCCCGTCGCTATCCGATGTGGTGGTAGGGTTGGCCATGGGCGGGGTCGACCCTCACACGAGACCTTTGGGTTGAAGCGAACACTTACTATGTGAGACTGAGCGTGGCAAGTGAGTGATGGGGATGAATGTAGAGGTCTGAGATGGATGTAGGATGCCGATGATGGATGGGGGGGGGGGGGGGGTATCTGTGGAAGGGAGGGAGCAAATGCGGACGATGCAAGGCTGTTGTCGAGATGCCAGACCAACTTGCTTGTGTTGTTGGCAAGTGCGCCGTGAGCTTGGACCCGCGACTGTTCACAATGGTCGCCGCCGTCAGCCGCCGTGTGTTGGGTGGTGGACGTGGCGCTTGTCAACTCAGCCATGGTCAACGCTGTCCGTACCTTTTCTCTGTCTCTTTCTGTTTCCCTTTCCTTCGGTCAACTTCACTCAGCTTCCAGACTCACATTTATCGCCCTTCCTTTTTTTTCGAGATATTCGATGTTAGTAAAAGTCCTCGAACAAATTCCACACTTGCTCATGCTCACATTGCTCTCCGACTTTCTCACCACCACCTTGGCAGCCTCGTCTTTATGCGTAACAAAGTACCGTTCCAGGATGATGAAGAATACCGCAACTGATGAACGAATCAATGAATGAACGAACGAAACCATGAATGAACTGTATGTAAGCGAAATCCGAGTCGACCGCAACAAAAAATGTTGCTGTGTTGGGCAGCTCCATGTCGACGGAAGCTGGCCACAAACCAAACTCGCGAATATGTGTTTGTATCTGTGTTTGTGTTTTGGGGTTGACATCTTCCGTCCCTTGACTTGACGATCGACAGCGACAGGGGTCCTAGTGCTGTAACTGTTGTTATTGTTGTTGTTGTTGTTGTTGTTGTTGTTGTTGTTGTTGTTGTTGCTGTTGCTGTTGTTGTTGTTGCTGCTGCTGCTGTTGCTGTTGAAGGTTGAGGAAGAGTAGATCCGCCCTCTCGATCACGTTTTCCTCGGTCAACTCCTGCTGCAGCGCCAACGTCCTGATCCTTGCCACCAAATTCCTCAACGTCCCCCTCGAGATCGTAATCGTCTCGTTCAGATCCACCTCCTGCACCTCCTCCATCCTCTCCTCTTCCGGTGCGTACTTCCTCAAAAATGGATGCTTCAATAGCTCCGGAATCGTCGCCCTCTCCTCGCTACCATATCGAAGAGCCGCTTGGACGCAATCTAACAGTTCATCATCCACCTCCATCCGCTCCGGATACCTCGGATCCCTGAACCTATTCCACGCAATCTCGTGGTCGGGATCAACGATCGCCTCTAACTTCCTGTTGGCGGGAACACGGTCAAAAGGTGGCCTCCCCCAAATCATCTGATACAGAATGCATCCCAACGACCAAACATCACTCGGCTTGCCCGCCTTGTACACCCTCCTCCCCTTTGCACGTGCGATCTTGATCGCTTCGGGAGCCATGTAATTCGGCGTCCCGATGATCGCCTCTCGCGAAATGTGCACCGTACCCTTGGGGATCTTTTTCGAGATACCAAAGTCGATCAGCTTGATCCTGTTATCGACCATCAGGAAGTTGGCTGGCTTGAGATCCGCATGAACCAGATTCGCCTCGTGGATGAAATGAACCGCCTCGAGCATTTCGCGGAAGTAATGCGCAATAGCCTCCCTCGGCAATGGTGCTTGCTGCGCCAGCAACGTGCCGAAATCGCTCTCACCCAACTCCATCAAGATCCTCAACTTGTCCGGAACACCGCTTCGGTCTATCGACACATGATGTCCAAAGTACCGCAACAGATACGTCCCCGCCCCCTCGAGGTCGCTCAGCGTTCGAAGCAAGTTGGCTTCGGCAATCAGATCCAACTTGTCCTGTTCGGATTCGATCTGCTTCAGATCCACCTGCTTGAGCGCAAAAAACGCCTGTTGCTCCTCGGGCACTGGCAATTCTTCGATCGCCTTGGTCTCGGCATTGCGCACCTTCTCACAAGCCGGCCCGCGCAGCAGATGCACTAATGAAAATCCACCCTTGTTGAGCTGCTTACGATGGAATTTGAAGCCGGGCATCTTGACGAATCGCGTCGATCCAGCGATCTCCTTCTGGAAGCGTTCATGTTGCGCAAGCGGCTTCTGCATCTGCCGTGTGGTTTCCGCCCAGATCGACTCGTGTCGGATCTCAGAGTAGAGTCGGCACCCACCTTCCTCTGCCGGCTCGTTGTCCGCTTCGGCACTGGCTGGGATCGAGACGTCAGGTGCCACCGCGGCACGAAGCATATCGTCGTGGTGGAGCTCAGCCGGTCGTTGAGCGGCTCGAAGCTCGTTGGATGCAACAGGTACCAGTCGACGATGCGCCATGGGATCGGTCGGCGCAGCGATGTTGGATGCCAGGAAGTTGTGGATCGCCTCTGCTTGGCCCTTGGTCGGATGAATTGAGCCATTGGCACCGTCAGCCGTTGGCTCGAGCATTGCTCTCCTCGCGAGAGGATACGCTTCGTTGCGTCGAGGTGGCGGAGGTTGCATTTCGTAGTCCGGATCATCTGTCGCTACAGCCGCTGGTCGAGGTGGAGGACTTGGTGAACGCACGAGCGATGCCCTCTCCATCATTTCGGCCCTGATCTTTTCCTTTTGCACATCATAGCCGTATGGCAAGAAGCGACGGTCTGCACGTTCGACAGCCTCGATCGAACGTGGAAGTGCGCCTGGTCCCGAGCCGTACCCTGAGCCCGAACCGGAATTGGAACTGCCATCTTGATCGTGTCGCGAAGGACGTTCTTGGGCGTTTTCCGGGCTTGTACTTTGCGCTTCCTTCCTGTTCTTTTCTTCTCGCTTGTCCTCTTCATCTAGCTCGTCGTCCTCGTCATCCGAGTACCTTCTGACCACCCTTCTCGCTGGTGGATGTCGGTTGGAGGATCGTGTGAGTGTGCGTAGGCTCCTGGCTGCACTTCTCTGTGCAGTAGCGGGTGCGGCGGTAGCAGCCGAACGAAGAGCTCGACCAGCCATGGCCGGGGTGCGGTATCCGATAGCTGGCTGTGCACTCGATGATGCTGCTCTTGAACCAGCGTCGTCCGGCGTGTCGCGCTTGACCGACGCACGTTCCTCGATGGGTGCATAGCGCACCTTCTTTTCGTCCTCTTCCTCATCCGGCTTGTCATTGCTCCTCGTCCTGGTTGGCAGAATGGTTTGAGGCATGGACTCGGGTGAAGCGCGTTCGATGTGATCTACGTGGCGTGCTGGTTTGCGCGAGGGTGGTGAGCTTTTGGACCTCGGCTCGTCGTGTTGATAGCCTGCATTGGAAGCGAAAGGCGAGGAGCGAGTGATGGGCTCCTGATTCTGAACCTCGCGGAAGAGACTTGTCGCTCTCAAATGCTGCAGTTCGTCTCGATGCGAAGCTACTGGAGCAGCTCGTCGTCCAGTTCCCGGTGAATCGTCGTATGGGTCAGAATGGACCTCTCTCTGTGCCTCTGCTGAGATCGTATATGGACGTGCTCTAGCATGCACGGTCGGCAGTGGTTCGGGTAGGTGCTCTGGCTGGGTCTCTGCTTCGCCGAGGAAGTGACTGACAGGGGCGGGTGGGAGTGGACTGTCGCCAATGGTTGCATTGGCCCTATCACTAGGAGTTTGCTCTGAGATGGCGCCGCCATGTCGAAACGATCGACGCAAGACCGGCGTGGATGGCGGCAAGTCGTTGTATCGAGATACGGCGGTCATGTCGGTGTGAAATTGCCACCAGGCGAGGCGAGGTTGGGCGAGAAAGGGGATCGCAAAGATGGTGTATGCTCGCGTTTCGGGATCAAAGATGGTGGTTGCTCGACTGGATGACTTAGAAAAGTCGAGATGGATGCATGTTTCTACGACTCTCTTGCTTGTGAATGAAGAGATGACAATGTCTAGAGGATACCTGACAATCGGGATTGGGGAGTGTCGTGCAGAGGGCTGGCCAAGGTCGAGCTATGGTCTAGAGACTGAAGGAGAGCAAGAGTGTGGATACGATCAAGAATGCTGAGGATGGCCAAGAACACATTGCCTTGCATCAATCTAGAGAAAGAGAGCTGACGGGAATGGAGCAGAGCACGATGTGAGAGCGACACCGACGTCTCTGTCTCTGTCTCGCTACACAGAAAGCTGCTTGCAGACGAGTGACAAGTGGATGGAAAGTGTCCCAGCTGCATGTTCTGAGCCGACTGCTTGACCGAAGTCGACTCTCACTCGAGCTCCGTGCAAATGCAACTGAAAGCCCAACTCGTTCTCCATGCCATGTCCACTCGTTTCTTTGACAGTCACAGTCCAACCGAGCGAGTCTGAGCGACTTACTCTCTCTGTGCGTTTGCTGCCGTCAATTTTTCTTCTTCAGTTTCTCACTTTCCCATCCAAATCAACAAACGCGCAAAGCTAACATCCGCCAGAGACCAACACCGCGCGCCTCTGTATCACGTGATTCTTTCACCATCACTTGAAAATCACAGAATTGGGTAATTAATTAATTGTGTGAGATTCTCGAACTTGGTTGACTTCAGTCCCAGTCCACACCACGCACGCATCCATCTCGACATGTCAGAGAAGCCCTTTTTGTCGATGGTAGCAAGCCTGGTCTGTTCTGTCTTTTACGATACAAAATTGCACAGCACAGTACAGTACAGTACAGTACAACTCTGTACGATCGGTGGCCAGCTAGCAGCTCACTTGTTCTTGCAAGCAGTCACGGCCTCCCAAATCTGTTCAGCATATCCCAGCACTGACTCCTCCTCATACCTTCGACCCACGATCTGAATCCCCACGGGAGCATTGATCTGTGCTTCAGCATCCCACTTCTTGTGCCATTTTTCGTCGTCCTCCGAAAGCCAATCTCCGCTCCTCTTGACCTGCCCATCCACCTTGACGTCCACCTTGGTGATCGGCAGTACCACTGCTGGGTAGTCGACCACATTGAAAATGCCCGTATACATCACGTAGATATCGCTGTTCGGAGGCACCGCAGTATACGCCATGCCGGGTACAATCAGAATGTCGATAGGTCGACCGTCCTTCGTGCGCTCAGACGTTGCGTTCCAATGATCCAGATACGCCTTCTGGAACGCGAGTTTACGCTTGTTGGCCTGCCACACCTCGAATGCCGTGTGTTCGCGCTGACCTACCCCGGACAGGCATGGGCCCAGAGGCTCTTTGAGCGGCGCGATCGCCGCTTCAATGTCCTTGCCGCCATCCGCGCAGAACGCGTCAATCAGGATCGACGATGCTTCCTGCGTCTGGTACGGTTCAAAGTCGATCACGTCATGACCAGAGAGCGACGACAGCACCTCTTTGATAGCGCGCTCAAACGGAGGTGATGCTTTGACGTGTCCGTCGTGCCACATGACCCCAATGTTGAGCTTGTTCTGTGTACGTGCCCGCTGGAAGCGTTCCTCGTTCCAAGGGATCGATGGAGTTTGAGGGTCGAGCAGCCAAGGCTGTTGAGCAAGAACCGCCCTCGAGAATTCGATCAACCCGGAAAGAGACCGACTCATTGGGCCCAACACCGATGGAATCGTAATTTGACCTACCAGCGAGTTGACCGCTCCTTCATAGGGGAACCGATGTGAGCACGGTCGTAAGCCAAAGATGCCACACAACGCGGCTGGAATCCTCACGGAGCCACCCACGTCCGTACCCACGCCCAATGGCGAGCCCTTGATCGCCACCAACGCGCCTTCACCTCCGCTCGACCCACCGGGATGCAGCGTCCGGTTGTGTGGGTTTAGCGTCGTGCCCCACAGCTGGTTCGATGTCTCGGAATACATGATGGTCTGAGGAAGATTCGTCTTGACAAACGGCACCGCACCCGCCCTCTTGATCAATTCGACCAGCACCGAGTCCGAGTTCGACGGTTTGTTCGCATAGCTGATGTAGCCGATCGTAGCGTCCAAGCCTTTGATCTGGAACTGATCCTTGACCGACATGGGCAATCCATGGAGTGGGCCTCGAGGTTTACCGGTCGACTTGAGTTCGGCATCCAGCTCTGCAGCGAGCTTCCTCGCTTCTTGAAAGTAGATTTCGGTGAGAGGATTGACTAGCTGGTGTGCAATGCACGTCCTCTTGATAAAAGCCTCGAGCGTCTCGGCAGCTGTATAGTGACCCTTGGCGAGCTTCGAGAGCAGCTCAGACACGTCATCTGTCTCCGTGATCTCGACTTCACGCTCCGACAGGATACCACACGTGCGTGGAAAGTCTACCACCGAAGCAGTGCTGATCGGAGGTAGCGCTTCGCCAGCGACTTTGTACTCCGAGGGGATCAACCTCTCGCGTTCGTTGCGCTTAGCCTCAGCGACTTGTTGCCAGGTAGACATGCTTGCAATGTCAAGATTAAAGGTGAAGGACAGCTCGACGTATCGATGTTCCAGAACGTCCCAAGTATAGAGCGACTTGTTGCGGTTCGTGGAGTGGATCTGCTCTCAGATGATGGAGCAAGACGATAAGAAGGGTCTACATAAGCATCAGCTCGTTTGACTTTTTGTAGGCTTCTGTCTCTCGCTCCGAAGCGCACGGACTTTGAAACTTGTTTCTGGACGTACAAAAAGGGTCCTCCACAATTACATAGCCGTTGTGCGCAACGGGGAAACAGGACGGCAACATAAACGCACGCACCAGACGTTGTATCCTTCGATGCACCGACTTGCCGTTCGCTCGCTTCGGCCAGTCATATGGTCGCCACCAACGTAGACTAGCCGCAACAAACTTTCGATGTCAGCAGGCAGAGTATAATAAGCTGCGAACTAAGCATGCAGGTCGAGCACATAATTCAGCTGTCAACCTCCACGATGACGTTCTCCCGACATGTGCAACTTTCGAAGCGCAATTCATGGACACGTACCGGTACAGGGCAGACTTTGCGCGCTTTCTAGCGTCATGCCTGGCAAGAAAGGGTACAGAAAGACAACACTGAATTCCACTGATAAGTACATGCATCTGTGAGATCAAGAAACAATGCCTGTCCAATCGATGCGGATTAGCAACAACACGGTGCACGGTCTGACGCATTCGCTTTGGGAGGCCACGCGAACTTCTGAGGCTGCCGAACGGCACCAAAGTGTGGCATACAGCCACCATCTGTGAGCCTGATTCTGGATGCATTTCTCGACGTGGAAGTCTCGTGGAAGCGGTTTGAGAAATAGCGAACAGATCAGAGGGAGGATGTGTCGAAGTTGTGGTTCGTTTTCGTTGACCAAGATATCGAAGATGTTGAAGTTGTTGGAATTGGTCAAGCTGTTGTGGTTGTTGTGCTTTTCAGATCTGGATTATTCCACATGAGTCAACCAAATGGGAAAGGCGAGCTGCTGGCGGAGGATGTAGTAGTCGCAAGAAGTATTGAAGTCGCAGCAGAGGACACATAACGAGTACCAGTGGTTGGATCGCTGCTTGCGGACCCGGTCGATTGAGCTGGACTACTGTAGCTGCTACTATAGCTGCTGCTATAGCTGTTGACGTAGCTGCTGCTGAAGCTGTTGGCGTAGCTGCTGCTGTAGCTGTTGACGTAGCTGCTGCTGTAGCTGTTGACGTAACTGCTGCTCAAGCTTGCAGCCGAAGCAGTGGGATTGATCGACGTCGAGGCGGACGCGGATGCAGGCGACGCAGATGCAGGCGACACGGACGCAAGCGACGCGGACGCAGGTGATGCGGATGCAGTGTATGTTGAAGTCGCGAAAGCTGTGGTAGTCGCAGAAGGTGCCGTGATCGCAGTATTGGTCACAGAAGCAGCAGTGGTGCTCAGGCTGCTGCTCGCGGATCCGGTTTGCTGAGCTGAGCTGCTGTAGCTGTTCCCGTAGCTACTGGAGCTTGCAGACGACGCGGGGACGACACTGGAGAAGCTGCTGCCCTCTCCGAGAGAGTTCGCGGACCCGGTCTGCTGAGCCGAGATGCTGGAGCTGTTGCCGAAGCTGCTTGAGCTTGCAGAAGCTGTAACAGTCGCAGCGCTGCTCGCGTAGCTGCTGGAGTTTCCAGTGGCAGTCGCAGAAGGTGCCGAAGTCGCTGTGTTGGCCACAGAAGCAGCAGTGGTGTTCAGGCTGCTGCTCGCGGATCCGGTTTGCTGAGCTGAGCTGCTGTAGCTGCTGATGTAGCTGCTGCTGTTGCTGCTGACGTAGCTGCTTGAGCTTGCAGAAGCTGTAACAGTCGCAGCGCTGCTCGCGTAGCTGCTGGAGTTTCCAGTGGCAGTCGCAGAAGGTGCCGAAGTCGCTGTGTTGGCCACAGAAGCAGCAGTGGTGTTCAGGCTGCTGCTCGCGGATCCGGTTTGCTGAGCTGAGCTGCTGTAGCTGCTGATGTAGCTGCTGCTGTTGCTGCTGACGTAGCTGCTTGAGCTTGCAGAAGCTGTAACAGTCGCAGCGCTGCTCGCGTAGCTGCTGGAGTTTCCAGTGGCAGTCGCAGAAGGTGCCGAAGTCGCAGTATTGGCCACAGAAGCAGCAGTGGTGTTCAGGCTGCTGCTCGCGGATCCGGTTTGCTGAGCCGAGATGCTGGAGCTGTTGCCGAAGCTGCTTGAGCTTGCAGAAGCTGTAACAGTCGCAGCGCTGCTCGCGTAGCTGCTGGAGTTTCCAGTGGCAGTCGCAGAAGGTGCCGAAGTCGCAGTATTGGTCACAGAAGCAGCAGTGGTGTTCAGGCTGCTGCTCGCGGATCCGGTTTGCTGAGCCGAGATGCTGGAGCTGTTGCCGAAGCTGCTTGAGCTTGCAGAAGCTGTAACAGTCGCAGCGCTGCTCGCGTAGCTGCTGGAGTTTCCAGTGGCAGTCGCAGAAGGTGCCGAAGTCGCAGTATTAGCCACAGAAGCAGCAGTGGTGTTCAGGCTGCTGCTCGCGGATCCGGTTTGCTGAGCCGAGATGCTGGAGCTGTTGCCGAAGCTGGCGGTAGAAAAGCTTGAAGATACGTTAGAAGAGCTCGTGGCACTGCTGAGTACACCACTGCTTGTAGTGGTTGGGCTCCCTACGAAGCTGCTTGCCGTCGAATTGCTTACCGTCGAAACGCTTGAGGAAGAACTGCCTCTCGCGGAACTGATCGTAGAAAAATTGCCTGGCGACGAGCTGGTCGTAGTAGACAGGCCTGCGGTGGAGGTGCTGTTCTGTGAAGGTTGGATCAATGCGACATGCCCAGACGTTGTTGTGGCCGCCAAGGCGGCCGATGAGCTTGCTGTCACAGCAGGACCGAGGCCAGACAGCGTGAGAGTTGTGGTCGCGTAAATTGTACGTGCAGGCGCAGTCGCTGCAGCATTCAGGGTTGTCTGACTCGCAGCAGCTCCAGCAACGGTAGCAGTTGCGCCAGACGAAGCTACACCGGTGAAGACTGTCAAGTGATCCCCCACGGTCGCCGTGATCGCGGTAACGCCGGTCGTAGCCGCCTGAGCGGAACTCAATGCGCTCTGCAACGAGCTCGCGATCGCCTTGAGTACGCTGTTGGAGCTGGCCAAATTTTGAATGCTGCTAGCTAGTGGACGAGGATCACCCCATGGGGTCAAAGTGTTGGTCGCAGCAGGCTCGACCCATTTGAGCCCGACCGCACCCGTGTTCCAGGAGTCCTCCAGCACCAGGCCAAGCTCATCGTTCTGAGTCTCAACCCAATTGGCAGGTCGGGACTTGATGCTTTCACTGAAGTCGCTACCCGTGAGCGTCTCCAAGCCCTCGAGCAGGATGGCCGCCATACCCTCGATGGCATGGTCGTCGATGTGGCAGTGAAGGATGTTGGCGGCCGGATGGTCGACCACGTAGCGAATAACGACCCAAGAATTGGCGTCGATGTCAAAGCCGTCACGCAGAGGTGGATTATCGAAGTTGAAGACCACGCCTTTATCTTCAGCCTCAAGCACCGTGTCGGCCGGGAACGGGCCAGAGCCGCTACCAATGATCCAGAACCTCCTTGAGTGCATATGGAAAGGATGAGGACTGTTAGGACCGCCTACGATGGAGTAAATATTGTTCTCGAGGATGATGTCAACGACTGTGCCCATCGGGATTGTTGCATAGGGCGTCATCTGATTCGTGGTCGCGTTGCCATCGGTCGCGTTGAAAAGAATCGGTCGGTCGTCAGCAAGACGCGCGGTGTCGAGTGGCGTCGACGCTACCTGCCAAACATTCAGGCTATTTTGAGAAGCAACAGCGTGCAGGGTCATGTTGGATTCCAGTGGACAACCGCTGATGGGATCGAAGGGAATCGTCAGGTTTGCCTTCCACTTGACAACGTCTGGGTCTGTTACGAAGCCGTTCAAAGGGACATGAGCACTGCTGAGCTGGCGTGTCACATAGCCAAAGTCTTCCTCGAGACTGGGAGACCATGTAGTGTCGACATCGTCAATGTACGAAAGAAACGCATGTCCTTCGATGGCTTGCAGAGCACGAGAGCCGGTGAGGCGAATAGGGAAGATGTTGCCTTTGTAGTCCGGATTGAGCTCCACCATGATGCTAAGACGACTGCCGATAGTGATCTGAGCCCAATCGACTTGCATCGGCTCAATGTAGTGGCCGTCTACCGCCACGATCCACATCTTGTGCGAGTCGATACTGAGTCCATAGTACCAGTTTGTGGCCGTGTCTATGACTTCCAAATTGAGCCAGCGTCGACCTGCTTTGATCGCTTTGGAAGCACTGAAGACCGTAAGTGGAGAGGTGGTGTTTTGACAAGTTCCACCATACCGGGTATCGAGCGTGCCTTTAACCGTGTAGCCATCCTTGGGCGGAACAAGCGAAATGCAGCCCTTAGAAGTGAAACCATCGGGATTGATGTCGCTGAAATTGCGCAAGAGACCATCCTGCACGGTCGAGCTGACGGTGCTCCAGTCATCAAAGCAGTACTGGCGACCACGACCGTTGATCTGGAGCGAGTCAAAGCAGGCAGGAGGAACTCCAGTCTCGTGAACCGTCAGCAACATGTCCGTGTGGTTGACGTGCCAGTGATCCGACAGCGACATGACCTGAAAGTCCTTCTCGGCGGCTTCCAGCTGATCGACATCGGTTTGGTTCTGACTGATGAGACTCCATGGCTTCTTCCTGTCGGCCTTTGGTCGAATGTAAATGGTTCCTCGGAGGCCATCAGCATAATAGCCTCGCTCGTGACTGTGGTACCAATAGCCACCGTACTGGTTGGTCAGCTTGAAGCGATACGTGTAGCTCTGACCCGAGTAGATGTTCCACTGCGACAGACCAGGCACACCATCCATCTCGGGGGTGCCGATCTGGTGGATGCCGTGCCAGTGGATGGCAAACGGGACGGGGCCTTCGTTGTTAACTGTGATTTCGACATCATCGTTCTCATCCCAGACGAAAGGATCGGCCGGGAACTTGCCGTTCATGAGGAAGCCAAGTCGTTCAAAGCCATCCGGACTGATCATTCCTTGAGTCACAGTCAAGTTGTAGGCTTTGTCGGGAGTCGGCAAAGCCTCAGCTGCGCGACGATAGAGGTGGGTGGGGTGAACGAATCCAGCCGCGACGGAGCCGGAAGAGATTTGAGCGTGTCGCTCGACAAGCAACTGTCGATGAATGGCGTCTTGCTCGCCGTAACGCGATGTGGGAACGCTGGCTGCCTCATCCTGAAGTCTAGCCAGCTGCGGGGTGGGAACCGCCAAAACAAGAGCATAGAAGGTACTTGCTAGAAGAGCAAGGATCAGAGTAAGGCGGGGTGCGAATCTGAGCCAGACTTGCTGCACCCATCCTGGGGAACGGATCGCGGTGCTTGAGTCAGGCATAGCGCCGAGAATGACACCAAAGAAAGGATGCGGGGATCTACCGTATAAGGATACTGAAGCCTATGGGGAGAATCGACTCTAGAGATCTATATCAACCGCAGCTGCTTTGCACTGCACTGCTCGGTGAGGAAGAGTATGGATGTGGGGCCGAGGGAGAATCTCGTCGAGACCAACGTCTCCGAGAGAAGGTGTCTATATACCTCTTGTCTGTGCTCCATCGACCAGAGTCATCTCCGCAGGTCGGGAGCATCCGACTCCAGCCAACAGGCAAGATTGCTGAAGATGGTTCCGGGCTCTGCAGAAAGTCTGAGCCTGAAGGCGACAGCCCAGCACCGACAGTCAGGGCACCTCACGGCCAGTCCGAATTTTTCCCGGGCATCTATGGCTGTTGACCCGTTGGTCAAGAAATGATCCATCGAACCCTCGTCGGATTGACCCGAATCGATGGGATAAGAACGGATGCGGAATCGTCGTTCATATTCTTGAGCTGTCGATGTCTCTCAAGAGACGAAGCTGTCGGCCATAATGATTCGATAGCGACGGCTCCTCGACGGCCGTCAAGACACACGGCGGGCGATCGGGGTACATGGTTGGTAGCTGAGGCACATAACCGGTGACCAAGGCACACAACTGGTAGCTGAGGCACTATTTACTGAGATCCATCGCTCTTGTCCAGAGCAAAGGGCCGATTTCTAGGGCATAGCGTCGAGATGATGATGTTTCAATATGTCGAAGAGGTAAGTCGGATTGGATTGGAGCAATCACAATGGCAGGTCGGCATTTCCGAAATTCGGGCCTAGCAGGAAGCGGATGAGCTTTGGTTGACAGGCGCGACATGCAGTGATCCGGTCGGGCTGACCGCCGGCAATTGCGTTCTCGAAGCTTCCGCATCCGCGCTAAATAGAGCTCGCGAGACGTGCTTTGGGTCACATCGTGACCTAAATTGACTCAAATCGCTTCCGCACTTCGCACGGATGGAACATACAGGCTGGCAGAAAGGAAAGACAATGAAAAATGTTCCATCGCAAGTCTCAATTGACCATATCGATCCTCCTTCTACATGCTGTTTCCATCGCGCACATACTGCGACGCATCCGAGCAGGACAAGCGCCAATCTACGCCGCACAGCCTTGTAGCAGCTATGTTCGGATTTAGAAGATGTACGTAGAAAGAAGGTCAAAAGCAATGGCATAGGAGAAGCGATTATGTACAGTACAATTGGGCATCCGCCGGATAGGACGAATCCTGATTCTCACGCCACGATAAATGTATTCCCTTTGCGCCGAATCTTGGCTAGCAGTCGGTCAACGTCTAGTTGGCGTTGTGAGGGATGCGGCCGTAAGTCCTCCTGTACATGTGGTCAACGTTCTCGAGATAGTAAGCACCAGGCCACAAGTTCTCAAGCTGGCCGACAGGCTTGTGGTTGACAGCGTTGTGCGTAGCCTCGCGTGTCTTGAGAGCCTCGACATAAGTTTGGCAGGGGACCACTTTCATGCTAGCGAGGCGGTTCTTGAGGTCTGCCGCCTTGACCAGTGCCTCGGTGGAGCCGTTGACACGAATGCAGAACATGGAAGCGGCGGCACCGGAGCCGAACGAATAGAGCAGGATGCGCTTGCCCTGGATCTCTGCAGAAGGAACGTTGGAGAGCAACGAGACCAGACCGCCATAAAGCGAGGCGGTGTACATGTTACCGCATCTTCGCACAGTGTCCATTCCAGGCTCAAGCTTGGTCTGCTGCAGCTCCTTACCGAAAGCGCCGAAAGCCTTCTCCACGTCCTTGTTGGTGATGGTCGACTTGCGGTCGAGCTCGGCGAACTCGGCCGGGATCGATGCGTATTTGGCGTTCTTGGGGTCTGCAACAAAGTCGTTGTACAGCAATCGACCGAAACCCTTCTGCACAAGCTTCGAGTAAGGGCTGTGGAACAGCGTGTAGTCAAAGTCGTCGACCTTGATCGAGGCAAGGTTGGAGGCATCGGAATGGCCGTTGGCGCCGCTGGAAGCGCCGTTGCGAAGCTTGGCAGCACGCTGGCGGTAGGCATCGTACGCCTTGTCGAGGCATCCAAGGTAAGCCTGGATGGTCTCGGGACCGTCGACTTCGGGGTATTCAGAGGAGAGGTTGGGCTTGTAGAAGTCCCAGAAGTTGCTCATGTGAGTGCCGTGAGCGGGCTCAAACACGAGAGGAGCGTCGGGGCCGATTAGCATTGCGACAGCGCCGGCACCACCGACAGGTCGGGCGGAACCCTCGGCGTAGATAGCGATGTCACCAGCGACGACGATGGCATCGCGGCCATCCCACGAGCTGGACTCGACCCAGTTGATCGCGTTGAAGAGAGCGGCGGTGCCACCGTAGCAGGCGTTCTTGCTGTCGATACCCTCGATGTCGTTGTTGCCAGAAGGAGCGAACAAGTCCATCAGAACCGTCTTGACGGACTTGGACTTGTCGATGATGGTCTCGGTACCGACATCAAGACGTCCGATGTTGCGGGGGTCAATGTTGTTCTTTTCGAGAAGACCGGAGACGACTGGAGCACATCGAAGCACGTTGCAGCAAACAAAGGCGAAGATGATCAGTACGTTGATTCTGCCGATGGTGACACGAAAATGTGTCGAGTCAACATGCAATATACATACCTGAAAGAGCGAAAGAGTTGATATCCTCTCGGTCGTCGGTGCAGGCCATGTACTTCTGGCCGAAGCCGATGGTGTACTTGCCCTTGGCGACACCGTCAAAGTCCTCGAGTTCATCTTCTGAGATGCATCTCCGTGGAAAGTAGATCTCGATGGCCTTGATACCGACGTTCTGGGGACGAGCCGACATGTTGAAATGTGAGGGTGGAGGAGGAGAAAGTGCTGTTGAAAGGAATGTGAAGGTAGGGTTTGCGAGGAACGTGAGTGACGGTGGTGATGAGGAAGGACAACAGCGATGAAACAGAGGCGAGCGAGTCGAAGATCACAATCAGTTCACCCCATCAATCAGGAACTCTCGATGTTCGGGACGCACACATACTTTTTCTGAACGCGGCAGTGGCACAAGCACACACGCAACCACAATGCAAGCAACAGCAACACACTACAGCACGACTACTGTAAGTACTGACGGATCTGCATCACATTCAAGCCCCACCGTGTCGATCTCGAAGACTGCATCCATGGCCCACGGCAAGGTGCGCAACCCTGAGGCAGGTTGAAATCAACGGTGAACGGCCATATTTAGTTTTCCGATTTGGCCTAAGCGTGCTCAATCAGTTCAATCTGCAGGAAGAAAGTCCAACAATACAGTACAAGAAACTTTTTGGCGAGACCCGACGCGCTTCCAACACGAGGCATCTGAGCAGTGCAGGTCAAAAACGCTCGCAAGTTCCCATTATTTAGAGGACAATGTGCTGTGCTGTACTGTACGGTAGATTCTTGTGAAAAAAAGAGGTGCAGAGGTGCAGAAGAAAGGAATCTCAAGGTTGCAAAATCGTGCCATTTTCTTCATCAAAATCTGCACCCAAAATTATACTCGCCAATGGACAGCACGCTCGCCAGCAACTGGTCAGCATTTCGGGCATCCTGCGGGCTTGCTCATCTGATCTTTCATCAGGTGGCGTGAACACGGTGCCACAGCTGTCATTTGACTGCCAATAATACGTTCGCTCCAGTAAGAGACTAGACGTGCCCATCTTCAGCCGAGCCGACTTCATCTCCACGACTACGCCGAAGTTGTGGCGCGCTCGTCTCACCGAAGGCTGTGCAGGGCAGAGCACAGTAGCCTAGTAGAGTAACAATAATAGTAGAAAGGAGCATGGTGAAAATGTCAAACTGCGTGCAGATCAGCTTGGGGCCGAAAATCAGTTCGGTCTTCCTCCTCCTTCTCCTCGTTCCACTGCACTGTAACATGCAACCAACGATGCAAAAATAGGCCAAGAGATCCCAACTTTCAGATTGGATTTTTTTTAGGACAAAACGAAAAAGTGGGCCGATTTTGGTCTGCTGGGGATGTCCGATTTGGCCCGTGAAGATGCAACAATCGGAGCATTTCTCAGATTAGAAGAAGCCCGATGCCGATCGATTCTAATTCTCAGTCTCGCCTACTAAAGCTTGCTACGATTCAACCCTGATCAATCATACCGAGTATCCTTTGCATTGCAGAAGAGAAGAGCAGCACGGTCTAGTCCAAGTCAGATCAGGGATCACTGGCAGCACCATAGCCGGCCCCTTTGGCCTGAGCAGCAGTGTCGTCGGCGTTCTGTCCACCATCCTCGTCACTCGGCCAGTCCTCCTCTTTCAAGAACGCACAAATCACCGTTCGGCCTCCAAATTGTCGACCCGCAATCGCCTTCAACGCTGCTGCACAGTGTTCCGTTTCGCCGTACCTCACATAGACCCTACCTACACCCTCCCGCTCTCCTCCCTTGTCACCACTCGATGCATTCTCGTCGCGAGTGCGCTTCCACTCCAGCGCGGCCGCGCCTTTACTCTTCTGTTCCGGTCGAGGGACACGCACATCGGTGACTCTGCCGTACTTTGTACACTCGTCACGAATGTCTTCCACGATATCCGCGTACTCTTCGTCATCTTGCAGCTCTTCAGGCGTGACCATGTTGAGCATGACCATGCACGACGTAGGTTCGCCTGCATCTCCACCCTCACCTGCGAACTGCTGCAATGAGCTGGGAACCGCAGCACCACCCAGAGATCCAGCATTGGCACCAGTCGCAGCAATCGCAGCTGCTTTCTTCTCGCTTCCCACACTAGCTCGTTGGACCACAAGATTGCGATCGCCAAGCTCCATTCCGTTAAGACCTTGGCAAGCTAGATCGGTGAGTGCGGTGTCCACGTATTCGCAGAACGCAAACCCTTTGGAAGCGCCCGTTGCAGTATCCTTGACCAAATTAAAGGCTCGCAGCTCTCCGAAGGCTTGTAGGAGCTCGATCACCTGATCATCTGTAAGATACGTGGGCAGACCACCCACAAAGATCTTGTGCGGCGAGTCAGGCACATTGGTACTGATCACGCCTGGCACGTGAATGTTGGACGGCGGTCGCACATCTGGTCCAGCATAGTCCTTTGGTCGACGAATCTTGAGCGACTGACCTTGAAAGACGATACCGTCGAACGACATGGCGTTGGTGGCTACTTCTGGATGGCGAAACTCGACGAAGGCATATCCCTTGTCGACGTTGACTTGGGCCGAAACGGCGGGCTCGCCTGGCTCGGTGCCGAGTTTGAGTTTGAGCATCTGTTCGTTGAAGAAAGCGACGAGCGCTGGCTCATTAGCTTGGTGCGTGATGTTGCCGACATAAAGACGACGCGCTTGACGGTTGGCATGTTGAGCAGCTGCGTCACCCGGTGGACCGCCATGGTGGTGTGAACCATTGTCAGGCTGGAAGCCGGAGTGTGGCGAGTGTAGCTGGCCATGCGGCCCACCTTGAGGGCGCGAGTACGAGGCTTGCTGTTGATGAGGATTGGAAGGATGTTGGTCGAAGTTGGGGTACGGCTGATCTGGGTGCTGTTGATTGCCATGTTGAGCTGAGTATGGTTGACGGCCCTGTTGATAAGGCGTTGACCCGCCACGATGAGGATGAATAGGCTGGCCGCCCATGTGAATGGGAGGCAGTGGCAGGCCGACACCGGGTGGTACACCAGGTCCGTTGACACCGAGATTGACAGGTGGCATCCCTACCAATCTGGTTTGGCCTGGAATGCCAAACAAGCCCGTCGCCTTGGCAGCGAGCGCGCTTGTGCCTTCAAAGCCTGGAGCAGGAATGTCCCACTTGCTATCCGGCCTTGTTCGCTCGCTGATGGGGATGGTACCTTCTGGTGTTGGGCTTCTGCGAGTTGACGGACTGCTGCCTCGACCTTCCGCGCTTCTCCAGTCGCCGCCACGACCCCTGCTTCCGCGATCACGATAGTAGTCATCATCATCGTACCTTGAGCGGTCCCTGCGTGCGGGATACCGATCATCGCGGTCGCGATCGCGGTCGTTTCGATAGGGATAGCCGTCCCTCGCATCCCTACCATGCCTGCCATCTCGATCACCGCGAGATCCTGTGTAGTAGTCGTCCTCTTTTCGTCTCCTTCGATGCTCATCATCATCTCTGTCGCGTCTGTCCCTGTCTTCGCGCTGAGATTTGCGCGGATATCGATCATGCTCGTCGCGGTCGCCTGCATCCCTTCTCTTGCGAGAGCTAGACGAGCCATGACGGTCCTCTTCATAGGCATCCCTTCCTGACCTCCTGTCTTTACGGTCGCGTTCCTTGTCTCTGTTGTGATCGCGCTCGCCGTCCCGATCCATTCCGTTGGAGCTGCTGTTGCGTTGCTTTGCTTTGGTGCGGACCTCGTCCTCGATACCGGCCAGAAAAGCCTCTGCTGAATCCGTCATGGCGACAGGTGTCTTTCCAGGTCGTCGTAGATTGTGCGAAGCGATGGATGGAGGAGCGAATGTGAGCATGCAAGGAGTGGGCGCAATAACGCAATGTTACACGTACACACACACGGCGGCATACGATAACAAGATGATGATTACCAAGAAGGAGTGAGCGACGATGTGAGTCTATATACAGGCCAGCTGCGCGTGACTACATGCGTCATACATGCCTGAGGCATGTGAATGGGCTCGCGCGATACTGTCTCGCGCGAGAGGTTACGCATCGGCGTAACACTGCCCCTCCTAAAAAGAAGGCGGTGGTTTCCGAGAAAGGAGCGAGGAAACCACGGCAACGAGGAAACCAGGATCGAGGTCGTAACTGTGAGAACAGACTGCGAATGCGAAACACGATGCAAACGAACGAGACCGGAGGGGATACCGTGTTGAAGGTACGGAAACGACGAGAAACACGATGCGAACGAACGAAACCGGAGGGGATACCGTGTTGAAGGTACGGAAACGACGAGGGGACTGCGCTGGTCGACGCTGGGGAGGAACGATCCGGTGAGACAGAGAAACTGAGAGAAGAACTGAGACTTGGATGCAAGACAAGACGGAAGGAGCGTGGTTAGTTGGCGTTGCTGAGAGGAACCGGAGGCGCAGCTTCCTTTTGGCGCTGAGCCCAGGCATCGAGAACTGCTGGATCGGAGACGGTAGAAGCGGGAACCCATTTGTCGTGTCCGGCGTGCTCGAAGCGGACGAGATACATCTTGCCTCGCGTGCGGCCTGTGCGCTCGTTAAGGATGGCGGAGACCGTAGCGGAGGTCACTGGTTTGTCCGACGGAACAAAAGGCTCCAGATGCTGAATGGACACCACTGGGTGGAGGCGGCTGCCGGCGGGGAATTGGAGCTCGTAAGCGAGAGGGCTAACCACTCGCTTAATTCGGTAGGGGCCAACACGCTGAACGCCCAGGCGGCGGTCAGGAGGCAGCATCCCTTTGGGCAACGAGTATCCATCGCCTAGTTCGAGCCAGACCCAATCGCCGACAGAAAGGGACGGAGGTTTGGCATGCAATTGATCATAACGTTGGCGCATGTACGCCTGAACCAAAGCCAAGTGGTCGAGCGCTTGTTGGCGCATCACAACGCGCCGATCTTGCAAAGAGAGGTCACCCAAGCCTGTGTCCGGTTGGAGAGCGGTGAACGGATCACAAAGCTTGAGACCGTAGAGAAGGTCGTTCGGGGCAGCGTTCATAGATGCGTTCACACGGTTACCAAGCAACAGTTCGACAAGGCTGAAATGCGTGGGCCAATCATCAGCCCAAGCGTTGCATAGACCGCGCAGGAGAAGTTCGACCGACTGAATGGCCCGCTCGCTCTGACCATCACTCTTGTGATGAGCGGTGGATGTGGCCAGCTCGCAGCCGTAGCGTTCGTTAAGGCTGCGCCAGAACTGAGACGTGAGGCGTGAATTGCGGTCGCTTATAATCTTGCGGGGCCAGCCCAGATGAGGCAGAAGACGATCGGCATAGCGTAGACTCCACCGTTTGGCCGACCAGCTGGAAGCACCGGCGAGAAGGTACACGCGGCGAGTGCTGGTATCCGTCAAGACCAGGACGGTATCATTAGCTTCAAGATCGAAGGGCGCACGGGCGGTAGGCAGCCGAACTATGAAGTCACAGGAGACAGTTACAAAGGGCGCATCAGGAGCTGGGAGCGGTTGCAGAGCACCGTAAGGGCGGTGTCGAAGTGTGCGCGTCTGCTGACAGTGCATGCAGCGGCGCACGTAGTCTTCAACGTGGCGGAGGAGGTGCGGGGAATACGCCACCGCGCGGAAACGGTCAAAGGTGGCCTTGACGCCCAGATGGCCGACGTGGGCCAAAGCGATGAGCCGCGGCAAGGCAAGCGGGCCGATGCACAAGCGCCAGAGACCGTTAGAATCCACCTTGTATAGCAGATCCTGGCCCTTGATACCGAAAGCACCATTATCGAAAGGCCTTGTCGGACCGGCTGCTTGAAGGAGTTCCTCACGAAGACGCCGCATGGCCGAGTCTGCCAATTGAGAACAACGGATGTCGGATTCCAGCCCTGCACTAAGAACGATGTCGGATGCGTGAAAAACGTTTGCGGCAACCTCGCTGGCCTGAATGCGGCTAAGAGCATCGACATGGGCCATGTACATGCCCTTGCGATGGAGGATGCGGAGCTTCGGACGGAATTCCGCCAGCAGCAGAGCGAAACGGACCAAGCGGGGATTGCGAGCAGCCGGAGTAGAAGAGAAGGGCTTGGCGTCCGCGATGGAGGTGACAGCCAGATGATCGGTGAACAACAAGTGCGGCCCTGGGGATGCGTCGAGAAAACGGCGGACCCGGCCGAGAGCCCAGACTGCGGCGGCGGCCTCAAGCTCCGTGGGCCAGTAAGCGCGTTCGGCGGGCTTGAGGGCACGGGAATCAAACCAAATCGGAACCTCCGCCGAGGCATCAGGCGAAGCTGGGTCGATGGCATCCACGCATGAGGCGACAATGGCGTCGGAGGGAGAGCGACTCTGGTGAAGGGCGAGGGCAAAGCCGTGCTGCTGGGATGCGTCCACGTACAACAGGAAGGGTTTGGCGTAGTCGGGGAAACGAAGGGCGCGATCTTGCAAAATCTGCTTAAGCTCGATGAGGGATTGCCGAGCTGCTGGCTCATCTGGAACGGATGTGCCGGCGCAATAGGACTTACGGGCTTGACCGGCTTTGGGCGCTGGGTGGAGGAGGAGCTTTTTCAACCGGAGGAGAGGAGCGATCAGCGCCGCAAAACGAGGAACATAGTTCTTATAGTAGGAGAAGAACCCTACGACATGCTTGAGCTGATTAACTGTAGCAGGGTAAGGAATAGAACTTATGGCTGCGCATTTCGCTGGCGTGGTACGGGTCCCGGATCCAGACACAAGATGGCCCAGCAGTGGTACTTCGGTCCGGGCGACGTGAGCCTTGTCCCGAGCCAAGGTGAGGCCTAGGTCCCGAATGACTGTGAGGATACGGCGAACGTGCTGCTCGTGGTCGTCGAGGGAGTCGGAGCGAACCCCAAAATCATCCACGTAGACAAAGGCAACGTCTGCGAGGCCAGCGTCGCGGAAAGCATCAGTTAACACACGTTGGAGGAAAGCCACAGAGCGAGATTGACCCATAATCGTACATGAGAGCGTTTCCTGTCCTCTTGTTGAAATATATGGTCACCTGCTGCGTCAGCTATCAACGTGACACTACAGACGTCGGTATGTCCATAACTAGGGCGGTGATATTCCGACATAGTTGCCGACAATACAATTCCTCGGGACTCGGCAGCGGGGAAACTATGCGCGTGCCAATGCCAATGCTGGCACTGTGCGTTCCCACGTGACGTTGACATGGTGCCTCATCACATCTCTGACCGGGATGTTACTCGTCGGGTCATGTTATTGTCAACATCGTTGTTTATGTTGATGATCAACTGTTGTTTACACTTAGCGTAGAATCTTGTCACTAACGTCGACGCTATGGGGTTCCCTACACCGCTACGGGCAACAACGGTGTAGGGGACTAAGTGTATTTATAGGGCGTACATCGAGCGCACAGTTGATGATCCCTTAATCGATTTATTACCAACTTCTCCGTATCATAACGCCTGCTACTTACAGATCCTTACCGACGTCGCTACTGTTGTATCGACATAGGTCTCTCCCCTTCGTGCCTGCTGCCTAACGTCACCGCCCACTCTTGGTCACGGATCTAACTGGCCTGACATAACAACAGAGCCAGCTCTATACGCCCATCCACCAGTGTGAGATCTATAGCGACTTAGCTACTTGTTATAGTATCTTTGGCAGACGATAGACTCATCGTACCTGGCTGCCTACCGTCAAGGTCGCCCCTTGGCGCAGTCGACTTCCAATAGGTTATGAGCCCAACGGCTTCACGACTGGGAGAATACCGACGCTACAACACAAGAAACAATCCAGTAAGATCTCTTCTTTCGATTCCAGACGTCGGAGACCCAGTACCTCCTCGATCCGCACAATCGCGACGCTCGAGAGACCATACAGTTTGCAATAACGAAAACACTGTTCCCGCTGTAGTGACCAGCGAAGCCTCATCTGCAACACAAAATATCGTTTCCGCTGTACAAGACAGCGAAGTTCCTATTCAAGAGCCCCTACCTTCGTCGGTACACACGGTATCAACTCTGTTACAACCTTACAGATCTGTTAACATGTCTAAGGTTACTTCCGATTTCGCTACGCAGCTTCTCTCCAACGGGCAAAAACTCCCGGACCTTGACGACTCTGTCGACTATTTCAAATGGCGTGCCACCTGCATCACAACTCTAATGCAAAAGGGCCCAGACATCTATGATGCCATTATGACAGAAACCCCTATACCTGCTCCCGGTACTGACGAGTATCGAGACTGGCGTCGTTACAACCTTATCGCTCGCGGTATCCTACTGTCGAGCATGTCACTCGAAATCGCAACCATGGTAAACCACCATGAAACGGCTAACGGAATATGGAAGCATCTGGAGAAGTCGTTTAGCGCTAAGCTACAATACAAGATTGAAGAGTTCGAAACACAGCTCAATAGCATTAAGCAAGACAAGACTACTATCTCCGCCTATAACACACGAATCACCAAGCTAGTTGAACAACTTAAGCTTGGAGGCATTGAAGTCAGCTGGAATAAGCGCTTCACCGTCTTAATGAAGGGTCTCCGATCGGAATACCATACCGTTCGAAGTCAGCTCGAGGAAAGTTATAGACGACGTCGGGATGTACAAACCTTCACCTCTATGGACCCTGACGGTACCGTTAGGACGTTCAACTTCCAAGGGACCCCCTTGGACGAGAAGATTGAGTACGACAGCTACCTTGACCAACTCAAGGCCGAGGAAATAAGACAGGGGTTACACACCTTTGGTTTAGCTGCCCGACCTCGGCAGAACACTTCCGCGTTCCTGACCGACACCAAGACGGATGATTCCAGCTCCAAATCTGCCAAGAATCGTAACGGCAAATGGAGACACAAGTCGACATCTTCATCATCTCCAGATAAGCGTCAACGCAACAACAGACGCGGCAAGACCAACAAAGGGATCAAACCACGCCGTCCCTTGTCGGAAGTGTCCTGCCATCATTGCCATGAAAAGGGTCATTATAGACCTGATTGCCCTACCTTGGCTAAGGATAAAGCAGCACAACCCTCCGACAAGAAGTCACAATCCTCTTTCTTCACCGGCCTTGCCATTGCCAACATCGCTTTGTCCACTACCGACAGCGGTTACGGCATTGAGACGCAATGGATTATCGATTCCGCGTCCACTGTTCACGTTTGTATCAATCGTGATCTCTTTACAGATCTCAGCCTTGAGGATTTCCCTCCTCTGCTGAGCGGCAGTCGTGATCACGTAAAGACAGAGGGCAAGGGGACCGTTAAGGTACTTGCCGATCTCGGTAACGGGAAAACGCATACCCTCATCCTCCACAATGTTTTATACGTACCGACATATGCCGCCAATCTTATGTCCCTTAACTTGGTCGCCAAGACTGCACAGATCAGCATCTTCAAGAACACGCTCACAGCTCGCCAAGGTGGTAAAATCGTCTTCAAAGGAACAACTACGAATGGGATGCTTACGTACCTTGTTCAACCTAAACTCGAATTCGCCGGAGTCACAACGACATCTGCAAACCTATGGCATGATCGTTTAGGTCATCCAGGGGACGCTAGGATGAAAGGAATGGCCCAGCTCATTCCCGAATTCAGTAAAGGCGTCCCCATTGGTAAATGCAACTCCTGCGAGGTCGCCAAATCCCACAAACAACCGTTCCCTACTCGGACGACTCGTACAACGGAGCCACTGGAATTAGTGCACTCTGACGTCGTCGGTAAGCTACCTGACGTTACTCCCGAAGGACACCGATACCTCATCTCCTTCACAGATGACTATACTCGATTCTCCGTCATCTACTTGATGATACAGAAGTCGGAAGCGCTTTCCCATTTCCAGAACTACAAGACCCTCATGGAAACTCAGACCGGAAAGAAAATAAAACGCTTCCGCACCGATCATGGTAGCGAGTACTGTAATCGCCTTTTCGGCAAGTTCCTTGCCGACGCAGGTATCATCCACCAGACGTCGTCACCGTACACCCCTGAACAGAACGGCGTTGCCGAACGTCTGAACCTGACCATCTTTAATCAAGTTCGAGCTATGCTCATCCACAGCTCTGCACCTCGCTATCTATGGGGTGAAGCAGCCCTCTATGCAGTGTACCTTAACAATCGTCTTCCAAGTAAGGCCATTAGCATGGTCTCACCGTACAAAAGACTCTTCAACCAAGATCCTGACCTCTCCAAGGTCAAGGTATTTGGATGCAAGGCCTGGGCACACATCCCAGCAGCAAATCGCGATAAATTAAGCGACAGAGCTATTCCCGCAGTCTACATTGGCGTTACCGAAGGCTCTAAGGCATTCAAGTTGTTTCAGACAAACCACAACACTATAATGTCTGCTCATCATGCTACCTTCGACGAAAAATCCTTCCCCTTCACCGACAGGCCCATCACTACGGATGCAGTCACTACCGACGTCGGCAACGCGACGTCATCGCCAAACCAAGAGCCACAGGCCATTGTTCACCAGCCTATGGCCACTCGCACTTTCGAACCACTAGCAATCACCTCCCCACAAGATGGAACTGCCTCAGATGGCATCGACATCACGTCATCTGTTGACAATGGCCCTTATTACACAGGCTATCCTCACCTTACGGACGAGGAGCGTGCTCAGGGTATCTCCACTCCTCCCTTACCTACAGCTGCAGAAATGGCCGGAATGGCTTACGCTATGGTTGCAGAGGAGGGGGGGCAGGAATTCACTGAGGCAGCCTGTGCAGACAAAGGCATTGCCATACCGACAATTGACGACGAGCCCCTACATATAAAACAGGCTCAACGACGTCCGGACTGGCCCAAGTGGCAAGAGGCAATCCAAAAGGAGCTCGATTCGCATAAGGAAAACAACACCTGGACCGTAGTCACCCCTCCAAACGACGCCCATATTATTGGCTGTCGTTGGGTGTTCAAAGTCAAACGTAAAGGTGATGGTTCCATCGATAAGTGCAAGGCGAGATTGGTAGCACAAGGTTTCACCCAAATTCATGGTATCAACTATGAAGAGACCTTTGCCCCTGTCGTTAAGATCGCTACGCTCAGGATGTTAATGATCATTGCCCTCCAGTGCAAGATGCAGATCTACCAGCTAGACGTCGTCACAGCCTACTTGAATGGTACAGTTGATAAAGATCTCTACATGAGACCTCCCCCCCTTCCAGACAGCATGGCGACGTCGGAAGGCATCTCACTTGGTCGTGTCTGTCGACTAAATAAGGCCCTATATGGCCTGAAACAGTCAGGAAGAGCATGGTACCAGAAGGCCGACAGTACCTTGATCGATATAGGTTTCACGAGGAGCAACTACGATACAGCACTATACTACATCGTTAACGACAACGCTCCACCGGTACTGCTTTCCCTATACGTAGATGATGTCCTCATCTTCTGCAAAGACAGGGGACAAGCAGAACGAATCATTGAAACACTACGCTCCAAGTTCAAGATGACTGGAGGCGACCCGGTGTCGTTCATCCTAGGAATCCAAGTGAAACACGACAACGGCATGATCCACCTGTCCCAAACAGCCAATATCCTCCGATTGATTGACCGATTCGGCCTATCCCAGGCAAACACAGTGCACACTCCCGCTGACGGTAAGGACCTTACCGGCGGCGATAAGCTCAACGAAGACGATCACTCCACCTACCGAACTATTGTGGGATCAATCCTATATATAGCGACCTGCACACGGCCCGATATAGCATTTGCAGTAAGCAAGCTAAGCAGACACCTGGCATCCCCCACTAAGGATGCTATGGTTGCAGCCAAGCACTTGCTGCGATATGTGAAAGGCACTGCAGATCACGGTCTCACCTTTACCGACAAAGGTATCAAATCTCCCATGTCGGAAGACTGGGGTCCCAAGATTTACACCTTTTCAGATGCAGATTTCGGTGGTGACACAGTGACTAGGAGATCAACAACAGGGCTAGCTAATACCGTCCACGGCATGCCTTACAGTTGGTTTTCAAAACGTCAGACACTCGTTGCAACATCCACTTGCTTCGCAGAATACGTTGCAATGGCGGAAGGGTGCAAGGAAGTTGTGTGGACCAGACGCCTGCTGGCCGAATTGGGCTTCGTTGTCAAGCTACCGACACCGTTAATGGTTGATAATCAGGCAGCTATATACCTCTCGAAGGACCCAAAGGACCACCAAAGGAACAAGCACATTGACATCAAATACCATTTTGTCAGAGAGCAGCAAACGAAGGGTACAGTCGTCGCTACGTATATACCGACAGCGGAACAAGCTGCAGACTGCTTTACCAAAGCCCTTGATTGGTCAAAAGTTCAAACCCACCAACAACTACTCGGTATTGGCAGGATCGATATGCCGATTTCCGAGGCGCGTGCAAACTAAACGCGCCGAAATTCAAATTGACGTGACGCGCAAATTATTCCCGACCTAACAGTAATGGGTAGCGTGAAAAATCACTAATTATCACGTCAAAATTCCTAATTCGACGTGTCGCGTAAACGCAACCGACTTAACAACGTCGTTAGTACATATAGCGTCACTGGAACAACATAACATCGCCGTTAAAATTATTATCGCGCAATAATCCTCGAATTCCCGATTCAGGTAAATATTTTCCGATTCCGATTTACAGTTCCAGACTTCGGCCAAACTTCCTCGACAGCGGCAAGTAAAATAAAACAAAAATAAAACTGCGGCATCTCATGCCGATCAAGCGAGAAAATTTTTTTCTGGACTCTAGCGCGAGCTAGCCGACGCAGGGTCTACTCGATTTCAACAACCGCCGCCACTTCCCTTCCCGTTCCTCCTCAATCACTCCTCAAGCGATCCGGCACTACATCTGTAACTGTCGGTGATCATCATCAAGCATCGGTTGTCTCATTCCCTTCCTCGCGCGTTCAATAACGCCTATGTTGATTCATTCCAATCTATTGTCCGACGCCTTGTGGTCTCAAGCCACGTTCCTCATCGACTGCCAGCCTCCTCGACTAGGAGCTGGTACTTTCTTCCTCTCACGGTCCTCCTTTTCGATTGGACTCGGGCGATTATCCCCTCTTCTGGTTGCTGCAAGATATTTCCTACGTCGATAGCTTCGTCGCGACGCATAAGCGCGCTTTCGGTTGCACTCCTACGTGTTTCCCCCGCCGTTTTTTTTCTCTTACCAGGCACCGCACCAATTACCCCTTTTTGTTTTGCAAATGACTAAACGAGGCCGCGGTCGCGGCAAGGGGAACAACAACGGTAAGGCAAAATCCAGCACGAATGTCGCTTCCCGTAAAACTGCTCCTTCCTCAAGCGCTCCGCCAATGTCGGTAGCTGCTTCCAGCTCTCGCGCAACACGTTCCCGTGTAGAAAACACACGTGATAGTGCTCCGCCTGAGATAATTGACTTAGCCAACGTCAGGACGCCATCTCCCCCGCCCCCTTCACAGCGACGCTTGAGGGGTGGTACTCCGTACACAAGATCTATCGTTTGTGGTGAGCCTATTCCTGCCGAGCCTCCAATTCCTGATCAAACTTCCACTCCCCCCGTCAATGCATCGTCCTCCAGTCGGCGTCAAGGCCGTACCGCTTCCCCTGAGACTCCCGGCAAACGCAGACGCTTTGCGTTCCCGTTGCCTGCAGGGACTACCAATCAGCGGGAGACCCTTGCCGACTTCCCTTCCGACAAGCAAGAGGTAATTCGACAAGGATATTGGGTCAAATTGCCTGGATGCAATTATTGCATGAAGAAGGGCGTCATCTGCACTACGGGTACCGGGTTCGATATGACTGGCAAGCAGCGTACGGATAGCTGCGATCTGTGTCACAGACATGGCAAGTCCTGTACCTTGATCGGCGACAACCACCGCAAGACGCGTGGACGGCAGGACCGTGTCGCCATCGCTAATGCGTTGGCTCGACTGCGGATGCATGTGAACGGACTTACTCGCCAGCTGGAATTCGATGCAGCTATCGTGGACATCAATTTGCTCTCGTCCCTGCTCAACATTGACATGCCGGACATCCTTACTGGTAGTAATGTTGCCAACGCTCTGCTCCCTCATCGCCGTCCTTGTCGTTCTGCTCCACGTCGACCTCGTCCTACCGCTGAAGGTACCGCGTCTGGAGCTGCTCCTTCCAACAACCGACAACTCGCCGCCGCTCCCACCACTCCTATGTCGCCGTCGCCTGCTCGTCCTTCCGCTAGCTTCCCTTGTCCTCGCCGTCCTCGTAACCCAACTCCCGTCGCCGATAACGACAAAGAAGAGGAGGCAGAGGAAACGGAAGGCGAAAATAGCTCCGACGAGGATGATGAACACCTCATCCATCTTTATGACGATGACGACGACGAGTACGTGGGTAGCTTGTCGCGATAATCACTGCAGCTAGCTGTAGTATTTTGCCTTTTCACTTCCCCGATCCGTTTCCCTTGGGCCTTAGGCCAATGACTCCCTTGTATGTAGTTGTTTCCTCATCGTCGCTGATGACTTTCATGTCGTCGCCGTTCTATTAACGGCCTCTTTCCCTTTCGGCGCAATAGGTCTCAACTTCATTCAGGTAGTTCTCGATGTCTCGTTCCGGTCCTTCCGCTCACTGTAGTAACTTAGCGCTGGCGCTAGTGTCTATAGTTGTCTCTTCAAGTTCCCTGATCGCTTGCTCTCTAGCAAATTCAAGTGCGATCGCTTAAACACAGCTATGCGTGTGGGGTTTGTATATGTCTCATGTCATGGTTGATGGCCTCAATGACTTAGCAGATGAAGGGGACTGTTGAAATATATGGTCACCTGCTGCGTCAGCTATCAACATGACACTACAGACGTCGGTATGTCCATAACTAGGGCGGTGATATTCCGACATAGTTGCCGACAATACAATTCCTCGGGACTCGGCAGCGGGGAAACTATGCGCGTGCCAATGCCAATGCTGGCACTGTGCGTTCCCACGTGACGTTGACATGGTGCCTCATCACATCTCTGACCGGGATGTTACTCGTCGGGTCATGTTATTGTCAACATCGTTGTTTATGTTGATGATCAACTGTTGTTTACACTTAGCGTAGAATCTTGTCACTAACGTCGACGCTATGGGGTTCCCTACACCGCTACGGGCAACAACGGTGTAGGGGACTAAGTGTATTTATAGGGCGTACATCGAGCGCACAGTTGATGATCCCTTAATCGATTTATTACCAACTTCTCCGTATCATAACGCCTGCTACTTACAGATCCTTACCGACGTCGCTACTGTTGTATCGACATAGGTCTCTCCCCTTCGTGCCTGCTGCCTAACGTCACCGCCCACTCTTGGTCACGGATCTAACTGGCCTGACATAACAACAGAGCCAGCTCTATACGCCCATCCACCAGTGTGAGATCTATAGCGACTTAGCTACTTGTTATAGTATCTTTGGCAGACGATAGACTCATCGTACCTGGCTGCCTACCGTCAAGGTCGCCCCTTGGCGCAGTCGACTTCCAATACCTCTGTGTGTCAGCACGGTTGCTTTCCACCGGTCTTCGACGTGCAACGGCATTTGGTAAAACGCTTTCCTAAGATCGAAGGTTGTGATATACTTAGCTCCGGCAAGGCGTTCGCGAAGCTCATCTGGCGGTGGCAAAGGGTAAGCGTCCGGATCGACGACTTCGTTAAGCTGGCGGAGATCAACGACGGGTCGAGGCTTACCATTGCGGTAAACCACAAAGACTGGCCAGCCGCAGGGCGTCCCGGCCGGAGCAGGGGACAGACGGCCTTGCCGGGTGAGCTCATCAAAGACCTCGTCAATCGCTTTCCTGTCGCGGAGGGAGACGCGGTAAAGGCGCGGTTTGAACAGGCGAGGGTTGCGGTCGAGCTGCTTGGATGGCAACCGCATGGCTTCACCTGTCCGGAGGAGACCTAGCTCAGGCCGCCAAATCTCGGGGAATTGGGAGAAAATCGAAAGGAAGCGAGTGCGAAAAGCTGCCGACGTATGCGGATCGAACGCGGGGAGGGCCTCAGAGTGCGGATGGTCCGGGACGATGGTGAAGGGCAGGGCGTACTCGTCCATATCCGGAGGCGCTCGCATGTCGGGAGCCAGAACTGGGTCAGCAGGAGGAGCGGTGACGTGAGCGACAATCGCTGCCGCTGGCTTGGAGACGCCGGTGACGCTGGCGCGGAGCCCGCAAGATTGCAGGGTGACAACGCTCTTGATCGCGTCATAGAGGATGCCATGCGCCAAGACGAAATCCATGCCAAGGATGAGGCGAGGTGGAAGGGTCGAGAGGACGTAGCACTGTAGCTTAGCACGGGCGGTGTGACCATTGAGACAAGGAACGTGGATTACGAGAGTAGCTACACCTTCCACTTGCGTTGGGGTGCTGGCAGTGTAAATGGTGACAGCGCTATCTGTAAGCTCGTGCCGAAAGAGGGCCAGAGTGCTGCGATCAATGAGCGAGACGGACGAACCAGTGTCGAGGCAGGCTTCAAAGGCCGTTCCGCTCGGGGGACAGACCTTGAGACGTAAGTACGTCGGCAAAAGTTGGAAAGACACAGGAGACGAGACCGTGTCGATGACCACCGGCTCGACCAATTGGACTAGGCCCACAAAGGTGCCATCAGGTGGGGCTTCGGGTGGAGGGGAGATGGGAGGTATCCCCTCCGCGAATTCCTAGGCGGAGCCATAGGAATTGTCGGCCGACTGATCGGGCGAGAAGGTGAGATCCGGAGCGGAATCGGTGTCGGAGGGTGACGAATGAGCGCTTGTAGCATAAACCTGTTCGAGGCGTTGGTAATCAAGATCAGCGTAGGCCTGCTCGTCGACTGGAGCTGCGTCGGCGTGGTGAGCAGCGATCGCCGGTGCGAGACGAGGGGCCGTCCGCGGCGACTTGGGGCAGTCGCTGTCCCAGTGCGGGCCATTGCAGTGGCGGCAAGGGCGAGGGGGCGGACGCTGGACCGAGCGATCAGCAAGGGCTCGCAGGGGAGTGGAGGAGCGGGAACCTGGACCAGGTGGCGGAGAGTGGCCGGGGGCGGAAGGCTTTGCAGCGGTGGTTGAGCGTTGATCGTTGCGGCGCGACAGGAGAGTGGAACGCTGCGCCAGGCAGCGGCGGCGAAAGAGATTGAGGTCACTAGCGTCAGGACCCTCGAGACAGCTTGCCAAAGCGTTGCGCATTTCGAACGGCAGACCCGCGAATATGTGTTGCACGACCAGTTCTGGGGAGTGAATACCGGCGAGGCGGGCGAGTCGGACCTTGCGCTCATGGTAAGCATGGTAGTCCGTGGCAAGGTCATAGCGAAGAGTTCAGAGCGCGTTATGCGCTTCGGTCACGCTGATCCCAAAACGTGCGCGAAGGAGGCGCGTCCAGGCTTCGGGACTGGAACGGAGGGCATTGAGATCCTCTTCGTCGAGGTTGGTGTACCATTCTGTGGCTGTAGAACGGAGACATTGAGGAAGAACCTCGCAGACCGCGGCCGGACCCTTGGCAAACGTCATGTCCTTGATCCTGCGACAGAAAACTTCAACGTCATTGTTGTTGGCCGGGTTGAAAATGGCAATCTCCTCGGGTTTTAAGGTGCGGCTGTCGCGTGGAAGGAGATGAGGCGGGGGAGAGCGATACTGGTGGTCGGTAGCATCCAAACCCGGAGGAGGAAACGACTGAGCTCGGCCCATAAAACCGCGGTCAGAACCGTACGCGGACGGCATCGGCGGCTGGACTGTATGCCTGGTCAGGAGAAGTTCGAGGAGGCGGTTCGTAGCGGCGGCCTGCTCCACGATAGCTTGAGCCCAAGCCGGCGCCGCCTCGGCACCCGAAGTGGCTGGGGCATCAGTCACGGGCGGCGGACGAGCGGGTGTATGCGCTCCCGGGGGAGACGTGGAAGTGTCTTCCGGCATACTCGGCACGATGGAGGTCGGTGGTGTTGACCTGGAGTCGTCCGTAATGGCGGCGAGGCGATGCTTTGATCGCAAAAGCTGATCGGGAGAGTCGATGAAGTCGGCAAGAGGGCCGCCTGAAGCTCTTGTTACGTACCGAGGAACGATGATGAGAACTTACCGGTCAAGACCGGTGTTGGTGTGAAGAGAGCGGAATTGCAGTGAAGTGAAGAGAAGAAGGAATAAGCGCGGAAGCGTCGACAGAAGCTACCAATGTTACACGTACACACACACGGCGGCATACGATAACAAGATGATGATTACCAAGAAGGAATGAGCGACGATGTGAGTCTATATACAGGCCAGCTGCGCGTGACTACATGCGTCATACATGCCTGAGGCATGTGAATGGGCTCGCGCGATACTGTCTCGCGCGAGAGGTTACGCATCGGCGTAACACGCAACGAAATTCTGATTCTGCTCATCCGAATTCCGATGCTGAAAAATGCAAGGGTCTGCTCGGCGGCTTCCGAAAAGAGAAAAGAGCGAGAAGCTCAGCTTTTGAAATGTCTCTTCTGTCGACTCTCTTCAGGTCTATTCGCATCGACAGCCTCGTCAAGGGACGCTGCCGCGACATCCGACCCCTTTTCCATCACAGCTTTACTCCTTCGGTTGGGCCAAGAGACCCCGAGCAACTCGTCCCGTCGTCGAATCAAGATGTCGGCGTCGGCGATGCTCTGGACGGAGCATCGAACCCCACAGGGTCGTCCTTACTGGTACCACACCGTCGAGCGTCGTTCCGTCTGGGAGAAGCCATCGGAGCTCAAGACTGCTCGCGAACGTGCACTTGAAGCCACACCATGGAAGGAGTACAAATCTGGCGATCGATCCTATTACGTTCACAGCATTACCAAAGAGTCCACTTGGACGCTACCGCCCGAACTCAAGCAAATCCTCGATCAATATCCACTCGACGGGCCTCCACCATCGATGGCTGAGCATGCAACCTCACTGCACATCAACAGCACCCACTCGCCTGCCGCTTTTACTCGTTCTCCGCCGGCTGTCCCAAGTCCCAACCCTGCTTCGCCCACGGAGCGTACCCCCGGCACACTTTCCCCCGGTGGTCACCACCATTATCCCAACTTGCCATCTGGTTCCAACACGCCGCATGTCTCTTCGCCTCCTCATTCTAATCGCACTTCTCACACGGTACAGACCATGTCCGGAGCAACCGAACTGAATTTCAAAGGAGACAAAGAAGCTGCTCAAGCCGCATTTCTGCAGCTGCTGGCCGAAACCGGCGTAGATGTCGACTGGACTTGGGAGACCACTATGAGGGCGATCATCACCAATCCTCTGTACAAGGCACTCAAGACCATTGCCGAACGAAAAGCTGCGTTCAACAAGTACCTGGACGATCTGAGACAGAAGCGCGCGCAAGAACAAAAGGAAAGGTTGCAGAAGCTCAAACCCGTATTCAACAAGATGGTCGAGGGCGACAAGAGGATCAAGACTTACTCGAGTTTCGAGACGGCCAAGAAATGGCTTGGAGGGAGGGACGAATGGAAGCTGGCTCAGGAGGACGAGGAGGCGAGGAGGATCTTTGATGAGGTTATGGCGGACAAGAGGCAAGCTGAGCGCGAGGCAGAGGCAACGATTAGGCAACGAAACAAGGAGATGCTCATGGCGTTGCTCAAGACGTTTGAAGCAGATGTGTTCACGCGATGGCGCGACGCGCATCGTACCATCCTCGAGTCACAGGAATTTACCGACGATGCTCATCTGGGCGAGATGGAGGTCACCGACATGCTGACGGTGTTTCAAGATTTGATGAAGGATATTGAGAAGGAGACCGACGTGGCCAAGCGAAAAGAGATCGAAACCAAGAGACGACAAGAGCGTCAGAACAGGGATGCATTCAAGCGTCTGCTCGCCAGCTTGGAGGAACAAGGCAAGATCAAAGCACGCACAACATGGGGAGAGATCTTGCCTCTCATCAAGGACCACCCTGACTTCCTTCGTTGCGTTGGCCAACCCGGCTCCACTCCGCTGGACTTGTTCTACGACCTTGTCGATTCGCTGGATCAGCAGCTTGAGAAATGGACGGCGGATGCGCTGCAACATGCGTCCAAAGCTGGTCACACCGTCACACCCACTACGACTGAGGCTGAATTCCTCGACTGGACCACTGGCTGTGCTGTTCCCCTCGACACGCTCAAGCAGATCTACACTGAGCTCGTGGCGTACCTCGCCGAAGAGGAAGAACGCAAGACGGCTGAAGAACGTCGTCGACTCGAGCGCAAACATCGGCATCGCATCGAAGACCTTCGGTACGCGCTCAAGAAAGTGGACCCCCCGCTCGATCTCGATGCCGATTTCGACACGATCCAAACGCGAATCCACGGCCTGCCGGAGTTCAAAGACGCAATGGAGGAGGATGAGAGGATTCCCAAATGGGCTTGGGACAAGTTCGTCCGTCGACAGAGAGAAAAGGAATCCGACGCAGCCGAGGGCAGGAAGAGGAAAGATCATCCACACAGTAACATCATCGGCAGACCCAGATCAGGTTCATCTACAAACCCTACCAAAAGAATCAAGAAACAAGACGGGGCAGACGACGAAAGCGAACCCGAAGAAGGTCAAGTGTAACAACCCCTTCGCCTTCAATCTCTTGACAGCTGCAATCTCAATATCATCCGTTAAACCCCTACATTCACGCACATCCTCCACTGCAACAAGGTTAAAAAAAGATCGATTCGAAACCGGATTTGGGCAGTACAAAACCGTAGTTGCATTGCGAGCCACAGTATGGTACCGGACTGTCCGCCGCGCAAGCCGTGGTGAGTAAGTTCCAGCAAGACAAGGATATGTTTGTGAGCGATAGGCGCTTTCCTTCCCGCATTTTCCCCTCGCTTACGCCATTGGGATCCCCGCGGGGTTGTTGGCACTGAAGATGAACAGGTTATTCGTTGCCGCGATGGCGATGGTATTCTCTCTGGGATGGAAGCTTGCGTGCAAGATCTTCTTGTTGAAGTCCGGGTTCTCCAAATTGACTGATGCTGGCGCACCCAATCCTGCACCCGCTGCCCCATTGCCGGCCTTGCCCTTCTTGCCCGCACCTGCCATCCTCTTGGCCTTGAACGCCGACTTGTCCGCTTGCAGCACCACATCTGAACTGTCATCCTTGTCGAAAACGTGGAAGTAGTTGTTGTAGCTTCCCGTAAGCACTTTCTTGCCATCGGGACCCCAAAGCGCTTCGAACTTGTCGAAGATGCAGTCGTTCTCGTAAAGGTCACAAAGCTTGGAGCGTAGGTGATCGTGGATCGGGATCGTCTTGACTGGCTTGTTTTCCATGTTGACATCCCAGATCTTGAGCGTTAGGTAGTCGCGAGACAGAATGTATCGACCATCACGCGAGAACTTGACATCCGATATGCTGCTAATGATCTCGCTGAAAAAGGACTTGGTCGATGGGTCCTCCTCTTCCTCGAATTGCTTGGCATGCGCATCGCACAGCGCAGAGTCTCGCATGTCGGCCAGCTTGATGGTTCCCTTTGAGCTAGAGTAGACGAATTGGTTGCAATGGATCGGATGGAACTCGGCAGCAGTGATGACCTCGGTGAGCTCCTCCATGTTGACGGGCTTGATGTCGACAATGTTGAAGCTCTGGTCGCTGATGTTGAGGTTCCACAGGTTGATACGCAGATCGTCGGCCGAGATGTAGGTCTCGCCATCCGAGTTGACCGAGATCGAGTTGATATGGTATGCATGCGCGTTGGCATAGATTTTCCGAGGAACGGCAGCGATGATGGTGTCAACTGGTGTGAGGCGTGGTAGACGAAGACCGACGCCGCTGCCGGGCACTGGGGTGGGAACGGGCAACAACGATGGATGAACATCTGGATCTCGTACATGTCCGTAGCCCAGGTCGTTGTGATTGTTCTCAGCCACCAGCTTCAAGGTCTTTTCAAACACCTTCCATAGCTTGATCGTCTTGTCTGTGGTACCCGGAGGCAGGTGAGCGTATAAGGGAGGAGCATGTGGTCAGTCCTGTGTGCAGCGACTAGGTTGTCGGAACGAGCCAGTTTGGTAGCTCACCATTTGTGCTCAGCAAGAAATGAGCAGCATTCTGCCTTCTGCACCACTTGATCTTGTTGATCTTTTCCTCAATCTCGAGCGACTTGAGATAGTCGAATTCGGGTTCGTGCGACTGGAATTCGGTGTGGAACTTGTATTCGCAACCCTTTTTCTGATCCAGGAGGAAAGCAAGAATGTTGCAGATGGTCAGTTGGGATGTGGATGGAGCGCCGAAATCACGGACCGGCTGCACAGCGCTGTGCAGACGAGATGAGAAGTTTTGCAACTTACAGAGTCATTGCGCTCGAAAAGGACGACACGACCACCCTTGTCACCTGTAGCGAGGTAGTCGCCGGTGTGATCGAACTCGACCGTCGAGATGATGTCGGCCTCGGTGATCTCTTCTACCTCACCTTTATCTCCGAAGCACTGGGCAAAGCGCCAACCTCCGGACGGATCTCCGTCCTTGTCCATTGTGACTATATCTGCTTCTATCGAAGCTTTGTATCCGTGTAGAGCCGAGGCGAAGGAAGACCAGTGTGCAATGCTGAGCTAGCTCTTCGAGTGCGGATAGCGTCAGCGTGAAGGCAAGTTGCGATCACCGGTTGTGTATTGTGGGATCTGATCTAGCAGCCGGGTCGTACGGGAGGACGCGGTGTTTGTTTCGCTGGATGGTGACCACCGAAGAAGCAGTTGAGTCGACAGGAACCCTTGATATCGCTCGGATGTCAGAAGTGTTGCGAGACCCAGCTTCAAGATTCGAAGTGATGGAAACCGACGTTATCGTGTGACCGTGCGGGGATCGTAGTCGGACGCGTTTGGTGCGAGCCTATCGACAATCAGAGATGTTTGTCAGACTATGTGGATTGCAGTGTGCGTGACGCAGATGACGTGCTCTTGGACGGAGCCTTTGTTGCGGAGCCGGCGAGCGAAAGTGATCTTAGTTGTTGTGCGTTGATGATGCAGACGAAAGGGAGAAAAAGGAGGTGTTGATGGTGAGTGATGGAGATGGTGGAGGGCGAGCGACTGATTGGCTACGGGGTTTTTTTTTGCTTGATCAGTACTTGAACTGGGCTCGTGCCCTGCCTTTGCATCACAAAGCCGTGTGCTGCCTGAATGAAGAAAAAAAAATCTCCAATAATTTCCGTCCGAGCGCAGCGGTGTTACGGCGGTGTTACACTGTGCTGCCGCCAAGATTGGAAAATCGCCCAGCGCCGCTCTACTCAGTCAGTCAGTCAGTCAGTCAGTCAGTTTTTCAGTCTGAAGGAAAAACAGAAATCAAGGGCGCATGGACCTCTTCCCATTTCCTTGCTACCAGACGCGGTCGATCACAGCATCTTCTTCTCGTGACTGGCTGGACTCCCATCGGCAGCTTGTTGCTTGAACGACGCTTGTTAGCTTCTTTCTGTGCATGAAGCCTTGGTGAAAGTGAATTGGGTCGGTCCGGCTGTATCTATTCTGTATGAGCATCTGCCAGCAGTTCTTCTTCACGTCAATCGTGCATTTCATGAATCGGCGCGGTGCCCAATTTGACAGGCATCCAGGCGCCGCGATTGCAGCACGATCGCTTTGACTCGCCTCTATTTCCCGGCAACGTAGCTAGGTTCTCTGTTGGTCGCCAAGCTTCTCAAAGCCGATTTGCAAGGCACCATGATCGATGCTCATTGCAATTCGCCCAGCACTCGTTTCATACTGGGCACTGTTCGCAAACTGCCAAGGAAGAGGAGGTTGTCTTCTGATCGAGCTCTATTTAAGTGATATATGGCATAGCGGATTGCAAAATAGTAAAAAAAAAAACAAGCCAGGAAAATGGCCGGAAATTCATACTGAAATCATATGAATTGACGCACGAGCCAATCTCGCGCGACCTCCACTGGGATTCTCATCGGTTCAAATCGCGAATCGGGTTCGCCTGCTTCCGATTCACCATGGTTGTCCGCTTCCCGCCTGGGCTTCGTACGAGTTCCCCAGCACGAAATTGCCAATCTTCTCTCTGCACAATGTCGAAGCCGTGCAAGATCCACAGAGTGCTGCCATTACGAAGAGACGAGCTTACGAACCTCTAAAGCCGATACCAGTCCACAGATCCGCGTCATGCTACACTGAAGAGCCCAACCAACAAAGCCGGCACCATCAGCAGGCAGGCCATCGAAACCTTGTTCGCGCTTGCCGCATTCGGCTTGCTCGTAGATGGAGAGGTGGAGGTAGCCGTGCTTGCGCTTCCACTTGCACTGCCACTAGCTCCCGCTCCACCACTAGTGCTTGCCGCAGTCAAAGCATCCGTGCAGGTAATGTTGGATCCCACACTCGCATCCGATGTAAACACCACGTCTGTGCATTGGTACAGATGCCCATGCACATCGTTGATGTACTCGACCATGATCGTTGCTTCGGTTCCATTCCTCACGTCTACGCCCGGCACGTCGAGGCTGCTTGCATTTGCGTGGAAGCAAAATTCTCCTTGTCCCGTGATGGCCAGATCGTGTCGCAGCGGAGGCACCGACGTGCCATTGGTGGTGGCAAGGAACGATTGGGGTCCCGTGGGTGGAGAGAACGAGATGTAGATGTTGACCGTCGCCGTATCGTGGTGCGAGTCGATCTCGATGGGGCCGTTGGCAAAGTACCACGGTTGACGCGGCAATGAGACGTTGTGGAAGCCACCGCAGAAGTTATCGCTCTCAAGGTCTTCGTCAAAACCTCGCGATCGGGGCAGGTCGAGCGTAAAGTGAGCAAGTGTCGACGAGGCGGCAAATGCCAAAAGAGCAAGAGAAGAGGTCAACTTCATCCTGAAGAATTTCAGTGAAGTGTAGCTCCAACGTGCCAAGGCGTCGTTGAGAGAGTATCCAGAAGGGGGTAAAGACGGTATGGTGGCTTTGCTTCACTCCCTGTCGGGTATATGTATGGGTGCGGTGACAGAACACACGGCAGGCCTTGCTATTGAATCGAGGAAGACTTCATCTCGTAGATTTGCAACACTGTAAGCACTCTGTCTGCATCTTCGCAAATGAGAAAACGAAGCGAGTCAAGAAAAGGCTCCGAGCATAGGGGCCAGCATGTCTCCAGGAAAAGCCGACTGATTTGGCACCCTGGTACACCACCGGTGGCATAAACGAACTCAAAAACATGCAGATCAGTGCAGCTCGAGCTTAACGAGCCTCCAAATCGATTCCTTTCACTGACGGGACCCTTGGCCACATGAGTCAGTCACGACTACAACACTGATGATCTCCTGTTACGGATGCGCGAGGTTCTGGACCCATACCTCGCGAAACGAAAAAGAAGAAGAAAACACCACCAAAAAAGAAAAAGGCTCCGAGGCTTACCTTCCGGGACAACGTCGCCGCTTGGAGAAACAATCCTCCGCTTGGGCGGGCCGGTTCTTGAGCTTCTCTTCTGCTTCAGTACCTCGAACGAATGGAGAGATGTCCTCGTGGCATTGACGTGACAACACTGCATTGTACTGTACAATTTCGAGTCCAAAAAGTGGATGTTCCTGCTGGACATAGCAAACAGACGATGTTACTCAATAGCAGCCACGTGGCCCCAGATGCTCGAATGTTACGTCTCAAATTCCAACAAAGGGATATTTTCCCTCATGTGGAGCAAGACGCCACGCGGAGTGATGTCACCAAGATGCCTACAGCCATTCAATCTCTGCTCTTCCCGAGTGACGTCCGGAGAAAGAAAGAACCCCGGATCATGCTCAGCAAGCCAAGAATTGCGATCGACCTACTGTGCGGTACAGAGCAGCAGAGAGTAGTGCAGTGCGAGACAGGATGTGTTTTTTGAGGATGCGGATAAGCCGCTTTCGTCCGTGACCCGGATGTTGCCTAATGAATGGCATAGGCGAGGATTACTCATGCTCCACCCGATGGCCCCGACAGGTTCTGCATTCCAGTGTCATACACCTGCAGGCTCCATCGGTAGGTCCAGTCAAAACTGACATAAGGGCTTCCTGACGAGCCACGTCCCCATCGAGCAAAGCCAACCAACTCCACTCTCCCACTAACTGACCCCTTACTTTCCTCCCGACAACCAACCACCATCCTCACTACCGCCTTCAACCATCTAGCAACCATGTCGCTTCTACGTACCTCGACCACGCTCTTTACCACTCTGCGTGCCTCGCGCGCGCTGACAACCAGCGCTGTAAGTTTCCACCCCTAACACTTCGCTCTTTGAACCTCCAAGCATGCTTACCCAACCCAACATTTCTACCAACACATAGGTGCTTTGCACGGACGATCCCCAGGTGCTCAACAAGGACACCCACTCTGGCGCCTCGGTGAAGGCCGACAAGCATTCGAAAGACCCCAAGACGCTGCAAAAGGAAACCGCTGCGGCCGCCAACCAATCGTCATCCACTTCCTCGTCTGGAAAAGTCAACGCCAGCCCCAACCACGCACCCACCCACTCCGAGGACGCCGTCCACGGCGAGAAACACTCCAAATCCCCCGAACAGCTTCAGCACGAGACCACCAAGAAGCTTCACAATTAAGTTGCCTCCCCCCCCTCTCAAACTCCCTCTGCAATGTCATACTCACCTCTGGGACTCGTATGCGCATTGACACGGATTCACAATTACTACCACGACGAGATGCTTGGACTCAAAGAAGTACAGGGTATGGATCTCGCAGGAAATGAGAAGAAGAGCGTGACACAGGGCAAAATTGGCAGGACTAGGTTCCGCTAACATTGCCCAACTGTCTGGCCAGGGCGGCTGCTTCGTCTCGATTGAGTTGAGTCGAATTGGAAGAGAGCAGAGCGTTAAAGTCGTACGCCATGCCAGCGCTTGGCGTGAGCAGGGGAGCATTGCTGCCTCCATTCTGCTGCTGGGGGACACCGTGAGCGTTCGTAGCGAAAGGCACTTGACCATTCGGGATTCCAAACACCGACGCTCCTGTGGCTACCGTCTGAGCTCCCATCCATGCCCCTTGCTGTTGCTGTAGCTGTAGCTGTTGCTGTTGCTGCGGCAGTGGTGGGGGAACAAGATATTGTTGGTGTTGTGCATGTTGCAGAGGATTATGTTGCTGTTGTTGGCCGTTCATCAGGAAGCCCGGCTGACTCAAGTTGCCATTCATCCCCACCGGTCTGCCTTGCTGCTGCAACGCCGTCACCATGTGCTGTTGCGCAAGGCCATCCGTAGCTTGCCAGTCCATCGGTCGTGAGCTTGCACTCATCAACCCTGTCGGATGCGCAACCGATTCCGGACCAAACACGCTCGGCTGCCTCGACAACGGAGGGGGTAGCATCTCGGTTGGATTGGCTGAAACGGGACTTTGCCCCAGCAAGACTGCATTCGGCGAACCGGACTGCGTACCAATCGGAATCGACAACCTCCTCAACAATCCGCTTTGCCTGACGCCTGCACCAGAAGAATCTTCGCTGGGCGAACCCTTCCTCTTCACAGCCTCGCCACCTGGCTTCAAGCCATGCAGCTGCGCCAACTTGATCTGCGCATCATTCTGAGCTGTCTGCAACCTCGTCACCCTCTTGGCCAGCGCCCTCCTCTCGTCCACCGTCAACTCATCAATCGCCTTGGAGCCCAGATTCATCATCTCCATACATCGTTGGATCACCCCTCGACTTGCTGGTCGTGCTAGCCCGAGCTTTTGGGAACTCTCGAGATCGTGGGCTTTCGGCGGCTGTGGCTGTTGCTGTTGCTGCTGCTGCTGCTGCTGCGGTTGGCCAAGTGAAGAATCTTGAAGAGTTGACATGTGCGTCTGTGTTTGTGCTTGGGGATAGGTGCTCGCATTAGCGGCTTGCATGGCCATGGCCGGAGTTAAGGGGACGAACGATGAAGACTGGGACGAGCGCGAAGCAAAGATTTCCCAGAACACCACCCACCATTCGAAGAGCAAGGACTGTGGTGCATCGATGGGGACTTTGCGATCAGCGTCGAGGCCGGATTCGTGCTGCAGTGCATGTGCGGCTTGGGGAAACCCCCTTTTGCGAAGATAGTCGCAGAGGTAGATGTGCAGCATCTGGTCGCCTTCCCATGATGGGGCCGAAGAAGTGGACTGTCCATTTCCGTTGGGTTGAGGCCAACTCATGGCTGGCTATGCTACAAAACCACCGCTGCTACGTCTTCGAAAGAGTGATGTGTAGGGAAGGGGTCGGAGGTGGTGGCAGCATGTGATAAGTCGATGCAAGCACGAGATCGGCGCTGGACAGATGGTCGAATGGGGATAAGATGAGGTTTCGACTACGGACGTAAAGAGCTGGTGTTCTGGCACTGCTGAGTGACGAGGAGTGTCTCCCTAAAGCTAGCCGCGAATGTCCCGCGAGCAGAGATCGATGTCGATGGGATACGAGATTGGTGGAGTGGATGGAGTTGCACAGTGGCAATCTTTGCAACTCGATTCGCTTAGCCAGTGCACCGGCGAATCTTGGTCAAACGTCAACGATCTCTTGCTTGCTCCTCGTTGAGCGTGAAGCTAAAGCAGTGCTCTTGAGGGTTCGTGGTTGGTCGGGCAGCCGACTGACGCAGGGCGTCGTCGCGGATGGTCTATTCAGCGCTTTTGGGGCCGGGGAGATGCAATTGACAAAGCAAGTCGCAGATGAACAAATCGAGTAGAGTTTGGGTTTGAGGATGGCTCGTGGCGCCTCGAGCTTCCGGTAGGAGAGATTCAGCCATCCATACGGGCCGACCAAACAGAAGCACCGAAGCGTCAGAAACAAGCTACAATATTAATAATAGGGCCGAGGTGATTTGTTCATGCACGCATCGGCAATGGCGCATTTTTGGCTTGCGAGAACAAAGCTTCTGCCAAACCGTAACAGAGAGACAGAGACAGAGACAGAGACACGGGCGTGCCAAGCGTATGGACAGCGATTCGCCCACCGATGCGCGAAGACAAGGCCTAGAAGCCAAGTCGAAAAAGTTGCTTACAGTAGTCACGCCGTACTGTAGCGTTTGTACCGTAGAGTAAAGAGGCAGACGCATGGTGCGAATCGTAATGTCGGAGTCGTAAATTGAATTATTGAACCGCCTTTTTGTCTATCTCCGTGCTGTCTTTCGTCTCTCTGTCTCTTGTTCATTCCCGTTCTCTTTTTCAATAGGAATACTAGACTAGCACCCGGCTCCGGTCTGTCCGAACTGGTACCGTAAACACTGCACTGCACTGTACTGTGTCATACTGTACTGTACAGTGTATCATATATAGAACAATACCGATACCTCGTTACACAGCAAGAACCCACGCGCGACACGTTTCCGATCGTCACCGTCACCTCCGTACGCTTGCCGAGATGAATAGAGCTCATCAGCTGCCAAAACAAAACGTCGTAGTGGAGCAGCCGATCCTTACTTTTTTTAACCGAAGCGCCACAAGCGCAGCCGAAATTAATTTCATGTATATATTCTCCTTGGCTCTGCAGTCTTGAGTCTTGAAACTTACTCTGCACTAGATAAACGTAGCGATTGCAGTGGAAAGATAGCCATCCGCATCGGCGTTGTCTCTTCTGCAGCGACGCGTCTTTTCTGAATCAACAAAAAAAAGAAAAAAAAAAAAGAAAAGCTAAGGAGTGAAATAGGAGACATGTTTAGGCACAGTCAGCCACCAACACCGGTGTTAACGACCCAAAGCAAAGGAGCACATCAAATCTGTTGTACCGATCCTACTCTGTGACTGTATCTATCTCGATGCAGAACAGTATGCCATTCCGCTCATAAGTAACGACCGCTACAGTCCAGACTACAGTCTCACGTTTGCAGCTCTTCACCTGTGCCTAGCACTTCCTTTATGGTGCAGTACTGTAGAACAGCTCGTTTCTGCCCCCTCTGATATCCTGCTTCCTCACAGCATCCAATCACGTCGCGATCACATTTGAGAAAGTATATAAAAGCCCGTCTCGATTCGAGCTGCATCACAGGATTGGTTCTCGAAACGTACAGGTTACTGCATCTCCAACAACCGATCGATCGCGGTCTCGACATTGGCATCACAACCTTGCAGAACCATCTGAATGACGCCGTCGTCCATGGTCGGGAAGATGGATTTGAGTGTTTCCAAGCTGGCCGAGTTTTGAGCCGCTGCATCCACCTGCATCCTCTGCTGATCCAGTAGCGATCGATGGATGGCTTCGTCCGTTTGTGCGTTCTCCATCGCAACCGCATCCCTTGAACCGGCTGGCGATCGACCTTGATCTTGCGTGTTGCGCGAAGGCGTCGAGGCAAATCCGAAATCCTGCTGCATCTGCATTTTCCTCCTCTCCGCCGCGTTCGGCGCAGCCCGACCGGCAGCCATGTCATCGTCGTCATCGTCCTCATCGTAGTAATTTGCATCTCTCTGCCCCGTATCAGCCCTAGTTGAAGTGGCCATGAGATTGCGACGACCAGCCGATTCTTCGTCGAACGTGGTATCGTCCATCGAGTAGTTACGCTGAGGCATGTTGGGGCGAAGAATTCGATGCGAAGCATTGGATGCACCGCCGGCATTGTACGGTTGGAACCCTTCTTGCAAGAGCTCGCCAGTGGTCGGCGTTTGAGGTTCGTCATCGACCACAATGGATCGACGTCCTGCTTGTTGTCCGGGGTAACCGGCGCTTCTTGCTTGATTCGGAGGATCGAGCGATCCAAACAGGCCACCGAACAGCTTGGGTCTAGACGTGGACGCAGTCATACCCGAAGAGCCGGCTTCAGTCGGCGGTGCTGGCGAGTTCTGTCTCTCGGTTGATGCGCCACTGTCATTGTTGCTGCCGCTGGGGGTGCGAATCCCTTCGATCCCCTCGTTGATCAGTCTGCCAAGCGCACCCATAGGTCGACTGAGCCCAGTGCGCGCAGCTTCGCCCGTTCGAAGGAAGAAGGCACGTGTGTCGTCAGCAAGCGAAGCTGCCATGGGCGTGAATGGGAGCGCTCTGGCAGCCTCCTCGCCCGGTCCCGAGGGTGCAGAGACGCTGGTTGCACTGACGCTACGCTGATGCTCCGGGTTACCTGACTGAGCTTGACCCAAAGACGCCCTTCTTGGAGGAGGTGTGGTCGGTGGTGCCAACAAGCTCGCACCGCCCGCCGCTGAAGTTTCAGGCTCTGGCAACGACGAGACAGCCGCCTCGACTCGCTTCTCGAATTCTTCCTGCGTGATGTTGCTGAGCGAAGTGTAGTCCATGGTCTCGATGAATGCGATTGCACCCATCAGACTTGACAGGTAATAGCCAGACTCGCTCGATAGTCGGTCGGGGTTGCGGAAACGGCTGATATACTCGACGTTCGAGATCAGATGCTCCGGATTGGCCTTGAGCACCACAAAGATAAGCACGGGAATGAACGTGTCTGCGTTCTCCTGCGTCGACAGGTGTCGGATCATGCCAAAGATGACTTTGCAGCAGTTGAGAATGCAAATGAGCTTGTCGCGGGGTGCCTTGTAGTGATTGATCTTGAGCAGTTCTTGGACCGAGAACTCGATGAAGCCACGCGAGTGGTCGCCAACCGGCACATCGAGGTGCTCTTCGCTCAGCCATCCGAACAGAGCAATTCGTTGCCTGAGCACCCGGTCGCGCTCGAGGTCGTCGGTCTGCACCGCAAACCTGCCTTCCTTCTGGACTGCGGGCGTGAAGGTGTAGGGGTAGAGACGATTCATGACCAGCTTCTCCATTGCCTCCTTTGCGTTCTCGAACTCGGTCTCGCTGAGGTTCTTCCAGACATCGCACTCCCTCATGCGTGCTGCGATAAAGTCGAGAAAGTCAAAGATGAGCTTGATCTGGTCCTGCGTGCGGTATGGCTTCTTGGCGAAACCTTTGATGAAGCTGCGAACGTATTCACCAACGGGTTGTGCGCTTCGATGCTTCATCTGCTCGAGGAAGCGGTTGAAGTCGAAAGGCAGCTCCTCGCGTGCCTGAGTTGAGGGAGGTGGACCTTTTCCGATACGGATGCCTCCTCGAGGAGATTCATCGCCTCGCTCAGCATCCTTGCTCTTTTCTGGAGCGTTGGTTGCGGGGTCCGCCGAGCCTTGCGCTGGCTCGGATGCAGCGATTTGGCTGGATCCTTCTGGTCCTGCTCCTCCAGCGTCGAGACCCTCCTTCTTGCTCTTGGCATGTGTAGTATCGCTACCTTGCGCCAGTTCGAGCGGTGTGTGAACTCGCTTTGGCGTGTCCATCGAAGAACGAAGCGCGGGCGAGTCCCTACCAAATGCGTGTGCTACAGCTGCTACACTCTCCGGGTCTGCGAAAGCCGGCCTTTCCGGTGCGTCGGACTTTTGCGCAGCGGGTGTCGTGCTCGAAGTCGACTGAGCTGATGAGAGCTTTTCTGGAGGTTGCGGTGCGTCTTTGCTTGGTGGGGTCGGCGGTGAAGCGCTTTCGTCAAGTTCGGGCTCGGTCTGAGAGGGCTGCGCAATAGTTGAGGATGTGGAAGATTCTGCGACCGGCGGCGAAGCAGCGGATGCCGTTGCATCTTCAGACTCTGGTATCGCCTCAGCTAGCGGGTCCGATCGAGGTGCTGGAGCCTGGGGTTGTTGCGAGTTCTGCTCCTCATCTACTTGCTTCGGTTCAGCAACGGTTCCAGAGGCGGATGTCGTGGCTTCGGTGGCTGTGGACGTCAGCTCTGTCTCGTCTTGTCCGCCACTGGTTGCTGCCATCTCCTCCCTAGTAGGCTGATCGGCTACGGCAGATGAATTCACTGCCTTTGTCTCCTCCTTGCTCTCGATAGGTTGTTCTTGCTCATCCTCCGCTTTGCCTGGTGTAGCGACTGTTTCTGAGGTGGAAGATGTAGGTTCGGCTGTTCCGACAGCAGACTCATCCTCTTCCATGCTCAGTTTCTCTACGCTGCTAGCAAGATCGTAGTTCGAGGCGTCCGGCTTCTCCTCCTTCTTTTCTACTTCTCCCTCCATCGGCTTGTCCGTCTCATCGTGAGTGTCGAGGTTGTCCCTGCCAGTCGGCTCGATCTCGCCCATCTTGGTATTAGCTGCGTTGGCTGGTGCTGAGCCGTGCTCGCTTAAAGACGCCATGGCTGTGTATCACTCCGTCAGTCGAGCTTGCAAGGATGTTGTAAGAGAAAGGTGAGCGAAGAGATTCACTGCACGGGCCAGGAATTGTCCCACCGAGGTGTTGGTTTGGAGTGGAACGCGCAGCTGAGTTGCGTGTGTGTGTATCTCACCGAATCACGCTGTCATCTTGGGAAAAAAGAAGAAAAAAAAAAAAAGGAAATGCGACACTTAGGACCTCAGACATGAGGCGCTCAGACCCTAGCGGATCGCGGGCCGTATCTCGTCCTGCACATGTACGTGTACAGTGCATCAACTGTGGGTCGGAAGGTGTTTCGCTCTTGTATGATCCAGGATCCCCCTAGACACTCAACGTTTCACACCATTGCTATCATCACCCCAGCGCTGTGAATTCGGGCACCCTTGCTTCCAAATCTCGATAGGGTCGGCGTGTAGTGATCGCGCCGTCGGAAGATCAGGGGGGATTCGGTAGTCGCCATGCTCTGCAGATCGAGTAGCTTTCTGTGAATCCGGCAATTTTGATTTCACACCCATCACAGAAACGGTCTGTGCATCGCACGGTCTGGTCTCTAGCAGAAGAACCCAACACAACTGGGGTGCTAGCGTTGCGGTGTAGCTCTGCGATGATCGCCTATCAACGACTCATACTTGCCGGCAGTACCGTGCTTACCACACAGTTGTCGGTCTTTCGTACAGACACTGAGTCTATGCTTCTTCGTAGTGGTGTCAAATGTCTATGCTACAAGCTTACAGTGCTGGCCGAGCTACACACAGCAAGCTCCCGAGCCGTAACCATGGTCTGGCAGCGTCACTATATGCTTTTTAATCTGGTTGATGTCGTCGTCCGAGCCTGTCGAAACGCTTGCGGAGTCCTTGTTACGGCCACTTTCGCAGCAAGACGAGCCAGCAGCAGCGGTTGCTGGTGCAGCAACAATGCCGTTGCTTGAATATGACGTGTGTCCAAGCTCATCTACATCGAGAAGATGCGTTGATCCGAGCGTGTCCCACGTCGAGAAAAAGTGGCCAAAGATACCGCCGAGCACAATCGCAATGATGATGTAGCCGTTGAAGGTCATGGCGATGAGCATGACCAGGTACTATGAGTCCGAAGCCGACAGTAGAGACAGCATACAAGGGTCAGTGCGTACTCTTTCCTCGAAGGATCCCGGCTGTTTCACGAAGAGAAGGAAGAAAGTATACTTACAGCACCGGTAAACTGCAGACCATAAAGAAGCGAGCGTAACAATTGCTGCCACATCTTTGGCCTGAACCGCATCGAGTCGAGTGCAGCCTGCTTGCATCCCGGTTTGCTACCGGCAATGCCAAAGAAGATCGCGTCAAGCTGCTCCAACCTCTGACTCAAAGTCGCGCGATTTTGTGCTGGGTCGGCCTGTGCAAGACGAGTAGCCATTTCTTCCTTGAGCTGCTGGGTCCGACGTCTCGTTTCCCGACGCTGGATCATTGCGCGCTCGAGGATCCATCGGTCAAACTCGCGACTCCATCTTCGAACGGTTTCGATGAGAAACACTATGAGGAAGACGCCGATGCAAGTTCCTGCAAACTGAGCCTCGGTGCGAATGTGCCAGGACGAGGTGAGGACGCAGGTGTTGATCGTCTGCCAATTGCCGAGCATGTTCATGGAGCAGCTGGTGGAAGTCGAGTCGCCCATGCCGGACATGCCAGACATCCCGGACATTCCTAACATGCCGGAATGATCGTGTGAGGACGAGGACATGTTCATGTATCGCTTGCCGACTTGTCGGAGGAGTTAGAGGATAGGAGAATGCAGTGGGATATGGACGGTCCAAGATGGTGAAGTGTGGAAGACTCATAAAATAAGGTGTCACGTATAGAAGGATCTCATCAGTGGACCATTGGGTGCTAGACAATCAGCAAAAGGGTCCGAGGGCCAGATAGCTTTGAACAAACCGGACAGCAGCAGGCACGTTTATTCCTTTTTGCAAAATTTAACGCGATTTTTGAATAGTTCACGTGATTTCCTAGCTTTCATAACGTGATTTGGTAACGTGATTTTGCTTATATAACGTGATTTTGAATCTCATAACGCTACGTCCGCCAAAGTCATTGCGCAATTTTTGCATTCATAGCGTGATCTTGTTCCGCACAGATCACGTGTGACTCAGCAGCTCAGTTCCAGCAGCGCAGCTCGGTCCGTGGTCGCCACACATCCTCTCCTCCTTCTCACTACTTGCTTCCTCTCCGCTCACCACATCTATCCACCATTCCGATCCACTCCACTCCACTCCGTCTCTCACCATGCCGAGACGTCGTCGTAACCACGTTCCTGATACCATCCGAGACAAGATCGTGGACATGTGTTGCTTTCGAGGGATGAAGGTGTCCGAAGTTGCGAAGAGGTTCGAATATCCTTGGAGTACTGTCAACACCATCGTCAAGACGTTCATGGATACCGGGGTCCAGACCAGCCAGCGGAACAAGAGAGGAAGATCGACGAACAGGATCTCCTCGGACACCATCGCTCTGATCCTCCAATACTTCCACGATCATCCGGCTGCAACTCTACACGAGGTACGCGAGTATCTCATCAGCAACAACGGACCCGAGGTTTCGGTCTCTTACCTGTCAAGAATCGTCAAAAGTAAGTGCCATCTCTCTCTCAAGCGTCTTCACATCGAGCACGAGCGCTACAATAGCGAGGAAACTATTCGGCAACGTCAAGCTTGGGTGCGCCAGTACCAACATGAACTCCACAACATCCAGAACGCGATCTTTTTCGACGAGGCCGGGTTCAATCTCCACACATCGCGATCCGTAGGCCGAGCTCCTATTGGACATCGGGTACAGCAGAGGAACAGACCCGCCGATCGCCAGCGCAACGTCTCCCTTCTTGTTGCCGTCAGCAAGCAAGGTGGACTTGTTGCTTCGGACATGGTCAAGGGTGGATGGAACGCAGCATACTTCAAGCAATTCCTCGAGGACAGGCTCTTCCCAGCAATCCGAGGAGAAAGCAGGATGCTGATCATGGACAACGTCAAGTTCCACCAAACGCATGCTGTACGTGACACGATCTCTCGAGCTGGCCATCATTTGGCTTTCCTTCCTCCGTACACACCCTGGTTCAACATTACCGAACGGGTCTTTGCCAAGGTCAAGCCAATGGTCAGCCGACAGGAGCTTCAAGATCACGACGGCTTGATGAACGTCATCGACTCTGTCATCAGCAAGATCACTCCTCAAGACTGCGATGGATGGCTTCGCGAGACAACTCGCTGGATGCGCATTGCCGAACACGGCCATCCACTTGGACCTGAGCACAACGCTCGCGATGCTCTTGCTCGTCTGGGACTCCAAGACCCCGAGGACATCGATGTCGATCCTTTCCTTGTTGTCTAGCTTCACGTACTTGTAGTCTCATGTTCTTCACCATCAAATCAATTGCATTCACTCGAACGATATGATGCTTGACGCCATCGCTAGCAAATCGCGCTATGGCATGCAACTGTGTTTCGCAGTATTCACGCTATGAATGCAAAAATCGTGCAATGACTTTGGCAGACGTCGCGTTATGAGATTCAAAATCACGTTATGTAAGCAAGAATCTTGTTATGTGCAATTCTCACGTTATGTGCAATTTCACGGAAACTATTCAAAAATCGCGTTAAATTCCGCAAAAAGGAATAAGGAACTCGCTATCTTCGTCGGAGCCTTTTTCTGATATTTTCACGCAAAGCCCCACCGCGGCGCATCCCCTCTCACAGCACCGAATCCGAATCCGGCTTCGGACCTAACCTTCTCTCCAACATTCGAGGACAGAAAAGGCTCCGAGCACCAAATTGTAGTCCACCAACCAGCCTGTCACGCAAGACCTTCATCTGCGTATCAATCAAGACTCGACATGGTGCTCTCCCTTCTCGCAGTCTGTCGAATTCAGCAAGTGGGCCCAACTTTGACGACCGTCGGCCTCGCTGGATCGGCCACCTCAACAACGATGGATCCCACACAAGCCTGTCAGGCATGCTTCACAGCCTTTGTAACACTTCAGATGACAACCACCACTTTCATAGATTCGGAGGCAACTTTGTCCTGCAGTGCACTATCACACAGCCTACAGAGGTGCTTGGTGTCTCGATGAATTGCAGTGCACGCTGAGGAGATTTACTGGCTCTGTTCGACTAGCATCTACGCTATTGGAGGCTTGCTCGATATGGGTAGCAAAGGAGGATGCGGTCTACAGTATGAAACCAAGATCTCGGGAACTCCTTAGAGATTATGCTAGAGACTATGCTGCTCTAGGCAGGCTCAATTCGACGGTGTCAACTTCGTGGTGAGGATCGAGCATCTCTACCAGCCTGGAGATGCCGCGGTCCCAGCTCGTGCTTGGCGTGGTACTGTATCGTTGCCCAAGCTTGTTCTGATCATGTTGTGGGTGAGTTGGCGAATGCGCAAATGTCTGCTGGGTCTGGACGCACTGGTGGACCGAACTCTGCGTGCTCTCCTGAGGCGCAACGACGGGAGGGATCATGAGGGCTTCGCCAGGTGGTTCTATTTTGATTTCTCCTCCCCCTTGCTCGTCTTCACGTCGCACCTTTCGCTTTTTCACGCTTCTAGAAGCGTCCCGAGTCGAATCGCTTGCCTTCTCGACGCTGCTTGAGTCTGAGTTTCCGCTGAGTATCTTGAGGGCTTCACCACGGCGTGACTTTGGAACCAGTCCGATGATGGTCTTCATCTTGACCTCGAATTCGCACTTCCAATCGTGGATCTTGTTGGTCATCTCTTGAAGACCCTGCTCGTGATACGTTTTCATGCAATGATTGATCTGCTGATCGCTTATATGATGATAGCACCTGATCCATTCACTCATCTCCTGCTGATTATGTTGGTGATACTTCTCCATCCACTGAACTATTTCTTGGTGATACTTTTGCGTCCATCGATTGGACTCCTGAAACTCATCCCTCGTAGATTGATGGATCTCGTGGAGGCGCTTCTGCATCGTTTCATCGAATTTGGTGCAGACGCTGAGAGTGAACTTCCTTTCATCATGACCTGCCCGAATCATGCGCTCTAGGTCTCGCTTCGTCGTTCTGAAAAGGTCCGTCATCGTGCCAAGATCGGACTTGATCGGGGAGAGCCAAATATCAAGAGCCTCACAAAGACTCTGGATGCTCTGCTCCATCTTGGTGAGTCTCGTTTCCAACTTCCTAAGTCGACTCCCGACAGTGTCGTCGTGTAACGATGTGCCCATGTTCTCGCCAAGGAGGCACGAGAAATTGTCCTGTGCATCGTCGGAGGCGCTGTATCGAACCGAACCAGCGTGATTGGCCGTCAGCGGACTCTTTTCTCGCTGAGGAGACATACCTTGGCTGGGATTGGTATTGTGAAGCGTAGGCACGTCATAGCTTTTGTCGACGGCGTTAGCTTCTTCGGAATACGAGGAGGTCGAGGCTTGATCCGACGGGGCTTGGCTCGCAAATTGACGCGAGAAGTCACCCCGGTCATGACTAGATGTTGCGGGCCTTGATCCAGCGTAGGACGATGTGAAAGGCGGGAAGGCATCTTGACTGACGACAGAAGTAGTTGTGTTGCTTTGGTGGACAGCGTCAAAATTGCTGCGGCCCAGGTTGGGAAGACTCGCATCCTGACTGAGCTGGGTAAGCTGGTCTAACTCCGCTCTCGAAAGCATCTCAAAGTCTGCAGGAAAGCCATGCGTAGGGGCGTAAGTGCTTGGAGCGTCCATGCCAGATAGTCTTGCCCCTGGTAAAGAGATCTAGATTTCGCAGGGGAAAGGTGTGCTTTGCCGGCGCGGGACCTAAATATGGCTGCGTTGGGTGTGCTCAGTTCCATGTCCTCGAGCCGAACGGAGATGCCTTGTTATCGGACAAGAAACAGAGCTCAGAAGAAGTGCTCATTCTTACGGCAAGGCAGCTACTTTCCCAGAACGCTTGTGCCTGCGCTCCCTGAGCTAGCTACGAACACTGACATCCTTGGGTGAATTGCATTCCAGGAAAGAGGAGACGGCCCTCTGGCTCGCCAGGCGAACTGCGCAAGCATTGATTGCATTGCGACACGAGCCGTCTGAAGACGGTGCGAAAGGACCGAAGCTGTCCGGTCCCTCGAAGCGTAACCTTGTATGGTGTCAGCGAGCTGACAGAATGCGGTCCAGCTCACTTTTGCTGCCAAGCTTGCTGCTTGTCACTTGTGACGATGCCAGAAGCAGCCCTTTGCTCTTGTCGCCGGCGAAGCTCGGAATTTGCACGGTCAGGAAGCAAGGTCAAAGTCCGAGAGTAGGTTGGGCAAGGGTATACAGTGATACCGGACTAGGGACGGTTGGGTTCGTGGCTTTGTGCAAGGGTGGGTCTCTCTTGGTTGCTGCAGCTAGCGGCCTCTTACTATATTGTTGACAGAAGGGATATGAAGCTGAAATACCCCAACATGCTAACTAATACAAAGACGACTTCAAAGTTGGAGCATGGCAGATGAAGCGAGTACTTTGCAGAAGGAACGAGGCGTCCAATGAGAATTCTTTACTCCAGATTTGGTCTGCTTCATATCGCAACCAATTCTCAGCTCTCATGCTGAAGTCTTTCGACAGTGACCATCTGCAAAGTTCGATGGATGTCGACGCCAAGCTCGGTTTGCTCATGTATGCGTCTCTTGTTGCTTTGGGGCGTGCTCGAGCCAACCAACACGCGACCCGAACAAACGAACAGCCAGCCGATTTTGAGCCAAAATTGTGAATAATTATTTTATTATTATTATTGCGGATTGAACCGATTTGCTGTTGTGTCGGTAAATTTGGATCGGATCCTTCTTGCGCTGCTCCACTTGGTTCTTCGTTCACACATCTCGGCTGCCTTTGTGGCTCTCAACACTCCATCCCCTCTCCTCTTCTCTCCTCTCTGACATCCTCAGCCTGGCCTGGCTCTACTCTTTGCCTTGATTCTTATTTCCACTTGGAGGCTGCATCGCTTTGAATCGGACTCAGATCAAGGCCCACACCCCAGCTGGTCGCGGCTCATCAAACGAAGTAGCTCCGACATTTCGCGATCCATCCTCGGCGTCCGTCGTCTCATCCGCAACGTCCCCAGCAACTGCTTCCATCTACTTGAAGCTCGGCAATGCAGCTTATTGTCGGCTCCTGAAAGTTGCACCTGGTCGACGAGAAGCTGCTAGAGAAATTTTCTCCGAGATGAGCTCTCCCAAAGGACCGCAAGATGCTTCGCTTTCTGCTACATCCTTCCTCGCTTCGATCTCCGCCGAGTCACGCACCTCGTATGGATCGATTGAGCCATCTTCATCTGCAACGTCAGCACCTGCTCTGCCCATCTCCGCCAAGGTATCGCTGATCGATGCGCAGATCGACGTTCTCGAAACACGAATCGAGCAAGCTATCACCGCAAATGCAGCTCAGCTTCGCGAACGAGCTACCTCCACTCGAGCTGTAGATCGCGATCTGAACCAGCTATGGCGATCCATCAACCAAACAAGCTCCCGCCTGGTCAATGTGGGGCCACATGTAGCGCCAGTCGCTTCAGAATACCATGAAGCTCTTGCGCAAAGCTCCAAACAAGGTCTTCTCATCTCGGTCCTTTCCGATCTGCTCAACGCCACACGCCATCTCGAGCAGCTGGAAAAGCTCGCACAGCAATCAGATCTGGCGAAGCTGCGAGCCGAGTTGCCCATGGTCACGCAATTCATGCAACCATTCCAGTCACATAATGCCCTTCAGACCCTTCCAGCGGTCGTTGAGCTCCAAGCTCGCTTCGGTCGGCTCGAGAGCAAGTGCAAAGCTGCCGACGTCGCTGCTTCAAAAGTCGACGTTCCATCACACGCCACAGAACGACCTGCATCTCAAGCCAATTTAGGCGATAGCCCCAAAGGTTTGACGGATTCCACGGATGCAAAACAGGCACTATCACCAGCGCTCAATGTTCTCGACAAAGCTCGAGCGCTGATTGTTGCGAGGGGCACCCAAGGTGGCTGGAACGAAGTTCGGATCGAGCTGGACGCCCCGGCGCCACCTCCTCATGTCGAGGTACAACCGCCAGTCGAGGCCAGCAGATCTTCTCTCGAAGCGTATCCGGAACGTCGATTGCGCGAACAAGTAGCAACAGAGCCGATTTCCCTCACACGAAATTCGTCTTCTTCCTCAAACGCAACTGCTCGCATCAGGCACAAGTCCAAACTGGGCGCCCGCGTCATTCGACCACAGGACCAGCTTGGCAGTGGTCCTTTCGATGCCAACGATGACGGAGATGGCTGGGGCCTCGACGATGACGAAGAGCTGGTAGCTCCGCCCACCGTCGCTGCAAGCAGTCCACCACCTCAAGCACTCCATCCGATGCCTGCAACGGCTCCCCTTTCGCATCCCAATGTAGCTGCCCTGGCGAGAGGAAGCCATAACAGCTCGCCGAGCGGTTCCATTAGCATGCACCACAGCATGAGCTCAAGCTCGTCGCAGCGAAGCGCGTTCGCAGTACAGGAGCCCGAGGTGGGTCCAGCGAACGAAGGCGATGACGCATGGGGTCTGGGTGAGGAGGACGACCAAAATCCGGAGTCTGATGCCTGGGACTTAGATGAAGGTGAACTTCCACAGCCACTGCCGCCATCGCCGAAGAAGCACAAGCCTCCCGCAGAAGCAGGTCTGACGCTGCCAGCCCCCACAAGGCCAGCTCACGCTCGCGTACGATCGACAGTGCTGGCTGCAGGCGATGCTTGGGACCTCGATGAGGAAGAGGCCCCACACCAGACATCGCCGTCGCCCAAACAGGAAGCGGAAACAAAGACTTCAGTGGCAGTCGATCCCACGCATGCCCCAGCTCCGATCGCTGTCTCCTCAGCTGAAGATGCTTGGGATCTGGATGAGGAGATGACCCAAGAAATGATGCCACCATCGCCAAAGAAGACCCGGTCCCCAGAGAAGACGCAAGCCACCCTCCCAGCGTCCATTGAGTCGGTGCATGCGCCAATAGCATCTGTACAGGACGATGAGCGGGGCCTGGAAGAAGGCGCCGATGTCAGCGTAGACGATCCGTGGGAGCCGCAGACCTCGCAGGACCGAGAAGTCGCTCAAACACCGCCTTCAGCGGATGCCACCGCCGACAACGACGACCCGTGGGAGACCAAAGGTCAGCCCGAACTCGATGCTGCGAATGCTTCAGCGACATCGCAAGCAGCTCATGCTACTCAAGAAGCACCTTCGGCTCTTCCTAGCCGTGAAGTGCCACCCTATAAGGATTCTGCGGTGCAAGAGGAGGAGGAGAGAGTGTCTCACAACGTGGTTAAACTTTCTTTGCAAGCCGCAAGCAATGATGAAGAGGGTCAAGCTGTCGTTGCAGATCGATCGAACACGCAAGAGACGCCTGAAGGAGCCCTGGCTGCTGCCGAGACGGTGCTACCCGCCAACTTCGGTCGATCCGAGTCGGCGCATGAGCAGAGTCACGAGCAGCAGGCCGACGAATGGCCAGCAGCCCTTCCGGGAAAAACCGATCGCCCGGCTTTCGGAACTCCCGAGGACAAAGCGGAGGTTTCAGCACCAGAAGAGGACGCTTGGGAATTTGAAGAAGGTTCAAGCGCTTCCGAGGCGGATCGAAGCGAGTCTGCTTCGAGTGCCGCTGTGCAACAGGCGGAGTCCACGTCGGGTGCTCTGGGCAACAAACCCGGAAGATCCGTTCCCACGGTGATAGCTCCTGTTGATACTTTGCAACGGACCGAGGCAGCTGCCGATGGAACGGCTGATCATCAGCGCGAGCCCGAGAGCCCCGCATCATCCAATGGCTGGGGCAGCTTTTCGGATGGCGACCCGGAGGAGCTAGCAAAAGCAGACGCAAAAGATCAAGCGGCTGTAGCAGCAGCTTTGGCAGGAGCGGGCATCGCTGCTGCCAGTTCACTGCCTGCAGTCAGTCGGGCACGTGAAATTCTTTCCCCGCAGAAGGAAGCCAAAGTCGAAGAACGTCAGCCTCAGCCTCAAGCTGCTGCAGTGCTCAAGGAAGAATGCATGATCAGTCAACGATCTCTGGACTTGGTGCATCTGGCCGAGACTACGATGGATTCGGTGATCTCGTTGCTGCAGGACGGAGCTCAGAGTGAAGCTAGCATCGACGATGCAGAGGCTCTTGGCGGTGCGGTGTTCAAGATATTCGAGCTGCACCGTGCCCTGATGCCAGTTGCCCATGGCGAGGTGCTGCAAGATGTGCCAGCGTTGGCAATGCAATTCTTCAACGACTGTGAGTATCTTGCTCGCGAACTCGCGCGATTAGCCGCCGAGAAGGGCGAAAGCATCACAAGAGCTTGGATGGGCAGGGATGCCGACGCTGGCAAACGATGGAAATCCAAAGAGATGCCGAAGCTCGAGCAGGAAGTAGCTCTGACGCGCGCATTGGGACAGCGGTGGTTCGAGGCACAAATGACAGCACAGACCAAAATTCTGCTGGATACGCTGATGGAGGCGGATGGCTTTGCACGCACGTTTGATAATGGCCGTTTCGGGCGCTGTGAGCGGTGCGTCAAGCAAGTAGTGCAGACATTGGAACAGCTTGCGAAAGCATGGCAACGGGTGCTCGTGCCTTCCAGATACCATGCGGCGATGGGGAAGCTGGTGGATCTGGTGTTGCAAAAAGTGCTACACGATGTGTTGGATTTGGAGGACATTGGTGAAAGCGAGTCGGAGAAATTAGCATCGCTTGTCAAGACCTTGGGAACGTTGGAAAGTCTGTTCTCAGCAGAGCAAGGATCCGAGACGAGTACAGCGCCGCTCTGGGTACCGAGCTGGTTCAAGGCTTCGTATCTGATTGAGATTCTCACTGGTTCACTGGTCGACATTGAGTTTCTGGCATTCGAGGCGAACGCATTGGTGGACTATACTCGAAAGGAGCTGACAGGACTTGTCAAGGCATTGTTTGCAGATACACCGAATCGAAGCAAGCTCTTGCGACGGATCGAGACGGCTTCAGTCGACGTACTTGCTCACTAGGCGCAATCACGTGCTCAACGCACTGAATCTGTGCAAACGAACCTGCATTCTCAGAATCCTGTACGGCGATGAGAGCCAATCGAGTGTCGGTGTGATTTGTATCGACCAGCAACCAGTTGGAATGGGAATGCGTGACAGGTGTCGATGCAAACTGTGCGACCGGCTAACGGAACGCCCGAGTCAAGCACGAAGTGGTGAAGATCTCGGAAAAACTCATGATTGGAGGCCAGAGATGAGTGCCTGACCGCGTGTACCTGCAGTTCTTGGGCCTCGAGCAAATTCATAAACCGCTGGAATGCCTGCTGTGTGCTTTTGGGTGTTCTGTTGTTATCTTGTCCCGATTTAAAAAATGAGCCCGATTGAGCTGATCGGCCAGTCAAAGTGGAGAAAACACGCAGGTCTTGCGAGTCAAAATCAAAAGATCGTGCTTTCAGAAGTCCGCAAAAATTGGTACCCCCCCAAGGCCGGTCGAAGCGCAGGAAACCTGAGCCCGTCTTGGTCCGTGTGGCATTTGGCTACATTCAGTACTGCTTAGCATCTACAATTTTTTTTTTGTCTTTTGTTCCAGGAGGAGCTCTTCTTGAATTCCTTTCTTTTAACAATATTTTTATTATTTTGTATTTATTTTTCGTTTTTGAATTTGACGTTGAGGTTTCGGGGATCAACCCGAGGCCGGCTTTGTGATCATCGGATCAGCGAGTGTCACAGCGTGGACAAGACGTAAAGTATTGCGTTGTTTTTGATGGGTACGATGGTCACTCATGCTCGCCTTCGTTGCAAGAAAGGCTTGGCAGTCCAGTCAGCCAAGATGTCTCGGTTGAAGAAAGGTGCGCTGAGCACCTACAATGAGACAGGGCAACTACGCCTGTCGTGTATCTTGGACTTGGCGTAAAGAAGCATCACCGGCAGCCTTGATCCTGGCTACAGTACTATACGGTACAAGGCCGTACAAAAATGTATTGTGAAGTACAGCACGTATCGTAGGAGCTCGTGATCGTCTAGTTGCATTTCTTACGGCTGCAGGAAGATGTGTCCATGCGCTGGCAGTTTTTCTCGGGCGCCGAAGCTGATTTTTAGTACCAAGCAGCAGATTCGGTTAAAATCTCTTGGCCACGAATTTAAATTCATCACAAGCCTGTAGCTCCCGTGCCTATGCGCATCCTTGACATCTGCATGCTCGAAACATTGAAGATCAATTTACAAGAAAGAAAGGAAAAATAAAAATAAAAAAAATAAAAATAAATAAAACGCGACATCTTTACGCCTCGCGTTCCTTGCTTCGTTTGGCCCCACGCCACGCCTTCCAAAAAAACGAATTGACAGCAGAGCACCATTTTGTTTCTGGGCTTCCCGTGTTTGCGATCTTGCAGCAGCCGCCTGCATGGGCCTGAAATTATGCTTGTCTGTATAGTGAGGCGGAGCGATCGTCTGATCTCCTCGCTTCCGCCTTTTCGTAGTCCCGCGTTCTTTCTTGTCTTTGCTTGCTTGCTCGCTTTGTTTGTCTTGGTCTGACGTGACCAACGCCAGCAATGGCTACGATGGCGGGCCAGCAGCGTGGATCGTTCGATATCACGATCATATGATAGGAGTACTTTCTAATCACGTTCAAGAGATGGGTGCAGAGGGACTAAGGAGCAGTTCCGCTCCGAGTAAGGCGGCGGAAAGGAGCGCGCAAACGATGTAGTCTGATGTGCTAGCATGAATCTTTCTATAGAAACAATTCGACTTCGCTTCCTACGACCCTGCGATGGCCTTCCGACGACAACCCAGAGAAGCGCAAGCCGCTCTTGGTCGAGATGCCGGTCCTCAACACTCTCTCTGGATGAGCCATCTTACATGCATCGGCCTATCCACATGGGCAATTGTACAGCATCTGCAGTCTCTTGCGCTTTTTGCCTCTGTTCCGCTTCCCTCGATAGAAACGGCCCATCCTTTCGCATGGCCACACATTCGGCCGCGCAGCTCCCCGCATGTCTCGCTCTGCCGGCATACTGTATCATGTTACTGTAGCTCTTGCCTCGTCTGTGCTGAGCGTCTCCGCATCGCTTCCAAACAAGACCAAATCGTCTTGCCCCCGCCCTCATCCTCTGCAAGGCCAGCTATATTTCCACGGCTATCAGCTTCAGCCCTTTTCCTCTATCCAACCTCCCCCTCGCCCTTTACTCCTCTCCCCTGCTCCTTCACCACGACCACATCGCCTAGCCCTCATTCCTGCTTTGTATTGCCTATATTGCTGCCGCCACCACCACCACCACCTCCTACTTTTCTGCTTGCTGTGGATGCTCGACGCTTAAAGCTCATTTCGTTCGCAGCCGTAGCATCCATCAATCTGAGCTCCGTTGCAGCTCACCCCCATTCATCATGACGTCTTATCGTCGTGACGAAAACCTTTCCGGCGATTCCTATGACCCACCGTCTCCAAATCCTGGCCATGTCGATCAGCCTTTGCTCCAAGATGGCTACTTCCACTCATCTGCAGCCTCGCCCCAGTTCCTGAACCAGCCGCGTTGGCATCGCGCCGGTCCTCGATACAGCCCCGAAATGAACAACGAGCCGTACACTGCTTCTCACGACAACTACAATCAGACCTACTATGGCTCCTCAGCCGCAGCATATAACTATGATCACGGCTCCTCGGCGGATGCGTACAACTATGACCACAGCTCCTCGGCGGCCGCGTATAACGTCGATCACAGCATGCTCCCGTCTGAATCTTTCGCAATGAAGGAAAGGCCCTTCACTCCACTTTTTGTTCGCCAAGACTCTCGAGCCGACTCCTTGGCTAGCTCGCCAAATCTGGCCGGTCAGAATGACTACGACTCAGTCTACCAACTCTGGAGGCAGAGTGGCACTGCCGCCGACTTCGAAAAGTACTATGCCGACAATGCGAGCAGCATTGCTTTGGACAAGGTCGACAGGTACCGCCAAGGCGCAGACGAGCCATCGCCGCAACTGGGCTACCACGCAAGGAAGATGTCGAGAGGACCCAAGGACTACCGTGCTGCAGGCCTTGACAAGTACGGTCCTGGCAAGGATAAGCGCATGTCTACCAAAAAGAAATGGCTGATTGTGCTCGGCGTCGCTGTCGGCATCGCTGTTGTCGCTGCGGCCGTCGTTGTCTGCCTGCTCTTGTTTGTCTTCAAGCACAAACACTCGGGAAGCGGCAGCAGTGGTTCAGGCTCTTCCGGTTCTGCAGGAAAGCAGCTCGCTACCTGGGGTACCAACGGATCCGTCATTGACCTCGGCAACGGCACCACCTTCACCTACATCAACAACTTCGGTGGTCGATGGGTTTCCGAGCCTCTCAATAACACTGCTCAGGCGCAAAATTACACTCCCCCGCTTGATCAGGAGTTCGACTTTGCTACCAACCGAATTCTGGGTGTCAACCTCGGCGGCTGGCTTGTCACCGAACCTTTCATCGTACCAGGCCTTTACGAGCCTTACATGAATGATACGACCCCAGTGCTCGACGAATACATGCTTTCGCAAAAGTACCTGTCCGAAGGCGGCCCGGACAATCTCAAAGCCAAGATGACCTCCCATTACGACACCTTTATCACGGAGCAAGACTTTGCCGCTATTGCAGCTGCTGGTCTCAACTGGGTGCGCATTCCCATCGGCTTCTGGGCTTTCGAGACGTACGCCAACGAACCTTTCTTGGAGGGCGTCTCGTGGGGCTATGTTCTCAAAGCGATCCAGTGGGCTCGCAAGTATGGTCTTCGCGTCAACCTCGATCTCCACTCCGTTCCAGGTTCACAGAACGGTTACAACCACTCGGGCCGCGTAGGATTTATCAACTTCTTGCAAGGCCTCATGGGTAAATCGAACGGGGAGCGCACCAAGAACTACATCCGACAGATTGCCGAGTTCATCAGCCAGCCTGAAATTCGCCCCGTTGTGCCTATCTTCAGTATCATCAACGAGCCTTTCGTCATCACCATTGGCCAGCCAGCCATGGAGGCTTGGTACTCGGATGTCTACACTATGGTGCGCAATATCACCGGGACCGGCGCCGGCCATGGACCGTACATCTCCATTCACGATGGTTTCCTGGCCTTGAGTCAATGGTCGGGCTTCCTGGCCGGAGGTGACCGCATCATTTGGGATACTCATCCTTACATCTGCTTTGCTGACCAAAACAATGACCCTTGGCCTGTTCAAGCGCTCAAGCCGTGCACGACGTTCATGCCAGACGTCGATACGACCCGCGTCGACATGGGTGTTGCTATCGGAGGCGAGATGTCACTGGCCATTAACGACTGTGGTCTGTTCCTCAATGGTGTCGGCGTCGGTAACCGCTATGACGGTACTTACAAGGGTACAGTCTCAACGGTGGCCGGCACGTTCCCAGCCGTCGGATCTTGCGCAACGTGGGCAGACTACGAGAATTACTCGGCGGCAACCAAAGCGGGCTTGCGCCAGTTTGCGTTGGCCTCGATGGACTCCCTTCACGACTTCTTCTTCTGGACTTGGAGGATTGGCAACAGCATCCGCACCGGCAAGCCTACTGCGCCCATGTGGTCCTACTCGCTCGGCTTGGAGCAGGGATGGATGCCTCTCAACCCGCAAGAAGAGTCTGTCGGAGCATGCTCGTCCGTCGCCGCCGCCCAGGCAACAACTGTCCCCACAACCGCTTGGGGAGGTACTTTCCTCCCCTGGCAAACGGGCAGCGCTGCTACCTACTCACCCTCCCTGGTCCCTTCACCTGCATCTCTCGTGTCAGCCAACACGCCTCTTTCGGTCATGCCCAGCTACACCCCGACAATGTCACCTACGCCCGCCCCGTCCCCTACACTTTCCGCGACAGTCGCTGGCGGCCCCACAGCAGCACCCCAAATTGGCAACTGGTTCAACTCTGCAGACACCTCTCCATTCTACACCAAGATCAACGGGTGCAACTATCCTCCTGACCAGTACAACCTTACCGGCTGGACTGCTTCCGGTTGGCCGTGCGCCGGAGGCGCAAGAAAGAGAGAAGAGGAGCTTCTCCCCAGGGCTGAGCCGACTTGGTTCCCAGAATGGTTCTAGCTAGCTTCTATGAAGAACTTCCATGTTACGGACAAAAACTTGTACTTCTACCATTTGCTATTGCTTGATGTATGCACCTAATCACATGCTCTCTTTTGCTCGATTCCTCCCTCGTACTGTGCGTATGTTCGAATTTGTGCGTGACATTGTGGGAACAGTTCAACCGCACCGCGAGCTCCTGCTGTGGATCAGCTGGAAAGTCTCGCCAGGGCAGCAGCTTTCAGTCGAACCGTATGTTCCAGGTCGGATGAGCATTCCTTGGTTCCAGCGCACTTCAGGCTCGTGATTCCCTTCATCACATGGTAGAAGGCTTTGATGTGAAGCTGCCTGCCTTGAAACGCGGCGACGTCACAGAGAGCAAGGGGCCACACCATATGACATTCTTGACGGTTAGCCAAGAAGGAGAAAACAAAAATGCACCACAGCAGTTGACGCGTCCAGCCCCCCTGACAGTGTGGAATGTGCAGCTGTCCAATTTGGCACAACAAAACAAGGGGATATGGAGGCGTCCTCAACTTGTTTGCGTTTTGCAGCGGCGTGTAAGGTGCAGGCTTTTGGGCGTTGACATCGCTTGTAGTCCATGAATGTGTGACGTGTCTGGCCCAGGATGGCTTGGTGTGAGGCGGAGGCCAAGTTGCAATAGGGGCCGATGCTGCGGTGAAAGGGGTGATACGATGTCTCTTCCTCGTCGAGTTCACATGCTCACATGAAAGAAGCATAAGAACCAGTCGACCCTCTCCTCCCCCTTTCCCACCTGTATGCCCATCCTTTGACTTCTCTTATCAAATCTGATTTGATTTCTTGGTCAGTCTCACTTCATAAGAGCTTGTAGGGTTCTATTCACCATCCACAAGTACTGCCGGTAATGACTTCGCTCCTCCCGCCCAACAGGACTCTACGTCGAACATCATCTCAAGCCACTTGCCTAGCACTTGAAACCAGCACAGACTACTCGATTCGAAATCTCCAAGTCGAAGACGACCGTCCTTCCTCACGCCTCTCTTTGTTTACAGCACCTCGAACGCGAAGTTCGGCGAACAAGTCAGCGCTTCAGAGAAGCTCTGATGAAGTCATCCGTGGCTTGGAGGTGGAAACGTTTTCTTCAAGATTAAGCGTCAAGACTTCCAAGCTACTGGCTCGGAACAGCTTTGTGCCTCTTTTACTGGGAATCAGCAGCAGGGACTTGCCTATCGAAGAGATGGCGCAAAGGAGCATATCAACCGAAACTCCGAATGACGCCGATCTAGGAACGAGAACAGCATTGGGGAAAGAGGATAGTTTGCTTCGGCTTCCAACATTGAGTCGGAAGAGGTCGTCTCCAGCTGTGCTGAGCCTGAGTTTCAGTAAAGACCCCTCTTCCGGCAGGGAAGGGCCGCAAAGTGCTCCGGCTCGGATGACTCTGTTCCCACCTCAGCCTTTCCATCTTCATGGCCACGAATTTACCATTACCGCTTCGGATGGTCCACCACCACTCGCTTCAGACGATTGCCAACGTCGACCTCAGCTCAAGAAGAAACTCAGCTCTCTCCTCCTTCCATCTTTTTCCCTTCGCAGGCGTCGATCCTCCGCAGCCTCTTCTACGTCCGCCCACACAACCACTTCTTCTGCGGCTACATCCGTACTACCCTCCCCCACGGACACGGCTGCCAAAGTTGCGCCGCTTTACACTCCACCTGCATCTGAGTCCGAGTACAAATGGAATTACCTTCAAACTTGTCACGACCAAGGAGTACGCAAGGTATGGTGGAGAACGATCGACGCAATGGCGAACTTTATCCTTCACTGGCAATACCGTTTCCACCAGCAAGGCGATATGTTTGCTTCCTGCACCCTCAATCTCGTCGCTCCGGACCGCTCCACCACTCCGCTTCCTCTACTGCTTTCACCGATGCAGTTTCGAGAAGCCATCAGGCGGTTGAGATGGTCGCACCCCACCATTGCGCTTCGTCTCGCTAAAAGGAAGGAAGTTGGTATTCCCGACTTGCGTCTGCCTGAATACATTGCCGACAAAGTCGACCTCCAAGTCGCGCTGGTATACGATTGTGTCGAGTCCGAAGAAGGCATCTCGTCGTGGCTGGACGAGGTAGCTATCATTCACACAGAGCCCCGCGTGCAAGATGAGGAAGAGGAGTTCCGAAGCTTTCTCACCAGAGCGACCGGTCCAGATGTTCCCGGACGCGAGAGGATGAAGCTTCATTTCTGGCCGTACGATGCGCAGCACAATGTAGATGCTCGCATCCTGATCGAACAGAGCCACGTCGTGAGCGAAGGAATTGGCACCTTGATCAGCTTCGATCTGGTGCTGTCTTCCATCGCCTCTGTCCTTGCCGAGCCCACTTTCGAGGTCAAGGAGTTTAGTTGGGGAGAAGAGGTGACAAGGCTAGAGCCAGCGTTGCAGGATGCGATCCAGGATCAGCCCTCGACATGGGAGGTGAGTAAGAAGGAACTGGCCGCAGTGCAAAAGGTCAACGAAGAACGCATGTCCGGAAAAGCGTCGGCTCTCAACATGGTCGACAAGCTCGGAGGCAAGGTAGTGGGCTTGACGCTACGCAATCACAAGAGCTGCTCGCATCTGCGGTCAAAAGTGTTCAACAAGCCGTTGGTGAGCCTATGTAGAGGCGTAGCGGAGAAGGGAGAGATGCTACCGCTTGGGCTTCTCCCGCAGGATGGCAAGCCTTTCGAGGGGCAAATCACGCATACATCTTTTCTTGCCACCACGCTCGACGCTGATCAAACGAAGCGTCTCTTGGCACTGCTCAAGCAGCGCGGGCTGACGCTGGCGCCGTTCTTGGAGGCATGCAGTCACATGGCTACCACTTGGACTCGCAAGTATCGCGGCCTCGTTCCCAACCCGCACAAAAACGACGGCTGGGATGATCCGAACCGCATCTTGGGCAGTTTCAGCAACGCCATCTCGAAACGGGACACGCTCCGACCTACCTACCGTCGCTATCTTGGTCTCTGTATGAGTGGATTTCCCACCAAGATCCCGGCCACTTCAGCCCGCTGGAGCTCGGGATCTGAGAAACTATCGCACCCTTCACCCACCAATCCAACCGACCCCCTCCCCTCCCCCACCGCTTCTGACCTCGCGACACTCTTCACCATCACCCACCTCCTCGCACAGCAATACCAAACCGGTCGAAACAACAGCAACTGGCTACGTCACGACAAAGCGCTCATGTACGATACCATGTCAACCGAATTCCTCTTCCTCCCCTCCACCGCCCACTACCCCTCCATGCCCTGGCTCAGCTCGCTAGGCAAACTCGAACCCATCTTCTCCCCCTCCCACCCCATCCCCCAACCCTCAACAAACCTCACCCTCAAACCAAACAACTTACGCCTCCTAGCCCGAAACGCTTCCCGCCAACCTGTCCTCCACGTCTGGAGCTTTCACATGCAAACCACCATCCAATTCAGCTTCGCCGACTGGTGGTACCCGCACACCGACAACGCCCCCGAAAACATCCTCCCCTACTGGCTAGCCGTCTACAAATCCCTCCTCCAAGCCGTCCTGCTTTCCACCCAAGCACATCTCGAATCATAGCTCTTGCGTTTGCGATGCGATAGAATACGATTTCATATTGAACCCAACAAGAACATGAGTCTGTAAGACGCAAGTGTAGGCGCGATAGCGAAACAAACATGAACGGCGACGATAGTATGCTATGTGAGCCAAATCGAGAAGCGAGCTGAACCGACTCAGCCCTCGCGCCACGATCGGCCGCGATCCCCAGTGCCCAACAGCGCACCGATCAGATCCCTCGCCGTGTTGACGATCTCGACGGCTCGCCCAATGATCCCTCCCTCGTCTTCTTCGACATAGTCGTGAGCCAGAGGCACCCGAGGTTCCGAATTGTGTGGTGCCACCAGCGCTCCTGTTGCGCTGGTACGGCGTGGCAGCGTGGGACTCGATGGTCCGCCCCCCGAGATATCGGCTCCTGAGCCCGAGCCTGAACGGCGCTTGCCGTTTGCTCTGGCAAGGATAAACGTCGGCGTGTTCAGAGGTGTCGGTCCCACTTCTACAGGTCCATCGGGGCTGATCACCGCTTTCGATGCCGGGGGAGCATTGCTGGGGATGTTTTCCACGTCCACGCTCAAGTCGGTTGCAGCGCCACTGGGCGAAGCGGACTTGGCTCGCGCCGAAGCTTTCGATCCCTTCTTCTCGTCCGACCAATCGCTTCTCTCCGCACCATACATGTATCGATCCCCCTCCCTGTCTTGTGAAGCCCGAGTCCATCCTCCATCTTGCTTGCTATCTAATTGCGGACTGGCCGGGAAGTTCGGGCTCGCCAGCCCATGCGAGCCATCGGAATCGTAGTCATTTACGGCCCTATTCTGGACCGAACGCGTCTTTCCTCCGTACGATGTTGCATCTCCAGCTCGAATGCCATCAGTTCCATCTCTTGTTGCTGCAACCTCCTTGCCGCCCCGAAAGGAATCGCCACCACTCCGCGCGTAGCTTCGCGCATTCTGAGGCGAGGCAGAATATCCCCCATTCACGGCCGAGTTAGTAGGCGAGTGTCCGGAGGAATTTCCGCTATTGGTCCGGACTCGGCCCTGTCTAGCCGCCTCTTGAATCCGCTCGTAAGATGTGGAACTTCCCAACCTCTGTGAGGGTCGACCGCGTTCACGCGAATCGTCCCTCGAGGCTTCATACGAGTCTTGGAACGAAGACGACTCCGGATGCGAACTGCCTAGCACATCGTGGTCGCCCTCTGCCTCGAGGCTTCGTGACTCGTAGTCTTCTGCAGCTGTCTGATGCACGATCCTGTGCTTGAGAATTCCGCGGGGTGCAACACCGGCCTGCGACGATTCCGATGCTGCTGCTGCACTGGCAGCTGCTAGATCTTGAGGCGACGTGGATGTGGAGGATCCGTCAGTCCTGTCTGACTCGCTGTGGTCAAAAAAGCTCCCGTAGGCCCGGGAAGCGTCAGGGCTGCTCGCAGCGTCGCCTGTGTTAAAAACCGGCTCATTCGAGTTTCCAAGCCCGGACCCATCACTCATGTCAGGCCCGTCGAAGTAGTCGAAATCCCCATTGAAGTCGTCTTCGAGATCCCACTGCACACCCCGAGCGGTAGGATCTCCGTGGCTGGACGGGATACCAGCGCCTGCATACCCGTACTGTGAAGGGTAGGTCGAGACGGTGGTTCCATTATTGGCACGAGTTGCCAAGAAGCCGGTGGGGTCCACGACGGCAGGCGAGGGCGCTGGATAGACATCCGAGGTCTTCAATCGAGTGGGAGCCAGCTTGGCAATGGTGGTATGGTGCTCTGACTGCTTCGACGAGGTAGAGGCGTGAGAGATAGCAGGAGACGTTCGTGGGCTCGACTTCATCGTGAGCACCTCCTCCTCGCTGCTGGCATCTTCGTCCTCTTCGTCGAACTCGTCTTCGTCGTAGTCATCGTAGTCAGGATATTGGTGGTCCAAGGCGATGCATTGCTCGACACGATGGTTGAAGCTGATGTGCCTCTTTTCGTCCGAGCCAGCACTGTCGGTACGAGATGAGAGGGACGGCTTCTTCTTTTGAGCTGAAACCAGAGGCGTGGTGCCAGGCGAGCCGCCAGTGTTGGCGGTCGACCTGGAAAGAAGATTGGAGTCGGACTTGACGGAGAAGAGGGCACGTTTGGCCTTTGCTTCAGCTTCGCGATCTTGCTGCTCCATGTGCTCGTCGATAGGGTTGGACTCGAGTTCGAGGTTAGGCGAAGCGACGGTGCCATTGGCGGGGCTGGGTGTAGCGAGCATATCCGAGATCGTGCGGTGTTTGAGGATGGAACGAACGTGATGGCCATCGTCGAGATCGAGGCGGTCTGCGGTGGTTGCCTGCTTGGGCGGCGGGACCGACTCGACATGCTCGTGAAGAGGACCATACAACCATGTAACGTCGCTGTCCTTCAACCTGTTCAGCCCGCAACAAAAAGGGGAGAAGGAGAAAAGAGATAAAGCCATCAGTATTGTGCTCGCACTAATGTGAAGCCCGCACCGGGGACGACGGTTGGACAGCATCGGCATCCAGATTCGGCGAACGTACCAATTGAGGGTTTCTGGGCTGATGGTCTTGAGCTTGCCGCGCTGCTTGGCCCAGGTACGCCAACTAGCATTTTCGAGCCTGACGCCGTTGGCGATCTGGTTTTTTTGCTTGGTCATGGCCTTCCAACTGCTCCACACATCTTCATCGGTCCACTGATGGCTGAGGTAGTCGACACACACGGTCGGCATCCTCGACTCGATCTGTGCATCGTCGGGAGCGGGAGCATTGTTGGCAACCGTTGGATATGGCTGAGGTGTCGACAACATGATGCGAATTTCTTGTTCGGTTCTATGAGCGTGGATTGGCGAGTCAAAGCAAACAATCGGCGTGGGCGAGTTTAGAGCGAGCAGGCAAGAATGTCCTATGGTTGGTGCGGTCAAGTGTCGCTAACCCTGCCGCTTCAGAGCTGAAGGCCCATGGATACTGCACGCTGTCAGCTCGTAGAAAAGTGTATGAGTGCGTGCGATGAGCAGGGCAGAGGGGCCCTGAAGATGAGTACGATCCTGAATCAGGATATGGTATGCTTAGATAGGATCGACGCTTTCGGCTTTCGAGATCGGCGCAAGGGAAGCAACTTGCTCAAATGACGCCAGCGCAGGTGACGTATATAGTTGTGGAAAACAGAGACCTGAGCCCTAGGAGACGGCGACAATATCAACTTGACCGGAAGTCGCGTTTGATCAAAGAGACCGAGAGTGCAGCTAGATGTCTGGTGACGGTGCGTTGATGATCTCCTTGAAGTGATGGGATCCGGACAAGTAGCAAGAGACCCTCTGACCGCAGGGAAGATCAAGATGGATCTAGAGCCGTGGACCGAGATAGTGAGCAAGCGATTGTAGGAACGGAGCGAGCGAGCCAGCTATGAGGAAGAGGCAGACGTCGAGAGGCGGTGGGCCTGCGTGTGCCAAAAGCAAAGTGTTAGCGAGCCGAATGAAATCGCCGCCTTGTGGTCTGTCTCCCTCCACGCTCAGTCAGTCGAGTCGAGTCGACAGGACTGGACTGGACTGGACTGGACAGACCCCCGTTTCCAGTGTCACGCTCAGGCAGCTACGACCCCATACGGACCCCATCCGCATTCTGGCGATTCGAGCTCGAGCGTGATTTAAATCTGCGCGCAGGCTTGTGGCCGGTTGATTTGCGACTTTTTCAGACTGGACTGGACTGGGTGGGTGGCCAGCGCTCAGTTTTGCCCTGTTGCCTCGCTAGGGCCCATTTTTGAATTTCTCAAAAGAGAGCAATTTCCCGAATTTCTCGTGATTGCTGAAAAGAGTCCGAGTGCAACCGTGCTCAGCTTCACTTCCCTCTCTCACAAATATATGAGCATACAGGCGATGCGATGCATTTTGCACCGAGAATCTTCCGTATAAATTTCAACAGAATTGGCTCAATTCCAGCCAAGATGACGATTTGCACGAGTAAGCATCCATCCGCACGCAGCACGGCAGATCGATTTCGCTAAACGGATTGATCTTTTGATCAGCTGCCATTCCATATCGGTACCAGGCAGTACCACTGTAGTGTTGTAACTGTATTCACAGATTGGATTGTGTGTCTGAAACGCAAACATCTGACCTCGTGACTCTCGCCTGCTATTGCACCTCTCTCGCTCTCTTATCCTCCCGGTATGTCTCGTCTCGAACTGCATCGTTGGTGGTGGCAACGCATCTTCAAGAGGAGCCCTCATCTGAGCCATCGATGTCTCTCTTGTCACTGCGTTCTGAGGTGAAGTTGCGATTGGGCCATCGGTACGAAGCATCGGGAGATACCGTGGAGAAAACAAGGAACCAGTTGATAACAAAGTTCATCCATCCCTTGCTGCAGGTGGCTTGAGCTTCTGCCACCGGGCTTCGGTGGTGGATCAGAAGACTTCTTTTCTCTTTTTTCAAAGAGACTCGATAGTCGCACACCTGCACGACCAAATGCGCAGCGTTGAAATCTTGCATCATCAAGCACACGCCTGCCCTCGCTACATCGGTCAAAATCAATACCGCTCGCCGCGGCTTCCAGTATCCAGACTATCGTCTCGTCTTCGTCAGGCGGCTTCGCTTTTTTTATTGTGTTATAACAAGGTGGCTCCGATCAAGTCTGTTCGGTTGGGAGCTTCTGGTGTCGTAGATTGTTGTCAGCCAGGTGGTGCTCGAGATTGACTGGCTAGGAGGAAAATAGACTGCTACACTATGCCGCATGCACGCATAGCCGGTATTCACCAAAATTCCAGTGTAATAGTAGGTTCAGTGGGAAATTGCAACGCGCACGCACCCTCACATCGTCGAACAGAGTCAGCCCGAGGCAAAACATTGCGTTCGGACAAATACATAGCAGTCCCTGTTGCCGTCGATCATGAACACCTTGCTCGGTTTTCGTCCTTCATCGTCATACCTTCTCGTCAAGCCACAGACCCATCAATTGAGCTTGCAAACGGCTTCGAGGTTCTGTTCCATTGACATGAGTTACGATCCCTGCGTTGCTTGCCGAAAGAAGACACGGGGCGAGCGCTGGCCTCGGATGCCTTGCCACGAGACCAATCAACGGAGACCTCACCGGGCAACGGCTGTTGCTTTGGACGCATATTGACTTAGTGTTCTTGCCACTCTCCTCTGCATCTTCCTTCTACTCTTCCTGAGCAAGTTGCGGCCCGCATCGGAGTCCTTCTTTCAGGCAGATGAATGCTGTCCGAATGGACGTGCCACCGTCGCCTATTGTCCACGGAACTGTCCGAACACTGTCGAACCCACTGACACAAAACGTTCAGACCTGGCTGTTCGCACATTTGATGATGATTTAGGATGACCATACTGTTGATACTGCTACAACAAAAGGTCTGTCAAGCGCTCCTGATAACACTCCCGTTGATAACGACGACGGTTGAGCCATCATTCATAGGATGCGCCCCTCTTGGCCGGCCTGGTGCTCAACTTGGCCCGCAACTGTTCGATGAGAAAATCCTTCTCCGCAAGCTGTCCCTTGATAGAATTCAATTCCCTACTGTAGACATTGCTGAGCTCCTTGACGCTCCGTTCAACATTGGCGACGGCTTCCTGTAGCGGCCCGGGCAAGTCCGATTGGAATGCTGTGCTTGACGTCTTTAGCGAGGCTGCTAGGGGCAGATCAGTGTCACTGTCGCTTGCGCTGCTTGCGGAAGCACAACGCCCTTGATTGTTCATATACGATGGAGCAGACTTGCATGTTGCAGGCGAGACTTCCGCTCCATTGCCTTTCTTTCCCTCCGAGGCAACGGCTACTTGCGCAGTGAGAACGACGTTTCCGTCCAGAGACTCGGTAAGAGCAACTTGGCGTATCTTTCCTTTCTCCATGATTGTCTTGGTCCACTCATGCTCGAAGAAGGGGGCCGTACTTGACGGGTGATGCTTGCGCTGCTGCTTTCGAGGTGATTTGAGAGGTGACGATGAGCTGGGGGAACCGTGGCGACCAACCCCACAGACTTGATCGTCTCCACATTCAGTATCGAGTGGTCTCTTCTTTGAGCTATTGATAATGCTGATCATCGGAACTCGTTGCGTGCTGGTTGCGAGGCTTTCGGCTTCGAGTCTCTCGCATACCGCAGCTGCGGAAGGTAGACATTGCGCACGTCAACTGCGATGATCAACGATCGGGGAAAAACGAAGTGCGGAAGCGAATGCGGGACTTACAATCCAGGCACAGCAACGGATCGTCATCGAGTTCGTCAACTTCGTCCTCCTCTGGGCGGCCACGTTCAGCCGGTGCGGAAGAAGATCGGACATCGTGGCCAGCCATGTTTGCGACAGAAACAAGTGTAAGCCTTGGGTAGCTGGAACTTAGCGATCGTGTGCGACTGACGGAAGTCGGAGGAGAGGGCATATCCTCGAGAATGGCGAAATCGTCGATGGGTGATGATAATGGAAGAGGAGGTCGGGAAACGTCCTCGACGGTATGAGACTCGGCATTCATCCTCAGCGCCAATGCCCTTGTTGAGTGCAAGTTACGATCTCGATGCGCTAATGTTCCGGGTCCAACATGAGCTAGATCTTATACTTGAGGACTGAAATGTCCGTCAACGAACGGGAGCGTTGCGAAAGAAACTCGATCTTGACAGCCGACGTCGGTGTAAGAGCAGCTACATGGAAGCCTGCGAGGCATAGAGCGGTCCGAAACTGATCGGAGGGCAGCGACCAAGTTCGATCGGCGCTTCCGAAGAACATGACGATCCGACGGGATGAGATCCGCTTGTCGGTACTTCCGACGTCTGACAAGCAAGGTTCTATGACCAGCACTCCTCCTGCCACCTCTTGTGTCTCTCCAAAGCGTCCAAGAATCGTGTCGCCTGTTCCTCATCCATGCCACCGTGATGCTGGGCAATCTTCTCAAAGGCTCCCCTCACCTGTTCTGGCATCTTGCCTGATGCACCAGCCACAATGATCCACGCATTGCTCTGGACGATCGCATTCCACAGCACCTGCCCATTCTCTGGCTTCTCAATCAGATGCTGGACGTAGGTCTTGTCCTCGCCATCTCTGCTGAAGGCCTTCTGCAAACGCAGTTGGTGTGGATGCTTGGCCTTGAGCGCCTCCCAGTCTTGGCCAAACAAATAATCCTTGCTCTCTTTGCGGAAGCCGAGGAAAAGGTGGATCTCGGGCACGGCCGATGCATCGAGACGCTCCATCACCAGCGACCGCAGCGGCGCGCACCCCGTTCCCGGCCCGATCAGGATTAGACTCGCTTCTGGTGGGGGCAGTGTCAAGTACCCTTGCTTCAAAAGCACCGGTATCTGCTCACCCTGCTTCAGCCCCGCCAACCATCGCGTGCACAGCCCTGTGCGCGGCTTGCGCAACCTCGTCTTGTACTTGACGATCGCGACACTCAGCTGGACCGCGTCGGCACTGGGTGGACTTGCAATGCTGAATTCCCTCGGCTTGATCCAGGGGAATACGTCGGCGACGTGCTCCAGTGGGATGCGAACGGACTTGAACTCGTCGAGGACTTCTTTGATGGTGCGGCGTGGGCGTTGGGCGTATTCAAACATCTCGTCGATTCCTTCTTGCGGGTTGAAATCCGGCTTCGAAGCTTCCGAGTCGGGGTAGATGCCGCAGTATTCGTCGAGCTTCTCGCGCTCCAGTGAGCCAGTGGGGGAGAGGAGGCGGATCTGGTCGAAGAAGCTGCGTGTGGGCACCGAAGTGAAGTCGAGGTGGTGGGTGAATAGTTCGCGCAGCGTCATGGCATGTGGGGAGGCAGGGACGGTGGAGGGTACGGTGGGGCCAGAAACACAGATGAGCGTATCCGGTAGGAGGTTGAGGCGAGTGAGTATCTCCGTCACCGCAGTCGAGTCGTTGATGGGGTGGACGCAGAGAACGTCCCCTGGTAGGTAGGTTGTTGAGGTGATGGCGGACGAATATGAGTCTTTTCCATTGCCGTTTGGCTCGCCAGCACCGTTGACGTCCCGAGCGTCTGTGGCAGCATCGACGAACTCAAGGAGCCTGACATCTTGAAAGTGATCGTCTGCAGTCATGCGCTTGTTTGTCCTCAACGTCGACATCATCCAACCCTGTTGCTGTAGATGGGCGTTGAATCGAGACGCCCATGTACTTGATCCCTCTCCGTCCTGTGCATCTCGCTCGCTCACGACCTCGATCTTGGTACTAGGCGTAAGCACCTCATCTCTCCCAATTTCCTGTATTCCGTTCGGCATCGGTAACAGCTCCTCCACTTTGCCCCAGAGACTCTCCAGCCACGGACCCAGTCCACCCTCTAGTCCGAGATAATGCTGTTCATCCCCCTCCCCATGCGTAACCACTTCCTCCGCACCCAACTGCTTCAGTCTCCTGCTGAGCAGCCTAACTGGCCAGCAAAAGCGAGGATACGTGCTATCTCCCAACCCGAACGCGGCGAAGCTCACATCCGAAAGCACATCCTCTGGAATCCCCTTTCTTAGCAAAAAGTTCCAAAACGGTCTGGCCGCCGTCGGAAACTCGCCCTGCCCTGTGGTTGATACGAGGAACAGGACGAGATTCTCCGAGACTAGGTCGGTTGGGTCGTAGGTATCGATCGAGGTGAGAGTGATGTCGAAGCGTTTGCGGCGTGCTTGTCGGGCGATGCGTTGAGCGAGATCCAACGAGGTTCCCGTTTGAGTCATGTAGAGGATCGTCAGCCGTCGACCGTCCATCCACTCCTCGTGAGCCATGGATGATGCTGATATCAACGTCATCTTGTGAGTCTGGCCAGTCGGTCGATGGCGGTAGTCGAGCAACGCGCTGTATGTTGCGTTCAAAGTGGGTCACGGGAGGACAAGAGGACACGAAGAACTATATGATGACCAGTTCTTGGCGAAATTCACCATCCCGGAGTGGAGGACTTCGGATCAGATAAAACAAAAAATGGCAAGAAGGCCGTGACTCGGTTGCAAGGTTTATTACTGTAATCCACCAAGCAAACCAGTTGCCAAACACTACCAACACAAAGACACAGAGCTCGTTCTCACAACAATGCAGTTATCAATGACTGGATAGCAAAAGGATGAGATTCAACAATATTAGACGAAAGCTCAGGTCTTACCCGGCGAAGCCGCGACCTGCTGTGACGGCGGGTACAATCTGGCGTTTCCCGCCCCAGCCGACGCGGCTACCGCTACTGGCGTAGCTGTCGGTGCGCCTCCGTTAGACCCTTTCGCCGTTGCAAAACCAGCCGATGCTGCTAGCTTGGGTGCTCTCGCCGCACCGTTGCTGATCGGCTTCATATCCCGTTCATCTGCCATCATCTCGGACGCCATCGACGGTGGCGGGGGCAGACTCTGCTTCGCCCCGCCGCTCGCCTTGGCATGAGTTGGCGAAGTGATGCCCTGTGCCGCCGAGGAACCTTGGCCTGGACGACCCTGCTTGCTCCTCCCCAAACTCTTAGGCGCGCCCCTCCCTCGTCCGCTGACGCTAATGCTGTCGTCGACACTCACCCTCTCCTTCCTCCCGCCGCTGCTTCGGTGCGGGGGCGTGGGGGAGGGAGGCATGTTGGACATGCCTCTTCCACCCGGGCCGATCGGGCCAGGGCCACCAGCTCCAGGCGGAAGGTTAAAGTGCGGCGGGTAGGGAGGATACATGTCTGGCGGGAAAGGCGAGCTGCGGTGGTGCGGATCGTTGGGATCCATGCCCATTCGTGCCTGATGCTCGCGATGGTGGATGCGTGCGGCGCGTTCCATTTCGGCGGCGGCGTAAGGATCGAATCCCATCATGCCCATTTCCACACCCGGCATCATGTGGCCTGGCGGTGCTGGAAGTGGATGCATGGCGTGACGGTTGGGAGTGTGAACAGAGCCGAGCGCGCCGGGGCCCATCATACCTGGAGGCGGTGGTGGCATGCCACGGACTCCGGGTGGGAAACCGTACGGAAACCCATTCATCTGAGCTTGAGCGGCAGCAGCTGCGGCTGCGGCTGCTTCTGGTCCATACATAGCGTAAATTTGGGGATTTTGCAGCTCGAGTCCGGGAGGTGCGCCGTAGAAGGGATCGTACATGCCAGGCGGTACGCCGACGGGTCGGATGCCCATCTGCTCAATATCCATCATGACGTCAGCCTCGGCGAGCCCCTTGAGATCCGGGTAGGCTAGGAACTCGTCGCCAGTCTCCATCTCCCGGGCGAGAGCTTTGCGTTTCGCCGTTTGCTTCGGTCCAGCCTTGTCGACGTTCCGTTGAGATTCATCGCTTATCGCGGCGGACTCTAGCGCAGCAGGGTCCAAAGGGACATGCAAGCGATCCGGGTTGCGTACGAGCTCTGTCTCGAAGATCTGATGCTTGCGGGCAGGTCTCGGAGCATCAAGGGTGCGCTTCTCGCGATCCAGCCTTCTGCGTTTGCGGCTGTACTCGTCCATCATATCGCGCCTGAGACTAGCGCAACTCGAGCGCCAAATGCTCCACGCTGCAAACTCTTCCGCTTTGGCGACACGCTCATACTGCTGCTCTTGCTGCTCGAACCACATCTCAACAAGCTGGGTGCGGCGTTGGCGGCGCATCTCGATTGCCTTGTTGAGGTGAAGAAGCTCGGGATGGGTGCCATCGAGGATCATTTCTCCCTCTTTGGAGATTTCCTGAAGGCGCTCGACGTAGAGACGATCACGAAGCATGGCGAAGCCGATCTCGATCTTTGTAAGTGCTTCCATGGCTTCTTGACGTCGGATGGCAGCTTCGTCCGTGGAGGCGTCGTCGTCGTGCTCAGCAGCGTCGGGAGCTGGCGTACCAGCGGCGGTTTCCAGATGTTCGGCCTCGGCTTCCTCGGCTTCGGGCGCCTTGGCGTCCGCTTCAGCTTCCGCATCCTCTGCTGCTTTTGCTTCGTCCTCGTCGCCCAATGGCGAACCAGCTCTGGAAGAAGCGGCAGAACCTGGCAAGCTATCGACCAGCTGCTCTGGCTCAAGCAAGCTTGTCGCGCCGCCAGTGGCCGCTGCACGCTTCTTCATCGAAGCAATGAGGTCGAGGTCGGTGGTGCGGGGGGATCCGCCTTCTTCCTGATCCGATGCGTCTTCAGCGCCAGCAGCACCATCCAGTTCACCTTCTTCTGGTTCGGGCGTGATGTCGGAACTGAGATCGTCGTCGTCTGCCTCTTGACGAAGCTGCTGTAATCGACCTGACTTTGCTGCATGTTCGGGTGCGATCTCGCCTTCTTCGCTTTCTGCTTCGGACATCTCGTCGTCTTCATCTTCGTCGTCCTCATCGACGTTGTCAGCTTCCGCGTCGCCGGCAGTTGCAAGCGCAGCAAGCGCATCGAGACCTGCTGCTGCACCAGCATCGTCACCAGTTTCGGCACCGCCGGTGAGTGCAGCGAGTGCTTCAGCCGCCTCATCCTCGTGAGTCTTGCTGTTTTGATCGTCTTCACCCTCGTCTTCATCTTCGTCCTCGTCGTCAGAGCCGCCAAGATCATCGTCGGAGAGAGACGAGTTGTCCTCGTCTTCGTTCTGATCTTCCTCCTCGTCGGTAAGCTCGCTCTCGTCATCCAAGTCATCGCCAGCGAAGCCAGCAGATTTCTGAGGTGAGCTCACGTTGGAGTTGGGATCCTGTGTGTTGGTGGGTTGAGAAGTGGGCAGGGCGTCTTCGTCGTCATTTTCGTCGCCTTGCACGTCTGAGTGATCAGCGTCCAGATCATCGACTTGGGATGCATCGGGATGACCTGCAGACTGTTCCATGGAGACGTCGGCGTCCTGACTCGGCACATTAGCGCCAGCATCCGCAGCTGCAGCTGCGTGATGTGCGAGCTCGTTGGCATCCATGGCGATATCGGAATGTCGGTCGTCGTGCTCTGCGTCGTCGTAGGGAAGAGGCTCTGTCTCTGCGTCGGAAGATTCGTCGTGGTGGTCAGGGTGGACGGTGCGCTTAGAGGGTGATGTGGAGCTCTGAGCAGCAATGTGAGGCTCAGTGGTGGCGCTGGGGGGCATGACTAGCTCGGATGGGCGGCGGCAGGAGCGCGGCTAAAGGGTCAGCTGATGCCAGCCAACGGTGAGCGCAACGATGTCGCGAGTGTGCCGGCGACACGGCGAAGCAGACGGATGGTGTGAGTGCGCTGTTGCGTGAGGATAGCAGTCGAGCCGCGAGGAATGATTGCGACCAAAGGGGAGAGAGCAGTGGCTGCTGATCAAGCTATCGCATCGTCACTGAGAAGCCGTTTGCTTCTTGCGACTTTAAGGTAGTGAGATGCGGGTGGCAAGGACAGGGCTTTCGATGGTGCCAAGGTGAAAGGTGGGGAGGTGGGAATGAGCGAGCTCGTTGTTAGGGAGAGATGCGCTTCGGATGGGCGAGGGCAGGAGATGAAGCTGGTTGAGCAAGCGGCTAAAGAGTGGGGGGGAAGGAATGGGGAACGATCCTCGGTCGTCGTTGAGCTGGATGCAACACGATGCAGATGGTTGCGAGTCGTGGTGGACAGAAGAGCAGAGAAGGGGCTGCCGAACGTGGTGGTGAGGTGCTGAGGTGATAAGATAGCATAGGATGGCAACGAGACGATCGGCGACAGGAAAGGAGCGGAACAGGCGTCGGATGGAGAAAGAAAAGGGCTCCGTCTCTTACGCTCTCTCTGCCTCAGTCTCCGTCTCTGTGGTCTCGTCGAAACTAAGAATTGTGACTTGACGCAGAGCGAGTGACGGATGAGCCGCTTCTGCTTTCACTTGCCCCGACCACCGACCACCTCAATTGGATTGGACTGGACTGGACCTGGATTGTTCACCCGAATCAGAGAAATCGAGATTTGACCCTGGATTATTGAGTAGTGTGTGAGCGTGGAGCAGGAAGCAACTTTCCACGCTCCTCTGCTACTCCACTGGTCGGTTCAAAATTTCTGAATTCTACCTGGCTCTGCCAGTCAAGCCAAGGTAGCCTTTGCTTAGATAGCGCGCCTTACCGTCTGACGGTCAGTCAGTCCGTCCGTCCGTCCGTCCGTCCTCAGGCCCACATCGAAAGACGCGTCCCAGAACTTCCGCACCAGCTAGAATTTGTGTTTTGAGACGGTGTAACAATATGTCACAGAATAAAATCATCTAGCGTGTATCGTGCGAATGAGATGAAGGTTCCGGGATGTACCCCGCCTTGGCTTTGCCGGACCTGTTCCGCAAGATCTTGCTAAGCATGGCAAATGGAGGCCACTGAACAAGCTGTCTGGAGCCTAGACAAACAGCTCTGCAATGGTAGCTTCATGGCTTGGTGTGCTCAGAAGATTCAGTACTGCCCAACGGGTCTCTCCAACTTGACTGAACAACTTCGTTGCTTTTTTTTTTTTTTCCTTTCGATAAGAGAGCCGGCATGTCGCTTTGCTTGCATGCAATAGTCTGCTGCATTCGGCAAAATGCGTTCATCAGGTTCCGGCGATTTTTGGCATTCTCGGAGCAAGCCATCCTGTCACACGATGCACAGCTTGTATGCAGTATGTGAATAGTAAAGGTAGTGTGTCCAAGAAAGAGAGATCCGGTGATAGCCTAGACTATATACATGAGGAGCGAAGCGACGAGTGAGCGGTAGGGCCAGCCACGAACGTGCTTGGCAGACGCTGACTAAGCGTTAGTCACGTGCACACGTGACACTGCCCCCCCTAAAAGAAGCAGCTACGCTGCGAAGAGGAGGAGAAGGAATGCGAACCATGCGGTGCGAGTGCGAGGCGAGGAAACAGAGAAACAATGGGTCATGAAACACGGATGCGAAACGATTCCGGAAACGAGTCTGGGAGTCCGAAGAGTGAAGGGTCAAGTAGGGCCGGAAGGAGACTGACGAGCACGCCACGCGTCCAGAACGAGTTGGTCGGTAACGGCGGAAGCCGGAATCCATTGATCGCGGCCAGCGTGCTCGTAGCGAACAAGGAATTGATGGCCACGGGTTTTGAGGTGACGCTCTTTGAGGATCATCGCGATCTTGTTGGAGAGGATGGGTTGGCCGGAGGGGACATAAGGCTCCAAGTGCTGGATGGAGACAACAGGGTGCAGGCGGGAGTCTGAGGGAAGGGTCAACTCGTATGCCAAGTCACTTACTACGCGGCAAATGGGAAAAGGGCCAATACGTTGAATACCCAGGCGGCGATCCGGAGGCAACTGGCTTTTGGGAACTGCGTACCCATCGCCAATATTCAACCACACCCAATCACCAACTTGTAGTTTGGGAGGCGGAGAATGAAGGCGATCGTATCTTTGCTTCATGTACGCCTGCACCGAGGCCAGATGGTCGAGGGCTTCCTGCCGAAGTGCGACACGGCGATCGTGAAGTGGGAGAGCTCCTAGGGTTGAGACTGGTTGGAGAGCAGTGAAGGGATCACGTAACTTAAGGCCGTAGAGCAGATCGTTCGGTGCAGCGTTGAGGGAAGCATTCGCACGGTTGCCGAGTAAGAGTTCGACTAGAGGTAGATGTGCAGCCCAATCATCGGACCAAGCATTGCACAGCCCACGCAGGAGCATCTCGACCGATTGAATGGCTCGCTCGCTTTGTCCATCGCTCTTATGATGAGCGGTGGAGAAGACGAGCTCGCATCCGTACCGTGTATGCAGAGATCGCCAGAATTGAGAGGTTAGGCGTGAGTCCCGGTCGCTGATAATCTTCTGCGGCCAACCGATGTGCGGCAATAGACGTTCTGCGAACCGGAGGCTCCATAATTCAGCTGACCAAGTTGTCGCACCCGATATGAGGTAAATTCGCCGAGTGCCTGTGTCAGTCACCACCAAGATTGTATCGAGAATGTCCCGATCAAACGTAGAACGAACGGAGGGAAGGCGCACGATGAAATCGCACGAGAGGGTGACGAAGGGAATCGCGGGGCTGGCGAGGGGCTGAAGAGAGCCATAAGGGCGATGACGGAGAGTCGCCGTCTGCTGGCAGGGAGTGCACCGCCGGACGAAGTCCTCAACATGTCGAAGAAGGTGTGGGGCGTAAGCTACTTGTCGGAAGCGATCGAAGGTCGCTTTAATGCCGAGATGACCCGAGTGCGCTAGTGCGATGAGACGAGGGAGGGCGGAAGGGCCGATGCAGAGGCGCCAAGTGCCGTCCTCATCGACCTTGTAGAGTAACTCGTCCTCTTTGAGACCGAAAGCGCCGTGGTGGAAGGGGCGTTGATCGCCAGCCTTATCTGCTAAATCAGAGCGGATGCGCGCGAATGCCTGGTTGCCCGTCTGGCTTGTGAGGATGTCGTTCCGCAGGGAAGGGCTAAGAGTAACACCCTGAGCATGCGCTACTAAACCGGTTTCTTCAGCTGCCTGGATTCTACTGAGCGCGTCGACGTGCGTCATGTAGATCCCCTTACGGTGGAGAATGTTAAGCTTCGGTCGAAATTCGGCTAGGATTAGGGCAAAACGAACAAGGCGCGGGTTGTGCGCTGCCGGAGTGGTTGAAAATGGTTTGGCGTCCGCGATTGACGTCACTGCCTGGTGATCGGTGAATAGCAGATGTGGACCCGGCGAGGCGTCGAGGAATCGCTTCACTCGCTGCAAGGCCCAGACCGCGGCAGCGGCTTCGAGCTCTGTCGGCCAGTAAGTCCGTTCCGTCGGCTGTAAGGAGCGAGAGTCGAACCAGATTGGGACCTCGGCTGGCTGGGGTGGCGATGAAGACGGGGTGTCCACGTTTTGATGTAGGGCCAGGGCGAATCCGTGCTGCTGAGATGCATCGACGTATAAGAGGAACGGTTTGCTGTAGTCGGGGAAGTGGAGAACCTTGTCCTGTAGAATGACCTTGAGTTCGTTCAACGCTTGAAGGGCGGCCGGGTCGTGAGGAACCTGAGTCGATGAGCAGTGCTTCTTGCGGGCCTGCCCACCGACGGGTGCGCCACGTAGCAGCTGGGTCTTGATGCGCTGGAGGGGACGGATGATGGCGGCGAAGCGCGAAACGTAATTCTTGTAATAAGAAAAGAATCCTATTACATGTTCCAGTTGGTTGAGCGTCTGGGGATACTTAATGCGTTGAAGTGCATCGCATTTGGAAGGTAGCGTCCGTGTTCCAGCCCCGGAGACCAAGTGACCCAGTAGAGGTACTTCACGACGGGCGACATGGGCTTTGTCGCGAGCCAGGGTAAGGCCGAGACTGCGGATGACGTCGAGAACGGCCTCAACGTCGCGAAGATGCTCAGCAAGGGTGGCCGAGCGCACGCCGAAATCGTCGACGTAGACGAAGGTTGTCGCGCTTAGCCCGGCCGCAGCGAAAGCTTCAGTAAGAGTACGTTGAAGAAAGGCTACGGACCGCGATTGACCCATGATAGTACAGGAGAGCATCTCCTGGCCACGGTGCGTAAGCACAGTGGCTTTCCACCTGTCCTCCTTATGCAAAGGCATTTGATAAAATGCCTTCCGCAGGTCGAACGTCGTGATGAATTGAGCACCGGCAAGGCGCTCACGGAGCTCATCTGGGGTAGGGAGTGGGTAGTGGTCGGGTGAAACAACGGCGTTAAGCTGACGAAGATCCACCACAGGACGAGGCTTACCATTCCTGTAGACGACGAAGACTGGCCAGCCGCACGGCGTACCGGGTGGTGCTTTATGAAGCCGATTTTGACGAGTGAGTTCGTCGAAGACTTCGTCGATAGCCTGACGATCGCGAGGAGAAACCCGATAAAGGCGCGGCTTGAACTTTTGCGGGTTGGCGTCCAGTTCGGGGGAAGGCAGACGCATAGCGTCACCGGTGGTAAGCATCCCTAGGCCTGGGCGCCAGACCTCTGGGTAGCGCTCGAAGATCGCGAGAAACTTTGCCCTATCGTCCGGAGGGAACTCGTCGTCAAAGGTCGGCAGCTCGTGCGAATGCGGTTGGTCGGGAATGATTGTGAAGGGGAGGGTATAGGCGTCCATGTCCGGTGGTGCGCGCATGTCCGGGGCGAGGACCCCTTCCGTGGGAGGGCTGGTAACCAGAGCGACGATCGGCGATGGGGACGGAGTGTCGCGAGCGACAATTACAGCCGTTCGCAAACCACAGGACTGGAGAGTAATGATGGATTTGATTGCATCGAAGAGGATGCCGTGAGCTAGGATGAAATCCATCCCGAGGATGAGACGGGGTGGAAGACGTGGAAGTACGTGACATTTGACGGTGGTGCGTGCGATCGCCTGCGGCGGACATGGAATATCAAGGGTCAGGACCGCAATGCCCAGAGTACGGGTCGGGTTTCCAGCGGTCTCGATGACCATGGTGTTGGCGGTCATCGAATGGTCGAACGATTGGAGCAAGGATTGATCGATAAGCGATAAGTTCGATCCGGTGTCCAAGCAAGCCTCAAACGGTTCGCCATTAGGTGGTTGCACGCGCAGGCGGAGATACGATGGGAGAAGGTGAAATGTGGGAGTTGGAGGTTCGTGAGCGTCGATAACCGGCAAGGCTTGGATCCGGTCGGGAGGGCGGCGGGGCGGGGAGAGCTGCTGAGCGGTTCTCCCCGCGAGTCCCTAATCGATCTGCTTGGACAGGTCGGTACTCTCGTCGGAAGAGAAGGATAACTCGGGTGTGGCGTCCGCGGAGTGGCACAAGTATGCTTCCTGAAGGGCTTCATACTGGAGTGTTTCGTAGTCCGAGTCCTTCTGATCATTACCGGCGTCCGCGTGATGAGCGGCGACGGCGGGCGTAGCGGGCTTGTACAGCTGAATTGCCTTAGCGCGGGAGGGACAGTCGGCGTCCCAGTGAGAGCCTTGGCAGTGTTGACAAGGACGAGGAGGGGGACGGGACGGTTTGTCGACAGTGCGCGGCTGAGTTGGAGGACGTGTGTTGGAGAGTTGACGATTCTGATCGCGGCCAGGGGCGAAACGTTCTTTGCCGTGCTGCAGAATGGCGCGGACGGCGAGGGCCTTACGTCTGAAGACGTTGGGGTCAATGTCGGGATCCTCTGCAGCCGTGGCGAGCTGCGCCTGCATAGCGAAGGGCAAGCCATTGAGCAGCCACTGAACTACCTGCCGAGGACTCACCTGATTGGCAATGCGTGCCAAGCGGATACCACGTTCATGGTAGGCATTGTAGTCCGTGTTGAGGTTGTACCGCATACGCTGCAACTCGCTGAAGGCCTCCGTCTCACTCATACCGAAGCGGTCTTTGAGGAGACGGACCCAGGCGGCGGGACTGCGCTGCAGACTGGCTCTGTCGATGGCACCGAGGTTCGTATACCAGTCGAGGGCTGTGCCGCAAAGGCACTGAGGAAGCACCTCACAGACAATCGAGGGTGGATGAAGGGCTGCAACGTCTTGGATGCGACGACTGAAAAGCTCGACATCGCCCTTGTCTTCGGGATCGAAGGTTGCGATGTCCTTCGGGCGCAGCTTGGTGCCATCACGGGCGACGTCAAGCAGGGGTTGGACGTCTTGGGTGGGCAGCGCGGCGCGAGCGAGGTCGTCGAGGTCGCGGCGAGGTGGGGAAGGGGCGAACGAAGGCGACTGCGGAGTAGGAGTACGCCCGGCCAGCAGTTGCTCCAGCAACTCGGTTGTCTTGATAGACGAGGCGAGTAACTGAGCCATGAGGGCTCCCATATCGGGCTGGGAGGCCGACGCGGCGCCAGTGGGGCTAGTCGCTCGGGCGGGAGAGGTGGGAGGTGCTGAGGAGGGCATGATAGATGTCGCTGGCGTCAAGGACTGAGCCGAAGGGGACGTCGTCGAACGCAGGCGGCGAGGAAGGAGGTTGATATCGTTATCGAAAGGAAGCAAGTCAGACGACTTGCTAGCGCGTGTAGTTGGGGGAATGGTGACGAGAGTAGTGGGTGTATGCTGTCGAACGTGGCTGTATGCGGGCAATGTTGCTAACGGTAGAGAGTGAAGGAAAAGAATTGGCGTAGATTGCGAAGTAGCGAAGAAGGAATGTGAGCTTGTCGAGAAGAACCACAGAAGCTACCAATGTCACACGATGCACAGCTTGTATGCAGTATGTGAATAGTAAAGGTAGTGTGTCCAAGAAAGAGAGATCCGGTGATAGCCTAGACTATATACATGAGGAGCGAAGCGACGAGTGAGCGGTAGGGCCAGCCACGAACGTGCTTGGCAGACGCTGACTAAGCGTTAGTCACGTGCACACGTGACACATCCACTCTGTAGTGCTTCGAGAACGTCTCCTTGCGTCGGGCCCGGTCTAGCTCTGCAACTAAGGCACACTGCCACCATCATGTTGCTGGAATCGAGGCTGAACAAAGGTGCCAACCTACCGCACAGTAGCCGTGATTATATCAAGCGCATCCCTCAAGCTTTCCAATCAAGCTCTTGCTCCCTCCACGCCAAACTTTAACACATCGAGCCAAAACAAGTAGCATCAGCATCATGTCGGAGACGAGAGCTTTGGGTTTACATGAGAGGTACAACGTGGCCAAGAGTTACATCGATGCTGCGCCAGTCATCACCCCCGTCGCTCTTCTGGAGCTCAAGAGCGACGCAGGACACTCGCAATCGGATCTGGCGATAGACGCACTGCAAGCCCACCTCGGTAAGCGCATCGAATATGCTCTGGCTCAGTTCCCGCTGTTGGCCTATCGGATTCAAGACGCTCGCTCGCGCTATCCGAAGCTTGCACCGATCGTGCCCAAACCGACTTGCAAGCAGATCTTGACGCGGAAGCCGACAGTCTCGGCAGAGCAGAGTAGGGATGTGGAAACCTTGTTTGGGCACGTCATGCGCGAAGATCGGCAAGCGTTTGTCGATTCTGTAGATATGCAACAAGGTCCGCTATGGAGCGTTTCGCTTAGGCGGGTTGAGCGGGATGATACAAAGAAGTCTCTCGCTTGCGTCGTCGCTCTTACCATCGACCATAGTATCAACGATGGACGCGGCGCCCTGAATCTCTTTAGCTTACTGTTGCAGTCGGAAGAGCCGACGCTCGATTTGGCAGCGGCCAACCACATTCCTCCAGCATCTGATAAGGTTTTCAATTTCAAGCCGTCGTTCTGGTTCTTCCTTGGTATCGCATTTGAGGAGCTCATCCTGCCCAAGCTGCCGTTGCCCAAGTCGTGGAAAGCGCGCCTGCTCGGACCCAAGCCATGGCCTGTCAGTCCACTTCCCGGTGCGTTCGCATCCAACGGCTCTGCCGACTTGGACACTCCCATCTCGAACCCTGCAAACGAGATCGCATCCAAACCAGCTACCTGTCCACCGGAAGCCCAGGTCATGCTCTTCTCCGGACCAAATCTCATCACCAACCTGAAGAAGCTTGCTCAAATCCATATCGATCCGAAGTCGTCGACCAAGAAGGCGGCGACACTGCACGCGATGATCCATTCGCTTGCACTTGCAGCGCTGTACGCCGCTCTGGCGCAACCTCACGCCACTACGCATCCAACCGATCTGGACGACTTTGATGTGCTACTTCACACGAGTTCGCCCATCTCGATGCGCGCCGATACACCCGACATGTCTTGTCGGCGATCGTTCTTCTCGCTCTCGCCCAAGGTTGAGTCGACGACGACGACGACGACACCACCGCTCGCGTATACGACGGGTAACTTTGTCGGCAGCTTCATGCACGATTTCTCCATCCATGCGCAAGATACATTCTGGAACACGACCAATTCGTTTGCATCCACCATTGCGGATCCGCAACAACGCGTCAAGGCAAGATGGATGTTGGGACTTACCAAACACATTCCCGATTTCGAGTCCAAGGATGCGAGTGGCGGTACGCAGTACATGAATGGATGGGAGAAGTTCTTCTGGGATCGACGAGAATCTGACCATCCTTACGATACGTCGTTTACAATTTCCAATTTGGGGATGATACTTTTGGCGGATAAGGTCGTACCAGCGTTGGGGGGAGCGAGGTGGGAGGTGGTAAGCACATGTTGGGCGCAAGCATTTGTGCCTCTAGGCGAAGCGTTTGGTATCGACCTCGTTGGCTTTTCCAACACCAACGAGCAGAATCTTAGTCTCGTCCTCTCCTCCCGTCCACAAGCCTTCCAGGATCTTCAACTATATACCAGATTCCACACCTATCTGCGCACATTGGTCCTCACCTTCTCAACCGACCTTAACCAACTGTCATCCGCAACCTCCGAATTGTCTCTAGAGTCAACACGAAGTCCACTCGATCTACTCCTCTCTGATCCAACCTTCGCTACCATCGCTAGATTCCTCCATAACTCCCAATCGCATACACCACTCACCGCTCCTCTCTTGTAATCTACCCCTCACCACAATATGTGCTGCTCAGAATCCAGCATAGATCTCACAACCCACCACAGCCGCAGCCGGCACCTGCTGACCCCCACCGCACACATTTCCCTTTATGACCTCACTTGCCCCCCCTTCACCGCATCCACGAGGTCACTCACCGCTACACAAAAGATGTTGGAAACAGCATTACGAGCGGTGAATCAGCAAGCCAAGCTGTGCAAATCCAAAGAAACGACAAAATACAGCGTATGATCAACTCCTGGCGATCGCTCTCGTGCGTGAATGCAAGCGACCCCACCATCCTCTCTCCTCATTACGCACTTGCTGAGGCGGCCGGCTTGAACGTCACCTCAGAAAGAGTGTTGAACGCCTCTCTATAGGCATCCAACAGCTGCTTGACCCTCTTCCTCTCGCTCGTCAATCCCTCGTCCTCATATAGCAGCTCCTCAAACAGGTTCTCCTTGTACAGCGAAGCGACCAGCCTGTTCTGCACCGACTCGCGACTGAAATTGACCAGCAGATGCATGATCGCCTTGGGCACCAGATCCTGGATCGACAAGCGCACAATGTTAAAGTAGCTGGCTATCAAGGATCGGATCAGCGTCGTCTCGAGTTCCTCGCGGTCCGAAAGCGCGTACTCGTCCGACGAGATCGGCGTAGCTTCCAGGTGCTTGTCCAGCGACTTCATGTCGTAAGCCGCCGAATTGCCTTCAAGACCCGTGCGACCAGCCATGGCGTTGGGCTTGTCCTCGCGCGTGTGACTGTACTCGGCAAGTCTGGTCTGGTGAGCATGGGGAGCAGGTGTGTGGTAGCCACCGAGACCCGACGAAGGCCCAACACCGCCAACGGGCAAACCGGAAGCACCTCCGAAAAAGTAGTTGAGGAACGTGTCCTTGGCTCCACCCGAAGCACCGGCTCCGTTGACGTATCCGTTGCCCGCGGCGGGACCGACGGCGTGAGCTCGGCCATCTGGTGCCGATGCCGAGTGTGGGCGAGACGAGTGTCCCGTCGACGAGGACTGCTCCTTCTTGTCCCGTTTGCTGCCGCCAGTCTTGGTGCTGCCTCCATTGACGGTAAGGCTGCGCGAGTTGGGACCGTTGGTACTGTCGCCATCATCATCGTCCGAAAGATCGTTGGAAATGTCCGCCGCATCATCGAACGAGCTCTTGCGCCTCGACGAAGATGGGAGCAAGGCAACCTGCCTGCGCGACTGAGCCTCTCGCTGCTCGCGAGCAATGTTGGCCGAGTCGTGCACAAAGGCTGGATGGTTGGTGTTGATGTAAGCAGCCTGGATCTGGATCAAGCTCTGGACATACTCGGAGGTAGGACCGAGACGTTCGCGGAGCAGCTCCGAGACCACCTCGATGAGCTGGGCGTGGAGACGCGGGAAGCGTTGCAGCTCGGAGCTGGTGCAGTTGTGGCAGATCTTCATGAGCTCCTCGTATACGAGCTCGACACAACGCAAGCTTGGTGGCTCGAGCAGCTTGATCTGGGGCTTGATGAGCAGCTCAAAGGCAGCTTCGGGCACAAACAGCGAAGGTCGAGGACCGGTCGAGTTGCGGATGGCGGTGCGAATGTCCTGGACAGTGAGGTTGTGGGTGGGGTTGATGCTGGTGAGCGCGTGTCCAAAGACGTCCTGGAAGATGTAGTAGATCCTGGCACCACCGCAAAGCTCTTTGGTCGAGATATCGAACGTGGTACCGTCGATGCTGGCCACAAAGTCGCGGGCGAACTGGGTCATGAGCTTGAGGACGAGCGATCCTCGGTGCTGGTCGCCAAGGAAAGTGGTGTCGCCGAAAGCCGCGAGCTCCTGCTGTGTCTGGCCCATCAAGGTGTTGAGGCGAGCCTTCATATCTGGAAGCTTGTCACGAATGTGGCTCATGAGCACCTGGTTGAGGGTCTTTGCGAGGTATTTGGTACCACAGCGGTGGGCGATGTTCTTGTAGGCTGCGTGCGAGCGGAAGAATTCCTCCTCGGCTCTACGTGCTGCGAGCATCGAGACATTGCCGTTGATGTCCTGCTGGGATCGGTTAACGACGCCGATGAAACCGAGCTTGAGCGGGTAGACGCGTCCAGTGAGGATGTCGAGTGCGTGAGTGCCTTGGTCCATCAGGTCGAGCTTGGTCAAGACACCGATGGTGCGGCGACCCTGAGGGTCGACAGTGCGAGCGAGCTTGAGACTGTCCGAGTTAGCAAGATCAACGTTGGCGGGGCTGACGGCAAGGATGATGCAGTTGGGTTTGGAAACGTAGTCTGTGACCAGGTTGCGGATTTGGCGCTCAATGTCGGATGGCTGGTCTCCGACGGGGATCTTTGTGAGACCGGGCAGATCGACGAGCGTAAGGTTGAGCACGTTGGGGCTGTAAATCTTGAGGTGGATGGGGAGCTTGGAGACGCCCTTGTTCTGACCAGCAACACGGAAGGTCTCGTTCTCGATTTCGCGTCGGATTTCGTTGAAATCGGTGAAGCGCTTGTCAAGATGAAGGAACTCGCCGTACTCTTCGTAGGTTTGTGTCCTGAGAGCTGGTGCAGAATTGTTGGAGCTACGGAGCGATCGACGCTCGGAATCATCGGGTAGATCGTAAGCGCGTGACTGGTTTGTTTGATCTTTTGAAGAGGGGGTGTGGATGAGCTGGAGAACCAGAGGTCGTCGTGTGACGATACCGCTGCCTCGAGGCAAGAAGTCGCGACCGACGATGGTCTCTAGGACACTCGACTTTCCTGCTGATTGGGAACCGACCACGACGATCTGGGGCAGGTCGACCGAGTCACCGCCAATGGCGGTAAAGGTCTCCTGAAGTTTGTTGACTACCTGAATGAGATCGACGTCCATGATGGCGCGATGTATGCAGCAAGGGGATGAAGTGTGTTTGAGAATGCAAAGATGGTGGAACTGTGGCTTGCAATCGACACGAGCAAGATCAACGGAGAAGGTTTGCAGAGGCCAAGTTGAGTTGAAATGCAGGCGATACCAGGTTGCTCGAGACTTGCCAGCGCGTATCGGTGCTAGTCGTATCGAAGGAAATGTCTTTGTTGCGATTTTCTTGCAACCAAAACGACGTTTGATGCGTGTACAACAAGAGCGAGCTCTCAGATGCTGCACGCGGAGGCTTTAGTTTGCGGCCGAGAGAGGAGGACAATGACAGATGCAGTCACGTTTGAAAGCGCCGAATGTGCGAGAAGGCAGGAAAGGTGAGGGAAGAAGATGAGGATGATGATGTCTAGTTCGTGAGAGAAGGTGTGCGGGTCAAAGATGGTGGGTGCATGTGTGTCTGTGTTTGTCTGATTCAGGCTTTCGGTCACAAGAGCACAGCAACAGCAACAGCAACAGCGCAAGTCACCCTTCTGCTGCCAGTAATTATAATAATAATAACAAGGCGCTGTGTTGCATGCGCATCATCAAGAGAATCACAATCAATCAGTGAATCAATTAATATAAAAAAATGACCTTACACTGCACTGCACTACAGTACTGCAGCCAAAGCCAGCTGCTGTCTCAGCGTGACTGGCCAAGGTCGGAATTTAATATATATTACTTATAATTTGTAGGTTGTGCGCGCGCGCGCCTTGAAAGACAGGCAGAGAGACCGAGAGACGGAGAGACCGAGAGAGCAACACTTTTTTCTGTTGTTGTGACCGACAGCCAGCCAAAAGCCGATTTCGGAAGCCTGCGTGATGCTGCCCCCTTTTTCCTGTCATCGAAAAGAGCCAGCGCCAAATCAAAAGAATAATAAACCCCATCACTTCAAGCACGACCAAGCGACATTCCGCACACAATGTTAGTTTGGACTGTTGCCAAAAGCAAAACAGAAAAAAAAGAGAGAGAGAGAGAGAGAGAGAGAGGACTGCCCGCTGCTGCTGCTGCTGCTTTCGATCACTCACTCACTCACTCACTCGACCGCTGTCACCCACACTATTGCTGCTTGGAATGATGCAAACTAGCATGCTATTCATCCTTCAACCGCACATGAGACGTTCGATCCGCTCAAAACGTTCTGTCTGACGTTGCTTGCTCCAACATGCCCAGACTAGACCAACTGAAGCATCTGAGCAATATGTCGACCTCGTGACCTCGTGAATCAGGGGCTCTCGACTTTCAAAACTGCCGTCCAGAGAAGCTTTCGACAGTCTATGATCTACTGATTCCTCGAGCCAATAACGACAACTCGTCCATCTTAATTCCTCAAGTCATTGGCGCTTCATCTTTCAAAGGGCAATACCCACTACTCACCCAGCCTGTCTCAAAATGCCACCATAGACACATACACTTGAGACAAGCATCCGCAGAGTCTGGCGATACTATGTATTGATTTCTTTCGTTTTCGATATACACAGCGGGTCAGGCGCCAATCAGGCAGCAACTACATCTGAGCGACTCTTTCCTCACTGTTGAAAAGCATGCAAAAACCTCCACGCTCGGCATTCAAGCAAAGCACGATTTGCGCGCCTCAACTGCCCGCACCAAGCCTAGAGGCTACCAAGAACGACGCCGCCATTTAGGCAAGGAAGCTCTTGACGTGCTCGTTGATGAGCGTCTTCATCTTGTTGAAGAGCTCCTCGTTGGGAACACCCTTGGCGATCTCGGCAAGAAGAGCATCCTCGGTGGCGAGCTTCTCACGGAACGAGTTCTCCCACTCGACGATGCGGTCAGCGGGAACAGTGTCGATCAGACCGTTGACACCGGCGTAGATGATGGGGATCTGAACCTCGGTGGCCATGGGCACGAATTGGGGCTGCTTGAGCAGCTCAACAAGACGCACACCACGGTTAAGGGTGGCGCGGGTGGCAGCGTCCAAGTCCGAACCGAACTGGGCGAAAGCGGCAAGCTCACGGTACTGGGCGAGCGAGAGCTTGAGCGAACCCGAGACCGACTTGTAAAGCTTGGACTGGGCAGCCGAACCGACACGCGAGACCGAAAGACCGACGTTGATAGCGGGTCGGATACCCTTGAAGAAGAGCTCGGACTCGAGGTAGACCTGACCGTCGGTAATCGAAATGACGTTGGTGGGAATGAAAGCAGACACATCACCACCCTGGGTCTCAATAACGGGGAGCGCAGTGAGCGATCCACCACCGTGCTTGTCGTTCATCTTGGCGGCACGCTCGAGCAGACGAGAGTGCAGGTAGAAAACGTCACCGGGGTAGGCCTCACGACCGGGGGGACGACGCAGAAGAAGCGACATCTGACGGTAGGCGACGGCCTGCTTGGACAAGTCATCGTAGATGATGAGGGCGTGCTTGCCGTTGTCACGGAACCACTCGCCGATGGCGCATCCCGAGAAGGGAGCAAGGTACTGAAGGGGAGCGGCCTCGGAGGCGGTGGCGGCGACGATGATGGTGTACTTCATGGCGTCGTTCTCCTCCAGAACCTTGACGAGCTGAGCGACGGTGGATCGCTTCTGACCGACAGCGACGTAGACACAGTAGAGCTTCTTGGTCTCGTCCTGGCCGTCGTTCCATCGCTTCTGGTTAAGGATGGTGTCGATGGCGACAGCGGTCTTACCGGTCTGACGGTCACCAATGATCAGCTCACGCTGACCACGGCCGATGGGAACCATGGCGTCGATGGGCTTGATACCAGTCTGCATGGGCTGGTTGACCGACTTACGGGGAAGAATACCGGGGGCCTTGAGCGAAGCACGGCGACGCTCAGCAGCCTCGATAGGGCCCTTACCGTCGATGGGGTTACCAAGAGCATCGACGACACGGCCGAGCATACCAGGGCCGACGGGAACGTCGACAATCTGGCCGGTACGCTTGACAGTGTCACCCTCACGGATGAGACGGTCCGAACCGAAGATCGAGATACCGACGTTGTCGGCCTCAAGGTTAAGAGCCATGCCGCGGACACCGGAGGAGAACTCAACCATCTCCTCGGCCATGATGTTGCGGAGACCGTAGACACGGGCGATACCGTCACCGATGGTGAGGACACGGCCGGTCTCCTGAACATCACCGCCGGCGTTGGAACCCGAGATGCGCTGCTCAAGGATGGAGCTGACCTCGGAGGCGGCGGGCTTGGCGGTAGCGTAGGTGCGGACGGCGTTGGCAACCGATCGGCGAGCCTAATGAGAGCGATGCGAGAGGCAATAGGAGAGCAGAAAAGTCAGCGAAACATATTCACCAAAGGGGGCAACCAAGGGAAGATTGATCGGTCATGGATCGATCACGCCATACGGTTTACGTGATGGAACGATGAAGATGGAGAGCATTATTCAAAGCGGGGATGCCGAGGTAGATGCAGATGGTAGTGGGATATGTTGGCGGATGCTCCGATGAGCAGCGCTACGAGAGAAGAAAGATCGATAGATTGGTCTCAGACTGGGTCCGACCTGACCAAGTCGATAAGAGCACCAGGTGAGGTGTTGGCACCCGGGATGTCGGAGATGAGGTGGCTTCATTGAAATGGCGGTGCTGAGACTGGCAAGACGGGACGAGCCGACAGGAAGAAGTCGACCAGAGTTCATGAACATCGGCTGTCCAGGCAGCCATGGCTTCTTCAGGATGTTGAGTGTAGTCCATCCTGCTGGTGTCTGCTGGGGCCATGATGTGGCTGTTGACTGCTGGTCGTTGTTGTATTGTATGGCGATGCTGTGACTGGGTGACTCTCTGATGCAGAACGACAATGATGTTTTGCGAAAAGATGCGCTTTTTCCTTCATCTCCAATCGATCCCACCATGCAAACACATCATGGTCTGGTGTGAGAAGAAGAAAATCATACGTACCACAGGGGCGGCGGCCGATCGGGCAAGGTTGGCGGTGGCAATGCCGACGGAACGAGCAAGCATCGCGGCGACTACAAAGAGGGTACGATGTTTGAGAATGAGAGAGGTGGTGAAGGGAACGGATAAGGAGCAGAGGGAGGAAGGCCCGAAGGAGTGAGAAGATTCAGGCGGGCGCCATCGACAACACACTTTGCGGGCGAGCCAATGAGTTCCCAAGCTTGGGTGAGACGAGACCAGACCAAGACCAGACCGGAAGAGCAGCAGCACCAGCGAAAGGCGGCGAAGGCAGCAAAGAGCAGCAGCAGCAGCAGCGCACGCCCTTTTTTTGGCGATTTCAGAGCTTCAGAAGAAGGAAAATCCATCCATCCTTTGCTTCCCACTTGCCTTGACTGCTACCGGAAGGCCAGAACAAAAAAAAACAGGCACCTCACCAGTGCAAATCACGATCAGCACGTCTCAAGCGGATTGGTCGGATCATTGAACGAATTCGTAACCTACAATTTTTCGAATACATTCGCACAGCGCAATCACTACAAATCGACACCACTTTCGAAAATTGAAAGGGAAAGAAGAGCTGGTTGATTAGACCGCATACATTCAAATTTGAATTTTCGTTGAAAAACGTGAAATTGAATTGATCATCTATATTCCTCCCCAATTGAATTTCGTACAAGCTCGAGACGGATGACGGAGCTTCTGTGGTGCGCAAGCAAGGTGCTTGTTGTGTTGGAATGATTTTTTGTATCCACGCGGATCCGAATGGGTAGAGAAGCCTGCCAGCCGTTCAGCCAGTCGGCCCCAGGGCTCGCGCGCGGGCCGCCTCGGTTTGATGATTGATCGATGATAGAGCGATGCACCACAATCAGGAGGACCGTTTGGCGGCTTTTGCGTTCGAGCAAGTCGCTTGTTCCGTCCTCAACCGATTGATTGCAAGCCTTGGCCCTTTTTCCTAGGCCCTTGCGGCTTGTCGCTGCGCCCTGTCCAACGGTTCATTCAACTACCTGTTCATCCTCCTTGCTACAACACCCACGAGATGCAGTCTCTCAGTCGTGATGATTAAGCTGTCATGAACGTATGCGACGATGCTGAGTGTTGAAATGCATTGAGGAAAGGCTCATCCAACAGAGTAAGGTTGCGGCCCGATCACTTTCATGAAGCTTGCCTGCCGTCATGGTTGGCGTTGGGCGTATTTTCTGCGTGTTGTGTGTTTTACCGTACGAGTGGAAGAATTCCTGGCTGCAGGTCTAAATTTCCAGGTTTTGTCGAGCATCAAAGTAGTTGATGATGATGGCCTATCGTCTTTTGACCTTGACCAGCCTCACACGATCTTGCTTCCCCACCATTGCGACCTCTCATCCTCTCACGCACGGTGCCAAGTCGATATGAACTCACTCAGGACGTCGCTCTCAGCGATCACCAATGCTACCCTCAAGGGCAAGGGCAAGCAGATCCTGCCCAACGTTGCACCTGCTGCATACAGAAACTTGACCTCATCAACCCCTTCAAGCTCGACCGCTATGGCTTCCGCATCATCCTCAGCTTCCCCTTTGCCAGCGAACGCTGATACTGTCACGTCCAACGAAGACGCACTCTCGCTGCTTAAGTCGCAGCCAAACCACTACGCAGTCGCCTCGATCACTGGCCGAACCTTTCTCGTCTCCAAAGGCGATCTCGTGACGGTGCCAAGGTTGAAGGACGTTCGAGTGGGCGATGTCCTCGTTCTGGAAAATATCCACGAGATCGGCTCTCGCGACTACACGCTACGTGCCCAGGATACCCTCAATACACGTCGGATTTCGAGCGCTGTCGATCTCTCTGCTCCACACCCTCTCGCTACCGAATCCTCCTCCTCCTCGTCCTCCATCGCTACCGTCTCACACGGTGTTTCACCCGCTGTAGCCGCGCAACCAAGACGTCTCTTCACCCGTCTCGTTGACGACGCTGCTTCACGAAGCCCACTGCTACCACTCGCAGACACTTGGTCTTCCAGATTGATTCCCAATGGTCTCGCCCACATCGGTGCTAGCCTCCCCGCTTCCTCCGTCAAGATCACCGCAGTCGTCACCGAACACACAAAGGGAAAACTCGAGAAAATCGTAAAAAAGAAACGAAGAAAGGGTTACAAGAAGACCATCGAACACAAACAACCCTACACTCGTATCCGCATCGAAGACATCCAAATCCAACCCCAACCTAACTAAGTCTATCCCATCACTCAAACTAATCCTCCCCCCTATCCTCTTGTACTCTAGTTCTCATCCTCACGCTTACAAACATCAGCCATGCCATCAAAGACTCCCCATCTCTCAAGGAATGGCTCAACATATAGCTTCTGCGTGTCCTTCACAGTCACCCTTGACTGCACCAGCTGCACGCCGTCGAAAGAAACCACTCGAGCGAAGTGTTGAGTTCATGATATACATTAAGATGGTGACAAAGCCAAGAACGATAGATGCTTCGACTCGTTGGCGATCTCAGATTTGCATGTGCGATGATGACACGCCTGGATCCGAAGCGCCTCTCTGTAGCGCGGCGGCTTGAGCTTTTGCTGCGGCCTTTCTTCTAGCATAAGCTGCCACCTGTGCTCCCAGATCAAAGGGACTATCCGGAACCGGAACTGGAGTGGCTTCGTTATGCCCCGACGTCGAGAGCGATGCATGCGACGCCTTGGGTGTCGTTTTCCTCGACGTCGAATCCCAGTTGACCGAGGGCGAGTCGGTACCCAACGTCACTCCCGTGCCCGCTTCATCCTCAGGCACCGACTCGAGCGCTGTCGGCTCAAACGAGAACTCGTCCGACATCCTCGGCTGACTCTCGTCGCCACTGTCAAACGAACCCGACCCCAGCGATGAGGTCACCGAAGGGCTGCGAGCCTCGAGCGTCTGCAAAGCTCTCGCTCGCGCCAAATCGAGCGAAGAAAGCGACCTTCTCGGCGCAGCCTGACTATCAACAAAGCTGTGAGCTCCGCCAAACACGCCCTCCTGTTCTGCTGACCCTAGATCGAGAGGGGACCCTAGAGCCAACGCTGGTTGCGTGCTAGGTTCAGCCTGGGTCTCGACCGGAGCCAAGGCATCCAGTGCTGCTGCAGGCGAGATCGCAGAGCGGTGGCGCTGCTCGCGGACCGCCTTTCGACTCTGGATCACATCGCTTAGCTCCAACATGATGCCAGACGGATCCATGGTATGTCGATGCGTCGACTTGTCACTGAGCTGCTTGTCTTGCGCCACTTGTCTCTGTCGTCGAGCTTGCTCGATCCTCTCTTCCCGACTCGCCTTCTTCCCATCCCTGCCCAACTCAGAAAGACCAGCGATGCCTGCTATGCTCTCAAACACCTGCTCTAGGCCAGGAGGCGGAAGCGAGTTGGGCGAAGTGGAACGAAGAAGCAGTTCCGTAAGATCACTGTCATCCTCGTCATCCAATCCACCCTCGCTGACGAATTTGCCCGAAGATGGAACCCATTCTGCATCGGACGCGCCTTCGACGAGCTGTGCTCGGCCATGCGAAGAGCCAGCGGCATCTTCGTCTGCTTCCCGTGGGGATTCTAAATCACGGACGGCGCTCGACTTGACTGCTGCGTCGCTGTCCAGGTCCGAGCTAGGTAACGGGCTTGGCGTTCTACGCTTCTGCTTATGAAGCAGCTTGACGCTCGCCTCCCATTCAGCCGATAGGCCCAGCAGATCGTCGCGCATCGATTCGAGCGTCTTCTCGAGCTGGATGATGTTGGCAGCATCGTCGGCGATCTTGGATGGCACATAGCTTGGGCCCACCTCGTGATGGTCTTTGCCAACATCACCGTCCTCCATGCCATGAAGCCCAGCTGGCGCTTTGACGTGGAGATCCTCAGCACAAACCCGAATCTTAGACTGCAAAGAGCGAAGCGACAGCATCATGGCATGGAGCCGATCCTCCAGTTCGGGATGACCGGCGATCGAGGATGAAGGCTTTGTCGCAGAAGGCATCGTTAGGAGCCCATGACATGATCCTGGCAGCACAGCTTTGTCGTCGGAAGACGGAGTCATCGCCTCGCTCTGGAGGCTTTCGAACAGTCCTGTCCCCATGTTCCTGGCAACGCACTCTGAAATGACCTTGTCCTTCGCGCCGAACGTGGCGGTCAGAGATTTGACTGCAGAGCGTGCAGCCGACCAGTACTCGTCAATTGGCAGCCGAGAGCCACCCAGCAGCGGCACGTCTTCGCTCATTGAGATGCGCAAAGCTAAAAGATGGCAGAGCCACCGCCTTCGAGCCCGATGCATCCACTCGAATTTGGCTTTGATGCTGAGCAGCGACAGAGGGTCAGCAGGCTCGGCGCGGGAAGCATCAGCGATCGAGGCATCAAGACTAGCAAAGATGGAATTGGGCCCCAGGATGGAATTGCGCTTGGCCGCTTTGGACTGTGGGCTCGTGGCGGCCGAGAAGGTCTGCGCGGATGGCGGCGTGAATGTCGATGAGGTGATGGACGGGTTACGCGGTTTGGGTGACCTTGTATCCATGGAACCGGTGGCGGCAGACGAGTTGGAGATGTAGCTGAGACGCTTGGCAGCAGCCGATTCGTTGGGTCCCGAGGTTGAATTAGACTTTTCAGAAACATAGTTGAATCTGGGGGATCGATAGGCGCTCGTATGGCCCGCCTCCGAGACCAGGCTGCTGCGCCGAGACAAGGAAGATGTCGCGCGCGGCGGCCGATCCAGAACGGATCCAGCATCAGAGACCAATGACAACCTTTTGTGGCCTTTTGATCCAACGCGAGGACTCGTTTCCGTTTCCGACCAAAAGCTGGCTCGGTCAGCCGAACGGACGTTGCTGCCAAAGTTGCGAGGCGTGGTTGATACCCAGGTTCTGCGGTCGTGATCGAGCTCGGGAGAGCCCGCGAATGAGACAGAAGCGTCTCCGATGGACCATGCATTGGATACGTCAGCTTCGTTGTTCTCGTCCGATGGAATGTCATCGAGTGCATACAGCTCGTGAAGCAACGCCACCTCTTCTGGATCAGCAAGCAGCTCGAGTGATGCGAGGGTGGTGGTGCAGGCGGTACCGGCATCTTCAAGCGCCATGACGATGCATTTTCGGAGCTCGACCAACCTTTGGGTCGCAGGTCTAGATGCAGCTGTAGCGACTGTAGTCTGTTCTGCGAGCAGCTTCTGAGTGAGATCGAGTTCGCCCGCATCGCCAGAAATAGCGCGGCCACTAGCTCGATCGAAGGGAGAGGCTCGTCCGCTGGACAGATTGAGCGAAAGCGGACGCTGTGCATGGCGCTTGATGGTGGGAGCCCCAGAGCCGCCCCCTGAGACAGAGCGTGCAAGCTTGCCCGGTGCGGGGGTGAAAATCATGGAGCGACGCTGGCGAGATGGGGATGCGACGTTGATCGAGGAGGATGGCTGAGTAGAGGCAGCTTCGATTCTCGAGATGGGCGGAAGTGGATGTGTAAGTTTGTAGCCTCGCGAAACAATCTCAGCCTCTTGGATGGCGCTGATGGCTTTGTTGATGGACACGTCGAAGTGCTGCGCAGATCGGATGAGGCGCGAAACATCAGCTAGGACCGAGAGTTGCAATGCTGACCTTTCAGTGTCACTGAGCTGGTCTGTTGTGCTCAGAATGCGAAGTGATGTGGCGCAGGTGCATGCATCGGGGCCAGTCTGGCGAGAGAGTGTAAATGATAGTTTTTCGTCCAGCGAGCTATGCTCGAACAGGAGGATGTAGGCCCAGGTTAGGCAAGCGATGAGGATCATGGTTGCAATCCAGAGTTGCAACGACTTGCTGATGGGCGGTGCAAGAAAGAGGGCGGAGAGCACAGCCGCATTGCGAGCCGTTCGACCTTGCGCATCCAATCGAGGTAGCCGTTCGCTGCAAGAGGGATCGGAATTCGCACCGAAGACGATGGGCGTGGCGGCCACATCCGCAGGCTCGGCGTAGCATTGCTTGTGGATGAGATGGGCGCATGCTCTTTGCCCGCCAACACGGTCCTTGGGACGACCCTTGAGGATGTTGGCATTGGTTGCTTGGGACTCGAAGGGTGGACTTGATTCGTAGAAAGATATCGATAAACTGGGCGTCAAGAGGAACGACGAGCAGATGGAGTACTTGAACTTTTCCGCGAATGTGGCGGCATCCTCGTCTAGAGAGGCCTTGCTCGTGCTGGATACCTTTTCCCGCTGGCGTTGTACATTGTGCGGCGAGATTGAGCTATGTTGTCGAACGACTTTCGAGAGTTGCTGAGCGACCATCAAGACAAGCGGAAGGAGGAAGCGCTCAACAAGCGCGCGGAGGCCGTCATTCAACTGCGACGAGACATCAGAGTAGCTTGACACTGAAGATGGAGAGGAATGTACCGCCGTGTTGGCAGCAGATGCGTCGTTGCGTTTCGTTGAAGATGCGAGGCGTGCAGCATCGAGATGGGCGCGTGTCTGGTGGGCTGTATGTGTCGGCGAGGCGTGGACTTGGGTTGCAAGATCCGATGGCGCGGGAGTGCGTGCAATTCCCGAGGCAGTGTGTGGGTCTGGTGTTTGCGTCGGAGACGGTGAATCTCTCTGTGCTTGGTCAGAAGATTGAGCGGTTGTGGTCCTCTGAGAGGCTTCTACCTCGGCGTGTTGGAGATATTGATCCAATGGCGAACCTCCGAAGATGACAGGTTCCGCCATGGTGACGCGAACAGGCGACTAGGCGACTGCACTTCTTGACGCCAGCCAGCTGTGTCTAGGCGTTGGGCGAGAACAGATGGATGTGTAGCGGAGTTTTCGGGACGATTGCCTCGGACTCTGAGTCACGACTGCAACAGATTCAGCAATCGGACGAACCGAGAAAGCAGCTGCCCTCAGATTGACCAGCCCGAGTATCGTCGGAAGGGTTCGTCAGGATGGCAGGCCGGCTGCGATCTCGACTTATCTCGACCAGAACAGGATCGACGTAGAGGCGACAGACACGTAGCCGAGCCGCGTTCAGCGGGGGCTGCGGACGCTTTGGGCGTGGGCTTCAGCGTTGCTTGGAGAGGATGAGGAGGAGTGTGCGTGCGATGCAACTTGTAGAATTACCCTATAAAACTCTCCAGGGATCCTGTATCGGTGACAGACGGACGGTGCTGATGATGCTCCAATTCAAGCTCAGGCTTTGCCAGTGCTACGCCGTGGAGAGCACGTGTCAACTAATGGATGATGCAGAATCGTTGGTTAGACCACGTCCTAGCCGCCGAATCCGGTACCGGTTGGTTGAACGCTGTCGCCAGCTGATGTCCGGTCGTGGAAGAGACGCTTGGGATTCCGTTCACACCGAGGTGGATGGTTGTCGAGAAGAGTGTTTGGTACAGGTGCTTGTTGTCTGTTTGGAGGTGAAATGCGTGCATACGGTGGAGGATGATGCAGGGGGGGGGCTGTGTATGAAAATCGGGCGGTCAGGAATGCACTGCATTGCAGTGCAGCGCAGCGCAGCGCGGCGTGTGTTGAAAATCAAGGGCACTCACTGCACCAAATTCGGGCCAAGTAGCCGTGGCCGTGCTCGTTAGGCGGCTCGGAGGAGCAGTTACTGTACTGTACTATAGCACCGGTACGAAAGTGAGCTGGGCGGCGGAGATGCGTTTGAAAGGATCGACATGATCTGAGCAGACTTTTCGGCACGGTTGCTGCAGGAGACGTGGTACTTTACGGGACTGCAGGCTGGACACGGTTGCTGGGCGAACAAACGAACGAACGGGCAGGCAGGCAGGCGCACTTTGACGATCAAAAAGCAGCGTATCTGAGACCAACTCTTTTTACTGTTGTAGTCGCGGTTGCACGCTGCTGTTCGATCTGGTATTGCACTGTTGTGTGGGTTTCCATGGCCTTGTCTTGAAGTGCGACGTGTCACGCGTCGGCACGTTGGCAGACCAAGCTATTAATAAGCAACCTTTGAAGTTTTGGGGTTTCTTCTGTTGTTGGTCACCTATTTTTGTCAAGATTTTCTGGTCCTTCTTTTTCCTTTTTCCTTTTTCCTTTTCTGTTTTTTTTTTTTTTGGGCTGAGTGCCATCAATCTACCAACTGAAAGTAGAAAGTAGGAAGTACGACCGGAATACCACGATATGGCAGCAACTTATAGAGGGACCCTGATTCACATTTCCGAGCTCTCATCCAAGCTTTTGCGCTTACCTACTGTCGCCAGAAGAACGACGAGCTACAGCACTGCGCCTGACCCGCCCACCGTCGTCCACGCAAAAAGCAAGTTACAATGCACGGCCTAAAATCCATCGAGATTGCACAAGCAAGAAAATGAAAGCGTCCGGACAGCCGGAATCGAACCGGCGACCTATGGTGCTTTTCCGTTAATACCGGATTAGGGTTTCCAATTACAAACCATCGCTACTTCCAACTGAGCTATGTCCGGGGTTTTGTCCTGAAGAGCATACGTTGCTACTATGAACTATTTGAGTAGCCATCGAAAAATCCTGATTCCTTCTTCCTCATCATCATGTTATGACCAGAAACAGTGAGACAGCAACTTTCGACCAACGATCTTGTAGTGACATTTGCTTCTAGCCAAAGCAAAGAACACAGTGTGTCAGCATATGACCTAGTGCGCGCGCTTCAGACAAGCAGAAGAACTGCAGGCATGGCACTACAATGCACCGCGCATGTCTCGCGATTGATTTCCGAGACCGGCTTCTGATGCTAGCAATCCCACTCCTTCAGTCTCACTGGAGCGCTTGGTTCCTCGCTCGAGCGCTCCGCCACCAACACCCGTTCAAGCTCGGAGAAGCGGCCGACACTGAGATCGCCAAGACCTGGCGGATGGAGAGGCTGCTTCCGAGCCGACCCAGAGGTGAACTGCGGTTCCGACCAACCTTCGAAGCCGCTAGAGTCACCCAACCAACCACGTTCCATCTCAACTGCACTGTTGCGAGCGCGACGACATGTCAGAACGCCGAAGCTCATGTGCAGTATTACGGACGCGACCGAGCCTAGCCTTGCCCTCACCTCGGATTGCGCAACGTCTCGCTGTGACAGATGACGAGCTGTACTGTAGCAGCTCTTACACGGTTCAATGCGCCAACTTTGCCAACTGCGTTTGATCAAAAGATCCCCTGCGGTCAAAACTGGGTAGCCACAGGAGAGGAATCGCTGGTCACTGTACCAGAAAAGATCTTGCAACAAGAGAAGATGCTTCGCGGTTTCGGCAATTTCTGATGGACCACACGTCGAACAAGTACTGTGCGGTTCTGGTGGGACAGCTGTGGAAGTCGTTGCTTTGAAGGACGTCGGAGAGATGATGCAGAGTTCTTTCTGAACTGTACCGTAGCTGAAAGAAGCGGTCCTTTGATTTGGCGTCAACTACCTGTCGTTTGTCAACAAGGCGTTCAGGATGACAGAGCCAGCGTCGATAGCGGGATTTTGATTGGCACCTGAGCTCCGCTACCTTATGCATCCTGATCGTGGGAACACATTCGATAGATACTGCACTGTCCAGTACTGTATCCAGTAGTAGATGGGTATCTCGCATGGAGCATGTGCGTTTTTGGGGCCGCCGTGTGACAACTACAGTACAGTGCCTCTACAGGGTACTGTATGAAGCACAGAGTCAATAAAGCTTCATCTTCATGTGGGTCGTGGCCATACGCTGCAATAAAGTCAAGATGGAGGTGCGGCAGAATTCCAGGAAAGAACGCTGATGCAAATATCGCGCAAGATTGAGCTTTGCGACCAGCCAAAAGACGTGCATGTCTCCGCATGATAGGGCGCAGATCCCGTTCTGATCAAATGAACAGCTCGAGGGTAAAGTGCAGCGCATGCATCAAGTAGTCGTGACGGTACCCGCTGTCGAGCACGCTGTTATTCCGTCGCTGCTGCCATCGAAAGATGAGCCCCTGTGCAGGCCCGACTTGCATCAGCACTTTGAGACAGTCTTGCACCATGTATCTGCCTCTAGCAGACATCGGACGGATGCTGTTAGTTGCCACAGAGGTATTCTCTACAACAACGGGGCTGCCGAACACGTCTGAATCGAGCATTGTGGGTCGGCTACGTTGCCAACTGACTTGGCATCAGCAGCAGGATACTGTACTGTATTGTACCGGCACAGCACACAATAAAACTCATGATAGTGCAGGATTCCATAAATGGAGAGAGAAGAGACACTTGCCCGGCCAATTGACATGACCATACAGTGCATTACCGCATAGCGCCGTCACGGGGCAATGAAAAACCTATCTGAAGACACTATGGGAACCCCGGCATTGGCACTTTCTGCTCATGCTGCTACTGATGACTCTGATGCTGATGCCAAAAAGACGAAATATTCTTTGGTGGCCGAGGCCATGGTCACGGTAGCTCACGATGATAACGCCGGATGTATGGAGGGAGGTGGAAGTGCCATCGCGACGACCAGATCTGAAAGGTGCGTGTCGCGAAAAGCACGACCGGATCCCTGGAAGCAGAATTCCGAACCCTATCACCAACATGTCAAAGTACTCTACTCTACTCTACTGTACTGTACTGTACTGTACTGTACGGTACAATTGTCTCCTACGGGTTGAAGCGCGCGTTGGGCGGTGTGCAGGCACCGTATAGTACTGTACAGTAGAATTACGATAGACTGCAAGAACCCCAAGCAGGATGGTGATGCAGTACAAATGTACAGTACAGTACAGTACAGTACAGTACAGTACAGTACAGTACTTGGCGTGCTGCACATGTCCTGCATTGTCAACGGTCTACTGTACCGACACTCGGGGATAGAAAGCGAGTTCCAGTGCTGTGTCTTGCCAACCAGGCTTACTGTGCTCCGTTCGTTGACTTGCTCCTTGCTTGATCGGTGTTGGACTTCTTGACATGTTCGGCTGGATAGAGCGAATCTCAAAGTTGGAAGTCCCAGAGTAGCAGTTGTTGTATCACTCTACTGCACTGTTACTCTACCGTACTGTCTTGGGTACTATGCTGTGCTGTTCTGTTCTGTTCTGTTCTGTTTTGTACATGAGATAGAAAGGCGAGCTCGGCGCAGAACGATGCGAAGGCGTATAAGTTTGTTGGCTCGGGCTGGCGTGCAGTTCGATGCACTGCACCACTTTGTTCTTTGCATTTGTCCTCGGGCAAGACTGTATTTCAGAACAAACGAAGCAACTTGTTTTTTTTTTTTTTTTTTTTTTTGAAAGGTTCGGATTCTCTGATTTTCGATGATTTTCAATTGGCGCGCCTTAAGATGCATGGACAGTGCAGCCCCGAGCCGAGCCAACATTTTATCGAGTTGCCAGCCAGCAGTGACTTTGTGCTGTGTTCAGCCTCACCTTCGGGGAACTTGTCGGCCTTATTATTTTTTTTCTCCCCTCCTTCGATTTATCCCTTCCTCTCACTTGCCTCTAAAGCTGACCCGGACCTGCTTGCCTTTTCCATTACAGGCGGTGATTTAGGGTTGCACTTTGCTGTGTGTCTCAGTAAACCTCAGTTTGGCGCGACTAGAGCCAAACGCGCCACTGAAAGACAGTTCGGTGCAGTGCAGTGCAGTGCAGTTCCAGTACAGCAGCCAAACCTCAGCACACCGCCGAAACACGCACATCCAGACGCGCAACACTCACTTCCATCACGGCAAAGTGGTCTAGCACTTTGATTTGCGTCAACAAAATAATTGATTATTTTGAAGCTTAGTTGCCTTGGGCCGCCTGCACTCGCAAAAACCATCTTTTCCCGCTCCTCTGTCGGAACCCTCGTTTGGTAGGCTCGCCTCCTCCTCCTCTCCTCAGCTGTGCATCTGCCTTTCCGCCTTGCCGCTCGCTGTCCACACAAGCAAGCAAGCAAGATCTTTTTCTTTTTTTTTTTCATCTTCGCGTCGTCGTGGGCCGGATTTTCTGGCCTGACCTGCAGATCCTACCTGTCGTTCGGTCTCCCGCTGTGCTTTGCCTGCCAGCCAGCCAGCTAGCCAGCCCTCCCTCCCTTCCGCCCTTCCGCCCGCCAGCCAACTCTCGCTCTGTGCCTCTCTCTCCCTCTCTCTTTCCTCCCTGCCTCTGTCTGTCTGTCCGTCTCTGTCTGCTTCTGTCTACCTCTTTCCAGCCCGCGACCCTATCATCGGCGTTGCCTCCGACCCACCAATCTGCCTGCTCGCCTACCTGCCTGCCTACCTGTAGCAACGTAGACGACCGCTCTGCATCGACATTACAACCACCATCCCGCCATCTCGTCCTCCTTGTATCCCGCCAATCTTGTTCGTGGCTGCCAACATCAGGTCGGGCGGTGTGTTTCATTCAAGGTTCAGGATCCTTCTCGCGCCCTTGCACTTGCGACACGAGCTCCTAGTCTGTTTTCGAGGCGTTCCGGCCCCATCAAGTGTCTGCTCGAATCCAAGCCATCGTCAGCTGGCCGCTGCTCAGCTCGACGACCGCTCCCGTTTCACGATCACGTAGGCTCTTTCTGGTCGCGCAGAGACGACACCGCACGATCATCGGAATCACGCCGAAAGTTGGCTTGAATTTGCACACACAAGCTCCGCCTCGTGTGAACCGCCGCTAGCTTCAGCTTCGGTTGCCTGCAGCTTGCTTTTAATCTTGCGACTGTAGCTGCACCCTCTTCTCAAGTTACGAACGAATTGGATCCGCCTTTTTTTCCCCTGACGCTTGTACAGTCACCTGTCTTGTCTTTGGCTCTGGCTTGCCTTGCGTCCTCCTACCACGTCCCAGATCCCAGATCCCAGATCCCAGATCCACCATGACCGCGTCCGAGAAGTCCAGTTTCCTCTCGCCATCCATGTCGCCTTCCTCATCTTCCTCTGGCGGCGGCAACCCCCCACCGCCGTATGGCTTCCACCACCTTCCCCATTCTCCCACTGATTCGCGCACGCCCAGTCGTCCCGGATCGCCTCCACACGGCGGCAGCGTCCCTTCGCCCGGCAACGTTCCGGGCACCTTTGTGCTCAACTTGGGCAAGTTTGGCGGATTCTACATCGTTCGCATCCCGCCTTTGGTTCAGAAGATTCTCGGCTTCTTCTTGCTCAAGTGGAAGACGCTCATCTTTATCGCTCTTGTCGGTACGCTCGCCGCTTTCGGCCTGTTTGGTGCCATGTCGACAGAGTGGCGCGAGATGACGTACTACCGTGTCGACCCATACCCGCTTGTGCCCTCGTCGCTCGATTCGGCGCCAAGCCCGTCGAGCCCCTTCCATCCACCATCCTCGCGTCCTATCACACCTCCCAAGTTCAGCGCTTGTCCTGGACCCCGGGGTGTTCCCATCCCTCGAGCTCCGCTTGAAGTTTATGACACGCCCGATACCCACCCCGTCCCTCTGGTCGGCAGCTACGAAGCCTCCGGCATGGACTTTGGCAAATGCATGACCTACCGATCCAGGTACGAGATGTACTCGGACGAGGCTCTCGGCATCATTTACCGAAAGAACGAATCCGAGCTCGAAAAGTACTTCGCCAAGGCCGAGGACTACGACGATGACCCGGATAACGTCAAGCCGCTCAAGAAAAAGCCCAAATCTTCCAAGCTCGATGACACCAATGCCGGCGCGAACGCCACCGAAAAGATCGACCCACTTTACGGCCCACGCAAGCCCAAAGGGATGAGCGAAGGCGAATGGGAGGGCCACCTCCGCGACCGTCTCTGGCGCGCCAACGTGCTCAGCGAAGAGCTCGGCCCCGTCAGCTATCCTGATTGGCGTGCTCTCATGGACAACTGCTTCCAGAAGCGCCTCCACGACCGTGGTATGGCTGGCGGCGTTGATCACTTTGACGCACACAACCTGCCCACCAACGCCGAAGAGCCTCACAACATCGGCAGTCGTCCGCGCGTCTTCACCACCCGCGAGACCAAGCGCACGGCCATCGTGATGCGTTCGTACGAAGGCTACGCCTGGCGCGAGGACGACATCCTCAACATGCGTGCTCTCATCAGCGAGCTTTCGCTCAACAACCCCAACACCCCCTACGATGTCCGCATCCTTGTCGAGGTCAAGTCGCGCCACCTAGCCGTCTTCACCTCCGAGTGGGACCGACTCAACGTGCTCCGATCCAGTGTGCCACGCGAGTTCTGGGGTCTCGTCGAGCTCTGGACCGAGGATGAGATGTGCGCGCTCTACCCAGGTCTCCCCGGAAAGTTCCTGAACAACATGTTTGCCCAGACTTCGTACCGATCGTGTCTGATGGCCTTGCAGAAGTTCTACCTAGACCACCAGGAGTACGACTTCATGTACAACTGGGAGATGGACGTGCGCTACATCGGTAACTACCTCGACTTCTTCGAGGGAATCGAGGAGTACTCGCGAAACGAGCCTCTCCACTCTGGCATGGACAAGTACGACACCTGGCTGGTCCGCAACGTGACAGCTTCCGAGGACAATTGGCGCGACAACACCACTCTCACGGTTGGACGTGGCAACGAGGCCGATTTGATCACTCTTGGACCCATCTTTGATCCAAGAGGCTCGGGCTGGTACTGGGAGTACGACGTGCAGAATTACCCACCGGGACAGGATACGGATCGTCGTGCTTCGATCGGCACCAACATGCGTATGAGCCGAGCGCTGCTCGAAGCCATGAACGTGGTCAATGCCGAGGCCAAGAAGTCGCTCCACTGCGAAGCATGGCCGACCACATTGGTATTGCACTCGCAATTGCCCATGTCGCACGACCACTCGTTCTATCCCGAAGCTGGTTTCACTCACAACCTGCCGCTACCGTTCAAGGGCGTCTTTGTGCCACATCCGGTGTACTTCCGCCACGTGTGGGAACCCGAGGTGCTGCACAACCGAATCAACCGACCCGACTTCTACAAAAAGATGAACGAGAAGGTGATGCGAGACAGCTCCTTCTACTACGACGGCAAGCACAGCAAGGAGGTCTACGTGGGTTGGAAGGAGAAGGAGAATGTGTGTCGTGCACCCATGCTCTTGCACCCCATCAAGCGCATCAACTAAGCATGTTCTTGTCTTCACCTAGTTCATCGTCCGGGTTTTACCCTCCTCGTACACGCCTCCAAAGCCGGCCTCCATACCCAGACGAGGGTTTTCTCAACTGTAACGGTCAAATCTCCCAATTCGGTTTCGTAGCATTTTGCATCTCCATGAAGAGCCTCTTGGACGGATCCTTCTATCTTCGCCTTATTTTGCTTGGCTTGGACTGTAGCCGGACAGCAGGCGTCCAGACTAGCCCGGTGGTCACCGGGCCCGTTCCAGGACTTGTCCGAGATCCTAATCGAGCCTTTCTTTTGCCAGACTTTCATCAATTGTCTCAACACATCGTCAAGCTCTTTTCTTTTGACAGCTTGTCATTCGTTGGGCTCTCTGGCCTTGGTCGCTATCCATGTAAAACAAGACTCGGCTTCGCTTTTCTCCACGCTTACCAGCGCCTCTCCTCCACGCTCTTTCTCCGACGCTTCTCACCGCTTGTACATACTCACCAATAGCAAAGAACATTTCACGATTCAAATGGACGTCGGTTGCATTGAGTCTGTCAAGTCCTCGCATTCCATGTCATGATCGAGCCGTCTCCAGCTACGATCGATCGACCGTTTCAGGCGAGAGGTGATTGCAAACAAAAAGAAAAAAGTGTAGTGTTAGGCCGCAATAGAAACCGACCTGCAAACTCGACCAAGGTGGAGGTTGAGATTGGCCTGCGAAATTTTGCGGGCTGGGGCTCACTTTGGGTTTCGATCCGCATTCAGTCTTGGGTTGTGCCTGAGGCGGGACGCTGACGTCTGCTTTGAGTCCGGAATGCTTTGTTGTATAGGATTACAGGCACGCTTTGCTTGTTTGATTTTTTTTTTTTCGCAAGACCAACACGCGATTTTGGTTTGGCAAGCAACTGCAGGCGACCCAAATGGAAAGGGAGCGTGCATGAGAGACATGTTGCCGTTGAGCCGTGCATACTTGGCTACAAACTTGCTCGCTCCACTTACAGTTACCCCAACGCGCAGGCGAGTCCATCTTGAAGTGGTGGTGTTGAAGCTGCTTTGATCTCTACATCCACATCATTACGTCGTGCTCAGCCCTGCACGAGTCGTCGTTGAGCTCTTCGACTCTCAGCTTCGACCGCCAGTCGTCCTCGGCTTTTCAAGGTCATCATACTGGAAGCAACACCAATCCTTTTCCCTTGGCCATTCGGAACGTGAAGCAAGTCGGATCATTGCTGACCCATAGCAGCTTGCAATTGAACACCAGCCTACTATCCTCACGCAATCCCACGAGCCATGCAGTGTCGACGATAGGCCGGGCTCGCTATCACCACACTCAACCAGCCAGCTCAGTTTGTCCTCGGCTGATCCGATCCAAGGCTTTGCTCAGCTCACTCATCGAGACGGTACAGGCGACACCCCTTGCCGCATGGGCGTCTGTCACACTTCACCATGGACGAGGCTTCCTCCCTCCAGAAATCCAAAACGCAGTGGCTCAGCGCTCTAGACGATGCGCTCGACCACTTTCGCACCCTCGTTGCCGAGTCGAGCTCCAAGGCTTGGAAGCCTGTGAGCCTCGTCGGCAGCAATCCGACTACACCTCACATCTCGTCACCTTCCGCTTTCGCAAGCACAGCTTCGCAGATTTCCGCATCGTCCTCGACGGCCAAGGGCAGTCTGTCCAGAACCAAAGCGCGAGAATCCTCGTCGTTACGGCATGTCGAGTCGATCGAGGATGTTGCTTCACCTGCAGATTCAGACAACGCTTCACCCAGTGGAGCAGCAGCAACGAACACAGCAGCAGCAGCAGCAGCAGCAGCAGCAGCAGCAGCAGCAACAACAACAACAACAACAACAGCAACATCGAACTCCTTCAAATCCTCATCCTCACCCTTTCAGCCTCTTCGTCTTGGTCGCTTCCGACCTGACCACGTTGCTGTCCATCGCAGAAGCGCCAAGGGTCCTGACATCTACAGAGCTGTGTCAGAGGTCACTTACGAAGGTAACGCCGATCTGACCGCCTTTCGCTCCGTGCTTCAGACGTCCGAGACTCGTCCGTCTTGGGATAGGCTAGTGCAATCGGCAGAATTGGTCGAGCAGCTTGATCCCATCACTCGCATCAACAAGATCAATTACCGTCTCGGATGGCCAGCAAGCCCTCGCGATGCCATCGTGATCAACAGAGTCTTGGCAGACGACGCTACCCTGATCGACATCTCGACCTCCTTACCGCGTTCTGCGGATGCGCCTTCCTATCTTCGACCAGCTCCACCATGCGTGAGGTCTCATGTGCACTTGATGGCTTGGTGTGTCCAAATTCTTCCGCCCGAAGCCGCAGGGTCATCGTCGACAAAGTCATCCACCGCATCTTCGGCGACCCACCGATCCCTTCCACGCATCAAGGTGACCTTCTTCTGGTCATGGGACCTCAAGGGCGCCTGGATGGGTATGCCTGCTGGTGGATTGGGAACGCATCTGCCTGAACTCATCAAGGGACTTCTGTCGCATGTACAAGACAGCAGCGACAAGATTCCTCTTCTCAAAAACTACGGTAGCTGCATAGATTTGCTTTCGAGCAGTTTTGATCCCACCAGAGATACGCTAGCCATCGAATATGCCATCATCGTTGAAGATGCAGCAACCCGCCAAGCCGAGGACCATGCAAAGAAGGACCTCGACACAGTACATCTGCTGCGCTCACGTAGGAAACTTGAGGCATCTGTCGAATTCTCTCTTCCGGCCATGGAGGGCTGGGATGTTAAGACCGAAGTGAGGGGACAGCCATCGTCTTCATCCAGCTCCAATCCGTCCGACGCTGCCGAAAGACCCGAGTTGTGGCGTGCTACTGCCGAGAAGTCGGCAGGCTCGCATCAAACCATCCTGACCCTGCGTCACAAGCAGCTCGAGAGTGCAGAAGACATGGTTCGGAGCAAGGTCAGAATACAGAGAGTGGTGGCCAGCAGCGGTCTCCGTTTCAACGATGCCACATTGGAAGTCGCACAGGTCGAGCCACGTACACCTGCATCGCTCGCACAGCCCTTACTCGAAGACACTGCCAGCATCTCTGGCATCAGTGTTGCCACAACATCCACAGGCAGCGCTGCATCCATCGCTAGTGCAAATGGAGGAGATGCCGCCATCCCGCGTTCTGGGACACCCAATCTAGGTTTTGCTCATCAGATCAACTCGCAAATACGCCGCAACTACATCTACTTCACCAGCCTTCTCCAGGAGCCAGAAGCCAAATGGAAGCCCATCAGCGACATGAAGGGAGTCACGGTCACGCAGCTCGATTCCATTGATCCTACACTTGTCGTCTATCGCGCTGAAGCTACCTTTGTGGGCGTCAGTGTATGGGATCTCTTCTCTACCATCGGCAACCCCGGCGCACGTGCCTATTGGGACAAGACGCTCGACGATGCGACCCTGCTCACAGATATCAACGAGCTCAGTTCATTGTGGCAGATGAAGACCAAGCCTAGCTGGCCGGTCAGCGCTCGTGACACAGTTGTCGTTCAAACTGCCTACAAGGCGCCCGCATCTGTCCACATCTTTTCCTTTTCCACCGACGACCGTGCCCAATTTCCAGCGATCCCCGCTATAGAGTCAGGTACAATTCGCACTCAGATTGATCTGCGCGGCTGGTCGGTCGAGGCGCTGTCGCCTACGACAGTGCACGTCACCATGCTCGAACAGTCGGATCCTAAAGGCTGGACGAGCAAATCAGCAACGCCGGCCGCGATGGTAAGTGCCGTTGCCGGTGTCGGCGAGTATGCGATCAAGTATGGAGGCCCTCCCGTGCTCACGCGATTGCTGGGGGCCAAGACCAAGGTGTCTCGTTACGATCACGAAAAGGCAATGTTTCGACTCGAATACGCATGCGACGTACCTGTGGGTGAGGAGCTCAGGGATGCACCAAACGTCGAATGCGAAATCCGTTGCGACGTTGAGACCTGGGCCACTTCGCTGGATCTGGTCGTCGATCCACCGCCTATCTCCATCTCGTGCCTGCGTCGTCACAAGCTGTCCCAGGGAGGCGGCGGTCTTTGGCTCACAATTGAGCATGCCGCAGCCTCTCTGGAAGACGATGCGGCTCGTATCACGATTCGCCGTGGCACTTCGCGCGAGAAGGGGTCCGTGCACGTCAACGGTGCCAGCATCAAGGTGGACGTCGATGAGCTCAACGACGAGCAGGTGCAGCAGCTCAGCCGACAGAAGCGCTCTAAACCGCAGCGTGTGCCACTCGACCTCATCAATCCTTCTCGAAAACCGAACGAAGAAGTTGTGGCCACTGCCAAGACTGCCAATACCGAGCCTGGTTCTGTGGCAGCCAACAACGAGAGCTCGAAGGAAAAACAAGCGTCTCAACAGACTCAGTCGCCTAAAGTTGGCTCAGGCGGAGCCATCGACAATTCTGAGAGCAAAGGTGGCACTTCAACGGCGAATTCGCATTCAGTCAAGAGCCGTGACGGTGACAAGCAAGAACCGAGCGACACGGCAACGACTCCGATCGCAACCGTGCCGTTCTCGGATGAGACGCCACGTCAACCGATGACGTGCGCTCTGGACGTGCTCTTCCTCCTCCGCCGAATTCATGCTGAGCGCTCTCCAGATCCTGCAGGAACGCCCGCAGGCTGGGCTCTCGTGACCGAGCGCAATGGCCTCTATGTTCGACGGAAGCTCATGGAGTCCATCTCGAGCACTGTGCTTGTGCAGCGAGGCGACAAGGTGGTGCAGGGTCTTTCTGCTGAGGATCTGCTCGATGTAGTGTCCAACCCGCGCAGTCGAAAGCAGTGGGACGACAAAGTCGACTCGACTACTTTGCTGGAGAGTTATGGCGATGGATGTTTCACTTCGTTTATCACGACCAAGGCCAGCTTCCCTTTCCGCGGTCGTGCGTTTCATCTGGCGAGCCTGACCGCGCGCGGGCTGCCGCCTTCAAGTCTGGGCGCCACAAGTCCCGGTGAAGCTCCCATGTCAAGCTCGGCATCTTCATGGTCTGGACCCGCCGTGTATTTCCATGCATCCGCCTCTTTCCCTCAGCAGAAGTCTCGATTTGCGATGGACCGGATCAATCCGGCAGGATTACCTCTGGGCAAAGTGTTGATCGACGGATGGATCTTGGAAACGTTGGATCCGTACAGCTCGACGAGCTTCCAAATTCCATCGACGCGGTGCACGCATGTGGTCGCTATCGATTATGCAGGCAGCTTGCCTGTCGCGGTCAACACCATGTGGAATGCCAACTTGCCGCGCTCGGTGCTTCTTGTCGAGGATTACCTCAAGGCGAGAGGCTCGATTCCATCAGTCAAGACTCCTCCGCCGTGTTTGCAGGTACTAGGCGATGGTAGGGACGAGGATCAGGGTCTGGTGTGGTCCATGAACCATCCTGAGCGCAAGAATCTGTTGCTATCGACGAGCTTCGACCCAACGACGCGAACGTACGTAGCTAAGACGTTGCATCGCGCCGCAGCGCAGTCGGCCGTCGATCAAGCGTCCGGCCTGTTACCCGCAGCCTCGATCGTGAGCAACGGAAAGGGCCGAATGGCACGAAGCTCGGACGCTTCGCTGACCAAGGGAGTGGCCGAAAAGCTTGTACAGGCGATCAATGCTGCGCCGGGTACGCCCATGCTGGCGTCGGTCGCACCGCCGGTCAACTCGAGCGGCGAGCAAGACTCGAGCTTGTCACGAGCCACAAGTATGCATTCGATCGCGAGCACGTCAGCCACGAGTACCGCATCTACGGTGAGGCGCCGTCCAAGCTTGATCCACACGGACTCGCGCAACGCCACCGACTTGGTTGTGATGGAGGTCGAGATCGAGCTGCGGCATTATCACAAGGGATACGATGTCGAGGTGTTTTCCGAGTTCGCTTCGAGCGAGGTTGGGGTTCCTGGATCGGGTGCTGCTGATATTCATCCGGTACAGAGGCCACAGACGCCGAATGGGAGTTCTATATCGAAGAAAGGTAGGACGGCTGCAAGGAAGGATCAATTGTTGTCGCTTAGTATGGCGGCCGAGAGTGCGAGGGATTTGCCGGTGCAGATCCATGTGTACGATTTGCCGCCAAGCGCGGTGCTGGCTGCGACGCTGGATCCGTCCGCAAGGCCGAGGAAGCATCTGGTGCGCGTGACGGTGCCGACGACGTCGTTCCTCGATCCGGTCGAGGATCCGCTGACGGGGACCAAGGCGCCCGAGACGCCGGCGTGGTATACGTCGTTGCTGGAACGCGGTGCGGTTCTGCGCATGGTGGTGACTCCGCTCAAGGGGGAGAAGCAGGATGCGGAAGCACCGTCTACGGGGTCTAAGGACTCGGTGGGGGTGTCTGCGTTCGCGACGCCGACGGGCAAAGTGGTGGTGCGCAGCGGCGATGCCAGGCTCGATATCGTACATGTCAATCAGACTTCGGCGATGCTTCAGAAGGAGCCGATCGGGGTGGAGCCAATGACGCAACTCAAACGTACGGCTCCGCCAAGGCTTAAGGCTGGTCGAAAGTCGGGGCGAGATGGTTCGTCGATGTTGACGTCGCGCGAGGATGTGCGGCTGCCGCCGGCGTTGAGGACGCCGCTTGCGATGAGGATGGATTTGGTGCAGTCGGAGGATGCAGCGGTGGTGGGAGGGGTGGGGAATGCAAGTGGGGCGAAGTTGGGCAATTTGACTGGTGCGGCGGGTTCGGGCAAGGCAGTTGGTGGTGGTGGCACGAGTTTGGGCGAAGGATTGGCGGAGAAGGTGGGCAAGGCGGGGTCGGGGACTGCATCGGTGAATGGGTCGGTGAACGGGTCGGTTTCAGGTTCAGCACCTCCGTCTCGTGCCGCGACGCCATCGTCGTCGTCATCGGCGGCGGCGGCGGCGGCGCCAGCTTCGACGGGGACGGGGATCATGAGCATGTTTGGCTCGTATCCTCTCTCTCGGCTGGGCACGGGATCGGCATTGGCGTCGTCGCTCACATCGGTGTCTTCGGTGACGGCACGAGGTAGTAGCGTCGCGCCATCGTCGTCGGCGAAAACCAATGCGGAGGCGCTGGCCGCCAACGACCGTGCCAAGCACCATGCCAAGATGGGCGATGTCAAGGGAGGTGATAAAGGTAGCGCGTCGTCTGAGACAGATGCTGCTGTGGTGGAGGAAGTCAATGCCGATGCGAGTGGTGCGACAGCAGTAGCAGGAGCGACGGGCGAAGTGGTGGTGGAAGCGCGCGATACGTTGGTTGGGTTTGCGAAGAGGGTGGGTAGGGTTGGCAGTTGGGAGTTCAAGGTGAGGTTGTCAACGCTGGTGTTGGTGGTGGTGGTGGCGATGTTGGTGGGATCGTTGATGCGGTCGTTGTATGCGCCGGTTGACTTTGTGCTTCTGCCGACGCGGGTAGGGTCGTTTAGGAGGGTTGATCATGTCGATTATCAAGAGCTCGTCGCAAAGCTACAGAACAAGGGTGGGAATGTGGTCACGCAGGTGCAGTGGACTCAATTGTCGCGTTGGTTGCAGTGGAGGGTGCCGGGGGTCGGGTGGGATGTTTTGGTTGGGGCGGTTAAAAGGTAAAGGGGTGGGGGGGGGGGGGGGGGTTGGTAGTTTTGGGGCCACATGCAATGATTGAGGAAATAAGTTTGGATGGGTTGGTATCGGATTGCGTGGGTATAAGTAAGTGTGTGTGTGTGTAAGATACAGTGAGGTATGGGGGAGTTAGAGGAGGGGAGGGTTGGAGAGGTTGAGGTGGGTTATGCGGGTGAGGGGGAATTGGGTTTGCGGGGTGGTGAGGATGGGTTGGGGTTGGGATAGGAATGGGGTGGTGAGTTTGGTGAGCGAGTGGATGGTTAATAAACCGAGGAGGGTGATGATGATGAGGAGGAGGAGGCGTTCGGAGGGTTGCATGACTGCTGCTGCGGAAGTGGCTAGGAATCGGATGTGGAGACGCCAGAGAGAGTCTTGGAGGTAAAGCCTTAAGCGGGTGGTATTTGCGGGTGGTGTTGTGATGCGAGAGTAGAGTTTGGAGGGGGAGGAGGAGGATGGGGGGATGGCGTTGTAGTTGATAATGTGGGAGGTGGTCGGGTTAGATTGGAATGAGGGTAGAGGTGGGGTTGTAGTTGTAATGAGCATTTTTGGAAAGTTTTTTACAGGGGATGTGGGTGATGTGGAGCCGAGGGTTTGGGAGAAGGATGATGAGATGGAATGGCGATTATATAGGTACCATCTACCCTCAACCAACCTTGAAGCGAGGGTAGAGAGGGAGGTGGGTGGCAGTGTTGGACGGGCAGAGAATAATGCAAGCCCGGATGTAATCTTACCGTGCCCCGTACATTTGAAATGTTGTTGACTAGACTCATGCGCTCGCGAGAACGACTGAAACCAAAGCGTCGGCATGGATTCTGCAACCAGCAGCAGCAGCAGCGCTTATATGCATCATACTCACCAAACCAAACCAACGTTCAGAGTAGCAGAATGCGAGATTACTCACCAAACCGCCTCCCTCAAACTCGGTACGTCGAAGCAACCGAACGTCGAGAGGTTCGCAACCGGAACACGAGCCGAAAACCGTAATCGACAAATATAATAATTGCACTAACTACTACTTGAGAAAACAATGCATGCGGTAACTACTACTACTAGCTCACACCCATCAAACTATTAGATTCTAAAAGTCAATCGATGCGAAGTAGCTATCGCAGCGTTTGTTTATTCAATGTTAGATACAACTTACAACACTCGGTAATGGATGTTTGACATCTGATGTCCTATTTCCTAAGTTGCAATCTTGGGAGAGTGTCGTGAGTCGTTAAGTCCGTGCTCGAACTGTCACAGAGTTTGATGTCTGTGATTTAGTAGTGCTAGGACAGTATCGATATTGAACGGGGCGCAGCGGTTAGAAGCTTCGAAGGATTCGAGCAAGGAAGATCAACATCCAATATCGGATGTTGATACTAGTCGTCAGATCTTATAAGTCGCTAAGTAAAGTAGTGATTCGATGAATTCTATTCACTTTCTCGGGTGCTGGTCCCGGGTCTTATATACATATGTCTTGATCCTAACTCGTACAGCGAAGGCGTCCCCATCTTTGCTATACACCCTATGCGTTTCCCATAGTGACTATCTTGTCCTCCGTCTATGTCCCCAACACTTGTTATTGAGTGTTTCTCTTCATTGTGTGGGTCCTTATTCCGCCACTGAACCTTGTACCTCAGTCATGATTGGTTCGGGTCTCGTCCGCCCGTCCTTCTCTCCTCTTCCATGCTAGGCAGAAGGTTCCGTTTGGGGCGGACCGGTTTGCCATCCCTCTAATGCGGTCCTGCCATTGGGCGATGTGTGTGTGGGTTTGTAACTGAGGTTTGTGATTCGTCAAGTGGTCTCAACATTTGGTATCGAATGTTGAGACCTGTCAACGGACCAATGAGAGTACTGTTGGGTGTTGCGTGGGTACGGAAAATGTCTAAATCCGCCCGGCAAACATTGAGACCGGTGTCTCGACATTTGCCGTTGCGTGTACAACACTCAGTAGTGAGTGTTGTGTGCCAATATGTGATGTGCCCAATTGCGAGATGAAAAGCTGATTTGTAAGGCGAATCCAACACAAACACTGCAACCGAGCGGGTCTAGGTTTGCAAACAGAGAGAGTACCATTTACCTCGTAACCAACTAGACCAACCCAGTGATTTTCAAATTCTGCCTCAACACCGAGTCCTTGACGCTCAACAGAATCGCGCTGATCTGCTTGGTACTCGTCGCCACGGTGGTATGAACATACAGCCTCCTTCTCTTACCTTGCTCTATACAGGCTTGATCTTCAGCGCTCCTGAGCGCGTCTCGGAATTGCGCTCTAAACCAGCGCCAGACGGCTTCAAAGTCGTTATCGCCCGAATAGTCGTGCCAGTATCTGCCGAGTTGAACGCCCGCTTTAAGTTTTGCCTCTAGCAGATCGATTTTGTTGAGGAAGAGGATCATGTTGGCGTTACGCAGCAGAGGGTTGGTGACCACCTGGTTGAACAGCGCAAATGTATCGGCGAGACGATTGATCAAAGGGTCTTCTACCAGTGGTTGGTCGAAGGCCGACAGAGGCGCTAGGAAGATGATGCTCTCGACATCGTCTAGGAATGGAATCCATGCTGCTCGTTGGGAGCGCGATCCGCCCACATCGTAGATGCGGTAGATCAGACCACGGTCCACTTGGAAGACGTCTTCGGTGACGCCCACGGTGCGCACACGCGAGTGAAGGATATCGTCGTCACTGGGCGCATACTCGCTCGTTGTGATTCTCGCATAGTGGTCGAGAAAGTAAGACGTCGCCGCATCCGCCTGTCCATCGAGGAACAGTCCTCGCTTGCGCAAGGCGCGACAGCGAGGGTCATCGTTCCATATCGCCATCACTTCAGCTTGAATAGTTTGCAGGAACGTGCTCGTGCTTCCCCACAGATCCTCGGCACTATCGGCTGGGGCCCCGGTGTTGTTCGAGAACGGCCGACGCGCATACGTGAACAAGCGCTCCTGCCAGCCCGGACGCAGCTGCAGAGGCGTTCTCTCCGCCACCTTGACTCGCTGGCTGACAGTATTGATGCTATCGTTCAGCACGACTTCTTCTCCAAACGCACCCAACTCTTGGCGCATCGCCTCTTCGAGTTGCCGAATCTTCGGTAAATGCGCAGCCCACGCCATCGTCGAAGTGTTGATTTCATTCTTAGGCCCTACTTCGGCAGCTAGCTGCTTCCTCGCTTCCTCGTCCATTTCTACCGGCGACAAGGGACGCTCTCCACCCTCACCCTGGCTAAGTTCGGCACTCTTCCTTTCGCGTCTCACCTCTAAATAATTGTGCATGGTCTCCAACAGCGCTCTGACACTGCAGGTCAGATTGAGCAGGACGATCTTTGCCCATCCGTTACGTTCCCTCTCGTGTGCGTGTGGATCGTACAACAGACGCATTTGTTTGAGCACCGTGGTCTTGCCCGCACCCGCCTGACCTAGTAGCACCATCTTGTATGCCCTGCCCTTCATTTTGGCGCCGTTCTGATTTCGTAACGAGGGTGCAGCATCGGTGCTAGCTTTCAGGAAGCGATCGATCTCGTCGGAGCGTGCTTTCGCTTCCTTTTCCTGTTGCAGACGGGTTGATTTGGCGGCGGGCGATTCATTGGGTGGAGGAAGGAGGGCGAGGGCGAGCGGGTCACTGCGATCAGCTTTGAAGGCGGCGGCCAGGGAGGAGGTAGAGGAAGAGGAGCGCAATCGAAGGATTTGGGGGGGTTTCAACATGGTCGAGATGCGGTGCACTGTGGCAGTACGAAGGTGGGGGTTTGCCTGGAGGGGATGTGCACAATGCTAGGAGGTGACTGCTATTATATACGTGTCCGGCTTGGTGGGATTGGAAGTGTGCCGGCCCACATCAGTCAGAGTTCGAAGTCGGTGGGTGAAGAGAATGAAGCCTGAAATGCACATTACTACTCTGTGTGATGAAAAGTGCAAAAGCTATCATGGTGGGCGATCAAGCCTCTTTTCATAGGGGTTTGAACACCAAGGCTGGAAAGTAGAGTAGAGTAGAGTAGAGTAGAGTAGAGTAGAGTAGAGTAGAGTAGAGTAGAGTAGAGCAAGCCATGCAACGACTCGAACTTTATAAGCCCAATTATTGAGGAACTAAGCCAAGCCACAAAACAGTCCAGTCCAAGCGGTAACTGTGGAATGAATGAATCGTTGTTACTAAACTCGCTTTTTACGCTAGCAACCGTCGACTGAGCTTCTATCCGCCTGAGCAGCACCGGATCAACAAACGCCGGCACCTCACGCAAACACACACACACACATACACACACACAGACCCTGACGTCCGGGACAAAGGCACAAGCGCAATGCTTGCAAAAGACCCGATGTCGACCCGGTATGTCTTGTTCCGAAGTCGGTAGATCGCGATCATCGAATCCATCCAAACTGCTGTGCAATGCAGTAACCCCGCTTCCCAAACACACACACTTCCTCCCTTCTTCTTTCTCTCGGCAAGGCACAAAGTGCAATGGAAACGATCAATGGAAATGCAAAGACAAACAAAATACAAATACACATGGCCTACACATCCATAACTGCCGTACACGCCGCAATGATCAAATCCATCACGCCGTGCAACGGATGCACCCCATCCAACGTCGATCCATCCGGCTTGGTCGGTTCCGCGACTCCTGCAAGCTTCAATGCGCCCCAGCCCTCTGGTACCATCTCCAGCGCCTTGGATCCATTGCAGTATCCCAACACCACAGGGAACGTGCCTGGCTCGGGCAAGCGTTCGTCCAGCTTTTCACCAAAGCTCGCGATCCACGGCGCATCGTGCACTACAGCCGTGATACGGAATGCTTCCTTTCCAGCCGACGGCGGCGGCGACATCGGCGTATCTTCCGCCTTTGGATCATTCTTGCCGGCCTCGGCTGTGACGCTGGCACTCGATCCGTTGGCACTTCGAGATGCGCTACTCGAAAGACCAAGTTTGCGCTTCCACTTGGGCTGTTCCGCCGACTTGTTCGACGCTGGCGTCTCACGACTCACGCCACGCAAGCCGCTTCCGCCGCTGGTACTCTGGCTGACTCCATTTTCGCTCTCGCTGCTTGTCAAGCCGCCATTCGACAATCCAGGAGCCATGCCATTCTTTGCGGTCTCGACATCCGAAAAGTTTCCGAACGGAACAAAGTTGACACGCATATACCTTACTGCATCTTGAGCCTTGTTCCTTCCGATCACCGGTAGAGGGATCAACATGGTCAACGCGCCAGCGGGCACCACATCGATGCCGAGAAGAGCCACCCTTTCATCCATGTCTTGGAACGCTGACGACGGTGTCGAAAGCACGCTGCCATTGCTGACGTGAGTGGGCGAACGGATGGTCCTTTCAGCCAACTGCTGCTGATTCCACCCGTAGATCTGAGAAAGATTCGAACCGACTTCTTTGCGATGATCTACTGCTCCAACTCGATTCTGAGGTCTGGCGCCGAGCGTGGCATTGGCCGAGTTAGCGAGGGGTACCGACTTGTCCGGCGACACGCGCTCAGTCGCAGCAGTAGCAGCTGCGCCGCCTTCTGCTGCCTTCTGCGTCAGAGCCTCGGAACCTCTCCTAGATCCCATAACGGTGGAATCGGGCGAAATCGGGCGGAACATAGCTTTTTGAAAGCTTTCCAGCGCTGTTTCTGTCAGCGGAGTCGAGCCTGCGATACCACCCGTTGCAGCATTGTCCATAGTTTCTCGGCCGGGCGTGATTCTCGCTTGGCTGTCTGCTTGCTGAGCGCCACCGACCAAAGAATGTGAGCCTCGAGACAGGTCCCTCGCCGCAGCCGGTGAAGCAGCAGGCGTAGTACCACTTTCTGGCCTTCGCTTGAACCACGAGCTGATCATCTTGTCCTTCTTCTGAAGAGCTCGTTGCAAGCCGTTGCGACTGCGACTCGTCTTGCTCGTTGCGCTCGTTGACGAAGCCGAAGCGGTGGTGGGTGAAGTTCCTTGCCAAGATTCAGTTTCGCTGAGCTGCTGTGGCTGATGCTGATACTGTTGATTCCAGCCGTACTGTCCAGATCTTTCGGAAGCAGAGCTGAAGTTGCGGCTTGCAGACGACCCTGGTGAGAGGCCTCGCATAGCGCTGCCGGAACGACCACCTACAACGTTGACAGCAACGGCTCGGGATCTGTTATACTCACCATCGCCATCTCCGAGACGCTGGGTAGACGGATCGCGTGATGCCGACGAGGCGCGTTTGTGGGCGAGATCAAATTCCAATCCGTCAGAAGAAGCCTCGCTGCCCGCATCGCTGGTGACCATCGAGTCGAAGGACGACAGCGAGTCGGCCAGGGGCGAACGGGCCGAGGGCCACGCTTCACTCGTGTGCAAGCTCGGGAGCGGTTCGCCAGGCAACGAAGGAGCAAAGTCTTCAGCATCGCCATGAGGCGAAGAAGTTCCAGAAACGAGTTGCTCGGCGGCCGAGAGTTTGAGGTAAGGCCTCGAACGCGAGCGACGGAGCGGTACGTGAGAGTGGCGCATATAGGGTCGCGAACGAGATCTCCGAAGCACAGGATAGATGGGCTGGTTTGCGGAGGCGGCAACGAAGCCGCTGGCCTGCAGGAGGGACAGCGGCGTGTTCTCCAGTCGAAATTGGTGGAGTTGACGATGAGTGGACGCGTTGGCCAAGTAGATGGGTAAGCAGATTCTGCCAGCCGTGGGGCGGAGAAGACAAAGTTCAAAGCCTGCCTTGCCAGAGAAAGGCGTGGAGCGGCGAAGCGTCGAGCCGGCGGACGGATGAGCTGGCGAGGGCTGGGGTGACGAAGTGGCGCTCGAAGAAGAGGAGGTTTTCAGCGGCTGCTGTGCCGCGGCTTCATCGAGATAGAGCGAGCGTTCGCTGACGACAACGGTCCTCTCGGCCTGCAATGCGGCAGGGAGTGAATCGGCTTGACCACAGGTGATCGTGGCGTTGGGCACCACCACCCACTTTTTGGTTCTGCGCGTGGTCTGTGCTACGATCCATTCGATGCGTTGATGTCCGTTGATGGGGCACAGGATTTCGGCAGACAACTTGCATCCGTCCCAATCGTTGAGACTGCCCATGTCGAGACTGTGGAAGCCCATCTCTTGGATCGAGAGCACGTCGAGCGGCTCGAGGGGGTTGCAGGGACGGCTGTTGAGGTGGGCCCACTTGGGCGGTGGGGTCGGGGTGGGCGCACACACGGCACCGAAGCTGTCCCTCCATTCGATCGGAGTGACAGGCGCCGGAGAAGAGAAGGTAGAAGCTTTGCTTACGGTGCGAGCTGGCTGGAGCCGGGCTGGCACGGGCTCCTCGGGCTCGGTCTGCATTCCAAGACTGGCGAAGCCGCCAAGAACCTGACCATGACTGACCGAGTAGCCACGTTGGCGCTGCGCATCGGGAACATTGAGATTCGAGTTCTGCAGTTGGTGCTCCTTGTCGATGGCGGCGTTGAGGATGACCTGAGACGACACGATCTGGCGGTAATCGGAACACTCTTCGCGAAGGTGAAGAGAAAAACTGTCCTCGATACCATTGATGGCATGCTCGCTGTGGTTTGGGACGCAGGCATTGCCAAAGGGGTCTACATCGGCGACGACCGCGTTGTAGGCCGAGTGACGGTGGTTTTGTGGTTGGGCATGCACCGAAGGAGGAGCGCCGGAGACATTGGATTGAGAGCGGGAATGGCGAGGAAAGGTAGCTTCGCTGGACGGCAGAGCATTGGATTGGTTGCCGCCGAGATCGAGACCGTCGAGGTCGAGGCGAAGGCTCTGATCAGAATGGTGACGCTGTAAACGCTGGGTGGTGGGATAGACAGCCGGCTTGACTGCATCGGTGTGGGCAGTTTCAGTCTCGTGGTTGCTCGTTTTGCTCGAGCGGCTGACGGTGCGAGTGATGGATGGAGCCGCAGAGCTGTCGCCATGGCTTCTGGCAGCGCTGGAGCTACCGCTGCCGCTTCGCCGTGATGGGCGAAGGTTGGCGCGATCGTGAACGAGGCTGTCAGTGGGAGGCGATGCAACGGGATGAATGGAGGTGACGCCTCTGGCGGCAGCGATGGACGATCGACGCGGCGTTAGTGAGACAGACGAAGATGAGGACGATGAAGATGGTAGACCAGAGTAAGGCGAAGAGATGGAGGTGGAAGCTGTCGAGGTAAGAGCACGCGATGCAGACGCAGCCCGACTAGAGATGGATCTGCGAGATGCTGGAGGAGGCACGGGCCGTGAGACGACGTCGAGGGATGAATTGGCGGCGACCATGGTGATGGAGATGATGCTGAAGAGCTGGTGCTGTCAGCGTGATGGGTGAGTAGGTCCTGAGGATCGACCGAGGCCCAATGCAGCTGCCAAGAGCAAAGCAATCGGCCCAAGCGAAAGAGGGACGGAAACGCTGCGATAGCGGTTTAGACGTTGGATGAGAGCGCAAGCATTGCAAAATGGACAAGCGGATGCCAGACGGATGCGAGCCGATTCGTGATATGCAAAACGCTCGAACGGGGTGTCTGCGGTTATCGCTATGATCCGATAATACGATGTGCGATGCCCAAGTCGATGCGAACAGGTTCACAGAGAGGGAGATGAAGAGAGAAACAGAGAGAAACAGAGATCGTAGATGGCTGGAAGGATTGTTGGTTGGTGATGGACCGGAACAACTGCGATTGCGATTGCGAATGTGTGTGTGAGTGAGAGAAAGTATAAGTGTTAGTGAGTGTGAGTGTGAGTGTGAGTGTGAGTGTGAGTGTGAGTGTGAGAGATAGGGAGGAGACGATGAAGGTGATTGCGTCGGTCGGTCCGTTGGTAGGATTGGCTGGTTGGTTGGCTGGTTGAATTTTAGAAAGGAACGGTCAGTATCTCTGGCGTCTAATGACGGATGGTGCGATTGAACGCATACAAAGTGAATATGTCCTGCTTCAGGAAAACTACACACAGTCGAATTGTAGGCTCAACGCGTGGGGGGAGGCGAGAAAGGGCGGCTGATGCAGTCTCGAAGCAGCCGATTCTGCGCGGAGTTTGGCCTTTTGGCCAAGCGAGTGACTGGATCTGGGCCATCTTCAATTTTTACTCACTACTAATTTTTATGCCCGAATCCAGTCACTCATACACTGCCTCCCTCCCACCCTCACTCACTCACTCATCGCAAATTCTTTTTTTCTCGGTTTTTGGCGCGACTTCACTTTTGCACCGTTGCATTGCCTCGTGGATGCGGCCAAATAAGGAAGAAGCGGGACAAAAAAAATTAAAAGGGAGAAAAAAAAAATCGCCCGTGGATTGTGCAATCTTGCCGAGGTTATCAAAGCACGCCGAGTCGAGCGGAGCCAAATTCAAATCAAGCTAGCCAGCTAGTCAGCCAGCCAGCCACTCAGCCACTGCAAGCCGCTCTACGCGTGTGTGTGGGTTCATGGCTAACCCACTTTGCCCTGTCTGCTCATGCATCGATTGAACCCTCTGCCGGTGGCTCAAACGTGGAATTGGACAAATGCCCGCTCCAGGTGGCATTTTGCCTGTCATTTCGCCCTCGCCTAATTCGCCCTGCGCTACCGCCACTTACCCACCATCCCACTGTACAGTATAGCCACAGTGGCCACTGCGAGGAACCTTTGTTCTCATTCTTGTCTCGATATTGCTCAAATGTTGTCCTTTCGTATAGTACATTACAGAGCTGTACATGTTAGCAGCTCAGCGAGCTAATAGTTTCAATAGAGTAGGGCGGAAGTGATGACAACCGCCAAGGCGCATCCGATCGACGCAAGATACTGTTACTGGAGGGTCAAACAGAAAGAGTGGCCAACTGCTGCGATGCTGAAATTCTAGCCTTTTGCTCGCCACGATCGAAGACCCTGAGCCTGTCTGTGTCTGTGTGCGCAGTTGGAAAAATTCGAGCGTGCACGCTCCGTCTCTGTGCGTCGCGGTTGATTTGGATCTGCAGCAGCAACAACACCAACACCAACAACCACAACCATCGCAACAACGAGATGGTTTAGTTACTACACTGTTGTTGCACCACGCGACGCAAACGAGGTCGTAGCATCCACCATGACCTTTGCAGTGCGATGCTGTACCGTTCTGTACTGTACCTGCGCTAGAATTCAGTTGATCAATTATTTCAGCAGTGCAGCTGCATGAATTGGTTCCCTTTGTCTGGCCATGGGAGCTTTCGGCAACTAAGCCGCAAACCAACGTTTGCCCCGTTGCGCGTTGTCTTAGAAAACGAAAAGAAAAAAAAGGCCAAAATTTGCCTCGATCCGTCGAATATCCCTGCCTGGCTTCCATCCCAAACGTGGATTTTCCACGCCACTCGATTTGCGTTGCAACCACAAAGACTCTCTAGCAGCTGTTTCATCTCAGAGCTTCTATCCCAAAGGATTGTGCAGTACAATACAGTACGATACATCACCACATTGTGTGCGTGGTGACCATATAATATTCAACCAGCCAGCTTATAATACTCTGTAGCTTCCTGCGAGTTGCAAAAAAGGCAAACACTCAAACTCGGGTCCAGTGTATTGTATGGTGGCGGCTTTCTTTTGTTCATCGATTTTGCTCCTAGTGCCAAACTCTACTGTGGCAACTAACGCTCACTGCATGGGAACTCAACTTTACCGTGAACGTGGCTATCTTCCCTGGATTCAGTCCATTGTTTTTCGACCTCGTCGAGGTGAGCAAGATCGTCCAAGTCCGGCGGACGACAGATTGCACAAGCTTTGGTCCAAAAAGGAGGGGATTTCTCTTGCGGCGAGGGAAAAAAAATCAAATCGATCAGACGCGGGCTCCGCCCCGAGCCGTTGAGAAGCAGGAAATTCCTCGTGTTTTTGTGGAAGCGAGATTATTTTTGGCGGTATCTGCATGGTTCTCTCAGCGCACGCGCTGTGGTACACCCGCGTTGAGACGACGGCACGCTAAACGGGTAAACCACAATCTCATTCACTGTCCTCGCAGCAGGGTCAGAAGATGCACAACATGGCAGCCTCATTCGACCTTGAAAACTACTACACCATCTCTACTCACTGCGATTGAACAGAGGCTCAAGTGGCCTTCTAATTGGATTGGAGAAGATGTGCAATTTAATCTAATTTAATTGCAGGGTAGTAGTGTATTTTTTCCAGAAAAAAAAAAGGTGCATGGCTGGAACCCGCCGTTCGCCGTAAGCGAGCTGTCAATCAAAGCCCCTTTCGCTGCCCGACGCTCCAACTCCTCCTCTCGCAGCTCGATCCCCTCTTGCGTCCAATAACCTCATCACAGCACTGCACTGCTCTGATACGACTGCAATCCGAAGCACGCGAGAATCCGGACCCAAGCACCAAATTGAAACCCTTCAGACAGTGATTCAGTCATTGGCCCCCACTCCTTCCCCTCCCCGCCCCTCCCCCTTTTTTTCCTCCTCGTCCTTGGCTTCGGCCGCATCTGGTCCGTCCAAATCCAGTCGAGTGAAATCTGCTACTGGATCCTCCTAGCTTCAATTTGCATGCGAGCTTGCCCACTTCCAGGATGTGGAAAGTCTTTCGTTTCTCTGGTAAGCTTGCAGATCCCAAAGACCTGAAGATCATCCAACGTCCAGCGTTTGACCCTCTCTGTCATTCTTTTTACTGTAAATTTAAAAAGTTCCAACGCATCTTGTAATGAGTGGAGAGGAGAGAGGATTCAAGTAAGACCTGCATTGCTTTCCCGTTGGGTTGACTTATTGATACAGTATATTGGAATCGAAAGCCGGCTGAAGTCAAAGTCAAATGGGGATGAGATTGCAGTGCATCGACAAGTGTTTTGATTTGCGCTGAATCTGTGCTTTGTCGATCAGCTGAGAAGGATGTGCACGCCGGAGGAGCCGATCGAACTCAACTGCCTTGAGCGGTGAGGTTAGTCACAATTTCAGAGTCAGAGAGTGACCAAGCCCGCGGAGGATGAGGCCCGGAACCACTGCTGCCTCTTTTTCGAAGCGTCAAGAAGGATGGTTTGGTCTTGGTCGCGGTTCAGTCGAGCTTGTTCGCATTGTAGTGAACAACAATACAGTATCGGCCTGGGAGGACGTTGTTGGTTGCAAATGGCGAAGCAGGTACAGTCCAGTAATCGTCAGTTGTGCAGCATTCTGAGCTTCGGAGTTGAAAAAGGCACTCAAACCGACAGGAAAACGAAACTTTCTCACGCCGTGGTGCGCATCGTATCAACTCCAGCACGAATAAAAAAAAAAACCCCCAACAAAAGAACAATCATGTCGTTTCAAGAAGCTAATCCCCCGCAGTCAAGCCCCAAACCTCTGTCCGGGTGAATCAAACCCGCAAGCGAGCGCCGACTCCGAGACCACATGTCCACAATTCATGCTGCAGTAGCTTGCCAGCAGAGTCGGGCTCGGAATGCAGTGCAGTGCAGCATTGTGATTGTGATTGTGATTGTGATTATGTAATTCCAGTTGGGCGCGGAGATTCAAAACATCCTATAATTATTGCTTTTCGCTTTCGTATCGGACGCATAAACAGCGTTGGAACGTTGGAACTGGAACATTGTGGTGTTGAAGGGCAGGACTGAGCTCGTACACAGGATTGGTCTGGCTTGTTGATGGTGTGCGGGCAGTGTTGCGGATTTGAAAGCGATGGTTGTTTGATGAGCCCATGGGCATGGACGCTTCTTCTCGCTTAGATTACGTTGCATCCAAAACGGATATCATGCATGCGAGCTGTTTTCGGATTGGTGCTCCGCCATATGCTCAAGCCCGTCTGTAGCCTCTGGTGTTGCCTCGATGGGATGCCATCTTGCGTTGCGATCGTCGGCCATCGGTCACCTCATCGCCCAACTCAAACAGGCACTGGATCTCGCTGGAAATGGAGCTGACCCGCCGATCTGGGACCGAAGCTAGTATTCACCAATACGCAAAGAAGGCGAGATGAGATGACGAGTGCACAGACAGGCTCTTTGCCGTACTGGCAAGCATTGTTGTTTGTTTCTATTTGGTTGGCATGCAAACGATTCGATGGATGCTGGACAACAACGTTTTCACCTCGGGTCTGGAAACTTTTCAGCTTTTACAGTGTTACGCCGTCTACTGAATACAGCCAACGACCCAGCGTGCGGTAGGTCTAACACTTGCGTATAAATTTCCGAAAGAACCCAAAAAAAAAAAAAAAAAAAAAAAAAAAAAGTGGAGCAGCACGTGATGGGGTGGGATTATTATTTTTTTTCTGGCTTAGGTATGTGAAATTTTTAGAGTGCAGCCGGCAGCGTCTTGTTGAAATTTCTCGAAACTCTGTCAGCCGGACCCTCGTTTCTTCGCATCCCACGGGCTCTGCACCTTTCTCACTCACACGTATCATCCTGCTCATCACACCTTTTACTCTCACACGCCAGCTATCGTGCTCGCACACCACCGCAAAGGCATCCGTTCAACTCGCCTCCAACACAAACCCACGACTTTACCGCCAAGCTCGACTGCCACTCCCGAAATCTGGAGGACCACCCAACGTAAAACGCCTGCGGCTCAACCCTGCCACGAATCCTCAAACTTGCAACTATCTTGGACCTAGTTTGCAAATTCGGACACGATGCAGTCGGACGATGTGATCTGGACGATCATCGGGCACGAGTTCTGCTCGTACAAGATCAAGTCCAAGACGCACTCGACCTTTTGTCGGAATGAATACAACCTGACCGGCTTGTGCAATCGGCAATCGTGTCCGCTGGCCAACTCTCGTTATGCCACAGTGCGCGAACGCCAAGGCATCGTCTACCTCTACGTGAAAACCGCCGAACGAGCCCATTCACCCAAACGACAATGGGAACGCATCAAGCTGTCCAACAACTACTCGAGGGCACTCGAACAGATCGACAAGGAACTCATCTACTGGCCCAAGTTCATCACGCACAAGGCCAAACAACGTCTCACCAAACTTACGCAGTATCTGATCAAGCTGCGTCGCATCAAGTTGAAGGAGGAGGAACAACCGCAGTTGGTGGCGATCAAGAAGAAGACGGAGCGACGAGAACAGACTAGGGAGATCAAGGCGATGAAGGCGGCGAGGTTGGAGAAGAGTATTGAGAAGGAGTTGTTGGAGAGGTTGAAGAGCGGTGCGTATGGGGATGCACCGTTGAATGTGAACGAGGATGTGTGGATGCAGGTGCTTGAGAATCGGAATAGGGCGGCGCAGCAGGATGGGTTGGAGTTGGAGGATGAAGAGTCGGAGGAAGAGTTGGAGGAGGATATCGACGAGATGGATCGCATGATGGAACAGGAGTTTGAGGATGAGCAAGGTGTAGGTGATAGAGAGTTTGTTTCCGACGACGATGAAGACGATGATGATGAGGATGATGAGGATGATCTTGAAGATCTTTACGACTCGGACGGTAACTCGATCGACTTGGCTTCCGATTCCGACGACGCCGACTCCAACGACGACCAACCGTCTTCGACCAAACGCAAACCCCACCCCTCCTCCTCCTCCTCCTCCTCAAAACCCCAAACCAACAAAAAGAAACCCAAGAAAGGCCCCCAAATCGAAATCGAATACGAACACGAATCTGAACCACTCACAAAACATGCCCTCGCCAATTGGTAACTTCCCCAATCCCACTCTTCCCTTTGTCTACACCCATCATACCTCCCACAGTGCTCGCTCGCTTGCAATTTACATCCTCACACACACACACCGCTTCGATCGTGTGATCAAAACCCTAAAGCTGCGGATGTCTTCATTCCAAAAAATTATAAAAAAAAAACAAGTTGGGGAGAATCCAACCAATTTAAGTCATCCAAAAACCAAAAGCGAAAATGAAAGTGACGAGGTTCCGGCCCAACCCTATATTTACGAAAATCCGGAGTTGGCGGAGAGAGAGAGAGAGAGCTCAACAGATCTAGTAAACGCCTCCGTACGCATCCTCGTGATCAGCCAAGCTGCTTGCGGTGGAAACGGGTCTCTGGCCTGCAGAAACATGTTGACCGTTTCCAGCCTGTGGTGTGAGGTTCCTCACCTGCCACTGTTGCTGCTGCTGCTGCTGCTGCTGCTGAGGATGCTGAGGATGCTGATCGTACGATTGCTCAAACTGCTGCTGTGGCTGTGGGTGAGGCGCGGGCGCTTCAAACGGGTTACTCATCGCACCATCCATGTCATGCTCGGGATGCGTTGGGTAGCTCTGCTGAACGTTGGGCAGCTCCGGTGTACCGGACCTTGCCTCGCTCGTGCCGGGCCTGCCTGCAGTGTCGTGGCCGTCAGGCGATCCTCTGCCATCGGAACCAGAGTGCGGGTGCGGAACCACGGCGCCCGGTTGGAATCCTCCCATCATGGGTGGGCCATGAGCGCGGTCCAGATGAGCATATGGGTTGGCAACGTTCTGAGCTTGCGGCTGTCCATGTCCAACACCGGCGATCGAGTACGGGTCACCACCAAAGGCGGCAAGGGGCGGAAGTTGGGGCGCGGGCGAGATGGCGCGTTGCTGACCGAATCCAGGTTCTTCCAGGTACTGGTGCTGCTGCTGCTGCTGCTCGGCGGGATGGTTGGCGAAAGCGGCCATGGGCGGAGCAGGGTAATCCGGGTGAGGCGGCATGGGAGGCATCTGATTGGCAAAGTCACCGTCTGGGTAGTAGCCACCCACCTGAGGCTGGCTGTGCTGAATACCGGCGGCATGCTTGGCAAACATGGTGGGAGGACGAGGACCGCCGTTCTCATTGTGAGCAGCCATGGCGGTCATGGCACCAGCCGCACCGGCCGAGATACCAGACTCGTACTGAGGACCAAAGTTGTGGTACTGATACTGTTCCGACATTTCGGGCGACATGCCCGAACCGCCGTGACCAATGTCCGAGTCAAAGTGGTCGGGGATCATGGCAGAGTGACGCTGGAACTCGTCGCGATCGAAGGGGTTGGCCTCGTACGGGTCCTCCTTGTTCTTGTACTTTTTGAACAGGAAGCCGACGAGACCAGAGAGAACAACGACACCGACGAGCGCACCTGCGACAATGCCGATGATAGGACCGGCAGACGAAGTGGTGGACTTGGGTGTGGAGGACGCGGTGATGGATGGCATGCTGTAGGTGGGGGTGGAGGTGACGAAGGCGGTGGCCGTGAAAAAGGTCTGCGTTGCCAAAGTCTGTTGCAAGAATAAGAGCAAAGATACTGTGTCAGTGAATCGTGGTCGCTTGTCAGCGGGGGAGGCAAGAGAAGAAGGAGGGGTGAGTGTGACAGGGTAGGTTGAGGGTCTTGAGGTGGATTCTTGCAGGGTGACGAGAGGAGATCGGGTGTGGGTTTAAGGTTGAGCGGGTCGACTGGGTATAGAAGCGGATTATGAGTGATGAGAGATACAGGAGCCAATGAAAGGCCGTGAACAATGTATGCGCTGTAAGCGCAAATGAAGGGTAATCGTGGACAAGTGAGAGGAAGCAACAGGGAATGGAAAGCAAACAATGGAATACATGGATGGGGACCAACAAAATTGAAAACCAACCGAAGAAGAAGAAGAAGCGTCGTCGTCGTCGTCGTCGTCGTCGTCACCGCCTGTGTGCGAGTCGCCCGTTTGCCTGTTCTGTGTACCTGTTTGCGTTGGAGAAGGGCTACTAACCGGAAGAGCACTGGTGGTGGAGGAACGGGTAGATGTCGAAGTGGTGGAGGGGGTGGAGGAAGTGGTGGAAGTGGTAGTGGTGCTGGTGGAGCTGGAGGTGGTGGTGGTGCTTGTGATGCTTGTGGAAGTGGCGGTCAAGGCGTTGAAGATGCTGTCCAAAAACGGCGTGGTGGATGTGGTGGTGGGTTCGGAGGTGTAGAGGTTGCGGATAGGTGTGGATGTAGAGGTGGTTGGGGTGGCCTGATTGCCGATGCCGTTGCCGTTGCCATTGCCGCGGGTGTAAGTAGGCGTGGTGACGGTATTGGCGTTGCCATTGCCATTACCGTTGCCGTTGCCGAGACCGAAGATACCTCCGCCTCCGCCCAGAGGAGGAGCTTGGTTGCCGGTATTACTGCCGCCGGGACCGATGCCATTGGCGCCGTCTGCCTGACGTGCATAGAGGTGGTCGTGCTCGTCGCCGGAGTGTTGATCGATAAAGTCGCGTACGGCGTGGGCAAGCTCGGAACCATCATCGTTGATGCGACGCTTGTGACGGCGCATACGCGGTGCGTTTGGTTGAGCTGACATGGTGGGCTACTGTATGGATGTGATCGAGGATGAAGCAGTCACGACGCGCGACAATAAAATCTAGGATAGACGATCTCGAGATGACAAGAGAGTGTGTGTGTGTGTGTGTGTATGTTTGACTGTTTGGAGGTCGGTCAAATCAAGTGGAGTGGTTTGCAATGTCGGTGTTGAATGCAGAGAGATGGAAGCAAGGCAGTAAGGGGGAGTGAACGAGTATCAACGTGCCAGCCGCTGAATTTCGAGAGTGTGGGGAGTATGTGAGGGAAGGTGGGGGAGAATGCGTTTTGGGAGATAGAGATGAGATGAGATGAAGGAGGTGAATGGTGAGGAGGGTGAAATGAGATGAAGGGAAAGGTAAAGCGACTGAATGGCAGCGATCCACTTTACAGTTACCTTTACGCTCAGTTTAGAGCAGCCCTCTCTCTTTCTCTCTCTCTTTCTCTCTCATTGTCTCTCGTCGAAACCCCTGAATTGAACCAACACACAAAAAGAGAATGCAAAAACGCGGACGCCAAGTCAGTCTCATGGCACTCGAATGGACTGCATGCAATGTGCTGTTGGCTCAAAGGGATACAATACAATACAATACAATACAGTAAAACTGTAGTTGGTCTCAGAATGACAGCTGGAATGGCGCATGCATGTTGCACTTTTTCTTTTTTTTTCTTTTTTTTTCCTTCTTTTCTTTTGGTTGGGTTCGGACGCGTCGTCTGCTGCTCAGATGCGCGAATGAATGCCTTGCGGTGCGTGCAAGCGTGCATTCTTCTCCCACACACGGCTGCAGGCTGCACTGAGCTTGTACACTATAATACTGTATGTAGCAACTCATTCATTCATTCCGACAGATGTACACGCCGAAGCATTGTTTTGGTTTCCTTGGTTTTTGGGGTGCTTGTTGGCTTGGCCGCGCTTCGTCTGCCGTCCGACGTTCGCCGCCCGAAAATGTGCATTCTCGGCTTGCACCTTTTGCATGCCCGACCTTCGCCACCAACTGCTGCTGCATCTCCTTGGCTCGACACCACACGGCCTCTCTGCGAAGCCCACTCGTGCTTTGCGCCGTGGCTTGGAGAAGCAAGCAACCCTGCCCGCCTCTCGCCCATTCTCACTAAGCCATCCTATCTGGGCTGAACTGTAGATGCCGGCCGTACTTTACTGTACAGGACATGACATGACATGACAGTACCCGTCGAATCCAATCCACCAACCATTTCGAAACCATGCTGTTCTCTGTCTGCAGGCTGCCGATCGTCTTTTGAGTTGAATACTGTAGCTATAATACTGTGCCGCCGTTGCTGCAAACTCAACCTGCCCCGCAAAGGCTGACATCCCCGTTGGCATGGCATGGCATGGCATGGCAGGTGGGCGCAAACGTTGACCGAATGAAGACTACAGCAGACGCTAGCGACTTTAGCTCCTTGCTTGCACCCCTCGTTTTCGCTTTTAGCTTGATGCGGTTGCGATGCGCACTTGCCACGGCGACTTGAGGCAGACAAAGGCGTCCACCGATAACAAGGTGTTGTGTCTCAAATTGTGCCAGCACATCTCCTTTCCCTCGCTACACTTTTTTTTCACTTTTCACTTTTGAAACAGCGGTGGCCCCGCTTCCCCTTTCGCCTAGGATAACCCAATCCTCGCAGCAATGATGAAAAAGTCGCTGCAACGTCGAGTTTCCTTGGTCCCTGTGTTCGCTTGCGTAGTACGGTACATTCCTGTTCAGTATCCTGACTGAACGCCCGGGCTGGCACGGCAACGTCAACGTCAACAGCAGCATTTGCATCCATGACGATCGTAGTTCGGCAGCTCGATATGCAAACACAACACGGAACAGACAGCGACACGAGGAGATGAGAGGAGACGCGATATGCGAGCCGCAGATCGAGTGCAGATGAAAAACCTTCTCCACAGAACGCTCTTGCGATGGCGGGCGATACCTCTGTAAGCGCGAATCCAGATTTAGGGGTTGGCCCCACTCACTCACGCCAAATTGGATCGACGCATCTCCGCGACCTTTCCCTTTCCCCTTTCCCTTTCATTTTCGACAACAAAATTAATCCAATCAAAACAGAAAAAAGACAGAAAAAAAAAGGAGGACGAGAAAGCCAAAAACGGCAGGCATGATGTGCAACAGCATCGACATAACATCCAACCATCTGGGCAAGGCCTCTCCACCGACACAGACGATACCAAAAGGCCCACTCCACAACAACCCTTCATCAAACCCAACTGAACAGATCCAAGTGCAGCATCATCACCCCACAGACCAAGCCCCGAACAGTGACAAGACTGCACAAGCATCATCGAGAACTGAAAGGAGATGCGAATTTCAACAAGACCAACCTTGAGAGCATGTATCTATTTGTTATGCCAGAACAAGTTGCGCAAGCTGGAACCACGACAAAGCACACGAGAGCCAAAACCCAGATCGTCAGCATGTCAGTACGGCCCACGCAACCATCGACGATCCGAAACGTTTGGATCGCCATCTGTTTCGCTTATCCAACTTACCTATCCCACTTTTCGGCATTATGGTACAAATAGTCCATACTGTTGACCATCCCGGACTGAATTGTCTCTCTCCTATACTCGTGCAACCACATGACGACGCCCCATGTGATGGTCGCATATGCGGCGAACCAGCTCTTGTCTGTGGGCTTGGGCTTGCCCGCTGGCCAATCCTTCCCAGTCTCTGCACGTGGTAAGAAACTTGCCATGATCCTACTCGACGTATACAGCACGATCTGTTCGTTCACCGGTGTCCTTTCGCCGAAAACCACGTAGCCTCCGACCAATCCGGCGACAAGGCTGTGCCATTGTGGAACTACGCCTCCTCCACCTAGGGTCTCGTGCAAGCGACGCAGGACGATGGTGAGCAACTTGTAGAGTGGTGTAAACGTGCCAAGATTGAGTGCGTGTTGTTTGGTGGCTCGCAAGATGAAGGTGAGTTTTTCTCTTGGCGTGCCACGGCCGAACAGGAAGGTCATGACCAACGCATGCGGGAAGCGGATCTTGGCACCATACACCAGTCCATTTCGTGCACCCTGTTCTTCCCCACCGCCGTACAAAAAGGCGACGAAGCAATCAGTACGATGTGACCAGATGCTTGCAAGGGGAGGGTACTTACTTTGAGGATGGTGAACAGGTCATGGTATGCTGGGTTGAGCGCGATCTGCGTTAGTCGCTTTTCGATGTCGGACATGATTGCGTATCACCAACACCTGGTCAATCGGATCCTATTCGTAACGTGAATACCTGACCGGTCTATTACATCAAACCTGCTAGCAAACAAACGTTGACCAGAGAGCTGCTTCCAAAATCAGCAAAGGGATATGAGTCTTTCTCCCTACACTTCCACACATTACCACCGACACTTCAGACTTACCCGAAATACGGACAAAAACGAGCGAGTCGAAGAAGAAGAAGAAGAAGAAGGAGAAGAAGAAGATGATGATGGTGGTAAGCTTGGCATTTGCTCCGGGTTACAAGAGGACCGTCCTCCGTTTCCGGCAATGTCGCGCGCCCTTTACATTTTTCCCATCTCCTCGAGCGCACATCCTCCCTTTCCCTCCACACCCTTTGGCCCTTTACCCCGGCTGAAAAATGCAGAATGCACCGTGAAAACAGACCGCATTCCAGTCACACTCACTCGTACGAAAACCCCCCCCCCCCCCGCAAACCCCAAAACCCCGCATCATCCTCACCACCTCCTCATACTGCAACTCGATCCACACTGCTTCCAACCCCCCCCACCCCCCCATCACGCACGCAGATCTGTAACAAGAGATTCAATTCGAAACCAGCCGGGCAAAACTAAACAAAAAAAAATAATGCGCTTTTCAAAAACTTCCGCGCCGACAAAAAAAACACCCCCACTACTAGAGCGGAGCGAGGAGGGGGAACAAGAGACAACAAGGTCGAACCTTTGAGGACGGTGGTACAAAACCCATGTGACCAAGGGATAAAGACTAGCACAGCCAGCCATCACCTAGCACACACCTCACCGAACCCATCGACACTTGTCAACGATGCAAGAGACAGCAAAGGAAACAAAGAAGAAACCACCGAAAGAGAAAAAAAATAAGAAAGGCCGCCACAGCATCCAGCCAGAAGCGGAGCGCGGTGCGAGCATAGCAACGAAAACAGACTATAGCAGCAGGAGAGGAAAACGTCGAAGCTCGAACGAACAGAATGAATGGGGAAAAAAAAAAGCGGGAACGGGGACAAGGAAACCCTTGCAATTCGACAAAGCAAGAGGACGAGGAGCACGTTTGGGTGAGACTTAACGAGACTGGTTGCCGTGGTCAATCATCTCGTTGTATCCGACAACCTCTTCCTCGTTGAGCGACGAGCCAGCGACGCTCTGATGGCCGCGGTGCGCATCGGGCGTGTACAGCGACCTAGATGCTTGCGCCGATTCAGCCATGGCCGAATTGGCACCACCAGCCCTCAGGGAAGCGTAGTGCTTCATAGCCTCGTCGGGCGAAGCAAAGTTGGCAGGCGGTGCCATTCCAGTCTGGAACGTGGTGGCGGTAGGCGAAGAGAGAGCAGCGACGGGCTTGCCGCTCTGTTGGTAGTGTCGGTGGTTGATGTAAGCTTCCTGAGCATCGCCAGTGACACCTTTGCCCGACGTGTTGGGGCCATCAAACATGTCGTGTCCATCGCTTCCCTCTCGTCCAGTGTGGATCTTGCTGAGAGCGGGGTAAGCGAGCATCGAGTTGCGGTTGGCATCGAGGCTCTGCTTCATGCGGTCGACGTCCTTGGCACCGAGTGGACGGGGTCCGTCGTTCTGGGTGGGGCTCATGAGCACCTCGTCGTCCTCCTCGGCATCGTCGTAGATCGGGCCATCCGAGAAGCGAGACTCGCGGCGAGCATCCTGGCTTCCGCGAAGGTGGGCGTCGAGGTGGGGAACGGCAGGCGCATCGGGGTCGTAGTACGAGTCGACGAGCTGGGAACGGCTGGCGTTGGTACGTTGACCGATGCGAGGAAGGTGAGACGAAGCGCGACCGTGCGGGGCCTCGCTCGAGTTGGCGTAGCTGATGCGAGAGACACGGTCACCACGGGTGTTGTCGGCGAACGAGATACGCGAAGTACGGTTGCCCTCCGAGTACATGGACATGCCACGGGGCCTTGCCTCGCGCATCTCGTCTTCCGAGGTAAAGTTGGGGGTGATGTCCTCCATCTGGCGAGGAACACGGGCACCGCGACCGGCGAAACTGGCGTCGAGGTCGCGCGAGGCACGCGAGATGAACGAAGCAGGGCGAGTGCCGGCGACGGGACCGGCGGAACCGTCACCACCGCTGGTCCAATCGACCGAGATTCTGCTCATGCGCTTGTCCATGTGTTCGGCCCAGTCAACGGTCTTGTTGAAACGTTTGATGTGGAGGCGTCGGACGCCAAGACCGATGACGACGGCGAGGATGACGAGCGGGCAGACGATGGCGGCGGTCTTACCGGCGACAGTCAAGTGACCGTTCTCGATGAAGGCGGTCTTGACCGAGTCGGTGAGCTTGCCAAAGAACGACTCGGCCTTGGAGGCACCCTGGTTGGGGACGTTGTAGTTGGCGGTGAAGGTAGGGCCCATAGGGTTGCTCGAGTCCCAAGGCTCGTTGCCCGAGGGGACAATGTTGAAGGAAACCGGCACGGTGGAGTTGTGGTCGAGAGGACGACCCCACCAACGAGGGTCGAGCTTGGTCTCGTACAGCTGCTGCGCCTTGGGGATGCCTTGGAAGACGTGGATGGGGAGATACTGGTTGGGCATGGAGGGCGAGTAGACGTAAATGTCGATCTTGGAGACGGAGGTGTCAAGACAAGACTGGTCCCAACGGATGTCGGTGACGTTGGTGACCTGGACCTGCTGACCACTGGCGGGGGCGACGTAGAGACCACCTGCAAGACAGCTGGCCGAGTTGTCGATGGTGGAATTCGACTGACGCTTGACGATCTTTTGGTTGGCGGGCACATTGCGCTGCCTCAGCTGCTGCTGATGGTGGTGGTGGTGGTGCATGCTGCTGCGAGTATCGAGGGTCATGATGGGCAGATGGTGATGCACGTGGAAATTGGTTGTGTGGTGGTGCTTGTGGTGGTGTTGGTGAAGATGCGGATGCTGATGCTAAGCAGACAGTAAAGAATGTAAAGGGCGGGGCGTGCGTAAGTGCGTCGAGTGAGGTTGCCAACCTGGGCTTGCGAAACGAGATGAAGCGAGTCTGTGGTGGAGAAAGGACGGAAGAAAGTGGGTGGTGTTAGGGAAGGGAGAAGAGTCGATCAGATCTGAACAAACGGATCAGAAGGGGGGAGAGGAGAGGTGAGGTGAAGAGATGGGAGAGGAGATGATGATGATGATGATGATGATGATGGAGAAAGGTGGGGAGAGTTACTACCAGGATGGAGGGAGGGAGGGAGGGAGGGATGGCTGATGGCGATACTGAGGGCGAAAAGGGAGGGAAAAAAAAACAGGATTTCCACGCCACGCCTACGCCTCGCTGGTTGGCAAGCAGACAAGCTCGCTCACAGCCATGCCGCCAGCCATGGAAGGCGATCAGCGCCAAGGCTTCTTTAGAAGGTGGCAGCCGCAAGCACACGGCGAGCGTGCGAGACGCACAAAAAAGGGACACGGCTCGTAGTGTACTGAACCGCACTGTGTCGGTAGGTTGGAGGCGAGCGATAGGCGGCATTTCACCAGTGTCGGGTGGGAAGGTAAGGCAAGGAAAGGAAAGGATGCACACCGTCGGGCTTGCTGGCCGAGTGTGTGAGCGCGTTTTCGAGGCGAGCATTCTGACAGTCTGTCAATCTGGATCACAGATCGACAACTCACATTTTGGGCGGAAATGCAGAGCAGCAGAGGTACTGTACACTGGACCATATTGTACATTGCGACTGCTCAAGTGCACCAAAAGCTCGGCAAGCAATCAAACTATTCTTTGTTTTGACCACACTGAAATGGGCGTGCAGCGGTGTTGAAAGTGTTTGTTTCTCGTTTCTTGTTTCTTGTTATTATACCTTGTGGCGTGCGTGCGCGATCCTTCCAGTCAGTGTTCAAAGGGACGCGACGTGCCTTTTGTATTGAGGCAAATACAATATGACACTACATATACACTCTCTGCATTGCTAGTACAGTACAGTACTGTACTGTAGGTGTGCGTATGTCTGCACGGGATGCTGCCGATGATTCGAACTTGCGCTGCGTGCGAATCAGAGCCGTCCAAGCTCAGCCAGGATTCCAGTTGCAGCCGACGATTCCAGTCGCTGGCCTGAGCTACGCTTTGCTGCTACTGTATGCCCTCGACTCGCTCGCTCGCTGCTCTGTTCTGCGCTTCGGCTCAGGAACAAAGAGGTACTCAACAGCATTGGGCAGTACATGTACTAGACTGCAGATCATTTGCGAAAAACAGCAACAGTCGCCCGTCCCGACGCTTTGATTGCTGCGAGTGCATCGAGGCCGTGGCGTCCCAACCACTCTACACACACACACACACTCTCTCTCTCTCTCTCTGCTGGCCTCGCAAGTGCGATCTGCAAGTTCTGTTGCGCCCAACCGACATCATCAGCCTTGACCATCCTGACTGTGCTCTACGGGCATTATACGAGTGTCGACTTTGATGAATGCTAAAGACGAGAGGCACTCGAACAACACACGCAACGACGACGAGTAAATTTTTCTGTATCTTGACAGTGTTAGACCAATCGTACGTACAGTGTCACGAAAAATGACATGGCCATCTTCGGAAGACGGAGAGTTGAAATTTATTCTCGACTTTTTGGACTTTTTGAAGAGAATTTTTTTCTTTTTCTTTTCTTTTGGCTCTGTTGAGCAGCGTGGCGCAAGTGAGTGTTGGTTTGGTGCCGCGTGCTCCATCTGCTACTACCATGTACTCCCACAACCATCCACTCTGATCTCTCTCTCCTTGTGGATATCATCTCGACATGGCAAGGAAAACGAACAAGACACATGCCTCGGCGTCTAAACCCGCATCAAAACCCAAAGCGACTACCCCGACCAACTTTGATTCCGAACTCGATGCTTTCTTCAAGGCCGCACCACCAGCACCAACACCCATCGTCAGCATTCCTGCCGCTGCAGGTCCTTCCAACCCCAAGAAGCGAAAGGCAGCTACACAACAAGTGAACGACAGCGAATCCGAAGATGCACTCGACGATCAAGACGATGACGAGGCGGAGGACGACGACGATGACGATGACGATGATGATGATGATGATGATGATGATGATGTAGAGATGGAGGAAGGCGATGGTGATCTCTCCAGTGTAGATGAGGAGCTTGACGATGAAGGCTCGCTTCTTTTCAGCCAGAGCGAACACGAGGATTCCGACAAAGAGGACGACCAACAACAAGAAGAAGACAACGAACCCTATGTGCCTCCTCAGCACGAATCCGTCACCAAGGGCACTGCCGCTACCGAGTCCACCCAGCAACGCAAGAAGACGTTCAAAGAAGAGCACGAGCCATCCGAAACGCGCGATCAGCGCACGCTCTTCATCGGCAACGTCCCCATCGAAACCGCCCAGTCTCGCCCGCTCCAGCGCAAACTCATCTCGTTTATCGAATCGTTCTCCCCCTACCCGATCCTCACCAAGCCCACGGCGCTTCGCTTCCGCTCGGTCGCATTCTCCGTCCCCACAGCCCACCTCGATGCGGATGGCCAAGGCAACGACGACACCAACAAAAAGCCAAAAAAGAAGGGCAAGGCTAAGGAGCGTTCGCAGAACTACAGAGAGGCGGTTGCAGCCGTCGAAGGTGGCGATAACGCGCAAGCACCGCTCACGGCACAGCAGAAGCGCAAGATCGCATTTATCAACAAGGAGTTCCACGAAAAGGCAAAGAGCGTGTCGGCCTACGTCACCATCGCCCACCCACGCAATGTTCTGCAGCATCTGTACGATATTGCGCCGCCCAAAGCCAAGGCTAAGGCTAAGGATGCGGCTGAAAAGCCGAATGCGTCGCGCATCGAGCTCGATGCCAGACTGACCGGATCCGTTCTCGCAGCGCTGATCGCATCGTTCGCCGATGGCCAGGCATTTCAGGGTCGCCATCTGCGCGTGGATCTGGTCAGGTCGATCTCGCCGAGCGAAGTGCTGTCCTCCGGCTTGGACAAGGTCAAGACGTTCGACGGCTCGCTGGCAGGTTCGTCCAACCCCACCACTGATCCGAAGAGCACGCTGTTCGTGGGTGGACTCGACTTTGAGACTGACGAAGAGGAGGTGCGCGCGTTCTTCGAGTCGCTGCTCACCGAGGAACTTGGGTCCGCAGGCGAGGCCATCACAATCCCGATCACCGGGCTGGATGGTCAACCCGCGCCCACACAGCTGCTCGATTCGCTGGCAAGGGAGTTACCGTTCGTCCCGCCCGAGCAGCGTAAGGTGATGGCAAGTGTGGTTCGCGATGCTGAGCATGTGCGTTCTGTGCGTCTGATCCGCGACGCCGCCACGCAGATGGGCAAGGGCATCGGCTACGTCCGCTTCTCGTCTGCGCAGTGTGTCGATGAGGTCATGGCGATCTACAATGCGGAGCAGGCGTTCCTGGAATCCATCAAAGGGGTCAAGGGTTCGCTTGGGGCTAGTGCTGCGATCGCGGCGGGAGGGAAGGAGTTTAAGAGGCGACTTAAGCTCGGTGGGCGTCCGATTCGTGTGGCGTATTGCAAAAGCCAGACCAAATCCTCATTCTCAGGGCGGGGTAATGGCGAGGAGAGGGGGGAGCAGCCTACAACGCCCAAGCGTAAGTATGAAAGGTCAAGTGGCGCACCCACTCCCAACGGTACTTCACCACATGTGTTGGCCAAGAAGAACACCAACAAATCGCCCGCCAGTCCCAGTGTGCGCAAGACCGCGACCGCGCCCGTGGATAGCAACGAGATCGCCAAGAAGGCCGAACTGTACGCCACGCTCAGTAAGGACCAGAGGAAACAGATGAAGAAGGACGATCAGGATAGGGTGAGTCGTCGCATGGAGAAGAAGAACCGCAAGCTCGGGGCGGGCGGCAAGAAGGATAAGTCGCTACTGATCGAAGGGGATAAGGTCAAGAGTAAGCAGAGGGTCAAGTTGAAACAACCCACATCCGCTGATGCCAAACGGTTCAAGCCAACCAACAAGAAAATGGGCGACGTTCCTCCTAAACGCAAGTCCTAAGTTCCAGTTTACCTCAATCATATACCGTCTGCCAAGCAAAGCTATAGGGTCATTACTGTTACATTGAAAAGACGGATGGACGAGGTTGCTAATTTTTCCACCGATCCTCCATTTCCTGCTGCTGTCGTTGCAATGCCTGACTGATCTTGCTCCACCTCCTGATGCGCTTGCCGTAAAAGAAGAGAACAAACGGTACCACGCCCAACACTGCGCCGAGCATCGCCGATAGCGTGCTCGCCCACTGATAACCGAGTCCAAGGTAGAGTTTCTTGACGATGAGTGGGAACATGAAGCCAAAGATGTTCCTGGCGAAACTCTGAGCGGCCAATGCACTAGACGCATACGTCAGATACGTGTCGGCGAGGAAGAGGAAGACACTGTGAGATAGATGTCATAGATGTGATAAATGCGTGAGTGAGTGAGTGAAACATTCCTTTTCGCCCCATCAAAGGGAGCATCACCGACCCGACCGTCCTCACTTACCTGAGATAGATGTGATAAATGCCAACCATGAGCAACGTGACGCCGACGATGGGACCGGCGATCGAGGTATGTGGGAAACTCGTCCAGGCAAAGATGAAACAGCCGACGGGGAAGAGCACCGCTCCGACGCAGGCGAGATACAACCTCGCTTCGGGTCCCTTGGCCGCAACATTTTTGCGATACAGATACTCCTGCAATGGGTTGGTCAGGTTACCCAAGATACCGGCGCCAGCGATCGAGAGGAAGACCAACCCGGTCTCACCAGGAGTGAAGTTCTTCTGTGCCGTCACGAGACCGATCGAGGACAGAAGCATGTACATGAACCCCCACGTGAACGCAATCCACAGCGAGAAGAACGTCACGATGGGTTCCTTGATCAAAAACACCAACGGTCTCGTCAACGAGTTCTTGACCAACACACTGACAGAGGCTCGCTCGAGTTCGGCACGAGCCTTGTATCGAGAATCGCCCGTCGTTTTGCGAAGTTTCGCCGCACGCCGTGTCAGGATGATGCTGCCCCTCGTCTCCTTCAAGAACAACGCGAGCAGGATCAGGATGAACCCGGTGTAGATCGCCTGGATGTACTGGATCCATCGCCACTCGAGTCGTACATTCTGCTCCACCCAACCTGCCCACACCGGTCCGATGCCGGTTCCGAAGATGGCACCCGTTGCAAACAACGCCATAGGCTGTCCCCTCTCCTTGGCGTTCCAGATATCCGAGATGGTACCGCCCACCATGGTGCTGCCCGTGCTACCCATGGCTCCTTGCAGAAAGCGCAGGATGATGATGGTGGGCATGTTTTGGGCAAACCCAAGCCCGATGAAGAGCACCGTGTAGCACAGGTGGCAGACAAGGTACATGGGGTTGCGTCCAAACACCTCGGACAGCGGTGCAAGCACTAGTGGCGGTAAAGCAAAGCCGAGCGGGTAGATGGCGATGCCGAGCAGACTGAGCTCGTGGTTGGTGACATGTAGATCGCGCTCCATCGAAGGGATGCCAGGCACATAGGCACCGGCTGTTGCGGCGACTTCGGCGGTGAACAGCACACCAAGGATGGTGATGCACCATTTGCGCGTTTTGCTAAAGTTGAACGGGTTCTCGGGATCGTCGGCGGGGAAGTCAACCCAAACAACATCCTGTTCTGCAGACGCTTTGAGCGTGGAAGGATCGGCTTGGGGCACTTTTTCAAGATCGTCCGCGACGACAGGCGAGATGGGCAGGTCTGTCGATGCGGATTTGAGATGGTCTGCATGGATGTGCGTTTTGGAAGTCATAGCCGTGCCGGTGGCAATAGGAGCATTGATGGGATCATCGACGATGGTGCTGCGCGAGACCGGCGAGTTTTGGCGTGACGAGTGCGAGTCGGTGCATGTGCGAGTGCGAGAGGGAGGAGATGCGCCAGTCATGTTGACTTGGGACGTCTGCGCTCGTCTAGTGGCTGTTGTCGATTGGCGTATCCATATGAAATCTCTATACCTTATCTGGGAATGGAAGGTGGTAGTTGTGGTTATGGTCGTGATCAAGAAAGAGGCTGTTGGGATGTACAGGACTGTACAGTACTGCACTGCACTGTAGTTCGGTCATTGTTGTGCGGTTGTGCACAGTCAGAGTGCTTAGCCGGAGCCAAAAATTCGGCAAATTATTCTGTTTTTGTGTCGGGTAATTTAATTATTATTTTTTTTATTTTTCTTTTCTTTTGCCGGCGGATCTCCTCGCGTGACTCGCCGTGTCAACAACATTCGTCACTGTACCACTTCAACCCATCCCCGCAGCTTTTGGACCGACCATACTGTATCTCGACATCTTACTGCCAGACCAGCACTGATTCCGTAGCCTCTTTGTCCAATACCAAACCGGATGGGTCCAAAGCAAGGGGGCGGAATTTTGCGCTAAGACGTTCGTTGCTGCATCACCAAGCGTACGGCATAGGTCAGCCTTCTGACTTTACACATAGCCAACCACGACCTCAACCAAACAACGCATCTGTAATGCAACTTCAAAAGTCCTGCGCCGAATTGGTTTTGCTGAGTCGCGAACAGCCGCGCGCGACATGGTAGTACCACAGTGAGTGCTCAAGGCATGTGGCAGAGCGACAAGGAACCCGGTCAAAAAGATTTGCCGAATTGACCGGACGGGCCAATCTATGGTTCTACCGAACCTTGGTCTGGCCTGATTTACGTGATACCTATACAATGCAGCCTTAAGACTGCATGAAAGGGGGTTTAGCTCAGTTGGTAGAGCGTTCGCTTAGCATCATGTCTAATTTGCGAAAGGTCGCGTGTTCGACTCATGCAGTCTCCAGTCCTTAATTTTTTTTCCCCCTCCATCTAACAACTTCCCTCATCATGTACGCTCGTTGGCCCTGAAAGCGAGCCAACTGAACCCTGCACAGACCACGCGGAAGCAGACATGGTAGTAGAGTGATACGTTGTAGTATTGCCACGCACTGACGAATGATTGCTCTTCTGCACTCTTCACCGAGAGTGAGGATGCAACCTCTTCGCCCTTTGCTCGAACGCATCGATCATCTGAGCGCTCATCTGTTCAAACACGCCTCCTGCGACCGCGCCGTACACTGGATTCCTAAACGCATACACCAGACTGAACTCGACGAGCGTCGTTCCCTCGCCGACATCGCGGAAAGTCCAATTAGTCGATAGAAAGCTAAACACGGGATTTGGCTGCACCGCCTCGGCCGTTACGCTGCTCGTGTTGTCCTTGTGCACCATGATCACTTTGGACGTGTAAGTTTCGCTGAGTTTACCAAATCCCACGGTAAGGTCTGCGAATATCGTCGATGGTGGCGATGCCGATTGTGCGGAGCAACGGATTACACGCGAATCTTGACAGTACGGCACAAATTGCTTGTACGAATCGATATCTGCAACCACCTCGAACAACGTCTGCCTCGAATGCGACAGCACCTTGGACGTCTCATACACCGTCCTGCCGTGCGCATCCTGGTACGACTTGCCGCCATCGTTGCGCTTGGCGCTTCCGGGGAGAGCACTCGATGCAAGCTTGCCTAGATCGGGCAGACTGAAAAACGTCCTGTGCTGACCCGCCGCCGACGCTACTGCTGCAGGAGTATGGCGCGTGGTGTGAGGTCTAGGATTTGACGAAAGCGGATGGGACGCCGAACTGGGCGAAGCAGCTCCCCATCCGACCACAGCTTCGGCCTTGACACTGCCATGAAGCGAAGCGTCATCTTTCCAACCCGCAAGCTTTCGAATGCCGTAAACGTCGACCGGTCCAAACACGTTTGCATCCTCGATCGCGCCACACACCGCTTTGGCCACCGTGTCGATGTGCAGCGGCGGCGTCGTCAGCAGCCTGGAAACCGACTGCGAGGCGCTACTACCTCCACCGAGTCGCTCGATCAGCTGCGCCGGTGTTGGAATGGGCAGCGGCAGCGGCGGTGAGCGGTGCAATGCTGCTGACGCCTCCAGGATTGCAGCGGGCAATGTTGATGCGGGCCGCGTGTGTGGGTGATACATCAAGCCCGGCCGCAAGAACACCGGTCGAACCAGCTCGGTGCTGGACGCCGACGACTGTGTATTGGATGTTTGCGAATGTTCACGCAGCTCGGCTTCGAGACCTGCACCGTCTGCGTCGAGGATGGCATCGGCTCCGTCTGGACCAGACGTGTGCGGACGAGGCGCATGATGGTGAGCGGCGAGTCGAGCGATGGCCGACTCTGCCTGACGCTTGGTCTTGATGTACCTTGCATCGACGATAGGACGGAAGAGATCCTCAGCGGAAATATACACGAATGGGGCTGGCAGCAGGGACGAGCTCGAGCCTTGAGCCGGATGCAAGGAGCGATGTCGGAGGGACGAGAGAAACGTATGGGCTACAGCGATGGCGCTGTCGCGGTTCATGCGTTCGTAGCTGAAGCGTTGATTCGACCTCGACAACGACGACGACGATGACGACGACGAAGAAGCTACACCACCATCGCCTGGATACTTGGCATCATGAAGAGGATTCGATTCGGTTCCAGATGGAGGCAAATGCAAGCCCCAGCCTTTGGCGACGCCAGCGATGGCATTGCGTAGTGGGGAGGCTGAGGACGACTTGGACTTGTAATCGGATTCAAGCAGGATGCCCACGGTGTGTACGACTGCGGTGGCTCTGTCGGCGAGATGCGCGTAGGTGGAAGGGTCGAGTGCATCGGCAGCGTGCCATTCGATGTTAGGGCTTGACGACCATGCGGGTCGATGACCTGCAGGCGATTGATAGGGAGTTGCCGAGGGCGATATGGAAAGCACCTTCCAACCCTTTGCTAGCGCCGCTTTGGAGATGGCACTACCGAGGAAGCCAGCACCACCCACGACCAGGAGCGTATGCTGCATCTTGAGGCTGCGTGCTGATGAGATACAGAGAGGAAGGAGGAGGACGAGCGAATTGAATGTGGAGCGGCTTCAGGCTTTTCTTTAGTGACAATGTGAGTATAAGCGTTACATAATCCAACTGCCAAATCCCACATTATTAGCCTTAGCCAAGCCGATCTTGACCGCCACTTGACGATGGACCCTGCAGCTGACATTAACTTTAGTAATTCATCGATCAGAGCAGGTGTACATGTAAAATATATAAAGCATTCGAGATCACCTGCCAGCTAATACAGTGCTATAGCTACAGTAGTATTAGATAGCAATGCTGGCTGGCTGGCTAGACACAAAGCATATCGTTTGTTGACCTCTGATGATGGATGGATAATCAACCGATACAGTATCCTCCGTCAAGCAACAGCCAAGAGTTGAGATTCCATGGCATTCACATTGCTTTGTCGCGCGTCCATGTTGCATATACAGTACAGCATTGCGCCGCTTTCGCTTGATTCTCGCTTAGCATGCACTCGACCATCGACAGCACTCCTCCCTCACTCATCGACATTCAATACCATCTTGCTTTTCTGTCGATTTCTGTTGATTGCCTGCCTGCCTGCCTGCCTGCCTGCCTCATTCTAAGCCACAATTCACATTTCAGGGTTACGTCGTCCACTCGAGGCAGTCCAACCAGCCATAGACGACCCGCATATAGCGCACTGTATCTTGTTGGAGGTTGTCACCACTCTAATATGGAAGCCGAGCCATTTTTTTACGATCAGTGAGTGGTATGCATGAATTTGTGCGTACGTCAGCCGTTGTTGACGGACTGACTGACTGACTGACTTGTTTGCCATGCTGCATCTCTCATTTCGCCCAGCAAGCCTCTGTTGGTCGTCGTCGTGATGCAATCCAGAAAAACAACAGCCCAGCCAACAAGCCGTTCCGGGATATGCATGCAATCAATCCGTCCATCCATCAATCAATCAATCCATCCATCAATCACGCTTCTGACCGCATTGCCTGGTGACGTTGCATACATAGTACCGCCTTCGATTGGCATTAGGCGTGAATGACGCCGGACAACTCGACTGCTCCACAGCAGCCGCCGCCGCCGCCGCCCTTCTCCATCGGCTTTCTCTCTTTCTCCCTCCTTACTCGATCCCTCCTTGGTCTCACTTGTTCTCCTCTTTGGTCTCACTTGTTCTTCTACTGCGACATTATCTCTCGTTGCTCGCTCTCTATCCCTCCTCTTCCGCTGTCGTTGCTTCCTGATAGCCGAGATTTTTCGAATCGGTCCGTTTCCTCACTCTCGCTCTTCTCCCTAGCCGATGGCTCTCGTTTCGTTCCACACCCACGCACTCTGAAGCGTCGAGCTTCGCAAAACAAGTCTCTCAGCCAATGTAAACATACTCACACACGCACCTCTCCGTCTGCTCTTCACTCGTTCGACCTGTCTCACCGGTTCGATTGAACCCTTCCCTCGTCCATCTCGCCCATCTACCTTCTCGGCCATTGCCATCCCTCCCGCGATGCTTCCCTCTTCATCACGACCATCCGCAGCATCATCCCCACCACCAACATCCGAGCCTACCATCACCGCACCACTTCGAGCCTCGTCCGATCCACCGTGGTACCAATCGCACAGCTCCACCCCGCGCACCTCTGTATCGCAATCTAGAAACACTCGGCACGGCAAAGCCAAAGCCATCAATACAAGCAACACTGGTTACGATTCTAGCACGGACGACTTCTACGAAAACGACGACGACGACGACGACGACGACGAAGATCTAGATCGTGGCAAAGACGGAGGTGCCAGTCGACCGTTCCTATCGCATCGATCGTCGGCTGCGTCATCGCATTCTCGCAAACACAAACCAACCTCCACCCCTACCGCCGGCGCGAGGAGATCCAACTCGATCAAGATGAAGCGATCCAACTCGCAAAAGCCGTCCACCACGGAAGTATTCCAGGACGACGAGACGGCGGGCAAGACCATTTCGCAGGGAACCCGAACCCGTACTGAGTCGACCCCTTCCGGAGGCACTGTGGATGAATTGACGAACCATCCGGACGATCTGACGTTCGATTCGATCTTTGACCCGACCAAGACGCTATCAGAGAACAAATCCATGCTGATCTCGGCCGAGCTCGATCGGATGGGCATGGGAAAGTACCAGATCTGCATCTGGTTCCTATGCGGTTGCGGCTACTTTATCGACCTCCTCTGGGCGCAGGCTCTGGGACTGATCGTCACACAGGTGGCGTACGAATTCGACGACCAGATCCACGGCGCTACGGGTCCACTCCAAACCGCCTTCAGCACGGGCCTGACGGTGGGTGCGTTCGTGTTTGGGTTCGCCGTGGACGTCGTCGGGCGCAAGTGGAGTTTCTACCTAACCACCTTGATCGCCAGTGTGTTTGGCATTGCAAGTGGCGGTGCCAACAGTTTCGATACGCTGTGCGTGTTGGCGGCGATGATAGGGCTGGGTGTGGGCGGGAATATCCCGATCGATGCGACGATCACGTTGGAGTTCCTACCGACCAATCGAAGGTTTCTGGTGGCGGCGCTGTCGTTGTTTCAGCCTTTGGGAGTGTTGGTTTGTTCGGGGATTGCGTATGGCTTGGTGCCGAGGTATGCATGTGCTTCGGCAGCGACATGTACGAGGAAGAACAACATGGGTTGGCGCTACACGCTGTATACACTGGGATGTATTACGTGGTTGATCTTTGTAGCGAGGTTTTTCATCTTTACCTTCCACGAATCGCCGCAGTATCTGTTGGCGAGGGGCAAGGACGAGGAGGCGTTGCGGGTGGTGAAGCGGATCTACGAGACGAATGGACGCAAGATGGAACCGCTATTCACCATGGATGACTTTCGCGAGGCGGCGAGGCGGATCGCACAGAACGAGGGGAGGGAGTATGACGAGGAGGAGGAAGAAGAAGAAGAAGAAGAGGAGACGCAGCGAGGGTTGAGTACGGGGAGCAAACGAAAGGGACGGTGGGAGACAGCCAAGCAAACAGCCAAAGAGATGGCGGCACTGTTTCTGAACGCCAAAACGCTCTTCCAAAACCGAACCATGGCGCGAGTGACGGTGATCATCTGGATCACCTTCATCGCCGACTTCTGGGGCTTCACACTTGCAGGTTTCTACCTGCCGCAAATCCTGCGTGCCAAGGGTGCAGCCGAAGACACGTCGATCGCCACGACCTACCGCAATTACATCCTGATCTACTCGCCGGGCATCTTGGCGGTCGGGTTTGGCGCTGCGATGATCGAGGTGCCCAAGCTCGGGCGTCAATGGGCGATGGTGGGATCGTCGGCACTGATGGCGTCGACGTTCTTTTTCTTTACTCTGACTTCATCGCAAGTTGGATATATTCTAGCATCGGCGGCAGAGTACATGCTGCAGAGCTTCTTCAACTCGATCTTGTATGCGTTTGTTCCAGAGATCTACCCATCACAGGTGAGGGGCACAGCTAGTGGACTGGCGGCTACGTTGGGACGCGTGGCGAGTATCGTAGCGCCCTTGGTGGCAGATCCACTGTATAGGGATCAAACAGCGGAACAGGCGAAACACGTACTGTATCTGGCAGGCAGCATCACCCTACTCTGCCCGATCGCATTGGCTTTGCTGCCATATGACACACGTGGGATGAGGGTGTACTAAAGACCTTCTCCCTCCTCAATGGACACGACGATCTCTTTGATCAATGGTATACTAAGCCAACACCTGCACCTTTTGCAATGCTGTGATGGTTGGACGATCTTACATTCTGCGCCGAAAAAAAAGGGGGAGAGGTCGGAGCGGCATGCGCGCCCCAAAAAAGGGTTTGTTGCGTGCGTGAGGTGCGTGCGTTGTGTGCGGTGCGAGCGTTTGATTGAATTGAATAGCGAGGAATGAATGGAGGAATGAATGAATGATTGGGATCAAAGTCAGACGAGATGAAAGCAGACACTTGCATGAAATCGCTCGGGAAGCTGCAGGGACCGCACTATGTACCGTTACCAGCACCGCACCGCATTGTGCTGTACTGTGCTGTGCAGTGCAGTGCTGGTATATTAGTACACAAATATGTGTGTTCCTGAATTTGACGTGCATTTTTGGATTGGATTTTTCTCCTTTTCCGTACACTACTACTCTATTACTACTACTACTGTACTACTACTACAGTCTGCTTTTTTCGGTGGTTGCTAATCGAGCAAAAAAAAAAAAAAAAAAAAAAAAAAAAAAAAAAAATTCCGGCACGAGGCGTGGTGTGTGTGTGAGTGTGTGTGTCGGTGCGTACGTGCGCGCGTGCGTGCATTTCGTTCCTGAATCTCAAATCTCAATTTGTGAATTGTTTCAGTCAAAGCAGCCGACAACAGCCCACCGCCACGCGCCCTTTCCCCTCCGCCAGCCCGAGGGTGCAAGCATGAACGAACACTCGATCCTTCAGTCAGTCAGTCAGTCTGCCAGTCAGTCTTGTCTTGTCTTGTCTTGTCTTGTGTATGTGTTTGTTGGTCGTGTCATGCCCATATTGCTCCTCGTCCCTCTTTCCTATCGTTTTACTGCGTTCTTCCGTTCCTCCATCTCAGCTCCTTTGCTCTAGTTGCCGGTCACTCTCCCTTCAAGTCGTCGCCTTTCCGACTTCTTCGTCGTCCACAACATCCGCAACCTCTCCCACCTCTTCATGCTTGCTCCGTCAAACTCGCCTCCTCACCAATAAGCTCCAAAAGCTGACAAGCTTTCACATCATTTTCCATTCCAAACCTTGGTCACGCATCCATCCCCGTTTCCTTATATCCGCTCCGAGCCAACCCCCCTCTGCCACAGTCCCACCACACACCCACTCCCTCTCCAACACGCAGGCACTTGTTCTGGCTTCACTTCATCCCAAGCTTGCCGCCACTTTTGCCTTGGCCCTCTCTGGTGCAGCTTGGCTTACACTACGTCCCACCAACAATCTTGCTCCAATCGTGCAACCATTTGCCCTGCATCGCTTCAACTCCTTGCCTCCAGCCATTTCCCACCTCGTAGTCACAGTAATCCTGTTTCGCGTCCAGCAACTACATTCCTGAAAACAATCCCACCCCTTTGATAACGGTCAGCGCGACATTTCGGCTAGCATTTGCCAGCTGTCAACCACAAGGCATCCGTCGCCCAGCCCAGACCGAAAGAATCATGGCTTCAGCGCCTGCACCCGCTCCTCTGCCTGCCGAACACTTGCTTCCAGACCTCACCCGCTCCCGTATCGGCGTCGCAATCGACCCAAAAACCATCTCGGCCGTCTCCACCCTCCCAGCATCTGCATCGTCCGCTTCGACGCCACGCACTCATCCTCCAATCATGTCATCCTCCTCCTCCTCCTCCAACTCTGTGGCCCAATTCCCTCGCGCCTACAACAACCTCGCCACCGCCTACAGCAAGCGCACCCCAACCGCCTCCTCCGCCACCAGCAACCGTACAGCCGTACGCCTAGGCGCAAGCGCAAATCCACCACCGCTCCAGCCCCTACGCACAAATCCTGTCCCCCAACAACAGCCCAGTTCTACCAACCCCACCCTACCTCAGCGTCCTCCCAATGCCACGCTTCAGAGTCGCGTCTATGGCTTGACACCAGATCTTCGCGAGCCCAGCACAAATCCAGCTCACCAACCTGCCATCCACGACACCAACCGCATCGCACGCTTGCTCGACCAGCAACGACCCAACTTTAGCGTCCAAGTGTTTGCGCCCTCGTTCGACCATCGAGGTTATCCCGTGCTGTCCGGACGTGCTGCGCAGTTTCGTGGAGTGATCCGCATGCCAGCCACCAAGGCATGCGACGTCATGATGACCATCTCTGCACACACCACCACCGGTTCGCCAGCCGCCGTGTGGCAAGGCACCGCATTGGCGCCCTGGGCTAGTGGCGCCGAGAAGACCGTGTTCGAAATCAACGATCGTCTGGTCGCCAACTACGATCTCGTTCGCCCTCGCGCAGCGTATGCGCCCAACAACCAAGAGATGATCGAGCCACCGCACATGTCCAAGGAGGATCTCGTGCTTCCGATCCCCTTCCAGGCGCAGTTGCCGCTTGGCAAGTCGACGCGCTTCATCGATGGTGAGATGCAGTCCATCCCCGTCTCGTTGCCACCGAGCTTTGAGATCAGTTCCAAGTTTGCCGCGCAGGAGAAACGCGAGATTCGCTTGGCTACCAAGGGCAAGGCCAAGGGTCCCATGGCCAAGGAGCTCATCGAAAAAGGCTTCGAGAAAGTGTATCGCATCGGATGCTACTACCAGGTCACATGGACCTTGATCCGTCCCGATGCTAGCGCTTCCGAGAAGATCAAAAAATCTTCATCCAAGTCGTCGACACCACAGGTAGCTGAGGGAGACACACTCACTCTGCCGTTCATCTTTATGGGAGAACCAACGAGCATGCTACCACATCCGGCTACGTTGCCATCGACGATCAGTCCCGATGTGTTCCTGGAGCACGGTATGACGCTGGGCGACCAGTGGGCTTGTCACCGCTCGCAGGCCAAGTGGTCGGGAGCGATGATCAAGTCGCTGCGCAAGACGGTTGACATCGAGCTGCATATGCCTAGTCCACTGGTGTTGCAGGCGCCGTCGGTGCTGCCCGTGATGGTGGTGCTTCGACCCACGGATCCAAATTTGCTCTCGCACATTCGAACCCGCGCACCGAGCGAGACTTCCACGGCTCCCGGCTCGCCCGCAGTGACGCAGATGGACGATCCCATCGAAACCATCGCTACGCCCATGGCATCTTGCAACGGTTCCACGGTGGCGGTGGCGGTGGCTGCATCCGCAGCATCGCGCCAAGCTGATGCCGAGTCGATCAAGACGACGCGCAGCAGCAGCATCATGTCGAAGCTGCGGCCTTCGTTTTCGACGCGCAAGAGCAGTAGCGGAACGAGTCTGTTCGGCAGCGGTGGTGGCGGGCGTAGGCCTAACACGGCGCCAAGTTCCGGCAGTTCGGATACGGCGTTGACCGAGGCCACGTTTGTAGCCGCAGCAGAGGCGGTGCCGGATCTGGTGAGTCTGGTCTGCGTCTCGTTACTCCAGACGACGTTTAGCAGCAACGACAACATCAACGATGGGCCGGAGCATCGTCGCAAATTGATGTCCGTGGCGGATCTGGAGGAGGTGGATGTGCATGCGTTGCTGTTGAATTCGGATTCGAGTTCGAGTGCGGCCGGGTCCAGGCCCGGGTCGAGTCGTTCGGCGGAGGAGATGGCGCAGATCAGTTTGGCAGCGCAGACGGTGAGGGCTGCGGGGGTGAGGGTGTTGGTGGGGAGTTTGAAGATCGCGGGTACGACGCCTCCGAGTTTCCGGTGCCATGGAATCGAGGTCAAGTATGCGTTGAAGGTGGATCTGTTGCCCGCGAACAGGTATGGCGGGAGTGAGGGGTTGGATCGGGCGATGAGGAGTTTGGGATTGGGTGCGGGCAGGGCGAGAGGGTTTTCAGAGGGGATGGAAAGGACGACGGCGTCGTTGCATACTCAGACTCAGTTTACGTCGCTGTCGGGGAGTGAGGCGAGTCCGCCGACGACGCCTCCGCATGTGCTATCGCCGTCGGTGTTTGGGTCCAGGTCGCCTATCGAGGTGGCAGCGGCGGCGGTGAATGGGGCGACGGGCAGTCGGAATGCGTCGCCCATCAGTGCGGGTGGATTGGCGGTAGGTGTCGCCTTGTCGACCGCGGATGAGACTGCAGTGTCGGCTGATAGGCTGGACGCGGGTCATGCAACGTATCCAAACGCAATCCGAGCGACCCCATCAGTGCACACGCTCGGGTGGGGTAGTAGTGGCCAGTCGATCTCCGACACTTCCGGGATCCAGAGCTCGATGTACATGTCCGAGTGGGGAAGGGATAGGAAGACAGTAGCCAAGATCAACAAGACGATAGGGGAAATGTGGTTGGATGTGCGGTTGGTGAGGGGGTATGGTGGAGGGTTTTAGAGGTTACAAGTTAGTCAAATGGGTTTTGCTTTTGGGATGTATAGGTACATGTGTTCACAGGGGGATGGGAGGGGAAGGGAGCGGTGGTGGATTCTATTAGTTCAATGCTGCTGCTCAGTAATCACAACCACGTTGTAATGAGTGACGGTTGTGTGTGTGTGTGTGTGTGTGTGTGTGTCAGGATTGGATGGAAGTGTTGGTGTGAGTGTTGGTCTCGATGGTGGAGGGCGGCTGAGTTTATTATATTATTAGTGGATTTTATGCACGCCGCACAGCTGTCAAAATCAAATCCAACCTTCACCGCCACCGCCACCACCACCACGACGACGACGACGATGCATTCGATCCTCTCGCTTCCACTTACCGTCTTGGTGGACTCGATCCTACCTTTGCTATCGAATGCGGACCTTTCCAACCTGCGATCAGTGTCTCGGGCGCTGAAGCAGATTTCGGAGGACGACGTACTATGGGCACGTAAAACCCATTCCGACTTCCGCTCGGCGCTTCCAACCACCGCTGCGCTCATGGGTGGATGGTACCAGCTCTACCGCGGCCTGTCTACGTCGGACATTTACGTTTGGGGTGAGATCTCGCACGGGCGCACAGGGATCGACCTCGCTTCCATATCGCACAGCGGGGTTAGGGACGACGTGCACGCCACCCGCGGTGGGATCCCATACCCAATCCTGCAGCAACCGAGGGCGATCGATGGTGCGATTGTGCAAGTCGTCGCAGGCGGGTGGAGTTTCCACGCACGCACTCTAGATGGCGCGGTTTGGAGGTGGGGCACGATGGATGGTCAAGTCTTTGCCGATCGTGGGATGGGCGATAGACATCCCGGGTTCACTTGCGTCACCCCACAGCGGTTGCAGATTCCAAAAGTCAAGGCGATCAGTAGCGGCAGAAGTCATGTCGTGGCTTTGGGCGAGGAGGGAGAGTTGTTCGAGTGGAGAGCTTGGGGTACGGTGTATCAAGTTACCAATGTACCGATGGCGGGGAGGGTGCGACAGTTGGAAGCGGGGTGGTCGTTCTCAGCGCTACTCTCGCAGGAGGGGGAGATATGTATATGGTACTCAGATTGGTCTCGACATGCGCACGAACAGCAACACCCCGCCAACGCAACAAGGGGAGACCAAACTATCTTGCCAATCACGCTCAACTTGCTCCCACTCCCCCCGCTCCCCACTACCGCTATCGTGACACAGATCGCAGCGGGGGATAACTTCATCCTCGCCCTCACCGAAACTGGCCATCTCTACCGGCTCTCCCTCTCCCTCCCCCTCGCCGCCGCTGGGAATTCGGGGGTTGATCACTACACCCGCCTTCAGCGCCTCCTCCACGCCTCATCCTGGGAACCACTCGCCAACTTTCCCGCACCGATCACCTCGATCGCTGCTCACTTCAACCACTTCACCACCATCCCACCGCACCTCGGCACCTCGACCTCCACCTTCCCTCACCCCCTACCGCTGCCTTCATTGCCCACTGGCGTCGACATAGTCAAGCTGACGATGGGCGACTACCATTTTGGCGCGCTCACTTCGAGCGGTGACATTTTCACTTGGGGTAACTTTGCTAAAGGTGCGCTTGGAAATTGGTGTCCGCCTTGGTCGTCTGCGGGTAAGGGTAATTGGTTCTCTTCGCTCTTCTCCACCATCCAAAGAGGCGATACACAGTCAATCACGTGTCCCAGGAGGATTCAAATCATTCCCCAATTTCTTCCGAATCCCACCTCACAAGTGAACCATCAAAGTTTCTTCGTCTACGACCTAGTCTTCGCAGGTTGGCAATCGCTCGCTTTGGTAATCACCCTCCCCCATCACCCCCCCAGCAGCTTGGGTAACAGAGAACTCCCAAACTCCCATAAACTTGTAAATCCACCTTGATAATCTGCGCTTCTGACGACTTCGGTCGTCGTCCTCTTCTTCGACGCGCGCGTTGGTTGGTTGGTTTGGGAATTGCAACAACACAGTTGAGGGGTTTAGACGAGTACATTTATCGAGCGACTAACAGAGTTATTGATAGGTTTGGAGAAAAACGTGGTTTTGGTGGTGGTGGCCGAGGGGATTTCCGACGTGGGAGTGGTAGTTGCGGTGTTTGGAAGTGATGCTGAAGATGGTGGTGACGAGCATGGACTTAGGGTGAAATGACGACGGCAGCGGTGATTCCCCCCACTCTCCGCACGCCTACCACCACCGGCACCGGAGCAAGAGGAGGAGGAGGAGGGGGGACGAATCCCCCCCCCACCACCACCTCCACCACCACGACCGCCGTTAGTATCAGTATGACGACGGGCGACCTCATTACTGCGCCTATACCCACTTCCACTCCCGCCACTCCCCGCACCATCACCCCCACCCCCACCACCACCACCACCACCACCTCTCCTCCCCTCCTCTCCCTCCCCACCCTCCTCCTGATCCTGATCCTTCCTGCCACGACTCAACCTCGTGAGCGTTTCCAACAAGCTCGACATATACTCCCACCCCAACCCGCCGCGCACCTCCCTCCTCCCCGTCCGCCCTAATAACGCCGACACCACATATACCACCTTATCGATCAGACTATTCCCGTTACTCGCCAACGCATCCAGCGGCAACGAGTTGAACTCGTGCAACATCGTCTGCGCCGCCTCGTGCCATGCCAACCCTTCGACATCCTCGGGCGCATTCACGGCGTGCGAAGCCGGTTGCCGTAGCTTGAGTTCCGAAATGCGACCCATCACCATTTCCCTATACTCGATCACCAGAAACCGCATCAGCGACTCGGTCGCTACGATGTTGGCATGCATCGTACACATCGGACTCAGCACCGGCGTCGACTTCGGCGGCGGCGACGGTCGGAAGATGTTCACCAGATCCATCATGGTCAAGTTGGCCGACGAAGTGGCGGTGGCGGTGGCGGTGGCGGCGGGGGTCATGCTCGTCGGTGGTGTCAACACTTGATGCGTAGGCTGCCCGCCTGCGATCGTAGCTGCACTTTCGGCGCCCTGATTTCCCTCGCCCGAAGCCCGTCGAGAAGAACGGCGGTCCTCCTCCTCCTCCTCCGACGATGACGACCGCGCATCCGCATTCGGCAGACCTTGACGAGTAAACGTCTCGGCCGGCCACGGCCACGGCGACGTTCCGCTCAAGTGGTTGCCCAGCGCGGTCTGCGTGACAGCGTCAAATCCGATGGCTTGCAACAGTGGTGCTTCGTCGTGCTGCTGACTGGAAGCCCCGATCGAGTGGAGCAAAGGCACAGTATCGCCGCGTCTTCGAACGGGTCGAGGTGGTGCATGGGTATCAACCGGATTCCTCAGCTGCTCCGGCATATCGTCGATAGCCTGCTGGATGCGACGCAGCACATCGGCCATGTATCGGATGCGCGATCTCGCCACGCCGAGATCATCGATCGGAAACCGACGGTCGCGACGATACGACTCCAACACCTCCAGCATCACCTGATGCAACCGCGTCACGGTCAAAAACCCACACAGCACGCCACTCGGACTCGTCTGCATGTGCGTCAAACTCGCGAGCGCCTGCTCATCCACCGCCAATGGCAGCTCGACACATACATCCATGGCGTGAATCAGCGCCGGTTCATCCTGCAGCAACGCGATCGTGGTTGAACTGCCGTGCAACACCCAGAATACGCGCTTGCGCAACTCCCGCTCCACAACATTGGACGCCGGTGCCCGGTTGTACGCGAACGAAGCCGCATCCAGCCCGTACGGCGCCACCTTGCTGGTCGAGTCGTTGCGGTGCTCGTCATGCAGGTTGAGCGTGTACGCGACGCGCACCGCTTCGGCAAGCACCGCATTGGCGGCATTCACTTTGCCCGTGGTGCCCAGATAGATGTGGTCGCAATAGAGTGTGCTGACATGCAGCAGCTGCGGTGGATCGTAGGCGCGCGTTTGCATCCTGCGCGACGTCAGGTGGCAAATGCGATGCAGTCGCCTGTAAAAAGTCCACGGCGCCGCAATCACGGTCCTGGGGCATTGGATCAACGTGTACGAGGTCAGGCTGAGCACAAACGCCAAAAACACTTGGTCGCGCTCGTCTCTGCGGTTGACCAGATCATGGCTGAAGCTGGGACGATCGACGATGGGAAGCAAAGGCCACAGATAGTGGAAGTAGAGCGACACGATCGACAAGAACGTTTGACGCGGCGCAACGTCTTCCAACGACCTGGGACGAACAACAGGGCCGCAGTCCATGGTCGAGAGACTAGCAACATCCTTGTTCCTGCTGTCGACACTTTGATGCGGCGTCGCTTCTGTGTGGGCGTTGAGGGACATTTGTGCATGACGTGACTGCGGCTGCGAGTTTGGTCGCGGTGGCTCGTTGGTCGATGGTAATGCGTCTGTTGAGTGTACCGGTGACTGCACTCGCGAGAAAGACGGGATGGGAAGGGGCAACTGCTCCGATCGCGAATCGTTGTCCACCATACCGGTTGTTGTTGTCATCCCGAAAGCGTGAACTTGGTCAAGACCCGAAGGGTGGTCTGGCTGTGCTTGAGCGTGAATGCGCATCTGCGACTGCGACTGCGACTGAGGCTGAGGCTGCGGCGTCGGAGCCAAAGTTGCAGCTGTCATTCCAGAACGGCAACCACTGCCCGCTTCCGAGCGCGGTGGCGGGGGCGCTTGCCACGAAACCGAGCCGGCGTAGCTTCCCGGCGTGGCCGACGACGCATTTGAAAGGCTCACCGCCGGCGATGGTCCCGAGAGCGCGCCGATGTTGTGCGGAGAAAAGTCGAACGGCGACGTCGAGGGCACACCGGCAAAATGGCTAGGTGTCATGGCAAGCATCTGATTGCTCAGATAGGCATCGAAGTTGGTTGCTCCACTGTAAGATGACGAGCGCGTCTGAGTGCCACCACCGGCGGCGGCGGCAGTTGCAAAGTTTTGCTGCGTAAGCGTGCGGTACCACGTATCATCTGATGGCGAGCTGCTTGTGACGCCGTGTTGAGGTACGTGGGAAGAAGGACCTGGCACGTGTGAGGAGCCAGATGCTTGTCCATATCCTGCGCTCGAAGGTCGGGAGTGCGAAGTTGCTGCTGCTGCTGCTGCTGTAGGGGGTTGAGCTTGTAATGTCGAGGCCATGCCCTGAGCTTTGGCGAGTGCCTCTGCTTCTTTGCGGGCGGTCTTTGCAAACGAGCTCTGTGGGCCAGGACGCTTGGGAACATAATCGAAGGTGCACTTGGCATCGATGGCGCGGCACTGGACACAACGAGTATCGGCGGAAGCGTCGGTGCTGTCGGGTTCGAGCCTTACGCACTTGATCTTTCGCGAGCGGCACGTATCGCAAGACTGAGGTCGCTTACGCTTCGCGGCGTTGTCCGAGTTGCGATCGAATCTGGCATCATGGGCAGAGCGCTTGCTGGTATCGCTGCCGAGAGGATGGAGTAAAGATACCGAGTCGCGTGAAGACATGGTTCCTCTTTCGGGGAGCCCTTGTTCGGAGAAGGCGACAAGGTATGGGTATCGTGGTGGAGTAGCAGATGGCTGGGCTTGCGGAGCCTCAAAGCGTTGTCATGGCCCAGGTCGAAAAAGACGGTCCGATGAGATCGAGCGTGCTAGCTGAACGAAAGCAAGCGATGAGCCGTTGAGAATAGCTCACTTTTTGAAATGACAAGGGATGTGCTAGCCGAGAGACGACGGACTGAACTGAATCGTCGAAAGCCTTTTTCCGCGGCTCGAATTCAAGCAAGGAATGGTGGTGAGGATGTCAAGATGGGTCGAATGCAAGCAATGCAGGCTGACTGAGAACGAGCCAAAGCTTGACGAGCAAGTCAAGAGGTTCGGAGAGGCCGATGTGAAGCGTGCAAGGGGCAGATCGAAGTCGAAAGGCGACCGTGTCTAGGCGGTGCAGCTTGGCCAGCTATCGTTGTTGTTGTTGATCTGCGGCGCCAGGATAAGTGGGTTACTCTGTATGAAGCCATGCGTATGCTGCCAATCGTCGAGCGAGCAAAAGAATGAAGCGTGGCACCTCTCCGCTTTTGCGCCGTGCCGGATGGAAGAACGACGGGTCAAGGATGGCTTCGATTGGCTGGGAGAAGATGCAGATGCAGATGCAGATCCTGCTGATGCTGATGCTGATGCTGATGCTGATGCTGATGCTGATGCTAGACGGATTGTCGCAAGAGGCGAAAGGCAAGTCGGAAACGCTTCATCGAAAAGGTCCAGGAAAGCAGACTCAAAGTTTATCGATGGCGAGAAACGATGATCCAAGGCCAAAAAGATCAATCAATCAATCAATCAATCAATCAATCAAGCAATCAATACTGCCAACTCTGCAATGCGCAAGCCACAAGAAGAAATGCAGGGTCGTAAGCGAGAATCAGTGACACGGCTGCAACCCGATAAAATTGATGCTGCCGATGCGCCAAAAAAAAAAAAAAAAAAAAAAAAAAAAAGGCAAGAGAGCGAGAGCGTGCGGCAAAGCACAAAAGCACACCCAGCACCTCAGCATTTGATTCTACCGGTGAAAAACACACACACGAGCCAAGAGTACAGAGTTAAATATGTCGCGATTGGATGGATGCAACTGATCTTGAAAAGGTTTGTTTTTTTTCAGGAAGATTGGAGTGACTGACCTCTTCTTGGCTCAAAGATAGAGTGTAAATAATGGCGCAAAGACAGGGTTTACAGCTGCGAAACTGCAGACAGAATGACCGGAAGCTTGGCGCTATTTGCGCGCGGTGCCGTCGGAGTGTATATCGCAGTGAGTTGTGCGTGTGCAGAGTTGGCCCGGCCGCTGGGATTGGGCAGAGAAGAAGAGAGCAGAGTTAGGGCTGAAACTTGACTCGAGCCAGACAAATCACATCGAAATTTGTCCTGTTCTGCGCCTACGACCCGCTTTATACGCACGATAAGCGGGTCATGTCGGGGTCGTGTGACGCCGGTCTAACACGATGGCGTCATAAACGACGTCGTTAGGCGTTAGATCATGGCGGACCCACGAGGCCAGCGTCCTCGACGCCGTTCATGAGCATGATCTGCGTCCAAGCAGCACAGTTCATACAGACGCAGGTCACAGTAACAGTCATGGTGAACAGCGTCCAGCATGACGCTTGACGCTGCTCACGCTTGACGCTGCTCACGCTTGACGCTGCTCACCATGACTGTGACTCACACTTAGAGAAGTCATGATCGAAGAGGGTCAGTGCGCATGCGCGCGTTCTTTATATAAACTGACTGAGCTTCTCATCGTTCCTTCCTTCTTCTCCACACACATCACAGCATCCATCCATTCACAATTCACTCAGACTCGCTTCCCGACCTTTCCTTCACCATGTTATGATTGGGATATCGGGGGAGTTAGTGTTTGGTTTTAGTATTAACATGGGCGGGGGTAGTTCCCCCGATGAGGTCCCGGATCGGTGATCGGGGGAGACTGCGGCATCTCCCGGAGGGGGTATCCGGGAGGGCCACATAACCCCACACCCTGATCCCATCACACTCACGTTAAGACGTCGATTGTATTTTAGCTTACTCACTCTAGTAGGTGGAAATATCAGACCTTCTCCCGATCTCCCGCTCACCCGCTCCGCTATCTTGGCAACGATCCCGGGAGCAACACCCGGTACCACGCCCCTGGCCTCGACACAGACGCACCGCCACGTTCCGAGGTTCTAAGACCCCAGGAGCATAACATTACAATTGACCTCCCCGTTGCCATCAACGCGGAGACTCCAGCTACCATGCAAACCCGTAGCCAGCATCGTCCCGGCTCCCCGGGCTCAGTTACGAGTTCGGGCAGCCCTACCCCCGAAAGTCCCGATTCAGGAGGCGACCCCGTCCAGGGGCTAGTCGCCGCCGTGCAGAGCCTAACCGCCCTGGTCGGAGGATTGGCCGACCAGATCCGGCTGCTCAACAGCGGCCGAGCCCCCGACCCCGCCGTCCCGACCCCGGCAGAACCGGGTCTCCCGTCCATGGAGCACCCGGGAGACCCCTCTCCGGAACGCGAGACCTCGGAGGAAAGGTACGCCCGCGCTACTCGCCTTATGGGCGAGCGCGGGTCCAATCCCCAGCCGGTGCCCCCGGGAGCTCCCGTCGTGGCTCCCAACTGGGACCTTACGGAGGACTATTCTTCCCGGGTCAAGACCCCGGAAGTTAGCGTTGCCGCCCCCTCCTGGGACGGTAAGCGCGACGAGCTGGAGGCTTTCATCGAACAATGCACCCTCCATTTCGATCTTAACCCGGCACGCTTCCCCTCCGACCCCCGCCGTGTCTTATGGGCCCTAGCCCATATCTCGGGTGTACCCCGGGAGCGGCTCCGCAACCTGCGCCAGGCCCGCCCGGGAATCAACCTGTTCCACAAGTGGGACACGTTCTGCGCCGACCTCCGCCGCACCTACGGGGATCCTAACCCGGGACATACCGCCCGGGTCAAGCTCCAGCGGCTGCGTCAATCGGGAAGCGTCAGCGCTCACGCTGCCGAGTTCTTGGCCCTAGCCACTAAGGCTAACGCTACCGATAATCAGCAATTGCTGACGACTTTCCAGCTCAGCCTCCGGGAGAGCCTCCGGCAGAAGCTCCTCCACGTGGAGACCTACGACCTGCACGAGTACATTGACACCGCTATCCGAACCGAGCAGCGAATGTACGAAATCGGCTTGGTGACCCCGGGTCACTCGGACACCCCGGGTCGCCCGGAACGCCGCCCCGAACTTCGGGGCGGTCGCTCACCCAATTCGACGGTACCCCGTCGCGAGGCCCCCAACAAGCGGGGTGATCCGCCCCGTCCCGGGCTGGCCAGCCGGGAGCTTCCCGACGAGGTCCGCAAGTACCGTCGGGAAAACAACCTCTGCTACGGGTGCGGGGGCCCTCACGCAGTCCGGGACTGCCCCAAGGCCGCCCAGACTCGGCCCCTCCGGGCCAACGTGGCCATCCTGGACCCCGCCAACGGCGAGCTTCTGGTCCAACCCCTGGTCCCGGACGTCCCGGAGACCCGGTGGTCCGGTGAGGACGAAGCCACCCCTACCAACGGCGAGGATGACCTACCCGATGACCGCTCCGTCCTTTCCTATGATCCGGAGTGGGACCCCGAGTCCACCGACCACCCTCCGACTCTCCCGGTGAGGGCCAACATCGCCCAACTTCGCCAGGACCCGGGACTCGTGGATCTCAGGAGCCATGTAGCGGCCCTCATCCCCCCCTCCGAGCCGGTGATCAGCGGGGACACCATCCGGGTACACCGACACCCCAGCATCCCGGTGTACGAGTGCTGGGTCACGCTGGCCGGGTGCCGTGCCCGGGCCCTAATCGACGGGGGCGCCACCGCTTCTTTTGTGGACAGGGCCATGCTGGATCGGGAGGTGGGCGTCCCGGAGGCCCTCCGGGCCCCGGTGCGTACAGCAACCTTCGATTCCCGCTCAGAGGATATCACCCACACTATCCGGGCATCGGTCAGCCTCGCGGGCGTCCCGGTTACCCCGAGTCATCAATTCTACGTCGCACCCCGCATCTCCGATTATGATATCATCCTAGGAATGGATTGGATTGAGAAGACCGAACCGGTACTCAATTATCAAACCCAAACCATGCACTTCCCGCTCCCGGGAGGAGGGGGTTATGCCACCACCCCGGTTCAACCTACCGGCCCCCCGCTGCTTACCAATGGACAGGATCCCGTCCCGGGGGAGAACTGTTTCGCTATCCACCCCAGCTCCTTGGAGCCATCCCGGGCCCCAGGCCTTCCGGAAGAGTACCGGGACTTTTCGGATGTGTTCGATGAGGCCAACGCCGACGTGCTTCCGCCTCGCCGGCCCCACGACCACCATATTAACCTCCTCCCCGGAGCTCAGATCCCGCACGGCGCGCTGTACTCCCTCTCCGGGAGAGAAATGGAGGAACTAAAGACCTATCTGGATAAGATGCTGGAGATAGGGTTCATCCGGCCGTCCAAGAGCCCGGCAGCCGCCCCTATCATCTTCGTCCCGAAGAAAGATGGCAAACTCCGCCTTTGCGTCGACTACCGGGCCCTCAACAGCATTACCGTCAAAGACAAGTACCCAATTCCCCTGATCTCCGAGCACCTGGACTGCCTCTCCCGGGCTAAGATTTACACGAAATTGGATCTTAAGGGGGCCTACAATCTTGTTCGCATCGCGGAGGGCGACGAATGGAAAACAGCCTTCCGGACCAGGTACGGGAGCTATGAGTACTTAGTTATGCCCTTTGGGCTATGTAACGCCCCGTCTACTTTCCAGCGTCTTATGAACCACGTCCTCCACGACCTCTTGGACGTCACTGTGATAGTGTATTTGGATGACATCCTCATTTTTTCGGCCGACCCCGCGGAACACACCTCTCACGTCCGGGAGGTGTTAAGGCGCCTCCGGGACCACAAGTTGTACTGTGCCCCGGAAAAATGCGACTTCAGGACCTCGTCCGTCGAATTCCTCGGGTACCGGGTCAGTCCCGGGGGGATCAGTATGGATCCCGGCAAGGTGGACGCGGTGACGTCCTGGCCAGAACCGGTCACAATCCGGGACATCCAGGTTTTCCTAGGATTTGCTAATTTCTACCGTCGTTTTATCCGGCACTACTCCCGGGTGGCAGCCCCGCTCACCGATCGGCTCAAAAACAAGGCTGCCGGTAAGATCAACTTGGAGTCTCAGGAGCGGGAGGCTTTCACCCGTCTCAAAGAAGCCTTCATTACCGCCCCAATCCTACAACACTTTGACCCCTCCCGGCTCACAGTGATCGAGACAGATGCTAGTGATTACGTCGTGGCCGCCGTACTCTCGCAGTGGTACGCCATCCCGGGGACGGACCCCGAGGCCGTACCCCGGCCCTCGACACACCGGCTCCACCCGGTAGCCTATTGGTCGCGGAAAATGCAGCCCGCAGAGCGCAACTACGAAATACACGATAAGGAGCTCCTAGCGATCGTGGACGCGTTGCAGGAATGGAGACATTATCTCCACGGGCTCCAGGAGCCGTTTGAGGTACTCACCGACCACCAGGCCCTCCAATATTTCCAAACAAAGCGGCAACTTAACAGGCGGCAGGCCCGGTGGAGCATGGCTCTCGGGGAGTTCACGTTCACCATCACGTACCGACCCGGGACCCAGGCAACCCGCCCGGACGCTCTGTCCCGGCGCTCCGATGGTCATCCCAACACCACCACTACCAATCATCAGCATGACCCCGCTAACGTCGCCGTCCTCCTACCCCCCTACCTGTTCCAAGAGTCCGGGCTGTCGGAACAGCGGGCCCCGGCTGCGCACCGAATATCTGACGTGGTCCCGGCCCCCGACCCTCTCCCGACCAGTCCCGTGTCCCCCACCGAAGTTAAACACATCCTAGAACGTTATCACGACCACCCAACGGCGGGACACCCGGGAGTGGCCGCGACCATCGAACTGGTCCGCCGTCACCATTCCTGGCCGACCCTTAAGCATGATGTTACGGAGTACGTCCGGACCTGCGGAGCCTGTCGGCGCGCTAAGGCACCCCGGCATAAGCCTTATGGACTGCTACTCCCGCTCGAAGCCCCGTCCCGGCCGTTCGGGACCATCACCATGGACCATATCGAAGGTCTCCCGCCTTCCCGGGCCGGTGGCCTCACATTCGACTCCGTCCTTGTTGTCGTCGATCGCCTCACCAAATACTCACTTTTCCTCCCGGCTCGGAAGTCCGATACAGCTAAAGACCTCGCCCACCTACTGTTCTCCCGCGTCTTCGCCTATTTTGGACTCCCAGACACCATCGTCTCGGACCGGGGGCGCACTTTCATAGCATCTTTGTGGAAGGACATATTAACCGCCCTCGGGACCACCCCGGCCCTCTCAACAGCCTATCACCCGCAGACCGACGGCCAAACTGAGCGTATCAACCAGAACTTAGAAGTTTTCCTCCGATTCTATGTTAACTACCAGCAAGATGACTGGGCTGCATGGCTGCCGTACGCCCAACTTACGCTTAACAATAGGGTGTCAGCTACTACCGGACTCCCGGCCACCCTACCCCTATTTGGCTTCACTCCGCGAACCCTCCCCGGCTCCCCGGCCCTCTCCCCGGATGGTGCTCCGCCCTCCGACTCGTCCTTCCGGAAGCTCCTCAAGCACTGTCAAGTCAACATCGACCACGCTGCCAGTCTTATGTCACATTATGCCAACCGTTCCAGGATGGACCGGTCTTTTTCCGGGGGTGATATGGTGCTACTCCGCACTCGGCATCTCCAACAAGATCGACCGTCCCGGAAGTTAGGGAACCCGCTAGCGGGACCGTTTCGTGTCCTCCAGGCGGTAGGCCCCCGGGCTTACAAGCTGGACCTCCCGCCTGCCTGGAAAATCCACCCGGTCTTTCACGTCAGCCTCCTGGAACCGCACTCCCCAGACACCCGGCCCTCCGAGCACGCCCCGACGTCCCGGCGCCTGGAGGACGACCGACAAGATTTCGAAGTGGAAGATATCCTAGCTTCCCGGGAGACACGTCGGGGGCTACAGTACCGGGTGAAGTGGGCGGGGTACACCCAACCTACCTGGGAGCCCGCGATTCACCTGGAAAACAGCCAAGAACTGCTCCAGGATTTCCATCAGCGTCGGCCCGGGAGCCAGGTTAACTCCCGGGACTGCTGACTCCCGGCTTTCCCCGCCCCCCGGACGCCAGCGCGGGAGCGACCAGCGCGGCCACCTTGGGAAGCATCGGCAAGGGAACGGGCGACGGATTGCCCCGATCCGGGAAGCGGGACCGCAGTCGAGAGCCACGCGCCCCTCCGGATTCAGCCCGTCCCGGTTGCTTTTCCGACTCGACCACCGCGCCCAGGGGACAGAGGGCTCTCCGACACACCCACACTCTCACTCTCATACACACACATACACACTCAACACGCGGGAACTCGGGGTAAACACAATCTTATTCCCGGGATCCTAATGACCCCGGACACACGACCGAACATGGCTCCCGGGGGCCTATCGACGCCCCCGACGCGGAGGGGTGCGAGGACGGGACTCGTATACGTCCGAGTCCACCATCACCACATCCTCGTCAGAGCCCTCCCCGGACTCCCGGCTCTGGTCCTCCGCCCCCGAGGACTCCTCGCCGCGGGACTCGCCCCGGGAGTCTTCCCGGGAGCTGCCCCGACGACGGGCACGGATCGGGGCCCGCATGTCCCGCACCACCGCCTGAGCACGGCGGCGCTGGGCACGCCTCTCCGGCTCGGGAGAGGGAGGGCGGAGCCCACCCACCGGGAGACGCTTCCCGCCCGTTTGGAAGCTCCCCGGGAGGCGCTTACCCCCCGTCTGAGGGGGGCGCTTTCCTCCCGTCTGTGGCCGAGAACCACTGGCCCGGGGAGCTCGCTCCCGCGTGGGCGTCCCGGGACGCTGCCTCTTGGCACGCGCCAACTCCGGGGTGGCCGGAGCGTATCCCGGGGGAGGGGAACCCCGGCGTCGGGACGGCCCAGCTTCAGCATTGGGCCGCGGGGGAGCCGCCACGCGAGCAGGGGCGGGGGCGGGAACCGGGACAGGGGCAGGGGCAGGCGCGGGCACCATCGGGGGCGGGGGAGGAGGCGGGACGCCAAGCTCCCGGGTGATGCTCTCGAAAGCACCATTCACACCCTCCAGGTAGCGGAGGATGTTCTCGTCCCGAGAAGACCACTCGAGACGCCTCTCCGCTCCCACGGCAGCGGTCCGGCGAAGGACCTGCACCAACGCGGCGATGACTCCCGCCGCGTGGGATGCTGCCTCCCGGGCCCCGGCCATATGTTGGTCCCCCGGAGCATCGAAGGGACAAACCTGGCGCAGGGCCAGGGGAGCGTCGGGGACGAGGGTGGTTTGCTTCCACCCCCGTTGACCCCGGGGAGGCCGGGAGCCCGGGACATTGGTGCCCCCACCGGAGGACGGCCCAGCGGGAGACTCGGGGGCCCGGGGACGAGTCCCCACCTTGGCCTGGCGCCGAGCCTCGTACCGAGCACGCGCGGGGGCGTACTCGGCCGCCAGATACCCCGGCAGGTCCGCCGCCGAGAAGGACGTAAAGGGCATCCCGGGGTTAGGACGGACACCCCGGGCCCGGAGGACAAGATAGGCTTCCATCAGGAAGCCGCCCTCCTGACGTCCCGTGATGTCCGGGACGCGCCCTTGCCAGTCGCAGGGATACCCCGCGACATGGCACCTCTCGCACGCGGCATGCTGGCCGTCCCGGGGGTCCTCCGGACCCCCGGCGTCCCGATGCGCGTACCCCAGGGAGCACTGGGGGTGGGGCTTTTTCTTACTGTTGGCGCAAGACCAACAGTGCCCATACCCCTCCGAGGCGGGAGGGGCACCCCGTGCTCTGACCTCCCGGACCAGTTCTGCCAGCCTCCCGGGATCCCCGATCGTTACGCCAGCCCCGGGAGTCGGGGCGGCCACGCTCGAAGGCCCGGGGACAGCCCCACTGGGAGAGGCCGTCGCGGTGCTGGTTTCTGGGCCCGGGAGCCCGGGAGCCTGCTGCCCATCTTCCCGACACGGGGCCGAAGCCTGTGCCGGGGACTCGTCCACGCCCTGGACACCCGGGACCAAATCAGGGCCAGCTTCCCCGCGCGGGAGCACGGGGGACTCGTCCACATACAGGGAGACTACGTCTCCCTCTTGAGCCACATAGCGGCCCGACTCGTCCACACCCTCCGGGGCACTCACGCCCCGGGACTCGTCCACGTCATTGTTGTTGCCGGGGGCGGGGGCAGAGCCTCCCGACACCCCAGCGCCGGAGCCACCTCGCCGGGTGGAAGATCTTGTTGCTGTTATGGTCAAAGGAAAAAAAGAGAACGTCAGCACATGATCATAACCCGTCTCCCGGGTCCCGGACGGTACTCACCAGGCATCTTGAAGGAAATAGTGTTCCGGGCGTTGAGGAACGAGGTTGTGGGGGAAGGGAAGGAACCAGGAACGGGAGCGAGGCGAGTCTTATATACAAAAGAGAAGTTAGCGCTCAGCCCGCTGCGCACGCTCCGCCGCGCACGCCCCGCCAGGCACACAAAGCGTCGTTCCTGGTCCCTTTGTTCTCAGCGCGGGCCACGCGTGGTGGGTCCGGGAGCCTCCCGGGTGGAGCTTAAGGCCCGGGAGTAATAAGTAGGCCACGGGGACGTCGGCCTTCCCGGGGGGGGGGTAATGTTATGATTGGGATATCGGGGGAGTTAGTGTTTGGTTTTAGTATTAACATGGGCGGGGGTAGTTCCCCCGATGAGGTCCCGGATCGGTGATCGGGGGAGACTGCGGCATCTCCCGGAGGGGGTATCCGGGAGGGCCACATAACCCCACACCCTGATCCCATCACACTCACGTTAAGACGTCGATTGTATTTTAGCTTACTCACTCTAGTAGGTGGAAATATCAGACCTTCTCCCGATCTCCCGCTCACCCGCTCCGCTATCTTGGCAACGATCCCGGGAGCAACACCCGGTACCACGCCCCTGGCCTCGACACAGACGCACCGCCACGTTCCGAGGTTCTAAGACCCCAGGAGCATAACACACCATCACCACTGGCCTTGTCAACACCAGATGCATGCTCTGGTTGGCCGTTCTCCGCTGTGGATCATTCTTTGCTGGTAAGCTTGGTAGTGGTTTTCCTGCGAGTGATCGTACATGCATTTGCTAACACTTCCTTTCTGTTCTACTCCTTTTCTAACGCTTGCTTTCTGTTCTACTCCTTTTCTAACGCTTGCTTATGACCGTCCACGCACAACACACACACTACGACTGACTAATGTTCTTTGACTCTCATGTTCTTTGACTCTCTTTTTGCTCGATATGCACAGACAGTACAAAGGTATACTCAGCTTTGGCATCGTGCTTGTGTGTATCGTGTTCTCCGTTCTTTCTCTCTGCAATGCTATTCGATTACCAGTATAACAATACCAAGTGCTGTGGACTGGTGTGAGCAAGCCAATTGGGTGGCACACAACCCTGCGTCAACGGCTGACCCCTTTTTTGACGCGCGATGCGTCTGTCATTGGTGCGGGTCCGACCCTGACCCGCTGGTTCTGTGCCCTAAAAGGCGTCACAGGCGCAGACGTCAACAAATTTCGATGTGAATGGCAAAAGTTGGGGCGTCGCGATCCGAGGCGAGGCGAGGCGAGGCGTTGCGTTGCGTTGCGTTGCAAGATCTTGAACCCAAGACAGAAAAGGAAGATTTTTTTTTTGAGCCCAAGACCGAACTTTTTATTTTTAAGTATTTTTGTCTTTTTGATTTTCAAATTTGTAATCGCGATTATTAGGAATCGAAACCGAAAGTGATGATGTACCGTATTCCCAACCGCTGGACGGTCTGGCCGATTATTGATGGTAACTCTACTCTCTCTTTACAGATGATGAACGGATCTCGGTTTCCGAACGCTTGTTGGTAAGCTTTCGTTGTCGACAAAGTTTCTGTAACGAACTCGCCTAATAGCAGCTCTTCAGGATGAGGTGAGGCTGGTTCGGTCTCTCTCGGTGTCATCCTGCCTCTCTGACACCGCCGTTACAGTACTGTACAGTAGTCTAGTACAGTAGTAGAACAGTGTTTTGCAACATTCAAATTCACCTTTTCTTGCGAACCGAAAATTCTCCGATTCGCGGTTCGTGTGTGCGCAAGTATTGCGATGTTAAAGCGTGTCTGTTGACCAAGCTTGGTTGTTTGAGTCGACAATTTAGATGGATGCAACCGACGCGAGCGCGTCTGTCTGTTGTTCCAACCTTCCGTCCTTCCTTGCTTGCTTGCTCCCTTTCGAAAAAAAAAAAAAAAAAAAAAAAAAAAAAAAATGGAGACCAACACCACACTCTGCTCGTCCTTCGCCAAAATCCCCCGCGTAATTACTCAGCAGAGCAAGGCAGAGCGCGACGCGGAAAGCAAAGCCACCGCGTAAAGTGGGGTTTTGCTCAACTCAACGCAACGCAGCCAACACGCGCAGCGCCCACCGCTTCTGCTTCTGCTTCTGCTTCTGCTTCTGTTTGTGCTTTGACTGCTTCTGCTGTGGACCGCGTAACGAGAGAGCAGAGAAAGAGAGAAAGAGAGAGAGAGACACCAACATTGGCTGCTTCGTCTCTTGTTTCTTGCTTTCACTATCCCTACCACTACCACTACCACTACCACTACCACTACCACTACAACCTCCATATCCTCGTCTCCGACTTTGCTCACCTCGATCCTACTTTGCCAAACATGTTGGAAGCTCGTCTCCAAGAGGCCGTCCTTGTAAGTCGCTGTTCTTATCCTCTTCACTTGATCGCCAACCCGCTTCGATTCATCACCATCATCATCCAGGCAACATCTCGCTGACATTCTTCGCTTCTCTTCCCAACCGTTTCTCACCTCGATGACGATCGCACAAAATAGCTCAAGAAGGTGCTCGATGCAGTGCGCGAGCTCATCACCGATGCCAACTTTGAATGCTCCGAGGACGGAATCGTACGTATCTGCTTTCACCCTGACCCCGTACCCCATTCGATTTGTGCCATTCTGATTGCCTCGATGTTTTTGTTTTTGCCTTTTTCCTCCTCCCAACCCGCTTGAATACGCGTTGTGACCATGTGTGTAGCGTCTGCAAGCGATGGACAACTCGCACGTTGCGCTGTCTGCGATCGAGCTGCGCACCGACTGTTTCGAAGAGTTTCGATGCGATCGTCCCATGTCGATCGGCGTGTCGCTCTCTTCGCTCGGTAAGATCCTCAAGGGCGCCAACAACGACGATGTGCTTTCGCTCAAAAAATCCGACGATGGCGACACGCTGCAGATGACGTTTGAATCGCCCAAGTCGGACCGTGTCGGCGAGTTTGAGATGAAACTCATGGACATTGATTCGGAACATCTTGGCATCCCGGACACGCAGTATGATGCGGTCGTCAAGATGTCGAGCAGCGAATTTGGACGCATCTGTAGGGATCTGGCCAACATTGGCGAGTCGGTCAAGATCGAAGTGTCCAAGGAGGGAGTTTCGTTTTCGGCCGATGGCGAGATTGGCGCAGCGAGGATGACGCTCAAGCAGGGTTCCGGTAGTGCGGTTTTGGCAGACAACAACGACGATGATGACGACGAGGATGTCAAGCCGGCTAAGAAAAAGCGTAAGGCCGATGCCAGCTCTAGTTCCGGAGGTCAGGTGCCCGTCAAAATCGAAATGCAACAGGCAGTCAACCTTACCTTTTCGCTCAAGTACCTTTCCAACTTTGCCAAGGCCGCACCGCTCGCCGACGAGGTGCAGCTCCATATGAGCAACGAAGTTCCCCTTCTCGTAAGTTGTCCCATTTAGCATAGCTTGCTTCCAAGATCCGTGTTGCAAACGCTCGGGTTTGACTGACAAGTTACATTTTGGTCATCGTTGGGCGCTTATGTTTTTTTCTTTTCTTTTGGTTTTGGTGCGAATCAGTGCGAGTTCGGCTTCGAAAACGGTTACGTCCGCTTTTACTTGGCTCCCAAGCTCAGCGAGGACGACGACTAAGACCGCTTCCAACTCAGGCACTCGTCTCGATCCGGCAACACCCATTACACACGCTTAAATCCACACAGCTTTGTCGCTTTGTTCTGTACATCATCATCTCGTATCACCCATCTTGACTTTCAGTGTGTGTTTTTTTTTTGTCCTATTTGCGGTCGACGACTGAAAGTGAGAACCACTTTGGTTTGCGCTGTTCCTCGTTTGGGGAGGATGGTGACGAGGTGTCGGAGGGGGGGTTGTGTTCGATGAGTTTGGCTTGGTTTGCCGTGGAGGATGAATCGTTGCTTGGCGAGGGGCGATTGTTTCGAGCCGGGAAGAGTTCCTCGAGTTTATCTGCCACTATAAGGCCTAAGGCTGCAAACGCTGTAGTATTTGACCGGAGACATTTGAAAAGGAGGAGAAGAAGGGATCCAAGTTGGTCAGTCAGTTTTGCCCCATCGCTATCAAAATCAAGGCGAGGCGAGCGAAGGGGGGTTGTACTTACTTGCGGCGCAAGTCCAGAAGACCAATTTGATGTTGTACGGTAAAGTTTTGTACGAGGCCAAGACTGAGCCTTCCTTTCCTCCGCTACGTTTCTCGGCGCCACCGTTTTGAGTGTTGGATCTGGGATTAGAGCGTCGAGGCGAGCGAAGGGGCGGAGCCGGTGCGGCTGGCACATCCTTCTTCAACACGGGCGTAGAGGAAGGCAAAGCGTTTTTCTTCCTCAACGCGCATACCCGCATACTCGTCGACACCATCCTCACCCCTACTACCCCTCGTGCCTCCAACACTACCTTTCTTCCAAGTGCAAACATAGACACCACAATGTCACCAAACCAAAAATACAGAAGATCGACGAGAATGAGGGCAAGTGGTAAGGATTCAAGAAGGTAAGAAAAATCCATCCATCCTCATTCCCCAAATTCTATCATCGACATGCTAAAATTCGCCTCGGAAACCGGAATTTCACATCTCGCGCCTCGCGCCTCCACACCAATTCACATACACTGTTACGCCGATGCGTAACCTCTCGCGCGAGACATTATCGCGCGAGCCCATTCACATGCCTCAGGCGTGTATGGCGCATGTAGTCATGCGCAGTTGGCCTGTATATAGACTCACATCGTCGCTCCTTCCTTCCTGGCAATCATCATCTGGTTATCGTATGCCACCAGTGTGTGTATACGTGTAACATACACACACACAAACACACACTCGGACCTGCTCACAAAACCTCGATACCTGTAATCCTTCGTTCTTCCAAGCGACCCACGTTTGCACATCATACTCACATCGACACACTCGATCACACCAACCAACAGTAGCTCAGACTCTGTTCCTATTGAACCAGCTCAAACATTTGCTTCGACAGACCCTTCGGATCGCCACTACGATGCTCCTTACAACCCAAGCGCCGCCTTCCACCTCGCCAGAACGCGTTCCGACATCTCGTCGGCAGTCTCGATCTCCACCCCCACCGGCTGCTTGGCCTTAAACCTATCAAACATCTGCGCCACCTTATCCGTTACACTGTGCATCAACATCCTGGCCACCTCGACATCCTCCACCCATACCGCCACCTTTTCGGCCTTCTCGGGAATGATACTGTCGATGCACGTGTGGAATGCATCGTAGGTGCTTTTCAACTTAGCTTCCGCATCGTCTGCAGCAGCCCGGTCCACATACACTCGAAGTGGAAGGACGATCGCATCGCTCCAAGCAGAGGCGAGCGTGTTGATCAATGTGTCAAGACGAGAAGCGACGGCTGTACGCGAGACGTCCATATCCACTGAACCCACATCCGCACCCGCCTCGGCATCGGCATCGGCATCGGCACCGCCAGTGAAGGACGGATAGAGCAAACGCCCCGTATGCGTCCAAAGCGAATTGATCGCATTGACCAGCGACGAAAGGTCCACCATCGACCCTGTACCTGCGCCTCCTCTGGCATCTTTGCCAACTCGCGTATCCGTGGTTTGCTCGTGGGCCTGCTTAAGCACCAGTTCCACCGACACCACCGCCTCTCGAACAATCTCAAGCTGTCGCACCTCGAACAACCATGCATCTTCCTTTTCGAGACTCTCGCCCTTTTTGCGCGAGATCAACGCTTGTCCTCCCTTGGCTACACTCGCCAAACACGCGTCCACCGCCGTAGTGGCGATGCGGCCAAAAGCGCCCGCCGGCACCCGCGCCTGCAGGTGGTAAAGCAGCTCGAGCATCATGATCACGGGCGCATAGTAGGTCGAGCTCAGTTCGGCAGGCAGCGTGAACAGCTGCACTTTTTCCTGCTGCACCTTGGACGATGAGGCTGCATGCGAAGCCGACAGCGCCGCATCCAGCAAACCCGCTCCGGACTTGGCTCGGCGATGAAGCGACGCTTTGCCCCAACTGGCCGGCGTTCCAAGATGACCGCGAGACTTGTACGCCAAGATCAGCTCGGGGAAGTCGAGTTGGCCGTCCTGTTCGTTGGGGATGAAATGCGCAATGTCGGATGAGACGACCGCCTGTGCGCGCGAGATGAGTCGTGTCTGAGTTTCCCTGAGCACAGGCAGCAGGCTGTTCGACCAAGCCGACTGTCCCTCCTTGGAGTGCACCGCATCAGCGATGGTGGAACAAGCCTCTGCCAGCACCACCAGATCTTGTTCCTTGGCCAACTTGGGCCGCAATCGAGCCATGACGGTCTCGGCCAACTCTGCCAAATAGCTTGCCAACCCTGCGTCCGATTCTCTGTCTTGATCCTGTGTCTTGCCTTTGCTCTCAGCCTCAGCCTCATCGTTGGCGTTGGCTCCAAACATCTGCTGATAGAGCTCGTACTCGCTCTGCAGGATGAAACCTAGCAGATCGACGCCGGCGCGCGCGAGTTGAATTATGGGGAGTTGCGATGGATCGTTGCTCTGGGCAGCGGTGGCGTGCTGCGACTCGATCTCGGTGATGCGTTGCAAAAGTATGCGCGAGAGGAGCGGTCGACGGTACTGATACCATGCGCTTCTGCACTCCTGTAGCAGAGACTCGAACTCGGCTGCTGTCGAGGCGCTTGGCGTGGTTGGAACGGCAGCAGCATCGGAGCGCTTCTGCAGCTCAAAGATGAGCGGACGAAGCTTGGTCACTTGGTGAGAAGCGTCGCCAAACAATGCCTCGGCTGTTTCGTTGGACATCGAACTCGCACGTGTGGATTTGTCCGTGAGCTCACGTGCCTTGCCCTTGACATCGACGGTAGGCGAGGTGACCGTGGACGTTGCATCGAGCTGCTTGACTCGGTCGGCGATGCGCTCTGCTTCGGCCTTGATATCGCGTACGACCGCCATCTTTGCCAGCGTAGCAGCTCGGGTGACACATTGCGAGTATCGCATGGTATACAGCGAAGCATCGCGATACGAATTCGCCGGTTCTTGCTGAAGGAAGAGCAACGCCATCTCGAGCTGATCCATGAGTTGCAGGAAAGACTGCGAATAGACGATGGACGAGTCTGGCGAGCTGAGCATGGTCGTTGCATACGGAAGCAACGTGAAGAAGGAGAGTCGCGAAGCCACTTCCTCTGCCAAAGTGTCGAGGTGCGTCTGGGAGTCCAACAGCGCCTGAGCCTGCTCGCGAATGCCTCGAGACGAATCCTGGACGAAAGCAGTGCCGGCACGAAGCTCCGAAACGTGAACTTGGCATGCTTCGAGCTGAGCGAGGAGGTTGTCGGCTATCGAGGTGGTGTCCGAGATGCGTTTCAGGGCGTGAAGATGCGAGCTCTGCGTGGAACTTGTGACCGAATCCGAAAGCTGCGTGTACCATGCAAGGAAGCTTTGCGCCGAGACGAGAGGCGCATTGGCATCAGGAAGTGCAATGACATCGTTCGTCGACGCGGCGAGTAGACCAGCAGCACTTTCGACCAACTCGCCCGAACCATTTCCACCGTCTTGTTGATCAGCCGCGGAATTGGATTCACCAGCGTGCTCCTGCTTCGGCTGCAACTCTTCCTGTCCTTGTGTTTGTGTTTGTGTTTGTGGATGCTGCTGTTGCTGCTGTTGCTTGAAATCGGAAGAGTTGCGATGAAGCCATTCGGCTAGACGGTTGACGGAAGCGCGTTGAGATGGAGTGAGTGGTGCCTCGGTGTTGGCCCACTGATCGAGTTGCAGCGGTCTCGCCGACGAGCTGGCCATGACAGGCGCGTGTGATTGAGGTGGAGAGGCATACATGATGTGCCAGACCCCTGCTCAGCTTCCACCGACTGCTGAGGCGATTGCACGAAGGCGATGTCGGAGGATCAGAGGCGAGTTGAGAAAACAAGGTGATCAAGTGACCATAAGCAATACAGCACCACGACCCTTTCAAAAGTTGGATCTTCTCGTCTCGGCTCCTTCCGACAGGGTTGCGAAGTTGGCGGTGATACCAGAGCAATAGGAGTTGGATTGCTCAGCGTGACTAATGCGAAAAGGTCGACTCGAAACTGCACAGGCCATGCTTGCAGCAGCAGCAGCAGCAGCTGCACACACAGCAGACGGCAGCGTCCGAAAACTGGCATCTTTCGGCTCAACACAGCCATTTTACAGCGAAAAAAGTGGAGTTTTGGAGAGAGAGCGCGAGAGAGAGGTTGGAGATGGAAATTCGGAGGTTGGAGGCTGCAGACTCGAAATTGGAAAAAATTGGGAAATTGCGTGTAAATCGGCACACACACACACACACACACACACACTGGCGGACCACCAAAACGGAGACGCGAACCAAACGCAGTTTTGGATGATGGCTCTCCGCATCGGCCATCGCTTTTGGCCCTCACAGCTCACACTCTTCCTGACCCGTGCGTGCGTGGTTGAATGGATTACATCCGCCAAACCCCATCCACCATCTCGTCGCATCTCTGCACACACTTAGTCACCTTTGTCGGAACATCCCTTGACCGCCTCGCTGCCCGTACAGTACTGTACACCAAAAGGTGCTGTCGACTGAGCTAACGACAACTCGACAGTCCCGCAATTGACGTTTTCCATCCGCAGTCTCGACCGCTCAGCGTAATCGACGGCATCGACCGATCTTGTCAATCACCTACTACCTCCTTCTCACCCTTTGGCAACACTATCACCAATCATGGCGGACCAACGACCCGTCGTGGTGGACAACGGTACCGGTTTCGTAAAAGTGGGCTACGCCGGCTCCAATTTCCCCGAACATGTGTTCCCATCTATCGTCGGTCGTCCCATCCTCCGTTCCGAAGAGCGCGATGCTATCTCGAGCAACACTGGCACTCAGATCAAGGACATCATGGTGGGTACCGAGGCAGAGGAGCTTCGTAACTACCTCCAGATCAACCAGCCCATGGAGCACGGTATCGTCAAGGATTTCGGTGACATGCGTCATGTGTGGAACTACACGTTTGACGAGAAGCTGCGCATTGACCCACAAGGACGCAAAATCTTGCTGACCGAACCACCAATGAACCCCAAAAGGAATCGCGAGGAAATGTGCCAGATCATGTTCGAAGAGTATGGATTCGACGGCGTCTACGTTGCCATTCAGGCTGTCTTGACGCTCTACGCCCAGGGCTTGCAGACGGGTGTCGTGGTCGACTCGGGTGACGGTGTCACGCACGTTGTGCCCGTCTTTGAGGGTTTCGCTCTGCCACACCTGACCAAGCGTCTCGACGTCGCCGGTCGCGATGTGACTCGCTACCTCATCAAGCTGCTGCTCATGCGTGGATACGCTTTCAACCGTACGGCCGATTTCGACACGGTGCGCCAGATCAAGGAGAAACTGTGCTACGTGTCGTACGATCTGGATCTCGACAAGAAGCTCGCCGAAGAGACCACAACGCTCGTCGAATCCTACACGCTTCCAGATGGTCGGGTGATCAAGGTCGGCTCGGAACGTTTCGAGGCTCCCGAGTGCATGTTCCAGCCTCACTTGGTCGATGTCGAGCAAGCCGGTGTAGCCGAGCTTCTCTTCAACACGATCCAGTCTGCCGCCGTGGATACTCGCTCTGAGCTCTACAAGCACATTGTTCTCTCCGGCGGTTCGTCCATGTACCCAGGTCTGCCAAGTCGATTGGAGAAGGAGATGAAGCAGCTCTACCTCACGCGCGTCCTCAACGGCGATGGCTCGAGGTTGAAGAACTTCAAGATCCGAATCGAGGATCCACCCAGGAGAAAGCACATGGTGTTCCTCGGCGGTGCCGTGCTGGCTGACATTATGAAGAACAGGGAAAGCTTCTGGATCTCGCGCGCAGAGTGGTACGAGCAGGGCAAGGCGTGTCTCGACCGTCTCGGACGTCACTCGTAGATGCTGACAAGCTTCGCTGCTTCTGTGCAGCAGCAGCAAAGGCGACAATACATCACAATCCTGCTCTTGTATGCTCGATTACAATATAAGAACATGAACACCAACATGAATCTGTATCGTGGGATGGTTGGCATGTTGACCTCGTCTTGATCGTCGACACGTTATAGTTCGTCTCTGTTTTCAAATGTGGTGGACTCTGGTGCTGCATACACGTTTCGAGCGATTGCCAGAGATGGGTGCTTGGCTATGTTGTGTACTAGACGCTGCTGAGCCCATGACAAAGTGTAATATAATGAATCCTGTCCACGATGCATGGGCAAAACTGCATCCGCTGCACAGATGATTGTGTATGTCTTTCGAGTTTCAGACCATGTGTTCTACGGAAGCGGCACTTTACTGCTGCCTTTTTTTTTTTTTGGAGATGATTTCAGTTTTTGTATCGCATTTTATCATTTCCTCCACATCAAATGCGTTTTTCCCCTGCATCCGCTCCAACCAACACTCACACCGTCGCATTTTGGCTCTCGCTGCTTCTTGGTCTACAACCACCTTCACCACCATCGCTCTCGCTGTACCTAACGTTGCACTGTACAAGTCCCATCCAACTTCTCCTCTTCCCCACTTTGTGGATTGGCTTTCAACAAAAATGGCACAAGCACAGCCTCTCCAGGGCGTCTCTATACCCCGCTACGAGACTCGCTCGAGCACCACCTCATCCTACATCGTTTACGCTGTTGTCATACAACTTCCTGTCCGCTCATGGACAGTATATCGACGCTACTCTGAATTCGTTCGACTCGACAAGAATCTCGCTGCTAGCCCAGGCTCTTCTACCTCCACGGGCGGTGAGCCAGGTGGAGCAGGTCGACCTGCGCCACGCCCGTTGCCGCCGAAAGAACGTAGCCGAGACTTGAAAAAGACCTTCTCCGGCTTCCTATCGTTTGCAAAGGGAGACCAATCCAACGACTCAGCTGAACAGGAAGTGTGGTTGAAGGAGCGGATGCATTCGTTGGAACTCTATCTCAAGGCGATCGTGATGGATGAGGATGCAGGTTGGAGAGAGTCGGAAGCGTTCAAGACATTCATCGAATGGCCGATGAACATCAAAATGGTCACCGCTTCTGCTGCCTCGTCACCGCGTACCCCTGCTAGAAGTGCCGCATCCGCATCCGCATCCGCAGCAGGCCGTCCCACTTCATCCATGCCAGGTGCTCTTCCACCGGGCACTAGAGCACTCGGAGCTGCAGCCGCCAACGCTCCTCCTCGACCCAAAGCAGACGAAACAGACGCAACGCGACCGCTCGACAACGCTCAACTCTTTCAGTCTCAAACTCAAGCCATGGATCAACAGGACCAACAGCTGCTCAACCTTGCAGCCATCTTGCGCAGACAACGACAGATGGGCGAAGCGATCAACCAGGAGTTGGCGGAACAGACCGAGCTGCTGGGACAGCTCGATTCCGAGGTCGAGACAACCCAAGCCAATCTGGCCAAGGCGGATCAGAAGATGGATCACTTTGATGGAGGCAAGGCGCGCAACAAGGTGGGCATTGGTAGAAAGTTCTGATCATGCAGTCAAGTGTTCAAAATGGTCCGCAATAGATGATATACCCGCTTCCACTCCACACCACACAGCATTCTTTGGTCGGGTCTTGAAAAGGAGGAGCAGGCTAGCATGCGGATCGATGCAGATCGGCAGCCTCTAAGCGTCGGGAGGAGACTTGTTTCGAACTTCGGAAGTCTTGATTGATCTCGTCCATGGTGCACCACTGGACGCCTTGGTGAGTGTTGATCCAATCGATGAAACGTTCGTGCATCGCCAGCACCTGTGGTCGGCCCGATACATCCGGATGCACCGTGATCTGCATGCAGCACGATCCCAAACAGGCAAGCGAGGCAGAGAACTCGTCAGTGACACGATACCAAACTGCTCCAGCACGGCAAACAAAATACCTACGGGGAACACCGAATCCTCTTGGTTGTTATAGAGCCACTCAAACATCCATGTCCTTTCACATCTGCTCAATGTCTCTTGGCATCACCCATCTGTGCGAGTTACCCGCGGACATAATCTCGAAAAAGCGAGCCCATGAGCAAAGATCCTCCCGCACATATCGTGCGCTCCATCTAACGGCTTGGGAAACTTTGAGAGCTGCGACTTTGCGTACGGTAACGCTGAAGCAAACTTGGCCGATCCTTATCTTCTTGTTCCTTTGTGTAACCGTTGATGGAGGCCGAAAATCACCGAGACCTCAATCAGACAATCAGACAATCAGACAATCAGACGAACAACTTAACAATCAAGATCTCGAAAATTCAGCCGGAAACGAAAGAGGAAAGAAAGGAAAAAAAAAAAAGAGTTGAGCCGCGGCGCAAACCGACGATCTGTGCGTACAAAAAATGACCGCTTTGGGTTGAAGAAACTGCAGTCGTTAGCAAGTCTGCGTCCCTCTTCCTCCTGTCTCTCTCTTTGGTTGACACTACAATCCTTGTCGTTCTCTTTCACACCCTGGTCGCTCCTCCTGTGTTCGACTTTGCCGCGCTCCAACTCTTGACGCAGCTCAGCTATATAGGGACCGGCAAGGTCTTGATGTCGATCCTTGCTTTCGGCACCACAAGAAGCCGTCTCTTCAAAACACTTGCTTGGCATTGTCCCACCACACGCCACTTTTCGCTGGCTGCGTCATCGAGAGTCAAGGTATGTACAGAACCACACACCCGTATGCTGCACTCGTCGGGCAGAACCGATGATGAGGACAATTCTAATTCATGTGAACAATCCAACACCTAGAAGGTCATCAACCTTACATTGTGCCGAGTATCAGATTAATCAGACTCTGACATCTGCCCCGAGTCTCAGCATGTCCTCTTGCTTCTTCTTGAATCAAGCCTCAGAAGAAAAGCTGACAACCGATCATTGCTTTGGCGTGCCGTGTCACTGCAGCTTGTATCTCCCTCTCTAGTCGCTTGCACTGCTCCCTCAATCTATCTGCAGCGACGCCTCGTTTCGTCCTCAAACTACGTAAATCCTGCCGCAGTCGCATCTCAAATCAGCAGCATGGCTTCCACATCCAAGACACCGGCGCCCGAGCCAACACTGTACATCAATGGCAAGTGGACGCATGCCAAAGCCGGTCACACACGACCGATCATCAATCCATACGACAATTCGACGATCTGCGTGATCGACGAAGCTGGCGCTGACGATGCTCTCGCAGCTATTCACTCGGCGGTCGACTTCTTCCGTACATCTTCCTGGCCTCATCAGACGTGCACTGAGCGCTCGCCACTTCTGACCAAGGTGGCAGATCTACTGCAGCGAGACAAGGAGATGCTTGCCGAAATCGAGACCAAGGATACGGGCAAGACGCTCGAGGAGAGCAAAGTGGATGTTGACGATGTCACCAACGTGTTCCGCTTCTACGCAGAGGAGGCCAAGAAGCTGGACAAGCCCAAGAAGATCGTGTCGGATGTGATTCCGGATTCGGTGGAAAGCACAACGTCGCATGTGCCGGTGGGTGTGTGCGTGCTGATCGCACCGTGGAACTATCCCCTGCTGCAAATCTGCTGGAAGGTGGCACCGGCGTTGGCGACGGGGAACGCCGTCATCATCAAGCCGTCCGAAGTGACGCCACTGTCAACGATTCACTTTGTGAAACTTCTCATCGAGGCTGGCGCACCGACCGGATCCGTTCAACTGCTCACGGCGGGTGGGGCTTCAGTGGGTCCGACGCTCACCGAACATCCAGATGTGGAATTGGTCTCGTTCACTGGTGGACTCGACACTGGTCGTCGAATCATTTCCTCTTGCGCTGGCACCGTCAAGCGCTGCACAGTCGAGCTGGGCGGCAAGAACCCCAACATTGTTTTCGCGGATTGCGATCTGGAGTGGGCCATCGACACGGTTGTGACGGGAGTGTTCCTGCACTCTGGTCAAGTGTGCTCTTCGGGTGCTCGACTGATCGTGGAAGAGTCGATCGCCGACAAGCTCGTGGCCGGCGTAGTGGAGCGTGCCAAGCGCATCCAGATGGGCAATGGCATGGATCCTGCTTCGGAGACGGGTCCGCTCGTCTCAGCAGCACACCTAGCCAAGGTCGAGGCTTACGTCAAGCTCGGCGTGCAAGAAGGTGCCAAGCTGCTGGTAGGTGGAGGTCGTCCGGATCCTAAGGAGCATCCCGAGTTGGCCAAGGGATTTTTCTTTTGCCCGACCGTGTTGGACCACTGCAATCGCGACATGCGCATCGTTCAGGAAGAGACTTTTGGCCCGATTTTGACGGTGGAGCGTTTCGCGGATGGCGATGAGGAGCGAGCTGTGTTGCTCGCCAACGACACCAAGTACGGCCTCGCTGGTGGTGTGCAGTCTGGCAACGTGGAGCGCGCAAGGCGGGTGGCCAAGCGATTGAGGCACGGCACGGTGTGGGTCAACACGTACGGATCGTACACGCCAGCTGCTGAATGGGGTGGCTTCGGCATGAGCGGCAATGGTCGCGAGCTTGGAAGTAAGGGCCTGGACGAGTACATTGAGACTCGTCACGAGTGGGTCGAGACAAACCCGGCCAAACCTGGCTGGTTCAAAGGTCAAGGCAAACCACTGCAACCCGCTGGCATCAAGGCAAAACTTTGATGCAAGGGTCAATTCGATTTCCCCAGTACAAGGCTACGAGCGTTAATCATACCCTTCCATGACCTCTACTGTATACTACGACATATTGAAGATGAATGATGCTTGATACCACTTGCTTCGCTACTGTATAGTAGTGTGTGTTGCAAAGGGTGAGTGAGTGTGTGGTGTGAATAAAGACGTAACATTGGGAGAAAAATCGCAAGGTGAGAAGAGGCTATGCACGTTTGAATCACTTTGCTGCTGAGTCGGGAAACATGGCGAGCTGAAGAAATCACAACAGCAGCATCGGCAAAAAGGGGTGTTGCGTGTCAAGACGCTGAGGCTCAGATTGGCATATGTGAGAGAAATCACACGCGATTCGATGCGTCTCCACTTGACCGTACCGCTTCGGACACACCGACACAGACACAGACACACAGACCCCACACACAGTCGCACTCGCACTCGCGTTCGCACTCGCACTCGCATTCCCAAACTCAGCTTCAACTCACCATCATCACCATCATCAATTTGTCCCAGCACGCATATCCCTTTGTTTCTTCCGGACCATCCCACTTTCCTGTTTCGACTTTCTTCGTTTCCACTTGATCTTGAAGCGCGATTGGATCGATAAGACACCCTCCCATCACCAAGATCCTACACACACACACACACACACACACACTTGCCTCGATTATCAACCTAACTCTTCATTGGACACTCCCACACCTTCTCCAAAGCACAGGCCGCCCGTCGCTGTCATGCCCGCCGTGGTGGGTGCGTCCAATGGCGGCATCTCTGCCATGTCTCCCTCCTCCTCCTCCTCCTCCTCTTCCTCCACCTTTCTTTCCGCCAACCATCCTCTCAACCTTCGTAAGCAAGCACAGCCCAAACTAGACTCGAGCTTCAGTGTCAAGACTTATATCGGTGCTGCCAATGCTCTTCTCGACAAGGCTCGTGCTGCCGATGCACAGGGTCAGATCGAAGTGGCTTTCGTCAACTACCTCAAAGCTGCCAACGTTGCTGCCTTTATCTCCAAGCACGATGATTGGCCAAACATTCAGAAGCAGCGCGGCTCGGTGTATCAGGCATACAACGAGTTGATGAAGCAAGCTCCCGCATTTATCGAGAGGACAAAGAGGTTGGAATCTCAATTGGCCAAACGCGAGGAACTCAATGCAAAGGCAGCCGCAGAGGCAGCCGCAGAACAGGCTCAAAATGCTCTGCGTCAACGTCAAGCCCAACCACCAGGCGACTCTGCTTTGAGAAATACGGCTGCATCGGCCTCGGAAAGCCTACCTCCATCGGCGCATGCTGCTTCCGCGTCTATCGACGCCGCAGCGCACGATTCAGACGAAGATCACACAGCTCATGGAACCGACGAGTCGCCCATCGATCACCATGCCACGGGTCGACGTACCGGAAGCTCACTGGCAGATCGTCTGCAAGCCCTCCGCAACAGCGCTGCAAACGATCCTGCAGAGCTCCGTCGCGGTCGTTCCGACAGCCTCGCTTCATCACCTGGCCTAACACGTCCTGGTGCACTGGCTTCCCACCTCGAGTCGCTCGCAGAGGATCCCTCATCCACTTCCAATACCGCCTTTGACATGAACAGCGTCCAGCAAACTCTACCAGCCACCCCCAACATGGCTCCAGGCTTCCCCTCGGTCCCAACCGCGTCCGAGTTCAACTCTGCTTACCCAACGATCGACCAGTTGGAAAGCCACGCTTCGCATTCGTCCGATGCAAACGATGCTACTGGCTTCCCTGCACCACCCACCCATCCTGTCGGCAAGGCCAAACGTCCATTACCGGCTCCTCCCATCGCCAATTCGACGGATATCGCTCGTGAGTTTGCCCTTGCACGCGACGTACCAGAGCCCTTTGCAGCAGCGCAACCGCAGCGCAAGATCGACGGCCTCCCACCCCACGACTCTCACCGCTTCAGTCTTCAGCAAGCCTCTTCTCGCTACTCGAGCAGCTCGTCCGTTCCCACCTTGCAACAACAGCAACAGACAGGATCCAGCCCCATGCATCCATCCGCATCCAATGGTCCAGCCGAACTTCGCTCGCTCCTGGTGGGTCCGAAGCCTGCGCTGCCGATGAAGAACCACATCTCGGTCGAGGATCTTTTCAGCTTCCTCAATCCAGGCTTTCAAGAGTTCACCGATGCCGAAGGAAACCGCAAGATTGGCAAAAAGAGGGGGTTGGATGTGCTGCTGCTCGATGTGAGGAGTCGGGCAGAGTTTGAAGCGGGTCGCATCTTGGGTGGACAGGTGGTGTGCATCGAGCCTATCACGCTGAGGGAAGGTATGAGCTCGTCCGAAATTCAAGACAAGCTTCTACTCTCGCCGTCCGAGGAACAGTCGGCCTTTGCGAACCGCAATCGCTTCGACCTCGTGGTGCTCTACGATCGCAACCTGCGCTCGCTCCGAGGAGGCTCGTCGGCCGACAAAATCCCCCAGGACCCAGCCGCACAGGCGAGGATGGACATTCTGATCCGCGCGATCTACGAGAACGAGTTTACAAAGACACTGCAACATCAGCCGGTGCTGTTGATCGGTGGATTCGAGAGGTGGGCGCAGAAGGCGGGCGAGAAACTCATCGTGCGTAGCTCAACGTCGAATGCATCGACTTCAGCATCGAGGAGCAGTATCCAGTTTGAACCAGGCACCAGGTTCCCCACGGCAGACGATGCCAACACGCAAGCGCAGCAGCAGCAGCAGGAGCTTAAGAAGGCGAGGCGACAGCAGCAGGTGTTCGAGGGTAGTGCAGCGTCGTATCTTCCGACATCTTCGGCGGTGTCGCCCGCGTTGCGGCCTGCAAACAATGAGCTCGGCTCGCCGTTTGCACCAAATGGGCTTGGAGGACCTTCAGTGCCGGTTCGTGCGTATCAGGGAGTAGGCGGAATGGCTTCGGGCGTGCCTTCGTTTCCGCCTGCAGCTGCGCACCGACCACCGTCGCGGTCCAACTCATCGTGCACGTTCGACTATCCTCAACTCAAGCCCAACGCTTCGGCGTCTGCGAGCGCGTCGCCGTTCGGTATGGCAGCACCGCAGCCTCCGCCCATGGCCGCATCGCCTGCGTCGCCATCGGCTGCGACGACGAGCGCGAGGGACAAGACGCACACTTCGAACCAGTCAATGTCGTCGTCGATGCCGCTGGTGCCAGGTACGGGTTCGGCGGGGGGCAACGAGCCGTCCAAGAAGCAGGTGATGGCGCCGGGGTATGCGGGGCATCCTACGACGCAGGCTTTGCGCGTCTACGCGTCGGCTACCAACGGACGCAGTGCGGATGAGATCAAGATCGGACTGACGGGGTTGAAGAACCTGGGCAACTCGTGCTACATGAACTCGACGCTGCAGTGTCTGTCTGCGACGATCCCGTTGGCGCGGTTTCTGTTGGATGGGTCGTACAAGAAGGCGATCAACCGGACGAATCCGTTGGGGACGCAGGGACAGTTGGCGACGGCGTTGGCTGGGTTGGTGCATGTGATGTGGGGCGAGAAGTTTGCGTTTGTTTCGCCGGTGACGTTTCGCGAGGCGATGGCGAGGTTTGCGCCGAGTTTCCGTGGATACGATCAGCATGATTCGCAAGAGTTTTTGGCGATTTTGTTGGATGGGTTGCATGAGGATTTGAATGGGGTGGTGACGAGGCCAGCGGCGGTCGAGATGAGTAAGGAGAGGGAGGAGGCGTTGGAGACGTTGCCGCAACAGATTGCGAGTAGGAACGAGTGGGCGATTTATAGGAGGAGGAATGATAGTTTGATTGTGGATTGGTTTCAGGGTCAGTTTCGGAATCAGTTGACGTGTTTGACGTGTGGTAGGACGAGTACGACGTACGAGGCGTTTACGTATTTGTCGCTGCCCGTGCCACAGGGGAGGGGGGTGGGGAGGGTGGCGTTGGTGCAATGTTTGGATGCGTTTGTTAGGGAGGAGGTGTTGGATAAGGCGGATATGTGGAATTGTCCAAGGTGTGCTAAGCCAAGGAAGGCGAGGAAGAGGTTGACCATTTCAAGGTTGCCTCAAGTGTTGTTGATTCATTTGAAGAGGTTTTCAATGAGGGGGGCGGCGACGGATAAGATCGATACCACTGTGACTTTCCCTACGGCTGAGGCGTTGGATTTGACAAATTACATGCCACCGCCATTACCTCCAGGCGTAGGGCAAGGCGAGTGGGTGGGGGGGGAGGAAAGTCAACAGCCTCCTTATCTGTACGATTTGTATGCGGTTACGCATCATTTCGGCAGTTTAAATACTGGTCATTATACAGCAACTGTTAAGAGTCATAGAGAATGGTGGTATTGTGATGATTCTAGGATCGTTAGGGGGGATGATAGGCAGTTGCATACCAATAGTGCTTATGTGTTGTGGTTTAGGCGTAAATCGTCCTAAGTTGGTCGTAGGCAAGTTTAATGCTCGCTTCACACACATAGATATATACACTGGGCGCTTGGTGTTGTTTGTGATGGTCTCTGGGGGTTTTTGATCAGACGATGGTGAGTTGGATGAAGGCAGACACACACAGAGAGGAGAGGGGGGGGTGAACTTGGGATTGGTGGATTAAGTTACACTGTGGTGTGTTTGTGCGGGGAGAGATTGATTTTTAAAATTCGCCGAGATCTACATCTACGGTGGTTGCAAAGTTCCTTACGGCTACGAAACCGTTTGCTAGTGCGGTGGTGGTTGGTTTTTCATTTGTCAATTTCACCGCCCCTGCTCCTGCTCCTGCTGATGGTGTATCCAAATCGTCATCCTCCTGAGTGAGTTTCTTGACCTGGGCGAGTTTATTCGCCCTTGCCTTTCGTTCGACCTGTGAGCTTCGATTTCGGTCCATTGCGCGATTCCGTTCGTTAACCGCTGCCAATCTCTGCTCAAGACTCTGCTGTATGCTAGCACCATTGCCACCTTTCATCGGAACGGTGGACACGGCAGTCAACGCACCACCACCGCCCATTACACTGATCGCTTCGGCACGCACGCGTTTCTTGTGCTCCAACACCTTACCAATATCCTGCTCCGTCAGCGCGGTGGTGAAGAAGCGCTCCAACTGATCGGCCTTAGCTGCAACGAAGCTCGCTTTGGGAATGCGTTGCTTGGAACCGCGCAGGAAGGCAAGCCACCGCTCTCGTTCCGAATCGACAAAGTCGCCCCGACTCAACACGTTCAAAGGCACATCGTGCTCTTCGCCACCATGTTCGAACGCAAGGTACGTGTTGCACCAGCGTTGCGAACGGTCGTCCGAGAGGTCGTAGAACTTTCCCGGTTTTTCGACCACGTCGGTGATTTGGTGGATGCGGTAGATTTCTTCATCGCCGCGACCGTCGGCGCGTGCGCGTTTGCCCCAGGAGAAGCGGAAAAACGCCCCGGTGAGCGCTTCCTTCCAACGAGGCGCGTACAGGCGCGATTCGATGCGGTCGCGCGAGATGCGTGCAGCGTTCAGGTCCGCCAACGAGGGTTCCGTGGGTGTGTCCGACGACGGCTCGTCGTCAGAGTATCGGCGTGCAGCACGACGCGATGAGGCATCCTTCTTGGACTTGGTACGTCCACCTCCATAGAGGTCCTGGTCGGATAAGTCGGAATAGCCGCCATCATCGTCGGACGAGTCGCTGGCATAGCCACGACGATGGCGCGACTTGGCTTCATCATCCGAATCGATCGTCTTGCGTGAAATGCCCGCGGCCTTCTCGGACCGTTTCTTGCGCAGCTCACTCAGCTTAGCCGACTTGGCATCCGTCTGTCCGGGCAACTTCTTCTTGCGGCTCTTGGCGGCACTCGCAGCACCCCCACCGTAATCGAAGTCGGAATCACCGCCATCATCATTCTCACCCTGCTGCTCCTCCTCATCGTCATTATCGTCATCGTCGTCGTGGTCGTCGTCGGATTCGGAAAGATCACTCTCGTCATCATCCGAATTGCCCGCACCTCTTCCCTTACCCCCACGCACCACTCGACTCTTCTTTTTCTTCTTCTTCTTCTGCTGCTGTTTCTTCACCGCTCTCTTGGTGGCGCCTGCGGCGGCCTTTTGCGCCTTGACGAGCGCGGCGAGTTCGTACTTCTGCCTCCGGCGGTTGAGTTCGTCTCTACGGCGTGCAAGAATGTCTTCGCGTTCGAGTTCGGTCATCGCCATGAGTTGTTCCATATCTCGTGCGGATTTGTAGATCCCCTGGTACGGGTACGGGTTGTGTGCCTCGTGATCGCTCGAACCGGCTGCATCGGTGTCGTCGCCTTGGTCGGCGGGTGCATCGGCATCCGAGCCCGACGCGGAGTCATCGAGCAGATCGAGTCGTCGCTTTTTAGCCAACGTCGAGGAGGAGGAGGATGTTTTCGTCGTCGTCATCGTCATCGGCGGCGGCGGCGGCGGCGGTGGTGCTCGTTTGGAGGAGGAGGTGGAGGAGGAGGTGCGAATGATGCGGTCATCTTCGTCCGAGGAGAGATCGATCTGGCGAGCAGACCCGCCGGCAAGTGCGAGAAGCTCATCGTCTAATCCACCACCTGCCATGATGACGATGTGATGTGATGTGATGGGAAGGTGGGAAGGTGTGGTGTGGTGTGGTGTGGTGTGATGTGAGGAAAGCGTGACAGGCTAGTACAAATGGATCAGATGCAGAAAGAGAGAGACGTCGATGTTGGACTGCACGCAGCAATCCGAGAGATTCCCAAACTTGTCTTCTCGCGCGAGTGCCACCACGAATCAACTCGAGCCGATTTTGTTAGATTCTCATATTACTCACTCTTCAAGCAGAGATGCGAGCTCGGCCAACTCGCTATGCGCCAAAAAAAAAAAAAAAAAAAAAAAAAAAGGAAGGAAGAAAAAAGCGGAGGCGCAGATGAAATTGTGGCGGAATTTTCCATTTTCAATCCCACATGTCGAGTTCCGCACACCCTCTCAACCTTCCATGATCCCAACTATACCTATATTTGCAGCATCTAGCGAATCTAATCTACAAAGCGGCACCCCAATCGATCTAAGCGGTAGAAACGTTGACCTGGCTAATCTTTCCCTTCTCCTCGCTGCCTTCCGATTCGGAACGTTGGTACTCGCCGTTGTGTCCGAGCACCGCTTCACCCCTCTTGTCGGCCGCGCGCGTCCTCAGCTCCTCGAGCACCACCCGGTGTGCGTGCCTCTGCGGCCTCTTGGCATGCAGATTATCCATCTCCTCGATCGGAATCCCCTTGGTCTCCGGCATGAGGAAGTACACCCAGAACACACTCACCACCATGCAGCTCGCGAAGAACAGGTAGACGCCGTAACCCATCTTGGCAAACATGTGAGGCGTCGCTTGCGAAATCACAAAGTTGTACAGCCAGTTGCTCGCCGCATTGAAAATCTGAGCTACAGGCCTCGCCGTATTGTCGAAGCTCTCAGCGCCATACACCCATGGAAGCGGGTTGTAGCCGAAAGAATAGAACGCCGTCCACACGTAGAAGAAGACCAGCGCGCTCGTACCGGGTCCGTCGAGCGACGACTTTTTGTGAAGCTGAGGCTTGGCGATAGCAATGTACGCCGCAATGTAGTACATGGCAAATGCTCCGCCCGAAGCAGAGATCATCAAAAGGCGTCGTCGACCCACAGTTTCGACCAGAATGAGGATAAAGAGCAACGCGCCCGTCGTCTTGATCACACCAAAAATTCCGGTCGTCAGCAAGCCCGTCGATGTACCGGTGATGCCGAGACTCTGGAACACTTTGGGAGAGTAGTAGTTGATCGCATTGATCCCGGTTCCATTCTGAAATGCGAAGAGCGACGAAGCGAAACCGAGTCGATATACGAGCTCTTTGCGTCCAAAGAGGTATCGGAAAGGCGCAAAGTAGCTATCGCCACCGGCGATTTTCCTGTTTTCGTCAATATCGGAATGCATCTGGTCGAATTCGTCGACAAAGTAGGCATCGTCGGTGGGCAGCTGTCGGATGTAGGAGAGCTTTTCGCGCGCCTCTTCGACGCGGCCGCGGGCGAGCAGCCAGCGTGGAGATTCGACGAGGAAGAAGGTGCCGATCATGAACAAGCCACCGGGGATCAATTGCACAGCAAAGGGCACCCTCCACTGCTTCTCGTTGACGGCCATTGTCTGGATCACGCCGTAGTTGATAAAGAAGCCGACGATACCGCCGATCTGCCAACCCATCTCGTACATGCCGATCGCTTGACCACGTGCCGGGGCAGGGGCGATCTCGGAGATGTAGATCGGGGTCAGGTTGGAGGCCGCACCGATGGCGAGGCCGGCGATGGCTCGACCGACATAGATCGGTGTCAGATGGGTCTTGGGTGAGGCTGCCGTCATGATGGCGGCGCCGATGGTGAAGACGAACGAACAGACGAAAAGACCGCGCTTGCGGCCCCAGAAGTGGCCAATCGGATGGCCGATGAAAGCGCCAAAGAAGGCGCCAGCCTGGTAGGTGGAGACGAGATTGCCAGACGTGTTGGCATTGAGCTTGCCGAACGACTTGGTGAACGAGGGCAACACGAGCGTTCCACCGACGAAAGCGCTATCGTACCCGATCATGATCGAGGCGAACGACGCGATAAAGGCGAGCACCCAAACGCGCCAATTGTAGACGCATTGCGGGGTTGGGCGGTCTTCGACCCGCGAAAAGAGGCCCATGTTGTCGAGGTGGTTTAGATTGAGATGGAGGACAAGAGGGAAGGAGGTGTGCGCGTGTGAAGAGTGAACAGAAAGCTTTCGGGGAAATGTCCAAACAAGGAATCCGACTCGGGAAGGATTTTTTTTCTCCTCTTTTTTTTCCCTTTTTTTTTCTTCGGAGATTGATGGCTAAGTGAGTCACGCGCTTAGCTTGTGCTTCGCTTTGCTGCTAAGGCCTCTGAAGCGGGGGAATGGAGAGGGTTGGGAGGGGTGTGGGGAAAGTTTGTGCATTGGACGGTTGAAGTGGGGCATTATATGTCTTTCGTTGGCCAAGTGGGGAAACGAATCAAAGGCACCAAACATGTGCCATGCAAACAGGCAAAACAGCACATGGCTTATCCCGGCACTATACTGCTGTGGCACTTGGTCTGCGTACAGAATTCTCACATCTGACAAGATGCGATTGCGGAGGGTATGGGGGTGTCCCATGGGGTAAAACAATCTCCCCGCACGAGGTGACATGCCGAACGGAGAGTTTGGGAAATTAAATTTTTTTTAAACGTTGCACAAACTGCTGGCCGCTCATTGGCTCCCGTCCGGAATTTCGTTACGGCGACCGAGAGGCTGCCTGCATCACAATGCCGTGCCGTTGTGCTTGCCGAGTGCGGAGAACAACCAAGTATTGTCAGCGGTCCGCATCTAGCCGAAGTACAATCGATTGCCCATACAGTGACCCCTATGCTTCTGTGTCATTTAGCAGGAGGAGTACCTTATCAATCGGATACTCTCGGAGGAAGGGACGTTTGAGATACGCGTGGCAAGGTGCAGGTGAATTGCAGGTACAGTACAGTACAGTACAGTAGTTTGCTGAGCACGCCATCGCATCGACTGCAAACAAGTTGGACGTTGGACAGGCAGGACAGCAGCGGGGAAAACCAGACGGAGACGAGCAATCCAAACCACGCATACTCGCGGTGGAAGTCTCCGATGCACACATCTGACAGAGCAAGAACAGGGTCAAGCCGGGTGAGTATCCGAAGTTCTGGAACCAGACGCGACGGCAAACTGTCTCGGGCCTTCTGACTGTAGGTTAGAGAAAAGAACGGGGACAGACGGAACTGAAGCGTGAATAACCTGAGCAGGCGCAGGCGCAGCAAGGGAGGCGGACGGAGGGTGTGCAGATGAGGCAGAGCAGTCGAGTGTACAATACCTGATTTCATGGGAAATCCTGGCGGGGGTTGCCGAATTTGAAACCAAGGCACATGGCGACATATCCGGTAATGACCGGTTAAACGAATCAACAAATGGTGTCCCAGGGCAAGAGTTTAATTTGAGGTTTAAATCTTCACTTCAGACATGTCGTCCAAAACCTCGCTATCAAATCCAAGCCGAATGAGTGGGGCCGTGGCAAATGATTTTACAGAATTGACCGACCGACCGAATAATTGTGCGAGTATGCGGCCGACTGAGCATCTTGCCCTTGCTGTTGCCCTTGCCTCTCTCGATCCTCGGCTACTCGAGTCCTTCATTCACTTAAGAATCATCAGCTACACCACCACCACCACCACCACCACCATCATCATCATCATCATCTTGATCATCAACAGCAGCAAGAATGTCGTACCATCTTTCGCATCCCGACGACGGCAACACCGCACCTGCGCCTCCCAGCCCAGCCACACCCAATGCACCTCCGCATCCCACACCGGAGCAGATCGCTGCCTCTGCAAGAAGGTACTTCCTCTTTGGATCGCCCATCTCGCACTCGGCCTCGCCAGCATTCCAGAACCTCATGCTGCAATCTATCGCGCCCATCAACTTCCCTGGTTCGTCCTCGCAAACGTTCTGGCCGACCTACTCGCTCAAGGACACCAAAACCATCGACGAACCGCACTTATACCAGCTCGTGCGCAAAGATCCGCTTTTTGCAGGTGCAGGTGTCACCATGCCGCTCAAGGTCGCCATTGCCACCAAGCTCGGCGCGGACTGCATCCTGGACGAACTCAGCGAGGCGGGCAAGGTGACGCAGACGGTCAACACCATCATTTCGTGCCCTTCGCCTATCCACAGTGGAAACCGCAAAATGATCGGAACCAACACCGACTACCTCGGCATCGCACATGCCATGCTGCGTGCTGCAGCCGACGAGAACAAGGAAGATCGAGTGACAAAGTACCTCGACCCTCAGCTTGAGAATGGCGTCAGATACGTTTGGCCACGCAATGGTCAAGGCAAGACGTTTTCCGCCTTCATCTTCGGTTCCGGCGGTACGTGTCGATCGGCGGTGTATGCGGTGTCGCAGATGGGGCTCAGTCCGATCTACCTTGTCAACCGCGATAGCGACGAGACGCAGGAGGTTCTGAATCATTTCGGTACGACGATCGATGTGCGTCCGGTGCATACTATTGCGCAGTTTGACGACGAGTTCCTCAAGCGATCCAATGGTGAGGTGGGTCATCTGGCGTGTGCGGTCGGCGCCATCCCTGCCACAGCTCCGGAAACCTATCACGAGAAGATGGTGTATGAGATTGCGGCGAGGTTCTTCTCGGAAGTCTACTACGCCGAAAGGGAGCCAGTCAGCCAGCCAACCGAGGCGGGTTTGGTGGGATTCAAATTGCCCGAGAGAAGGTTGTTTTTGGATATGTGCTACAAGCCGCGTCAGACACCGTTGCTGAGCCTGGCGATGCAGTGGGGCTGGAGGGGCATTGGTGGGGTCGAGGCGATGGTCGAGCAAGGTCTGTCCCAGGCACGCATGTGGGCGGCTACCGCCAAGGCTTTTGAAGAAGGCAAGCAGAGCTTCGACCCGATCCCCTGGGCCACCAAGGCAGGTGATCAAGGCCCCATCGGACTCCAAGTCGAGGAAAGCGCAAGAGACTTGGTCAGACAGATGTTGGATATCAAGTGAAGAAATTAGCAACCCCTTTCTTTTGTGCGAAGCATGTCTAGACCGGGAGAGTGTCGAGTTTGAGTGGTTTGTGCGTATTAGATCGGGCTGTACAATCTGAGTCTTGGTTGGTGTCAAAGGAAGTCCCGGGGAGGGGATGAAGATTGATCCCTTTGATCCGCTGTGAAGATTTACAGTTTTCTCCGGGAACAGAGGAGGTGTGTGTGTGTGTGGGGGAAGAATGTGGTTCCACACCGGCTAGCATGGCAGGGGATGGAGCATTGCATGGTTGGACAAAGCAACGCTCGGGCACAACCGTAAGGCGGATAACAGCGAATGCACGCGCATAGCCGAAGAGGCACGAATTAGCCGGTGACGCCTTCTACTGCACCGGATTTTTGGGTTTCGGAGTCGGTCAATTTTCCCACTTTTTTTTTAGGTTTTTTTTTTTTTTTTTTTTTTCCGGGTGGAGGCGCATTTTACCGAGTCTAGCCGGCGTCGGCCAACCTCATCCCCCTCCTCGGTGTTGTGGATGGTAGGATGGAGGATAACCGTTGTTTGCCCATCCGAAAGGGGTTTTTTTTTTGGTAATGGGTTTTGCCTGGTCCCGCTCACCATACCGAACTTATCATACCCCTTGCCTTGCCTTGCCTTGCCTTTCCTCCCTTTCTTTCATCCTCACTACCAACCCTTGAGCATCGCCACACATCGCTGTAGAAACTCCGAAAGCCATACCATGTCGAGCTCAACACCGTCGTCGTCGTCGAGCCTTCGACCCAAATTCAGCATCTTTACGCACAGTCTTGCATACCACACCTCGGGGCATGGCCTATTGGACAAGATCGCCGCGGCCGCAGTAGCCGGGTTGGAAGCCATCGAACTATTCACGGACGACCTGTGGGAATTTGCGCAGTCGGCGGAATTCTCGCACATCCATTCGAGCTACACTCTCAACCCGGTGCAGCTGTTGACGCCGCCGGACAGCCCGTTGAGCGTACCGGCGCTGACGGCGCTCGAACGCAAGAGCGCGTCCAAGCAACGATGGTATAACGCGTTCGGCGAGTGCACGCGGGAGGAGAGCGAGAGGGAGTTGGCAGCGGCTCAGTATGTGCGTCGCTTCTGTGACGATCTGGGCGTGGAGGTGTATTGTCTGCAACCGATTCGGGATATTGAGGGGTGGAGGGAGGAGGCGAGGAGGACGGAGGCGATGGAGAGGGTTCGATCGCGATTTGCGATTATGCAGGCGTTGGGGACGCATTTGTTGTTGATCTGTTCGAGTAATGCATCCGCTACCGAGATTACTGCCGAACTCGATACACTGGTGGCTGATTTTACAGAGTTGTCGCAGATGGCCGATGCGTTTACCCACAGCGCCGGCCACGAGGTTAGGATCGGATTCGAGGCGCTCTCGTGGGGAACACACATCGACGTATGGTCGCAAGCATGGCAAGTTGTCGAGGCAACCAATCGTCATAATATCGGCCTGATCCTCGATTCGTTCAACACGCTCGCGCGCGAATACGCCGACCCCTGCCAGCCGTCATTCATCCAACACCCGCTCGCCTCCACGGAAGCACGACTGACCCAAAGCCTGGAAAGGATCGCATCGCTGCCGGCAGAAAAGATCTTTCTCCTTCAAATCGGCGACGCAACTCGCCTGCAACACCCGCTAGCCCCGAGCCCGTCACCGCAAGAACCGAGACCAGCAAGGATGATCTGGTCGCGCTCATCGCGCTTATTCCCCTGCGAGACAGACAGAGGCGCATTCCTCCCCGTCGACCGCTTCGTCAAGGCGGTAATGCAAACAGGGTATAAGGGACCCTGGAGCATCGAGGTGTTTAACAACTCGCTTAACGAGGTCAATCCATCCACGCCGCACACGCACGCCCAACGCGCATTCGATGGATTACGCAAGCTGCACCAATCTCTTTAAACCCTCGTCTGTAATCATGGTTTAGTAATGCCCAGGATGATGTGGGTTTTTTATAATGATTGCGTATTGTTTGATGTTGAGCGAGTGAAGATGGTGTTTTCTATCCAAAGTGGAAGCCAGGTGGAGGACGTGGGGCGCCTCGTCTTTGGCCACCCATTGGGAAACCGCCTGCTCCCATTCCTCCCATTGGGAACCCACCACCACCGCCGCCCATGCCAGCTCCGAACAGATCGGCCAGATTAATCTCGACTCCGCCTGGCCCACCAAACCCACCACCGCGCATTCCACCACCGAACGCGGGCATGGCATCATGTTCCAAATCGTCCTGCCCGGCATCGTACCTCCTCCTCTTATTATCATCGCTCAACACATCGTACGCCTCTGCACACAATTTGAACTTCTCCTCATCGCCACCCTTATCTGGATGGTGCTTCAAACTCTCCTTCCTGTACGCCTTCTTGATGTCTGCATCGCCGGCATCCTTTGGCACGCCGAGGATCTTGTAGTAATCCTTCTTCTTGGACCGCTTTAGATCGATCTCGGCTGCACGCAGTTCACGCTGGAGCGCTTCCACTTCTCGCGGATTTGAAGAGGTCGACGCTTCTTGGAGTGCGTTTTTGAAATCGCGTACGGCGTCTTGGTAGTTTTCCATAGCGAGCAGAGTGCGTGCGCGCGTGCGCAGCGCTTTGACGTAGCCGCTATCGAGCGCGAGCGCCGAATCGCAATCCGAGATCGCCGCATCGTAGTGCGACAATTTGGAATGCGACGTGGCGCGGTTCGAGTAGAGGATCGCTTTGAAGCCTTGCGCGGGACCATCGCGATCCGTGTTCTCATCGGCCAGCGTTAGCGCTTCCGTAAACCTCTCCACCGCTACAGCGTAGTCGTTGGCTTTAAACGCAGTGTTGCCTTGGTCCTTGATAGCTTCGAGCTTTCGACACTTTTTCAACAGGTCGCGCGCGCCACGCTGTTCGGGATCCGAGCGCAGTGCGGCTTGACAGTGGGCTACGCACTTGGCCACGTCGCCGTTGGCAAGCAGGATGCGTGCACGCGTGAGCAGCGCTTCCGGATTGGACGCATCGGCTCGAAGCGCATCGGCCACCACCGAGTTGGCCTGGTCGAGGTTGTTTTTGTGCAGATGCACGGTGGCACGCATGATTCGCCAGGTGAGCGGTACGTCGGCTTCGGCGAGACCCGCATGGGATTGGGCTTGATCGAGTGCAAATCCTGCTACGGACCATTCCTTTTTGGCAGAGAGCGATTGGAAGCTGGCGAGGTGGTCGGCGACGGAATTGGCCTGCTTCTGGAGTTGGGTAGCTTGCTTGGCGGTGGCGTGGTCGAGGTTGGGTAGCGAGACGACGGGGTTGAGCACCGAAAGCGCGCCAGAGGGGTTTCCGAGGTACAGATGGCATCGAGCGAGACGTACGAGTGTTTTTGGTTGGGCAGTGCCATCGTCGCTCTGTTTGGCCTGGATGTCTTTGGCGAGTTGGCAATCAGCGAGGGCGGACTTGTACATCTTGAGGCTCATCTTGGATGCGGCGCGGTTGGTGAGGAAGGTGGAATCGGTGGGATCGAGTTCGTAGGCACGGGTGAAGCAGTCGATGGCTTTCGAGTACTGCTTAGCTGTAAAGTGGGTGTTTCCTTGCGACTTGAGTTGCTGTGCCTCCTGCTTGTCTTGCTCGGTGGGGGTGGGTTGGACTGGAGCGCCATTGGCGGTGGTGTTGGTGGTGGTGTTGCCATTGGGCTGCAGGGGTGATGATTGCGACGCTTCTCCAGTTGGAGAGGAAGGTGGCGATGTGGACGCCATCGTGATTGACAAAGCAGGATTTGGTCTGAGCTGATGGACGATGGAGGTGCGGAAACAAGGACACAAGCAAAGATTGTTGAAAGAGTCGTCGTGTGATTGTGATTCAGATTCAATGAATGCAACACTTCCACTGCAGAGTATCAGTGTATCTCTATCTCTACAAACAAAAGTTGAATTTATCTTTTTTTCTTTTTCTTTTCTTTTTTTTTTTTTTTTTTTTTTTGAAATGCGATTCTTCTTATTCCTCTTATCGCCGATTCCAAACCACATCCCATCGCCGATTGTCTCTTTCCCCCAACTCAAGAAGAAACAGAAAAAGAGAAACATTATCGCAATGCAATGCAATCAACCGATCATCACCACCACCATCTCATCTCCACTCTTCTCTGCTGTTGACCGCTGAGCATCATCTCCAACCATTTTTGCTCGCTCTGCCCACCCTTTAGCGAGTATATCTGTCCGAATTGCACTAATCTCACTCCTCTGCTCGCCAAAACCACCACCAATCACGCACGCACTCTCAAGTGATTCATAGCTTTGGGCATCGTCCCGGGTTCAACGCGTTCCCCTTCAACGCATCCTTCTCTACTCGGACACGATCCAAAACAAACTCATCAAGATCCAAGACATGACGCAACTTGTACAACACAAACTCACTGCCGTCAAGCGCGAGCTCGACACCGACACTACCGCCGCCTCTGAATCAACCAACACCAACAACACAACTACCGCTTTTCCTGAACAGCAACACGACGCACCTGCTACTAAGCGAGCGCGCTTCGACCAGTCCAACTCCTCAAACACAGATCAGACCGGCAGGAAAAAGTGGGAGCGTCGCGATCCTCGAGGTACCGGTCCCACATCATCGTCTGCCGATGCCAATGCTTCCTCCACCTCGATCAACGATGCCAACGCCGCTTCTTCGTCGTCGGAGCGTCTGCCCAAACGCAAAGTGGCCGTCAAGTTCGGCTACTGCGGCATCGGCTATTCGGGTCTCCAGATCAACCCAGGCGTCAAGACCATCGAAGGCGACATCTTTGAAGCCTTCTGCACCGCCGGTGCCGTATCCAAGGACAATGCGGTCAACCCTAACAAGGTTGGGCTCCAGCGCGCCGCAAGGACCGATCGGGGAGTGCATGCTGCGGGCAACCTGCTCTCGCTCAAGCTGATTCTGCAGCCGGATGGCTTGAACCAGGGCGAGACGCTCGTGCAAAAGGTCAACAGTCTGTTGCCCGAGTTCATCCGCATTTGGGGGATCACACGTGTGCAGAACGGCTTCAATGCTCGGCAGAGTTGCGACTCGCGCATGTACGAGTATCTGTTGCCCACCTATGTGTTTCTGCCGCCCAAGCCCGGTTCTTTTATGTACCAGATGCTGCAGCGCATGCGCGATGAGGAGCGTGCCAAACTTGGCCTAGCCAACCCCTCGGCCGATGAAACCACACTGACGACGTCGCTCGACTCGGTGCTCGACCATCCCTTCTGGGCCACTCACGGCACGGCGCACGACTTTGCCACCGACATGGCAGCCAAGAAGCAGTACCGTCTGTCGGCCGACATGCTCGCCAAGGTGCGCTCCATCTTTGCGCGCTACTCGGGCAGTCATAACTTCTACAACTTTACCGTGGGCAAGGAGTTTCGCGATCGATCGTGTCATCGTTTTATGAAGCGGCTTACCGTTTCCGAGCCCAAGTTGATCCACGGCGTCGAGTGGGTGAGTATCAAGTTGCATGGCCAGTCGTTTATGTTGCATCAGATTCGCAAGATGATCGGGCTGTTGGTGTTGGTAGCGCGAAGTGGGGCGGGGGAGGGGTTGGTGGATGAGTGTTTTGGTCCTGCTAGGGTGCATATTCCGAAAGCGCCCGGGTTGGGGTTGTTGTTGGAACGGCCGATCTTTGATGCGTACAATGTGCGCATTCGCAACAGTAACGACAAGATCCACCACCTAATGCGTAAGAAGGACAACGTTGAGAGTAATACTCTCCAAGACGAATTGCGCGAGTCGATCAGCTATACCCAGCATGAAGCGGTGATGGAGACGTTTAAACAGCAGTGGATTTACGACCGAATCACCGCCACCGAACAAGAGACGCACGAATTCGGCAAATGGCTCAACTACCTCGACGTCTTCCAAGGCCCCGACTTTGAATACCTCAACCCGCGTGGCGTCATCGTCGACAAAGCCATCGTAAAGGTAGGCGAATTCCACAGAGATAGCCTCAAACAAATCAAACCTTCCCCACAACAATTTAATCAACATCAACACGGTACACAAAACATCAGCGACGCTGAAGAAGACCACGAAGCTTACTCCAAAATAGGCAAAGACCTCGACGAATACGAAGGCTAAATTAATTCTCCACATCCACATATCCGCTTTATCAATCATGCAATCCCAACGCATCTATTCATCCTCTACACTCGATCCACACCAACCTGACTCCCCTCATGTCTGAATCGTCTGAAACGTCTGAACAATCCTCCACACACACACACACACACACACACACACACCCCTCTTAGAAAGAGGAGAAAATGCACCAACCCATACAGAACAGCACCCGACTGAATTACACTGGATAAAAACAGACCCTGTTGACCTCCAAAACAACCACCCATCCGCTAAATGCAGCCGCCACTCCCCATGCAATATCACATCTCATCCGCAGCAGGTCGGAACGTAATCACATCCATATACGTCTTCTCGCCACGCTTGCAAAGCACCACCACCTTGTCGTCTCGGTAGCTCACCTTCCACACCTGCTCGCATGGCTCGCAAATCTCCCGGATAAACTTGCCCGTGTTAAAGTCCCACAGCTTGACCCGTCCATCGTTGCCACCCGTGATGATGTATCGATCATCAAACTGCAGACACGTCACCGAATTGTCGTGCGCGCACAAACGGTGCAGACATTCGTACGTCTTCAAACTGAAAACGATCACACGCCCATCCGAGCCTCCAGTAACCAAAGTGTTGTCGAGCAGCTGCAGTTGGCCGACCAACGAAGTGTGACCCTGGAACAGCGCCAAACAGTCCCCTGTCTCGGCATCCCAGACTCGCACCGTCGAGTCCAGCGAGCCGGTCGCCACGCGTTTCCCATCAAACGCCACGGCGTAAATGTAGTGAATGTGTCCGCGAAGCGTGTGAAGGCATCGACCCGTATCCAGGTCCCAGACGCGACAGGTACCGTCATAGCTGCCAGATGCCACCTTGTTGCCGGCGACTTCGATACATCGAACCGAGTGTTGATGGCCTGCCAGCAGATGCAGATGTTCACCCGTCTCGACGTTCCATACGCGTAACGTAGAGTCTCGCGATCCGGACACGGCAATTGGCTTGCCATCCAGCACCTTGAGGCATCGCACTGTCGAAGTGTGGCCTTGCAAGATGTGCTTGCATTCACCTGTGCGCAGATCCCAGACACGAACGTCGCGGTCGCACCCGCCGCTGACGACGATAGCGTCGCGATTGCCGTAACCGGTGACGCTACCGCATGGATTACCCATCCCTACAGCGTTGCCGGTCAATGTCGCAGCCGCAGAGGCAGAGGTAGAGGTTGCAGAGGCAGAACGTGAGCGGTGCTCGGCGCTACCAGTCGCGGCGGCCGCCTCATTGCTGTTGCAACGAATCTTCTCTGCAAGGTCAGCAGGGACCTGACCCGTCCCGTCGGCCATGACAGCGTCTCGAATCGAGCCAGCCTCGGCCTCTGCGATCGCTCTAGCAGCTTCATGGTCGGCACGCGAACGACTAGAAGGACCTACCTCTCCATGTCCCGATAGGATGCCTTCGGAGCGGATGGACAGGTCGGCATCCGAATCGCCCGCGCCAGACCCGTATCCGTCCAGAAGGTGAAGACTGCTGTTGCCAGACGATGACGCAGCAGCGACGGCTGCCCTCCTTGCACTCTGTTGACGTCGAAGCGCACGACGAGCCTTGTGGAACCATTCGAGCGTCTCACCGGGACCATACGCCTGTCGCGTTTTGCCGGAGCCAGGAGTGCTTGCTGATGGACCTGGTCTGCTGTGCAGGTCCGACTCTTCCTGCAAGTCGATCGAAGACGACGGCGGCGACAGAAGGGCATCAGCAGCATCCGGTCGTGGGTCGTGATGGACTAGGCGAAGATCGCCGTCGGCAGCAGCCTGGTAGGGTTTACCGCCACTTCCATCCTCGGGATCCGTGATCACCATCTTGCCCTTGCCTGTTCCAGATGCAGCTGCTTGGTTGCTCTTGCTCGCTTTGCCGGTGCGGCTGATGAGCGTCAGACACCATACGCCTGCATCGTGTCCGAGAAGGGTGTGTGCATAGAGTCCAGTCTCTGCGCTAAAGACGTGGATCTTGGAGTTGGCCATTCCGACGACGATCCACTCGCTATCGATAGCCAGACTGGTGACGACGTGACGGGCATCAGCCGACACGTGCTGCGTCTGCAGACGACCTCCTTTTCGCCAGTTTGACTCGGTAAGATAGGCCATCTTGAAATGGGTACGGTAGCTGAAGGGCATTTTGGCGGATCGATGGCGTTGAACATGTGCTGCAGAAGGTGACGCAATCGAGTGTCGCGATGGACCTGCGACGGCAGATCGTTCGTGCGTAGGAGACCGTGATGCGGATGCACTTCCTAGTCCAAGACCGGTGGTTGCGATAGACTCGTCTGGGTCGACGACCGATACAGAACCGCTGCGCCTTGCGTTGCGTTGTCCAGAGGCTCGTCGGGCGGGTCGAGGTCCTGGAACGAGGGAGCCTCCGGCGCTTGCTCGTAATGCTGCGTTCGTGTCTGATGAAGGTGATGCTGCTGATGCTGATGCCGAGAATCGACTGGTGGGGGAGTCGTGATGAGGAAGCAAGGATATAAGAAGAGGTGCATTGGGAGGCTGTCCGATGGAGGGTGGGCCTGCTGGACCGGCAGAAGAAGACGCAGCGGCCGAATTGAAGTCATCTTGATCATCCATGTCCATGGCTTGGTCTGATTCACCGTAACTTTGCTCGTTCGACGTTGCGCCCTGAGGACGAGGTGTTGCGAATGCAGCAGCAGGTGTCGACTGCTGCTGCTGCTGCCATCCCTGCAAACGGTCGAGTCGACCAGTGGCGGTTCTGAAAGCGGAACTAATGGCGTGACCGACGCTGGACGACGCCGTTGGGGGAGAAGGATCGGCTGGCCTAGCCTGCTGTAGATTGGCAGCATTGGAGGGTCCAGCACTGAGCCAACCGAGGTGAGACGAGGACGATTCGAGAGGCGTAACGAGCAGCGCGGCACTGGAGGGAGCGGTTTGATAGGCTTCGAGTGTTTCGTGGTCAGCGTGTGCTGGCTCGTCGCCATAGCGGGCGCGACTCTCTTCCTCGACGATCTCTTCAAGCTGAGCATAGAAGGCGAGGTCGGCTTCGGACATGGGTTCGTTTAGGCTGCCGTGGGAGCCGTCTTGCTTGCTGAGAAATAGGTCGTGAAGGGTGCGCAGCTCATGCAAAGCATTGGAAGGGTCGAGGCCGCGATCGCGATAGCGTTGATAGAGGGAAGCCAGAACGGCGGCATCGTCTTCATCATGGTAGTCTTCGGCTTGGTCACCCGAGTCGCTAGCTGCTGCAGTGCGCCGAAGTGGTTGTTCAAGCAGGACGCCGAGCGAGCTGGCTGCTGGGTTTGTGTTGATGGTGAGCTGAGGTGGCCTTGGTGTGGACAGAGCCGATGCAAGCGAGGAAGCGGTGATGGAACGCATGAGGCGATGGTCGAGAGTATGGATGTGGCTGTTGCTGCTGGCACGTCGGCGATACTTGTGCTTGAGACACATGACCTTCCAGGTATGCTCATCGTTGACAAGACTCCTCCAGAAGCGGCTCACGCAACTGGCACGGGCGAGGGTCTTGGGGTCATCGATAAAGCTGAGAATGTTGAGACTGACCTCGATGGGAAGCGCCGAAAGGAAATCGACCTTGAGCCTGGGAGTGATGACCGACGAGAGGTGAGCTAGTTCGCGTACGCTGAGAAGATCGACAAGTTCCGAGACAAACTTGAATCGAGCCGATTGGGTATATTGGGGCAATACGAGCGAGAGGTGCTTGAGCAGCTGCGAAGGATCTTGTGGATCGATAGCGAGTTGCAACGACCCAGACGAGTTCTGTGTGGCGGCTGCATTGTTGGCCAAACGGATCGAGGTGTGCAAATCAGGTTGAGGAGAAGGTGCTGGCGTAGGCGGGCTGATAGCGCGATGATGCGGTGACATGCTCATGGTGACGGTCGGAGCCGTTTGACGCTGGGCGCGGGGCTCCAGGCAGAGGCTATGTCGTGAGGGAAGGTGGTGACGGTGATGGCAATCGATCGTCGTGAGGATGATGGGCGATGATGGCAAGGGTGAGGAGTGACAAGCTGAGGTGGTCAAGTTGGTGATTCGGCGATGCTCCGATGAACCAGGATACGGAGGTGCCGACCAAAATATGAGCAATTCAAACAGCCAAAAAGTGATATCGAACCCGCCAACTTGATGGAAGCGAGCTTGGTTACGGAATCGCCGAAACGCAAGCCAACACGATCTGCGATGCACCGCGAAAAGCTCGCAGCGAGCGACAAATCGGCCTTTCGACTCATGACTGCGACTCGATTCTTACTTTTGGCGGCTGATGCTGCTCTGCTGCTTGCCACTCGCTCGCGTCGGGTGCAACTGAGCTCAAAATTGCCCGATTTTGCCCACTATTTGGAAGCACCGCTACTTTTTGTGACTGCAGCGCGTGCTGGCCTCTCTCACTCCACCGTGACTTGGATGGGGGCTGGCTGGCTAGCTCTAACTTTACCTCTGCTTCTCCACGCTGCATGCGATACAGTAGCTTGGATTTTTTTTTTTTTATTTTCTTTTGTTTTCGAATTTTGGATTTCGTTGGGTGTTCGAATCCTGGAACTCCTCGGCAAGCCAGCCTGAGTTCCGACATGATTTGCACCCTTTGCGTGTTGCTTGTTGGCGGGAGTATCAATGTTAGATTAGTTGGTTGAGTATTGACCGACCGGCTCGGCTGCTTTACTTTCAGCACCGTGGCAGACAAGTATCGTCACGGCCTTGCTGGCCACCCGCCATGTTGCGCCGACATCTACCAGATTATGTAGTCATGCATCCGATCGACTATCGTGGACAATGCCAAAAGTAAGGTCCACTCAATGATCGGCTTTGCGGCTTCTGCCACTGGGATGCGTGAAGTACACTCACAGACGCGGTAGGAGCGGAGTAGCGAGATCGGCATTTCACTTGAAGATCGTTTCGGTGCCTACCTTTGTTGTCGAGTGCAGTAGGCGTGCACAATATATCGTCGAAGACGATTGCAGGCGGAGTTGATACGCCAACCGATGATTGTTGTCTTGACCGAACCTATGCGACCTCTTTGAATTTCCGTTGACTATGGCTATGGCGGCGACAAGCAAAGCAAAGCAAAGCAAGGAGCAGCACGCAGAGAGGCAAGCGATCCAGTTGTCAAGCAACGCGTCCCAGGCCAATTGATTTGGATTATCATGCGGCCATTGCCAGCAATCAAGACGATCACAGTACGGTAGCTCGGTCGATAACCACCCTCCCATGCCATCGTGAGGTGGTGAACGGCGTCCAATCTGGATTTCGCCGAAGCGTTATTGCGCCCTCTCGGGTTGGTTGGTCGTCTCTGCTCGTGTTCGATCTGCCTCCCGGAAGCCAGCCTCCTTCTCGATCCTCCAACGACGCCTTGTACATGCGGTTGTCATGCAGATCCAACCTCTCGACGCCCACGTTGCCCACGGGCGTCATCTGTTGGCATGGACAAGGACATGATTCGGGATTCGTCTTGATCCGGCGGAAAGGCCGCGAGCCAAGACTGAGATGCTTCACAACCCTTTTGAGACAAGCGGCTCAATCTAGTCGTATGTTGACACCTCGAATCCACTTCGTAGATCCACTTTGTGGTTGGCCTTGACTTGCCCGGCCAAGAATACATAATAATAGCTTGACGACATCATACTGGTCCTTTCCATTCTCCCACGCTCGACCATACTCGCCCTTGCCATTTCCTTCAGGTGCCTGCCGTCCTTCCCGAATCGAGGTGCTACCTAGGTGACTGAACGCTCGAGTGCGCGAATCCGCGCTGTCTCATGCAAGTAGTCGATCTTTCTTGCTCCCTTGAAGCTTATCGCAGCCAATTTTGCCTGGGTTCTTCACACATCAAACAAGTTGACGGAACATGATGTTTGCACGCGCGCTTCTCATCACGCTCGTGAGCGCGTGCTGTGCTGTCTTGACCGCACTTCAAGTGAATGCGACGCTTCAGGATCCTACCATGTTTATCCTCGTGCATCATGCGTTGAAAAACGCTCGCTTCGATCCAATCGTCTCGCCCGACAAGCCCTCTTCGCACGTCCATTCGTTAGTGGGAGCTAATGGCGTTTCCGCTGCGACCACCACCGCCAAGGATCTGGATCACGCTTCCAACTGCACGACTTCGGGTATCAGGGCGGACATGTCGGCCTACTGGGCACCAACATTGTATTCTTACAATGCCAACAACGACACATTTGATCCTAAACCGCTGTCTTATGTCAACACGTACTATCTTATGAGGGGTAATGTTGCCATCACCGCTTTCCCGCGAGGCATGCAGCTGCTGGCCGGCAATGCCACGCGACGAAGTGCGGGACCAGGCAAGCAAGCGGACAACATCGCGTCGTTCGTTTGCCTCAACTACAAAGATGGCAGTAGTCAGACAAAGACTCTGCCCCAGGCGGCCTGTCCGCAGGGATTGAGGACTCAAGTGGTCTTTCCATCCTGCTGGAACGGAAAGGATCTGACGTCGGCGGATCACTCTCACGTCGTATATCCGCTGGGGAACAATGCCGACAACGGCGATTGCCCTTCGACGCACAAGGTGCGGTTGCCTACGCTGTTCTACGAGTTTGTGTGGAATGTAGTTGGGCAGGACAACCGGGACAACTCGACATGGGTTTTCAGTAATGGTGATGCACTCGGTTACTCGTTCCACGCCGACTTTATCGCTGCGTGGGACACGGCGACGCTACAAGGCGCTATCGATCAATGCTCGGGAAACCTCTTCAACGACCTGGAAAAGTGTCCTCCGTTAGCAAAGACGCTGGAGCGCGATGTGGCGAGCAAGTGCAGAGCCATCTCGACTGAGGCAGTGAAAGGCAACATCGGCTCGTTACCAGGTTGCAACGTCATCTGGAACGGGCCCCATGCGGGCAAAGGATTGACACCCGGTTGTGATCCCAGCAAGGTGATGCTCAAGCCGGACAATTGGCCTGCCGCATCGAACTCGCGTTCGGATCGCGTGGTGGAGACAAGACAGGGGGTGAGTGAGTCCGCTGAGGGAGGTCACTCTGATGAACGGGAGAAGAAGGCCGAAAAGAAGAAGCCAAAGCACAAAGCAAGACCTCTTACGCAACTTGGCGGGAAGCACCGCCAACATCACCCGCAACATCGATAGAGACGGCATATGCTCGGCCCAAAGTGTTGTCCCACGTACTCGATCAAACGCATATATGTAATGAGGAGAGGACAAGTGTTGGCATAGTGTGTTGGCAGAGGGAAAAGGTGGATCCCAGGGTTGCGCGCTTGTTGTTGCCGTGAAAGGGTGCACACAGGAGGGAGATGTGCGGGGCACTGCACAGAGAGTGTGAGAGCGGCATCCGTCCATAATCCGTGCCTATCCGCCACGCGCCCCCTGCAGCAAATGCCTGTCAAGCCGAAAAATAAGGCACTACTACACTGTACTGTACTGTACGACTCTGTTGATGAACTGAGCCGCCAAGACCTTATTCTCCTCGGAGACTTACGGAGCGGCATAATGAACTGATTCTAGAATCCAGCATCAATCTGCTTGGCCTGCTCCTTTGTGTTCCCTCCTTCTCACTACCATGGTAGATTCATGCGAAACCAAAAGCACCATCATGGCATTTTCATCATCATCTTCATCAACATCATCATCGTCGTCGTCGTCGTCGTCACCATCGTTGCCGTCGTTGTAACAGCATAATATCCCGGGATGCCGGCGTCAACACTCCGAGCTCGACTGTCCAGCTCGTGGACTAGCACGGTGACAGTGCTGCGAAGACATGCGCTGTTTGTGGGCCCTGGTATCCTCGCCTCAGTCGCTTACGCTGATCCTGGCAACTGGGCCACTGATCTGCAGGCTGGCTCGCAGTTCGGCTACGCTCTCCTCTTCATCGTTCTCCTCACTGGCATGTTTGCCGTGTTCATCCAGATCCTCTCGTGCCGTGTAGGCGTCGTGACCAACGCCGACTTGGCGCGTCAATGTCGCATGCTCATCCTCAAGGAAAACCGCTTTGGTAACCCCACACAGGCCACCGTGTCCCATCCAAGGTTGAGAAGGTGGGCACTGCTATACCCACTCTACGTGATTTGCGAGGGAGCCATCGTAGCTACTGAGCTGGCCGAGTTGACGGGCAGCGCAATTGCGTTGAATCTTCTCTTCCCTGCATTGCCGCTGTGGGCGGGCATTCTCATCACCTCGGTCGACGTCATCCTGATCCTCTTCGTATACAAGCCACCTCCGAATGGGAGCTTTAGGTTGCTCGAGGCCTTGATAGCTTTGTTGGTATTCACCGTGCTGGTATGCTTTGTCGTCATCTTGGTGCGGATCAAGCCGGTCTGGGCGGATGTTTTCCATGGCTACTTGCCCTCGCATTCCGTGGTCGGCAGTGGAGCATTGTATGTAAGTGTGGGCATTCTTGGCGCCACGGTGATGCCTCATGCCATCATTCTCGGCTCCCACTTTGCCAGCATCGATCGACTACCGAATCTGGATGGGCCAAAGCATCGCCATCGCCCGCAAGCAGTACCGGAAGCCGAGGGCACGGACGAGGGATGGTGGAGGACGATTGTAGCGTCGTTCCGTCGCATTCTCTCGTACAGGGACGAGGGCAAGAGTGAGATGGTCAGGCTATCCAGAGCTTTCCGCTCACTCATCAGCCAGCGTGCAAGCTTGCCGAATGCCGCCGATGCTGACTCTGGGAACGAGCGAGAGCACAACTTGTCCGCTTTTCCCGAAGAGTTCGCTCCTAGGACCTTGGAGAACATCAGGATCCATCTCAAGCATGCATCGGTCGACATTGGCATCTCACTCGTGTCGCTGGCGATTGTGATCAATTCGGCTATTCTGATCGTCGCTGCCGCCGCCTTTTACTACACGCCCACCAACACTCCTGGTTCGGTCGTCGTCGCTTCGCTGTATGACGCCTTCTACCTGCTCAAAGATCGGCTGGGCTCGCTCGCTGCCGTGCTCTTCGCTGTTGCGCTGCTCGCTGCGGGTCAGAGTGCCAGCATCACAGTTACGCTCGCCGGTCAGTTGGTGAGCGAGGGCTTTATCAACTGGAAAACCAATCCGTTCTTGCGTAGGGTGGTGACTAGGTTGGTGGCGGTGATTCCGAGTCTGGCGGTGAGTTTGGCGGTGGGCAAGGATGGGCTGGATGAGATGTTGGTCGCAAGTCAGGTGGCATTGAGTATTGCGTTGCCGTTTGTGCTGTTGCCGTTGATCTTGGTGACGGGTAGCAAGGCTAGGATGACGGCGACCGAGGATAAGGTCGAAACAGTGGTGTCCGAGGCGAGTTCGATGAGGTCAAGTTTGCATCAGGGGCGACACAATGTGGTTGTGGATTTGGATGCGGATGCGGGTGCAGGGATTGAGATGCTGGCTCCTCCAGACGATCCACCCGCGCAAGATGACTGCAAAAAGTCAATCGCAATTCCGTTACAAGAAACCGCCCCAGTGCTAGTCACAGAAGCAGAGCAAGAATCTACAATGCCGACTCAAAGGCAACAATGCTTCGCATCGGCTTGGTACGTCCAAGTACTGGCTTATGCGATCTTCGCTGTGGTAAGTAGTTCATCGGTCCAACCAACCCCTGACCCCACAAGCTGAAACTAACCTCAACATTGTCTCCTACTTGTCCCGGTGTTACCAGATCGTCATCGCGGATGGATATGTGCTCGTCACTACATTTATGGGCGAACAATAATCACAATCGCATGAGAGATTCCACCCCAGATTCATTTCGCTTGTTGGCTTGCATTGTGAAGATCACGAGTGTATTGCGAAAACGTCTAAGAACTGCCAAGATGGGCAGGAGCTGGAGCGCTCGTTATGTACAGGAAAGTGAAGATGATGTGCGGAACGAGAGAGCTCAGGTTATTGAGGGTTTTGTAGGATTGGAGTCAGGGTTGTCGTTGGGGTGGGTGATTTTGCCTAGAGTTGTGAGCTGGATGCTGCCACGCCCGATGACGTCTTGCCGTTTGTCGGCGAAGTTGTGGGCGATTTCATCCGCCGGCGTCGCGGTGGGTGATACGATGACCAAGCCCTTTTCAGGGTCAGTGTCGACGTTGTTGTTGTACGCGTCGACGTCGGCAGCGAAGCGTTCGTCGACTTCGTCGTGCATTTCCAACTCTTTCATTGCGAAGCATGCCAACCAGCCGACAACGGCGAAGGGGATGAGCAGGAACCATACGTGACGCAGTGCCGAGTTGTACACGCTCCGAATGGCAAATGCGGCTTCGTCGGGAATGTGCCTCAAAGCCTGGAAGTGCATGGAATAGGGTGACGAGATCTCTTCAATGTCGAAAGGCAGCGATCCGTTGGCGGCAAGAGCCTGGATCAGAGGCGACTTGATCTGGGCGTGGACGGAAGACTGGAATACAGCTTCGGCGAGCATGATGCCCATGGTCTGACCAAACGATGCAAAGAAGAGGTTCATCGCTAGCGCGCGACTCGCCAGTCGCACCGCCACAGCAGCAAGACAGGGGAACTGTGGTGCGACGAACAGAATACCGCATCCAATCGCGATGGGGAACTGAACCGAGATCCAAGTCGCCGCTGTCGAGTTGACGCCCAGAAGAAGAAGTAGTGGAACACCAAGCACGGTGAAGAACCAACCAATGTGGTTTTGCGGTACGTAGCGTTCGGAATACTCGATCGAGATGGCGGATGTGATACCAACAATGGCCACCGTGACCGAGAAGGGAAGCACCATCCAACCGGACATGATTGTCGACGAAAGACGCACCGCTTGGAAGTAGGTTGGCATCACATAGATGATTCCCATCGTCACGACACCGTGCATAAATGCGGTCAAATGAGCCGAAACGGCGGTGCGATTCGAAAGAAGCTCCTTGGGAACCGTCGGGTTCTTGATCTTGAACAGCTCCAGGTAGAAGAAGGCGATAAACAGCATGATCGAGAGGATCAGAGGGATAAGCACCGCGGCGGACAGCCACGGATACCTAGCACCACCCCAAGTCAGAGCAAGACCAAAGCCGACCGTGGCCAAGATCAAGATAGCGTTGCCGGTCAGATCCATGTCCCTGACTTTGGACTTGATGTCGGTTTTGGGCTTCTTCATATGCATGAAGCACGAGATCATGATGATGGCGATGACGGTGATTGGGATGTTGAGGTAGAAGAGCCATCTCCAACGGTCTTTTCGTGAGAATACACCACCGATAGGGGGGCCGATGGCGGAAGCGGTGGCCCATACCACGCCGAGAATGCCTTCGTATGTACCTCGCTCCGACAGGGGGACAAGGTCAGCCACGACGATCTCGGCGAGCGAGATGATTCCACCGTCACCAACGCCTTGGATGACTCGTCCGACGATCATCATCTGCAACGAGTGCGATGCGCCACAAATGATGGAGCCAAACAGGAAGAAAAACAGCGAAGAGAGCAGGATGCCTTTACGGCCCCAGATCTCGACCAAGCCACCCGTCCAGGGAAGCACGGCCATTCCAGCAATGGTGTATGCAGCACCGATCCAGATGTAAGTGCCTTGAGCAGCATCTTCGTTTCCTGTTGGACCGGAGTGCTTGTGACGGCCAAACTTGATCGCATCATTCTGAAGATCTGCGACGATGGTGGGGAGCGCAGTGGAGATGGTGGTGAGGTCGAGCGCCGACAGGAATGAGGCTACACACAGGGCGAAGAAGACCAGGAAGAAGTGGGCACGAGCAGAGAGTTTGTGCTTTGGGTTGGAAGTGGCGGTGGTGGCGGCGTATATAGAAGTGTGGGGCGAGCTATGCTTGTCGGTGGATTCGGTCGGGGTGGGTGGAGTAAGTTGAGTGGTGGAATTTTGCGCATCCAAGGCGGTGTATTGCCTGAGGTTGGGAGTGGAAGGTGTTCGCCATTGCATGGGAGAGGGATGCTCGGACAAGGAGTTGTACTTGTTGAGATTTGGAGTTGAAGGTGAAGTCTGTGGTAAAGTCGAAGAGCCAACGTTGTCGATCAGGTCGATCTCTTGTGTTGGGAGCGGATGCGATTGTGAAGTCATTTTGACTATGACAGGAGGGGTAGCTACCCTCGAGCTTTGCGGTGATGGGTTTATAGAGGGCAGACGATGTAGCAACAGTGGATGGTTGTACGCTTTAAAAGCGTCTAGCTTGAAACAGAGATGTGTAGCGGATGTGATTGTACTTTGCGCCAAGGTTGTGCAAATGAGACCGGATGGTTTTGTCGGACAGCGGTGCAATCGGATGTACCAGGGGAACAGCAATGGCGAGGGCGGGGACAGAGTTGAGGAAGCGGTGTAGACAAAGGATGGTACAGGCGGCAATGCAAGCTGTGCAAATAGGCGTGGCGCAGAAATGAGAGGTTGGATGCTCTGCTATTTACTGTATGTGATGGTATGTCGGGTCGGATGATATGAAAAGCTGTGCTGTACTGTACTGTACTGTACTGTACTGTGCGAGGTATGCTACACGGTGGTCGGGAGAGAAGCTTGAGGCGCCGAATGCAGTATGGGATTGTTGTTCGGCTGTAAATTTCCGTCGAGAAGAGGGTTATGGCTGGGCTGATTGCGGAACGTCTAGACAGAGCTTGTTCAGGGGCCGAGAGATGGAGAGGAAGAGCGACAAGAGACAAAAGGAGAAGGCGAATGTTGCCAAGAGAAGATGTTGAGACTGGCAGTGCTGGTGTGGGCTTGGCAAGCAGATGTCTATGGTACCAGATACGGAAAAGGAATAAACAGCGAGAGATGGTGTGCACACAGCAATGCGGCAACGGGACGCCAAATAGCAGGGACCAAGAGAGACAAAGTATGGAATAGGAGAGGAGGGGTGTGAGTGCTGCAGGATGATTTACTGTACTGGACTGTACCGCACTGCACTGAAAGTTAAAGGCAGGTGGGGCGATGGTGTTCAGTTGAGTGTGCCAGAGCGAGCGGGTACTTTGGAGTGGCAGTTATTCCGAGTCTGGATGCGTTCGGAGAGTGAATAGCAAGACGAGCTGTTTACTGTGCAGTGCTTGGCTGAGCGCAAGTCCGAGATCGCCACACGCAAGTTACGCTCAAGCCTGTTGCGCTTCGATGGCGTGAAACGGGCCACCGATGCAGCGAAGCGGCATCACGCAGACGAAAGCGTAATTCTTCTATGAGTTGTTTGTACTCTACTGTACCATAGTGTAGAGTACAGTATGCCTAGGGCGCAGCTCAGCTGACAGCGAACGAGCTTGGGGATCTGCAACGGATCCATCGGCTCCAACGGCAAGCAGAGGGGTCGCCGGAAACAGCAGAGTACTGTACAGTATAGTATTATACTACTACACAGACATTATTTTGGCAATTGGCCAATCTTGGTAGCATTCAGCCGCCTCGGTTACGGCAGTCTCTGCTTTGGAAATAGGTTGGTATTGACTCGGCTACTGTACCATGATTTCGCCCCGAATACCTTGGTTGCTAAAGTGCATCTCTGGCTGCTCTCATGTCATCCGTCTGCCTTGGCCTGCCGCTTTCAACAGTACCCGGTCTGTACTAAATATACTGTCCTGTTCTGGTCTCTTGTTTGTTGGATCAATGAAACGGCCAAGCACAGAGCATGAAGCGTGCATGACGCTTTTCAGCGTCAACTCGGCTGCGGCGCAAGACATGGCGGGTCAAGGCGGAAGCACAGTGCAAGTTTTGTTCTTTGTAGGCGCCATGGGATGTACAGCACAATACTGTACAATCAAATGTCAAAGACGGAGCAAAAAGGGGCCAAGCGCCCATCCGAACATACTCATAGCTGTGCATGCAAACGTGATAGAGTCGAGAAACTCAATGCAAGCATAAGAGAGGTGATGGTCGGGCTTTCAATTCAGCTTGCACGTTGGGCGTCAGCGACAGCAGTTGGATGGGCACACGAGATGAGCGTCTCCAACGTATTGACAAGCTCGATCTCACGTTGGTCTCACAGCGGGATCGTAAGAGGAACCAGGCACCAATGCAAAAACATACGAGACAGGCAGCTGGTCTTGGCTGAGCCGCTGACACGAGGCAACAACGCACGCTAGGATAATTAGTGTGCTGAGACTGTGGCTCAAAGTGTCTCGTCTGTCGGTGTTTCAACCAACTTGCGTGGTTCATGCCTTTGATGCCTCTTTTTGTTCCCAACAGCGATGTTGATGAGGGGTAATACGAATGAATCATGCCTCGATACCAACCGAGTCGACGTGCGCATGACACCATAGTCAGCAGCTATCGAGCCAGTCGGCACACAGAGAGCGTCAGCTCGAACGAGCATAGAACCCATGATGCCGTCTAGACAGGCGATGCCGGTCAGCTTTGCACTGACAATGTTTGCTTTCTTACTTACCTTGGGATTGCGACGCGTCGATCTGGCATATCATATTGTATTGCTCTGCAATTTACTGTACTGGGCGCATGCGGGGCACAAGGGCAAAGTTAAACGAAGGGATCGCCGCATTTCCGCGTTGGCTTGGATCGACGCTGGATTTGGAAGGCATCGATAGAAAGAGAGAGAGAGAGAGCAGACGGACGGACGGACCGGTGGCGCGACCCGGATCTCCAGTATTGTGATTGCTCGGACCTGGGCCGCGAAACGCTTTTGGCCCGCTTTGAAATTGAAAAACTGACCGTAAACATACTGCACCGTTACAGTACCGTGCAAAAAATATCAATTCGGACAGTGCCCGTTCCACAATTGCAAAACCAATACAATTCATGATTAGAAATACAAACAGTTCCCGTGCCTGTGTATTCGATCGCGCATAAGGCAGTTGGACTGTCAAATGTATCAATGCTTCTAGACCGTAAACCCTGTTCGCTGTTCGCCGCTGGGCCGCGCTTGCGGTTTCCACTACACTGGTTTTTCGCTTTGGGCAGGCCAATTTTCCTATAATAACGATGGGCATCAGCGGGTTCCCGTGTCTTTCTTTGCATTGCGCCTGAATACAGTCCAAGTCCGTCGGTCAATACAATACAAGCTGCGTGTGCTTAACATCCGAATACCAATCAAGCTATACAAATTGTGGACGCAACGCAAGTACCAAGCTTTTCGCTTCGGAATCAGCGCCAGAGCCTCCCCAAAGTCGAAGACGTCTAGGCAGAGTGTCCAAAACTGCTGGTGACGCATAGGCCAAAAGACAGGGCCAGCCATTCTCTATAGGCTCAAGTTTTCAAATGGAAATTAAAAAGTACTGTAGTAGTGTGTGGGTTCGGACTGTACAGTTACTTGTACATAAATGTATTCGGATTGGTTGAAGTTTCTCTTGTTTGCCGAGTGTCAGCCGACGGTACTTTGTTTCCCTTCTCTCGCGTTTGCATTGCAGCTGCACAGCCTGTTTATGCCTAGAGTAAATACGCTGGGCGCGGCGCCCAAGCTGGAGCTGGAGCTCGAATTCGGCTGGACCCTACTGTATCTTGTCACATTCGCACAGTGCCATCAGCACCAAACTAAATTGGAAAAACGTCTCTACTCTGTCAAAAGTTCGCAACTCTCTCTCACCGCAATTCGTCTGTATTTGTGGAAATTCGCTCTTAATTTTGGTACAATCACACTGTACTGTACTCTGTACTGTAGGCTCGAGATTTGCTGAAAAGATAAATTTGGTGCGGAACTCGGACTGGCAGTTAGGTGAGCAACGCTACTTTTGGTTCTCGCTAAGTTTTGAGTGGTGCAAATTAAGGGCTTCTAATCGTTTTACAGTACTTTTCTGTGCTGTACTGTACTAGATTGTACTGTAGTTCCCCGCCGGTCACGTCAGCCCAATTTGATCCGCGGTGCGCCACAGTTTGCCACGCTCTGCCTGTCCCGGGCGACCCGTTTGGTTCCCGCGTCTATCTCGACGCCTTCTTTTTGAATCGAACGCTTTCGGTGATCCAGCACGAATTTTGGATGCATCGAGCTTTTTTGGCAAAATTTCTTGGGCTGGATCTGCTGTTCGGATCCGTCCAAAGCTAGCTCGCTCGCTTTCACTTTGCACGAGCTCATCGTCGATGGATGCAACGTCTTGGCACACTCGCCCATTCACTTTGTCTTAGCCCTCAGGCTTGGCTCGCCGAAAGCGTCTTCTTGTTGTTAATAATTTTTGTTTTTTTAATTTTTTTTTTTGCGGATACCAGCACTGCCCGCCGCGGCAACATGGAGCTCCAAGACGCATACCGCCTCGCCACCTTTTACTCTGCTTTCGCCTGTGGTCTCCTACAGTATGGTTCCCGCCCTAATCTGGGCTTTTCGGCGCCATCTGGAGGCATGGTAAAACATTCGAGCACGAGCCTGCCAAATCAGTCGGTAAATTCAACACTGTACTGTACAGCACAGTACAGTATTCGAGTCGACTTGCGCCCAATCATGAGCCACCACGCATATGTCCCTGCGCTGTCCTGCCTCGCCTCCTGTGCCAGATTCGACCGTCTCGACCCAAAACTATCCGGTCCGCCACACTGTCGCTGTAGCTGCGCTTCCATCTGCCCACATGCACCCCTTTAGATCATTTCTGTTCTGAATCCGTGCCTTGTTCTAGGCGCGACTTGCGCCTCTATCGCTTTCGCCTCGTCACCCCAAAGCGTCGGCGGTACCACTCTTGCTTGCTTATGTGTGCATGTGTGTGTGTGTTTTGGTGTGGGCAATATTTTGCCGTCGAGCAGCCCAACTTGCAACTACTTCGCCGAGCTATCACGCTCTGCTGCTCGCTCGTCTTGTGCTTGAGCCCATCGCAACAGTTTCGTTCTTGCTTTGCTTCGCCTTTGCTGTGCTGTGCCCCGCTTGTCGCTCACTTTTGTCCGATCCGAGCACAACACTTTTTTCTCAAACAACTCCCAAATTCGGTACAGACCCAATCCGCTGTCGCCACGCCCTCATATAGCTGTTCCTGCCATCCGTATCATCCATCTCTCCTTTGACCATCATCCTTTCCGTTCCATTCCCGCCTTGCTCCATCCCGAGAGTTGAACGCTCACCGCAGACGACCAAGTTCTTCCCTTCGCCTGCATTCCTCAACAATATCTTTTTATCCGAGCTCGATCAAGTATGGCTTCAACTCGCAGCCCTTCTCCTAGCAACACCGAAAAATCCGTTGCTACTGACATCTCGTCCAACGCCACCAGCATGATCAACTCGATGGCCAATTTGAGCACAGCTGACGATTCCGCCGTCACCGACCGCACCATTCAGGATGCTCTCAAGGGCTCTCGAATCCTTGTCACCGGTGCTGCTGGTTTCGTCGGTGCCGCTTTGCTCCACCGTCTTCTCGGTGACGACAGCTTCGACGTCAAGCAGGTCGTTGCCATCGTCCGTGGAAAGACCGACGACGAGGCGCTCAAGCGTCTTCCAAAGGCGGTTCAGCATTTCACACAACCCCAGTCCGACGGCGCTCTCCCCAAGCTCGTCGTGGTCAACGGTGATTGCACTCGTCCCAACTTTGGCCTCAACGAGCAAGAGTTTGAGCGCGTCCGAAAGACCGAGATCGTCATCCACTGTGCCGGTGACACTCGTTTCACGCTTCCTCTCAACAAGGCTTTCGAATCCATGGCTGATCTTGCCTACTTCACCGCCCGTTTCTCGCTGCTTACATGGAACGTCAAGACCCACATTCACGTTTCCACCACCTTTGTCGGTTGGTACCTCAAAAACGGTTCGCTTGTCAGCGAATCTTTGACGCCTGACGCCGCTTCTTCCCGCGTCGACGAGCACGAGGAGCACGTCAACACCTACTTTACCGCCAAGACCTACGCCGAGTCGGTTATCAACTCGCTCTTCACTTCCCAATCTGGCCGAAAGATCCACGGCAAGACCTGCCGAATCGTCCGATTGGCTACTCTCGGCCCTGCGCTCGAATTCCCCCGTATTGCCTGGGGTGCTGGTCACCCTTCCAGTCCCGTTTGTGCTGCCTTGGCTGCCCAGTGTGCAGACCCTAACCTCATCTTCCCCAACGCCGGTCTCGATGTAATCCCCGTAGACATTGCTGTCAACCAGATCTTGGCCATCACCGCCTCGGCTCACGCTCTCCAGAAGCTTCCTACCACCCACCGCCTCGGCTCACGCTCTCCAGAAGCTTCCTACCACCCACCGCCTCCACCCTAAGAACCCTGCTGCGCCTACCAATCAGCACCTTGCCGAGGTCCCTTGCTACCACGTTGCTTGCGGTCGCGGTCCCGAGTCTCGTATCCCCATGACTCTGCTCAACGAAGACGCCGTCAAGATCGAGGAGCCCTATATTCCCTCTGAAAACCTTCGAAAGGTGTACGACCCCTTCATTTCCAAGGTGGTCGAGTTCGACGTCGCTCGCACTCGTACCGTCCTTGGTCTTCCTGCATTGGCTCCTGATCAGGGCCGCAAGCTCGTCAAAGAAACGATCGCTGATCTTCCTCTCAAGTCTGGCGACATCAAGCTCGATATCATCAAGTCGGTGCAAGACAAATGGGGCCACAAGGAGCTCGAGGGCTGGACTGCATACCTCCAGCAGGTTCGTGACCAGATGGAAGCCATGGGTCCCCGTTCCGATTGGGAGACCTTCGTCGACTAAAAGCCCTGGGCGCCTCTTTTTCGGCTCACAAGAGAAAACGGGCTGTTCCTTAGAGAGAACGACTTTGCCGTCTCATGGCTACACTACATAGACCCAAACTCATCCATGGCGCTACCATGGTCAGCATACCCAATACTAGTTTCACCTTGTTTCTTTTCCTCCTGTTCTTGTAATTAGTCGTCGGGCATGCTTCTCTGAATGTAGACACACATCCGCTTCATCAAGCTCTTCTCGCTCTGTTCAGCGTGCCCACCTACCACAACGCAAAGGCCCTCGACCTCGCACGACTCACCTCGTCTATTGTCACAACCGTGAATTCGCGCCCTGGGATCGGGAGGCTGCGGCCACAAACAAATGAATTTGATCATAATGTGCATTACCGAAATGCGGACGTCCGAAATGAGAACAAGGTATCAGCGAACCTCTACGGTGTGGCGTAACGTGCATGGACTGATAAGAAAGCTGTGAACAGTGGTGGTGGGCTGATGACAAGAATCGCGCCCGCCACGTGTTACGGGTGGGTGAAATGTGGACAGTTGTGCAACGGTTGAGTGGCATGTTATGCCACAGGGGCTGGGGCAGGGCAGAGGCAACGGCAACGGCAGCAAAGGAAAGGAAAGGAAAGGAGAGCAGCGCAGCCGCATCCGTCAAAGGTCTGAGCCCGCGACTATCCACTCTATAGCAAGCACGTCCCTACTGTTGGTAAGTTTTGATGATTCGGTCAGCCACGCGCCTGCCAGACAGCAGTGCGCCCTCCATGTAGCCCTGCCAGATCTCGCTAGTGGCGTCGCCTGCAAAATAGAGGTTACCGACTTTGGACATTTCGTCACGCTCTTCTTCTTCGAAACTGGTGAGCACACCGGGAGGATTGAAAGAGCCATAGCCGCCGGTGGCGAAAGGAGCGAGTGTCCAGTTCATTTCAAACACCTGTTGAGGGTTGAGTGCTTCCGGACCGAACAGGGTTGCGAGAAACTCGAGCACGACACGCCTGCGGTCCGCTTCTTCTGTGTACTGGTGAAGGAAACGACGTGAATTGTTGCCGAGGACAAAAGCGACGATGGCGCCGTGTTTGGCATCGGCTGGTGAGTTGTCGTACGTCATCTGGACGGGACTTGTCTCGTCAGCGTTGATCATGGCTCCGTTGAGACCTGCAGCTCGCCAGAAGGGAGACGAGTAGATGATGTTGAACTTGATGACAGATCCCATGGGTTGACGACGGTAGTATTGAATAAGTCCGGAAGGGAGCGGTGGTTGAAATTCAAGCTGACAGATGAGCGGTCTTGGCGGGGTGACGATGACGATTGGGGCCTTGTACGTTTGGCCCTGGAGAGTTGTGACTTCGTATTCGATGTTGCCAGGAGTCGATGCGTCGTCTTTGGACCTTTTGATAGAAAAAACTTTGGAATTGAGTACGATGGAGTCGGCTGGCAAGCGCTCTGCCAGACGTTCGCTGATGGCCTGGGGGCCTTGAACGATGCGAGTGGTTTGTGCGTCGCTGAGGATGTTCTCGATGTCACCACCGGCGCCTGCAACAGTGGCAAGCAGATCCAAGAAACTGATCGATTCCGAGTCCTCTGCATAGACAGCCTTGATGGCCATCCTGAGAAGCGATTTGGCCTCGTTGGTCCACATTGTGTCGTCGATCCAGGTACCGATCGATCTCTCATCCCAATAGCGCGCGTTCTTTGCCTTGGCAGGTGTTTTGGCGGCCACGGTCTTGGACAGGCTGTTGATCTTGCGGCTAGCCATCAGAAGGTCAAGCGATGGCCTGATACCGACCGGAATCATCTCTTGGTACTGTTTGACTTTACCGTCAGTTGAGCGGTAGGTACTAAGCCCCTCGTCGTACGTATTGTGCGTCTGAAGACCGAGCTCCTTGATGAGCTGCAGAATCTGGTCTTGCCCTGGCCCGATCCATTGTCCACCCATTTCAACTATGTTGCCATCATCGAGACATTGATCCAATGTTCTACCGCCGACTCGATCGTTTGCTTCGACAATCTTGACGGCGAGACCGGCGCGCGAGAGCTCATCGGCAGCGATGAGGCCAGAGAGACCAGCTCCAATGATCACGACATCGATCTCGCCATTCTTCTTCATCTTGCGACTGGTGGAGCTGCTAGCCTTGCCATGGGTACCGCTTAAGGAAAGAGCGGTCGAATCACTGTCGTAGGCGGCCATCTCTGGCGAACGAGGGGGTTCAGCGTTGCTTGCGGTTGCTTCGGCTTCCTTGCCCGGGCCACCTAACCACGAAGGTAGCCAGGCCATGATGACAGCCAGATGCTCTGTCTGGAAACGCTGGCTTTGATTGGAAAGGGAGGACGAGCTGGCGAAAGACGATGGACTGGTTGAAAACGATGATAGTGAGCCAGCAAGGAAACGTGTCAGCAACTTGGTCGCAAGCGGTCATGACCGACATGGCCACCTCTCCACTCTCCACTCTCCACTCTCCACTCGAAACCCACAGGGAACCCACAGGGAATCTACAGGAATCCAAAAGGGCTGTGTTGCGCTAAATTGCAATCTGAATAAATTCCACAGCTGAGCGCAACCGACTCACTCACTCACTCATACCTATGACTATGACTGCATACTGTGCTGTGCTGTGCTGTTGTATTTCCCCCTGTGTCCGTTTCTGTGGGTCTTTTCTGCAGATCTAGACGCCATTCCATTCCCCGGCCCACTCTTGAGCTACACTGTATGCACGTCGTCCAATCCCTGCATTCCACACCACGCCAAAGTGCGATGCGCACACATAAGTCTACTTTGTCATGATCTCATCCTGACCCAATGGACTGCCCCGTGTAGCTGGCTGGCTGATTCTCAGTGACTGCTCGATGCTGCCCGCAAGCGGTACATCCTTGCGATAGAAACATGAATCCCAGTCTGCTTTCAAGACGATACCACAAGAGTCGTAAGCCTCATAACGAGGGTAAGGCCTGTGATGGCCCATCGAAACCCCGCCTTATGGCGTTTCCTTGTGTAATGTTATATGTTGACCTTCCTGTAAACAGATCGTGTCGAAGTTCAGCACAGGTTTCTCTGACAATCAGAACATTGGCCGTAATGCCAGCAACAGGCAGTTTCGCTCTGCACAAGCCGCTTGGTCAATCATATCGGAAAAATCGGAAAGTTGATGTTACAGGGCGATGGGGGATGCACGTCAAGGTTGGGTTACAGCAGATTTCACTGACATGCACAATAAATTCATGTTAACATGGATGAGAATCTGGGACCTTACCAGTGCACAACTAGACAGCGTTAGCAAGCTGTGCACAAGATTGCTGTATAGTGATGGCAGGGACACCACAAGGAGCTAGTCTCCAACAGGTGAGGAGAATCCTGATGCTTGCAGGGGGGCCGGGAGGTCAAGCTTATGTAAAGACGTGCAGGCCCCTGTACATGCGCTGGTCAATGGAGTAGTGGGCTTGCTGGTGCTGGTGACAATGGCTGGACCTGTATTGCTGGGAAGGTATATATGATCATGCTCATTGACAAGTGGAAGAGCTGGAGGCTCATCCACTCTACACACTCTTACACAGTTAGTACATTCTGTTCTACACTCTCTTTTGTCTCAATTAGTAGCAATAGCAGTGCCATTGCTACATATCAGTGTGCCTTTGTTCAAGTCGGAGAACATATAGACAATGTCAGCATTCACTGACATCACAGCCAGCAAGCTGTGCAAGCAACATTGTTGTTCTGGTCCTGATAACAAAACCAGTACCACTCAATAGCATTGCCAACGCTTACCTCAGTTCCTGCACCATGATACTGTTGGTGCAACACTCTCAGCATTAGATTAGCTTGCGCCTTATAAGACATTGCGCATTGCATGTAGCGCGCGCCTCTTCCAGGATACGTGCACCTTGCGCGACTTCACAAGGGGGGAATCTCCTTGATGGGCATCGCGCAGCGCGGCCCCCTCTCAAGGGGGTGTTGGATTCATCTTACAAATCAGCTTTTCATCTCGCAATCAGGTACATCACATATTGGCACACAACACTCAGTACTGAGTGTTGTACACGCAATGGCAAATGTTGAGACACCGGTCTCAATGTTTGCCGGGCAGATTTAGACATTTTTCCGTACCCATGCAACACTCAACAATACTCCCATTGGTTTGTTGATAGGTCTCAACATTTGATACTGAATGTTGAGACTACTCAACAAACCATAGACCTCAGTTACATACCTATACACCTATCATCCAATGGCAGGACCGCATTAGAAGGATGGCAAACCGGTCTGCCCCAAACAGAACCTCTTGCCCAGCAATGGAAGGGGAGAGAAGGACGGGTGGACAAGATCCGAGCCAATCACAACTGAGGCACAAAACTCAGTAGCAGAACAAAGGTCCATACAACAAAGAGGAACACTCAGTACTGAGTGTTAGGGACACAGACAGGAGATAGGGTGGCCGCTATGGGAAACGTGCAGAATGCACAGCAGAGATGTCCCATCTTTGCTGTACAGACCAGGATCAAGACATATGTATATAAGACTTGGGACCAGAACCCAAGAGAGTGAATAGAATTATCGAATCACTATCCTACTTAGCAACTTACAAGATCTGATGATTAGCACCAACATCCAATACTGGATGTTGGTCTTCCTCACTTGAATCCTTTGAAGCCTCTAATCGCTGCGCCTCATTCAATATTGATATTGTCCTAGCACAACTGAGTCGTGGACATCAAACTCTGTGGCAGTCCAAGTACGGACTTAACAACTCACGACACTCTCCCAAGATTGCAACTTAGGAAACAGGATACCGGATGTCAAACATCCAATACTCAGTGTTGTAAGTCATATCTAACGTTGAATTAACTAACGCTGTGATTGTCACTTTGCATTGATTCACTTTTAGAATCTAATAGGGGGCAACGCGTGGCACTCCTTCACATCCACAGTGTGCCACGCAGCGCGCTCCCCCCAATAGTACGACATGCGGCGCGCCCATTCCTCTGCGTGGCCGCCTGGCATCACTCCGTTAACGCGCTGGTTGGGGCTCCACACCTCCACCGTAACATAGGAGTCCTCATTCCTTGTTGTACTGCACAACCTCTGAGTGGGGTGACAACAGCGCACTGCCAACATTTACATTATCAGCTGCTAACGTGGACCATGCTGAGATCCACCATAACCTTGCATTAACGTTAATCCCGTTGTCTGGCGCCTGCGCTGACACTCTCTTAGTTATAAGTTGGCCGCTTTTGTCAACAATGGCTCAAAGAAGCCTCACCAAGTCTCCCGGTGCCGCTGCTGTTGATGCTGTCCCCGCCTCCAACCCCACCCCTGCCACCGCCCAGCAGCCAGCCGCCAACAACACCTTGCTCTACATTGGTGAGCTTGATCCCTCCATCACTAAAGCCATGCTCTTTGAGATCTCCAGTATGATTGGCCCTGTTGCCTCAATCTGTGTCTGCCGCAATGCCATCACCTGTGGTTTGCTTGGATCCGCCAATGTCAACTTCATCAATGCTGCTGACAGTGAGCGCACCATGGAGCAGCTCAACTACTTGCTCATCTGCCATCTGTTCTGCTGTATCATGTGGTCTCAGCGTGACCCTGCTCTCTGCTGCACCAGTCAGGACAACATCTTCATCAAGAACCTTGATGCTGGCATCAACAACAAGGCCCTTCACAACACCTTTGCTGCCTTTGGCAACCTCCTCTTGTGCAAGGTTGCCACTAACGAGATTGCCAAGGCTGCCAAGGCCGCCATCAAGCACATCAAAGGCATGCTCTTGAACAACAAGAAGGCCTACATTGGTCACCACATCCCCCACAAGGAGCGTCAGGCCAAGATTGAGAAGTTGTGTGCCAGGTTCACCAATGTCTACTGCTAGAATATCAACCCCAAGGTCACAATGAAGAGTTCAAGAAGATCTTCACCAAGTACAGCAGGATCACCTCTTGCATTCTCCAGCATGACAACAATGGCAAGTTCAAGCGCTTTGGTTCTGTCAATTTTGAGAACCACAACAAGGCTCAGACTGCCATTGATGAGCTCCACAACTCAAACTTCAAGGATCACAAGCTTGTTGGAAACCATTGCTCATACAAGGCTGTCAAGGACAAGAAGCTTGCCAAGTTCCAGGGTGTCAACCTCTACCTCAAGAACATCCCCAAGTTGTACAATGGCAGGTTGCTGTTAGGCTCCTGGGGTCTGGGAACCTCGGAACGTGGTTGTGCGTCTGTATCAAGGCCAGGGGCGTGGTACCGGGTGTTGCTCCCGGGATCGTTGCCAAGTTAGCGGAGCAGGAGAGCGGGAGATTGGGGGGAAAGGTCTTATATTCCACCTACTATAGTGAGTAAGATAAAATACAATTGACATCTCAACGTGAGTTAGTTGCAGGGGGGATCTTTGGTATGACTTCCGGGAGCCCCTCCCGGAGATTGCCGCAGTTCCACCCTGGACCCCAATCCCTGACCTGGATTGGGAAAGTCTCCTCCCGCTTGTTTCACTGCTATATTCCTTTCCGGCGCTGATGTTTGTAACAGCTGCTCAGCAAGACCGGTAAGTTCTCTGTTCCATCTACTTTGACTTGGTTCTCAGTGTCATTGGCAAGGTCTGCACCAGTACCTTCTGTTTGCTCTTCCAACCCAAGACCCTTGTCAGTGGTACGGAGCATGCCGCCAACAACTATGCTTGTGATCACTACACCGCCAGCAAGGAGCTCATCAACCAGACCCTCAACCCTGTCTGCAAGCTTGCTGATGCATGCTTGGAGCTCCAAGCTTTCTTTGTCTTTCACTTGTTTGGTTATGGGGTCATGGTACAGGTTCAATTTTGGTCTTGGTTTTGGTTTGCTCCTCCTCAAGCGTCTTTTCCACAGCCTGGCAAGAAGGCCAACCTCAAATTCTCCATTTACCCTTTGCCTTAGATGTGCTCCTCCATTGTCAAGCCTTACAACTTGGTCCTCACCACACACCACCCTTGACAAGAACTTGGACTGTTCCTTCATGGTTGACAACAAGGCCATCTACAACATCTGCCGCACCAAGCTTGGCATTGCCTTGTTTGGCTTCATCAACCTCAACAGGCTCATTGCCCAGGTTGTCTCCTCCATCACCGCCTTGCTCCAATTCAATGCCATTCCTCATCAACCTCTGATCTTACAGGGTCAAAAGTCTTAGAATGGTTGGTTGGTTGATTCCATGAAGGTACATCTCTCATCTTTGCTCAATGTCAGCGGTCGGGCGCCTGGTAAATAGGCCGATCTTGTTTCGAGAGCGGTGCGGTCCTGCGGGGCTGGGCCGCCGAGTTTGTGATATGTGCCTGTGCAACTGAGAAGTACGAGGTGGGTTGCGCAGGTACGCCGGCGGCCCAATGAGGACTATGAAGCCGCACTTGATTTAGCGGCGGCGGAGTGTGAGACTCTCGACCGCGTTCGACCTTTTACCGACTGACCAATGTCGGCGCTCCGTTCAGAGGCAGCACGGCGTACTCGGTACGGCGGCGTGATGGCCTAATGTCTTGTGAGCGCTCTTGACGAGGCAGAAGGCGTGTTGATTGGTTAGATGGTCACTGGAAGTGATCACCAAGCTGTTACGGCGACGGCTTAGGGCCTGACGTCCCGATGTCAGCTTGTAGGCAGCGTTTACGCGCTGCGGTGTCGATACCGGTACCGACGAGGTCTAGCTGTTCTCCGACTTGAACGGAGGCACGCGAGGAAGCTGCAATGCTACTTGTATTGCAACTTACTGAACTAGAGACTGAATGATCGTGAAGACGACGTTAAGAAGCTATACTGAGCTTAGAGACTGTGTTGTAAGAAGTAGAGTGGATGAGGAGCTCATCCACTGCGAGTCAGAGGAGGAGGCCTTAAGTAAGACAGCTCCAAACCCCTATGACAAGGCCGATCGGGCGCTAGCCTATTGTCTAGCTGCATGGCCTGCGTGTGCGCATGTACTGACCGTGGTACAAGCAGCTGATCACCTCCAAGCCTCTGAGAGCGCCGGAGATGGTGTCCCTTGACTGTTGATCACCTTGAGATGGTCTTGTTGTGATCGCGCGTCTCTGCGAAGTCGCACGGCCGCGAACTGGTCATTATGAGGCGAGACGGCTGAGAGAGACGTTTTGGGCCGCGCTCACTCCGAAAGCGGCCGAAAAGCTGTTCCTCCACCGCACTGACTTCCTCGCCTGCGGCAATTGTTAATGCTAAATACGCCGCACTTCAGGCAGCTTACCTTGTCTTGTCCGATGTGAGGGCGGCCAAACAGAAGCCTCTAAGCCGCGCTTGTACCGAAGGCGGCCGGAACTTGAGTTTTCCGCCGCCTCAGTTTTGCCGCCTGTGACACTCAACAACACTGATGTGCTGCTGTTGTCATTGCTTCTGCAGCTCACAGTTCACAGTCCACCTTGACTATATTAGAATCTACGTGCGTCTAATCACTATTGCGTGGTGGGTAGACGTTCGAGTGAGACTGCAAACACGCAAGGACACGTGTTCTCCGCATCCCTTGGTTCACTTCAAGCTGCAATCTTGGAAGTGTGTTTGGAGTCACTGAGTCAATTGTCAATCCTCTTCGGCAATAAAGTCAGCAAGGGCAAAGTGGGATTGACTGCACTCGTCCAAGTGGGCGCTGTAGGCTAGGAAGCTTGGTAGGTTACCACGTGAGAGACAAACACGCAAGCCTGCGTGTTGGTTTGCTTGGTTGTATGTTAGGAACACACTTTGTTAGTTGATGATTCGATGAATTTCCAATTACCACACAGTGAAATGCAACCTCTATATATACATATGGCGTGAGCAAACGTATACGGCTAAGTGACAACCATTGTCGCTATAGCCTTACTCCAGAAGGTCCCATGACCAACGAGTGTTTGTTGCTAAACATGCAACCCTTGCGTGTCTCTCCTCCTCGTTGGGGGCATCGCCGTATGTCTTGTTTGTTGTCCTTCTTCTGATTGGTTTGGGTTGACGTGGTCCGTAAATGGGGTTCACCCTTGATTCTGAGGGTTACCCATTGTTGTCACGGAAGATGACTTCCATCGTACCTTGAGTCTGTGATGATGGGTGGGGGATCAAGGGGAGTGTTGCTGTCAAATATGCGAGCTCATGTGTATGGTCACCAGCTTGCTCGGCTGTTCGGCAATGTCGTGTTTCCAGGGTCTACCCCTTGATATTTGGGAAATTAATGAAGTTTGTTCCTCCTTAACGTGTGCGCGTACCTCATGGGTTTTTACACCTTTTTTCAATCAATTTCGGAATTCGGACTGTCAACTTCGATAACAAGTTCGGTAGCAACGCTGCTTTTCGGTACAGTTGTTCGGTATCATGTATGCTATTCGGTAAGATACACATCAAGTTCGGTAATGCTAGCTTACAAGTTCGGTACAACAAGCGTGTTCGGTAACCAAGTAGTTCCTTTGATAGCGTTCATACTGTACTTGAAATGGTGGTTTCGCAATCAAATGATGTTGACAAGACAGCTACAATTGTGATTACGTGTGACGATGAGCGCTAAAATACAGTTCAGAGACCGAAACGCTGGATGGCGGTAGCAGCGTCGTGACGTGTGACTACAGGCTTGACCTTCGAGAAGACGTTCTTGGCGATGTTCAGCCATGGCGAGTATGGAGGCAGGAAATCAATTTGATGACCATGAGCGTTACACGTTGCTTACAGTTCTGTTATGACGTACCATTGCAATGTGAAGCTATGATACAGTACAAGAGCGTGGTATGGTGGTAGTGGTTAGCAGCGATGGCGAGGAGAACGGTGTCTTGGAAGCTGATCTCAAGAAGCTACGGTAATGGTAAGGACAACTCTCAGCGCACTGCTCACTCAGACACCGTTCGGATACCGAATTCGATCCTCGGCTTTGTTGATTTTGTCTCGCACGCTACACCGAAACACTTGGACAATACCGAACAAGCAGTTCGAACAAGCTCGCTTATTCCGAATTCCGTTCGCCGGCATACCGAAATTGAATCAAAAAAGGTGTATCTTGAGTCGTTGAACTGGAACACGCAAGCTTGCGTATTCGGTGCTGTTGAGCGAGATACTCTGAGTGCGAGATGACTTTCGGAACCCCGGGTTCCAACAGACTACACTGCCGCCATCAAGACACAAAGCCTGCATTTGCTTGCTCACAACCATTTGAATTCAAAAGCTAACGCTCCCGCAACCATTATTCTTGGCAGTATACTATGCAATTTCCCTCATTGTTATGGTGTACAGGCATGCCAGGCTGAGCTGTGCTGCCGTGCCTGCGTGGAAAGGCCTGTACCTGAGTGAGCGTACCAGCAGCGCCCTGCCCAACCAGCACCGTGAGCGGCTAGGGTGGGTTTGTTGCAAACCCACCTGGGGTGGCTTGGGGGTGGATTCGGGGTGTAACCCCCCCAGCAACCACCCCGGGTGGGTGAAGGGGTGGGTTCGCAAACTCAACTTTCCGCTTTTTTCGATGTGAATCCACTCTAAACACGCAGCGCAAGACTAAAACCCGCTCAAACTAATAGGTGAGGGGGTGGGTTTGCGGACTCAACTTTCCCTTTTTTCCGATATGAATCATATTGTAAGAATTTGAAGTCTGCGTCCGGGCTACCACCCCAGTAATCATCCGGGACAGCTGCTTTGAGTGGCTGCGGGACGGAATCTTACTCTTTTTCCTTTTTCTTTTTCTAAAAAAAATTATTCAAACCAACCTAAGAAGCCATTCCAGGGTGATGCCGGGGTGCTGCCAAGGGCCCAAATCCTGCTTTTTACAATGTAATCAATATTCCCACATTGTCGCTTTATTTGAAATCAATCAAGAAAGAGTAAGGTTACCAAAAAAAATGACGGAGGCGGCGCCAAGTCGCAACATGCAAAATACCACACTGGGTATCAAGCTCGGTAGAATTATATGATCAAGATTGAAGTGCGTCTGTGACGTTCGTGGTTGGGCTGTGTGATCTGGCTTTAGCTGGGTAATCCGATGAAAACCTGACTACTCCTGAAATCACAATTTCAGTCAGGTTTTGTGGTTTCAGGAGTAGTCACGACGATGGTAGAGACACGATGATTGCCCTCGTCGCGTCTCGAGCTCCAATGGCCTCCCAGGAGACCCTCTTCACCGTCTCCCAGGAGACCCTCCCCGCCTCCTCCCAGCAGCACGCCGAGTCTGCTGGCAGTTCCTTGCGCCCCAAGCGCAAGCGCAACAGTCTAATCAAGACTCACAATCACATCAGCTAGAATCCTTAACATTGTCATGAAGACATTAGCGTGTAATCACAATGACATTGCCATTAACCACAATGTGAAGCGAAAAAAGGTATACACCTCCAGTATTAGTTGGCGAGTTTTTAGTATTGCGCTACGTGGCTGGGGTGGATCCTTCTGAGTGAATCCTGGCAGACTCATCGATCTACTGTGAGGTCTATCTCTGTGTTTGGACAAGTTGACCTTACCAGCGGAGGCAGTGGGCAACTAAGTTTATATACATGAGTTGGGTGGTCCCCAGGTCTTCCTGGAGACCCTACATTCCTCCTTCTTGCACAGTGGTGATCTGCCTGGAGGCTAGTCTGCATCTCACTGTGTGAGTCATGTCTTTGTGTGGCTCCTGGTAGACAACCTATGTCCTTCCAGAAGTTCCCTGATTCCGCTCATTCTGATAGGTTGAGCTGGACTTTGTATCTCTTGGGTTGAACCTCAAGATCTGATTGGAGTTCCCCGTTACTCACTGGAGATACCATAGTTCTTCTGCAGTGAGACAGGGACTCCCGGCAGTCCAGTGGTCATTTGTCAACCTCATTGGCTGCGTTGGTTATTATGCGTTGGAGATTCTTGCCATACTTGATCTGTGGCAGAAGAGGTTTTAACCGCCAGTTCTATTGGTCTCCATGCAGTTACTTTCTGTAGATTGCCAATTGTGAAGGTGTAACCCCAATTGCCCACATACTGCATTCGCTATTTCCAACAGCAGCGTAAGACTAAAACTCGCCAAGCAATATTGCTGGCTGCACCGCCAAAGAGGATTGTTGTTTAAATTAGTGCTTTCGGATACACCTTTGAGGTCGCAAGTCGAAGGTAACCAAGGACCGTGATATATACGCGTCCTTGCGTATTTGCAATCACACTCGATTGTCCATTCACCAGGCAATGGTGACTTGACGACTCGTAAAAATCTAATAAACTCCAATCTGAGATACATCTTATCCTATCTCACAGTCAAACAACGAGTCTGCCGGGATTTATTCAGAAAACCAAGGAGAATCCACTCCAGCCCCGCAGCGCAAGACCCCTCGCTAATCAATATCCCAATCATGAATCGGCTGGCTGCGGCAGGGTGGCTGCGGGGTGCCATCTCCGGTGGTTGCGGGACGAATTTTCACTTTTCTTTCAATACGATCTTTACGACATGACTTGAATTTCGGTGGGTTTCGAGTCTCATAATTCGACGATTTGACATCATCTGAGAGCTGTGTTATTATCCTTTTTCTTCGACTTTCATCGCACATCAATAAAAAGGAACCTCCCGCACCGAAAGGAGGAGGGATGGCTCCCAACCTCAAATCGTAAACAGTGGAAAGTTGCGTCCCCACATCCACCTCGAAACCACCCGGGGTGGGTCAGTGGTATTAGTTTAGCGAGTTTATATACATGAGTTGGGTGATCTCCAGTTCTCCCTGGAGGCTGAACATTCCTTCTTCTTGTACAGTGGCAATCTGCCCAGAGGCTAGTTGTTCATGCTCTGCACAAGTCATGCTTTTGTGTGACTTCTGGTGGACAACCTACGTCCTTCTGTATTAGTTAGCGAGTTTCGGTTTTGCGCTTAGTGGCTGGAGTGGATCCCTTTCAGTGAATCCCGGCAGATGTTAAGCGCCAAGGGTCTGACAACCTCTTGACTGTGCGGCGTGGTGCGCGGTGTGTGAGGCTTGGGCTTGAGAGCGTGTGGCTGGAGTGGTGGCCACAAGAGTCACCAAGCACAATCCTGAGGTTAATGGTTCTACCATTGGGTCTGATATTCACTATTACTCTAGGTAACTAAGAATACAATTGACGAGCGGACAATAGGGAGGTGGCGCGCGGCTTCCTCCTTATAAAGCGTCACGCGTGCCACGCGGCGCATGCCTCCCCCAGGAGCATAGGCCGCATGCAATCTCAGCTTACGACGTGAGCCTCAGTGTTGAGCAACGCACGGCATGCCCCTCCCTTCACGGCGTACAGCGCCGCGCGCCCCTAATGGCCTGACGCCGCGCAGCGCGCCTTTTTCCCCCTGCGCGGCCGTTGGACAGTGTTCTTGTGGCGCGCTGGCGGGGAACCTCCGTCCAGCCGTAACAGCAGACTCGTCATTCTTATGTGAGATCTATTTCTCTGTTTGGACAAGTTGACCTTACCAGCGGAGGCGGTGGGCAACTAAGTTTATATACATGAGTAGGGTGGTCCCCAGGCCTCCCTGGAGACCCTACATTCCTTCTTCTTGTACAGCGGTAATCTGCCTAGAGGCTAGTCTGCATCCCACTGTGCAAGTCTTGTCTTTGTGTTACTCCTGGTAGACAGCCCTTGTCCTTCCAGGAGTTCCCTGATTCAGCTTGCCCCAATAGGCTGAGCTGGCTTTTGTATCTCTTGAGTTGAACCTCAAGATCCAATTGGAGGTCCTCGTTACTCACTGGAGATACCCTAGTTCTTCCGTAGTGAGTCAGGGACTCCCGGCAGTCAATGGTCATCCGTTAACTTCATTGGCTGCATTGGTTACCATGCATTGGAGACCTTTACTGTACTTGACCTCTGGCAGAAGATGTTTTAACCACCAGTTCCATTGGTCTCTGTGCAGTTACCTTTTGTACATTGCCAATTGGGGAGATGTAACCCCAATCGCCTATACACTAATCATTTTTCCAACAGAAGCAAGCAAAGAAACCGACTGCAAACATCATCCCAGGATGTAAAGAATGTCAACGCATGATGCTGCACGTCACTGTTATGCTCCTGGGGTCTGAGAACCTTGGGTTGTGGTTGTGCGTTTGTTGTCAAGGCCAGGGGCATAGTACTGGGTGTTGCTCCCGGGATTGTTGCCAAGATAGCGGAGCAGGGAAGCGGGAGAGCGGGAGAAGGTCTTACATTTCCACCTACTAGAGTGAGTAAGTAAAATACAATTGATGTCCATATGTGAGTTGGCCCATGCAAGGACATAGGGTTACAACCCCCCAGGGTGCTCCCTGGGAGATGCCACAGTTAGTCCCAATCCCCAATCTGGGAGGCCCATTGGGAAAAACCACTCCTGCTCACTGTAACATCAAATTCCAAGCATTCCCCCTCCCCTACCGATATTTGTAGCATTTGTAACAGCAACAACAACGATGACCATGGCAATGAGGAGTCCTTGCCATTGCTTGCTGACCAAAGTCAAGCACCACACACCTCCCTGGATGATCTTGACAATGGTGAGCCTCTCAGCACAATCAAGGATGACAACACTACTGAATCAGCTTTCTACAATGATGTTCCCTGCGGCTCCTTGTCCCAACAGCAATTGTGACATGTCTTGTGCCTACTTTGGACTTTGATAGGTTGCAATCACGCAATTCAAGCATCATGGTCTATCGCAATCAGAATTGGCTGTGTTTGCCATCATGCCAAGTACTGACATCATACTTTGGATTTCACAGAAAATCACGGCTACTACGGGATCACGCGTACTACGGTAATTACGTTGATTCAAGTGAACGCTTGTCAAGTAAAAGCTGAGCATGGTGACAAGCGTTCACTGATTCACACCGCAGCGCAGCACAGTTGTGTGGTGGACGGGCGAACAAGCGCGCAATGAAGGTGCAACCGGCAGAAGCCATGGTGGTAACAAGATTGGGCAAAGCAAAAACATTGTGAAATTGACGTAGGAGAACAGCCAAACACCAGCGGCAAGATTGCGGGTGACGCCCAGTCATAGGGTTGGAGTTTCGACTTGAGAATTGGTATTCTTGATCGGGAGTGGGCCCCTTCTCGTTGCCCCGAGAACCCGCCTCAGGTGGTTGCCTGAGAGAGTTCGCGGGCGCAGCTTGACTATGACAGGGAGTTGACACGAACATCATGAATGACAGCGGTATTGGATTGTGCAGCGACATAGCAGCAAGGTGCTGTGGAGCGATTACGATTCTAGGCAACGGTAAGGCGCATATGATCAAAGTATGCCGTGCCTTCGTCGTCGGAGGGGCTGGGTTGCACAAGTCATTGTCAAAAAAGATGAAACGCAGACAATTGTAGAGGGAGATCAAGGGGCTCGAATGGCTTTCTGCAACGGGGCATCAAGAATTATGAGTAGTAGAACTAACAATCATCTAGTATAGAGAGTAAGTTACTGTACTGTACGGTACAAGATGTATGCAGTAGCTCGATTGAGTGACGACGAGTCCATTCTGCTTTGTCGAACCATTGGGAAGCGTCGTCATCGTTCGCATCAAATTTAGTCATGTTGCGAGTGCGAGGTCATGGTTATGGGCAGTGTTGCGAGCTGTAGTCATAGACCCGATGGAACCCAGCATCAGTCTGCTTTCGGAAACATCAAGAACCCATGTGTGATTGAGTCAGGTCATCGGTGATCGTGTAATTCCTCGATCGTCGACGACATGTGCCCTTGATTGATATCAATAGAGTCTCGACAAGCTTTGAGAGAATATTTTTAGAGACATTTGAACTGAGAACGAGGTGCCAAAGGAGCTGCGTTTGTCTCGCTGCATTCGATTTGCAACAAGCCTGTTACTGGACAACGCTCCATTTACTCTGCACTACGGTCGCGATCGATTTTGCGTGACTGTGAACTTCATCATTCGACGCTAACACGCATATCGACGCACGGCGTATGGCACAGATGGGCCAGCTAGAATGTTTCACCAAGGATGAGTAGAAATGATCGATGCAAATGCAAAAGATGGGGTTGTAGTCCATCTTGAGATGTGGTATAATACAAGCATGTTTGTATGTTGAGAAGGTTGGATGCCGAGAAAAGAGCCAAGCTCGCGCCAGCGGATGGTTATTGCATTGGCGTGATCGCAGGTTGCTGCGAAAGTCTGCAGAGAGGTTTGATATGGAAGTGCAGAGCGGTGCGACAGAAGCGTGATTGGCTGTGAATGAGGATGTGCTGGGAAAACTCATTGCTGAATGGCTTCAGGATGTCATCTAGAACCCTTGGCAAAGAAGAAAACAAGATGGTAGGCCCGGATCGAACTGGCAGTGTGCGAGCGTTGCGAGGAGGACAAGCTGCGCATAAACGCTGCCGAAAAAAAGCTAGGATTGGAGGCTTAGTCGGTGTCCATGCCCATGATCATGCCGGAGTCGCCAGCACCAACAAGAGCGGATTTTGACTTGGACGAGGTAGCCTTGACCTTGATCTTGTCTTTGGAGGAAGAAGCGGTGAGTCGGGAAGCTTCGATGGAGGCGCGGAGATGAGCGTTGCGGTGAACCAGAAGACGATCTGCCTCTTTGGAATTTGTCTTGACATTTGCCTTTGCCATGCGCGCCTTGTAGAAAGCGATCTCGCGGCGAGTTTTGATCTGCTGGATGCGCTTCATGGCTTGAAGAGTGGTAGCAACCAGCTCGCGATCGTAGCGGACGGGGACGTTTCGCTTCTTTTCGAACTCGAGGGTAGAGTCGACGGTCATCTCCTTGCCGTTGGCCTTGCGGAAGGCCTTTGTCCATCGAACCTTCCTTGGGTTGCGCTTCAACTTGAAGTTCTTGTGGCACTTGGATTTGCAAAATTTGAAGATCTTGGCATCGTTGCGAACAAAGGTGATACCCTTGCCCGGATAGCAGGGTGCAGAGCAGAAGAAACAATGCTCGATCCTCATCGTGGCAGAATAATTGTGGCGAAGCTTGTATCGGAACGAGAAGCAAGGAGCAACCTAAGAAGAGAAGCGCAAATCAACAGCAACAGGAAGTTCGAATGCGTTACTGTGCCAAAAGTCGAGCGGAGCGAAGTTTAAGCTAGACTTGATGGGACGCTCGTGTGCACGGCACAGAATGAAATGGAATGGAACCAGTGAGATGAGACCAGGTCAAGTGAAAGGATGTTGAGAGAACAAAAGGTGGCGGTAGTTGGGTGATGATGATGATAGTGATAGGATGGCCGACAGATGGCAAAGTTTTTGCAGCACAGTCGGATTTTCCCGCACTTTTGGCTGTCGCTTCGAATTTTGAGAAAGTACAGACACACTGACACTCTTCTCTGAATGAACCCTTTTTCGCTATCGTCGAGAAACCCTTTTTTTTTTTTCTTTTTAGATTTTTCGCTCTCATTTCGAAAATTGTGAACAGCGTTCGGAAGTCGGAGAGGAGGAAGCTATGTGAATCGGGAAAACAAGGATCGGGCTGAATCGAGATTTGGGCTGAGGCAGGTGGAGATGAATGCTCACACTGCGAGACCAAGAAGGTCAATAATATTATAATGAAGAAAGGGTTCAACTCAATTCAGCTTGACCAACTCAGCTTGACCACAACTCAGCTTGAGACTAAGCGTGCTCATGTTGCCGACGTTGCATTCTTAGTAGTCATCCTCGAGCATCCGTAATCCATACTCTCGATCGATACACATCTCACGTGGTCATTCAGATATGAATGCGCCGCTCGCTTTCTCCCATCATGGCGCTGGCATGGGCGCTCAATCATCGCATCGACCCTTGATTACGCAGCACAGGACCAAGGGCGCATCGTCGTCGATACCCAGCGACTTTATTCACAACGAGTTCAGCTTTGAACAGCACATCAAGACCAATCTCAATGTCAAGCTGGACAACGATGCGCAAATATGCCCCGACTACTCTGAACGACTTCAATGCCCTCGCGGCGCTTCTTGTCCCAGAAGGCACGTCAAATCAAGTCATCTCAACTTTCTGCCGCCAGGCTCCACAGCACTGCGCGATCCCAACAAGCGCACCGTTTGCAAACATTGGCTTCGAGGTCTTTGCAAAAAGGGTGACCAATGCGACTATCTGCACGAATATGACATGAGGAGAATCCCCGAGTGCAGGTTCTATGCCACTTTCGGATTCTGCAACAGTGGTGACGATTGCCTTTACCTTCACGTCGACCCTGCCATCAAGAGGAGAGAATGTCCCAGATACAATCGAGGCTTTTGTCCCAAAGGTCCGCTCTGTCCCAAAAAACACATTCGACGTGTAGCATGCCCCCTCTACTTGGCCGGCTTCTGCCCGCACGGTCTCGAATGTCCGCGCGGACACATCAAGAGCACGCCTCCATCCAGTGCATCCCGATCCAATTCGCCCATCCAGACACATCGCCCTTTGACAGCATTGGAAGCGTTCGGCTCTGGCGGTGGCAGAAACGATGACTACGCCGAAGCGGGCAATATGCGCCAAAACCGCCCACCACCTGGCCGATACGGCGACACCGGTGGAGGAGCTCAGGGCGGTGCAGGTCGGGCACCCATGGGGTATGGCGCTAACATGCAAAGACGGCCACCATATACGTTTGGCCCACCTGGCTCTGGCTCTTTCTCTGGCTCTGGCGGAGCTGGTGCAGGTGGAGCAGCGGGGTCAGCAGGGCTTGCACAGCAACCTCCGGGCGGCCAACAGGATGGCGGGCGTGGATGGAAAAAGGATCTGTCCGAAGTACTTTGCTTCAAGTGCGGTGACTATGGCCATTTCGCAAACATGTGTCCCAATCCCAATCGACCAGGAAACCGCGGCGGTATGGAGCGTGGTCCAGGAGGTTCAGCGCGCCAACGCCCACGACCCTACTAGCCGAGCTGGCTCCAACTCGTCTCGGAATGGTCGAGAGATCAAAGCGTCGCTGTCAAGCTTCAGTGTGTCCGTCTTTGTATTTGTAGTGCCACCACACTCGAGCATGAGCGCAGGCCTGCTGATGCTGCGTCTGATGCTGCGTGAATCAAGAAAAGCATGGGACAAGTATCAAACGACAAGGCACAAGTATGCGCCATCAGTAGCATCCGTCTCTGCTCCGAGATCAATGTGAATACACAGCGAGCCGAACGAGTAGAGTAGCAAAACGCGAGCTTGAGACAAAGACACAAAAAGACTGGCACCCTGCCCCACCGTCCATGATCCGGTCGGAATTCATAAATTTACTACACTGTAACGCCAAAATTCCGCGCCTTGGTTTGTTTGTGTGCGTCCGGAAGCCGATGCACAAGCGCATCAAACACTCCGCATTTGCGGCTTGACTTGGGCAACAAAATGCCAACTTGTCCTGTAAAAGGCTACAGTTACTGTGACACTTCTTGTGGTGACCCCGTCGTCGTCGTCGTCGTCGTTGACCACTTTCATCACTTCACCACCAAATCATCGACAGAAAAATCGATCATCACGGTGCCGGCTCTGCTGGCTTCGAATCGGACCACACATCGGCACGCTCTGCCATCACCCCACAGTCACCTTTTTCTCACTCTTCTTTGGCATCACGGCCCACTTTTCGGTTCATCCCGCTCATCTTGACTCATCATCGGTCCGATCCGCTTCGTCACACACTATCATCTCGATCATCGAAAAGAAGAGCTACATCTGATCAACAGCATCGCCATCGAAAGATATGGTGAACACCGACTACATGCTCTAAGCGACTCGAACGCTCTCGCGACTCTTGTCTTTTCTCTTGCAAGCATATTGCATCAGCTGCAAATCCGCGATCGCTCATCATTTCTTTGCACGCCAGATCGGCTGCTCTCGCCAACATGCCCGCCGATAGGAATACGCCGCTGTACCAACGAAACGAACATAGTCTAGGCATGAAACAGGATGCAGATGAAAACTTTACCAAAAAGCAGACCGCAAGGAGAAGAGCGTACGCCAAACGCAGTTGTCTCAAATGTCGAGAGAAGAAGGCTCGGTGCGAGCTTCCAGAGGAGAGCCTTGCCACGCCATCATCTATGACGCCCTTGAGCCACGATCTCGCTTGTCATCGATGCAAGGTCTTATCGCTTGACTGTGTTGTCTGGGACGGCGATCGCAAACGACGGCCAAAGGTATCTGGCGCGCCCTCAAATCAGCCTACAGCATCTTCTTCCACCCCGCTCAAGGCAGAAACAAGCCTACCTCGCCTACCTTCTTCTCCACCTCGTAGTCCAGGATCACTCGAGCAACTTGCTGCTGCTGCCGCTCGCCTCTCGGATCAACGCGGCACGTATACGGATGGCGCCGATATGTCACCTCACGCCGCTTCCTCCAACGAAGCAAGCAGCATTAGGGAAGCCGCGTCCACCCTAGCTTCTGTCCAGTTCTTCAACCCCACCGCCGATGATGTCGCCTCTCCCATATCAGCGCCGTCACCAAGCTCCGCCCGAGCCTACCACCATTCTCGACTCGCCAGCAATTCTTCGGCTCGCGACCATGCCAGATCCCCTCTCAACGGTAACAATCACCGTCCAGGCTCTGTGGTATCTCCTAGTACCACCTCCTCTGTCATCCCTACCAAAGCACAACCTCCAGGACGCACGTGGACATCCCTCTGGAGACCCTTATCCGTCCTCATCGACTATGCTGCGCAACAGCCCAGCTTCACCACCTACTTGCTCTGTCGCATCGATCCAACCATCAAGAATCTCGACATTCTTGATCTCATTCCGCGTCAGACTCTTTCGCATCTCAAACTTTTCCTCAAACCCTACCTGCTGTGGCATCCACACCTGCCCGACCTCGATCAAATCTATGCAGAGCATCGCAAGCGTCCTACCGTCTCTAGCGCGCTTCTTCTTAGCGCAATGTGCCTCATTGCTTGCCGTCATGCCATGCCCCTGACCGACTCTCTCCCCATCAAGCTATCCACGCTTGTCGATCAGCTTGGAACCCAGATCTTGCTCTCCACGCCTCGCGACATGTATACCGTCCAGGCGCTCGAGCTTCTCTTAGCCCACGAGCCCTCGCTTGTCGGAACAAGCGTTGCAGGCTCTGCTCAAGCTGAAAGAGGCAATGGTCTGCTGGGCGAATCTCTTCTTGCGGCTGCACTCACCATCGCTCGAGGTCTCGATCTCGACAAGTCCGTCGAAAGCGTAGTCGATGTCTGCACCAGACTCACTCCGGCTACCGATGCTCAAATCAAGCAGCGCCGCGAGCTCTTGGCCAAGCACACCGCTGGTGCGTGCATTTGGATCAGCTTGCGCATCTGGGAAGGCCACTTTTCCTTTGTAAACTCCACCGTCCGTCCGATCGAACTCGGCGACATGGTCGCAAAGGCCGAAGCCATGGTTGCTATCGACAACGACGGTCGCAAGATCGAGCGTATGGAGCGTGATCCATTCCAGTCCACCGAGAAGCGCTTCCCAGGCCTTGACGAGGACAGCATCCTCCGTTCCGCTGGCCGTACCGGACTGGTGTATAGGCTGAAATCCATGGCTCGTTTCCAGGACACCATTGCAGGCATGTACCGTATCCTCGCTACTGCGAACAAACCCGAGGAGATCAACCCAACCAGCCTTATGCCCACTACCGCGGCAACCCGCCAGGAGATGTTGGATCTCGTCATCAACTCGTCTTATCAGCAGACGTTGTGGCAAGCGGCAAAGATGCAGGCCTTCAGCCCCTTCGCAAGTGTTCGTCCTGCCTTGCTGCTTGAGGACTGGGCGACCATGGAGTCCTACTCTCTTCAGGAACTTTTGCCTTGCCTTGCAGCCTGCGCATTTATGACCGGCGAATTGAACCGAGGCTTTTCTGCCAACGAGATGGTCGATGCCCTTCGTCTGGACGAGAGCTTCCGCGAACAGTCCTCCATCATCTCTGACAAGCGAGACGTCGAGACTACAAACATGCTCAGCATGTTCCATCTCTTTGATCGAGGTCTGGGCTATTCTCAACCCGACATCCTCACTCGTGGCCGCGGCCAATCCAAGTCGCACCAAGGATCTCTCTGGATCGAAGCCACCGGCGCTCCTCTTCTTCTCACCACCGCCTTTGCCACCGATTGCTGCAAGACTTTCCTTGAGAAGACCGCATGTTCGCTTCACGGGTTCGATCACCTTGCCAAAACGGCCGACATGCACATCATGATGATGGTCAACACCATTCACCGACTTGAAGAGTGCGATCGCAACGAATATCTGCCACCTACTCGAGCCGAGAGGAGCTCGATGCCTCCTCCCTCACGGCGATTGGCTAGTCATACCCCTGACCTTGCCGATTCCAAGTATGAAGACACAGCTGGCAGGAGCATCTCCCAAATCGGCGTCATGTTTATCGCAGAGATGGTGCAGGTCATGCAAGAATGGAAGCTGGGCGTGTCGCTCCAACGGCCTGTTCCCTTACAGTTCAGGCACATACTCGGTAAGCACCCGTCTGGCAAGTACGCCCCGGGTGCCAGAGGCCAACAAGGCTCGTCAGCGTCTGTCAGTACACAATCGCTCAAGACCAGCAACGAGCTGCATCCAAATGTACTCAATGATCGAAGTGCTGTTGCTTCTACGCCATCTGCAGCGCCCTCGAACGGCAATGAGGGCAGTCTCAACCCGGTGCAATCTTTCTTGCAGACCTTCCAGTCCAACAACGTCGTACCTGGTCTACCTCAGCAATCTGTGCCTGCGACTGCTGCGGGTGGGAACGGTGGAATTTTTGATCTGCCAATGTTTGAGCTATTCGGCGCTGCATCTACGACGGATTGGACCAACAACGTGCCGTGGTTCGATCGCATGGACAATGGTGTTTCGGCCGTGTCGGCTCTAGCACATATGGGCAACGGGAACAACACGCCGCAATTCCAGCAAAATCAAGCACCGCTGCCTTCGCTTCAGAACAATTGGCCGAGCATACAAAGAACGAGGAGCAACGAGACGTTGCCGCCTTTACAATACCCACCTTCGCAACCTCCACCTTCGCCTCTTGCCAACCAGCTGCACGGCTCCAGCTATGATAGCTACTCCGGCCGCGCTCTTTCTGCGCAGAACCCGACTTTTGGACATGCATATGCGGATCAAGCTCAGGGCCAGCCTCATGCTCCGACAAATGGAGCTCATGCGAACCAACACTATCCCCATCATCGTGCTTACTATGGAGGAGGAGGAGGAGGAGGAGGAAGTCACCACGGAGGACGATGATCTGTAATCCGAGGTCTCCTGTATTTCCTGTTGCGTTTAATAATTGCCATGCCCTTTCGTGTCTACTTGAAGAATGACGATTGTGTTATTAACGGAGCAGTATTGTCGAGCTTCGTTTGAATGCTGCATCCACGAGAAGATCATTGGTAATCAGTGCACCTTTCAGTGCGGTTAATTTTGTGAGGACAGGGTTAAGTTGGTTGACGAGGATGACGATGTTTCGAGGCGAGCGAGGAATGACGCAATCGCGGATCATGACTGTGTGTTTGACCAGGAAAAAGCCGCTCCCTGGATCTGGGAAAAGGGCAGAGGGTATTGCATTGGGTATGATGTCAAGGGACTACAAATTTACGCTGTATGATGGTGCGGCAATCGAAAGTGAATCGAACTATTCTTCTCTAACGCCGTGGGGAACCGTTTTGATCATCATTTCAATTTCCCATCGAAGACGACTGCACCACAGATCCAAAGGATGATCGCTCTTATCTTCTCCAAAGGGATCTTCGATCTCACTGCTGATGCCCTCCAACCCGATCAAAGTCATGCTGACAACGGTGACAAAAGGGACCATCTTCCATCCTAATTCTCCTACGAGGGCGAGAGGGAGGGCAAGCAGGTAGAGCAGAACAGACTGCTTCAGGTGGATCGCATAGATGAGCGGATTGGGTGTAGTTGAGATGCGGATCAGATGGGACGAGATTGTCGAGAGAGTGAGAAGCTGCGTGTTGAGCAAGGAGAAGCCAGCTGGACCGAGGTCTTCAAGGAGACCCGAACGACGAGCCGAGGAAATGTAGGTGTGGAGCTCAGAGAGGATGCGCTGGGACAAGGGGAGATTTGCATGCTCCTGTTCGCTGTGGCCGCTAGAAGGAGTTGAAGAGGAGGCAAGGAGCGGAGACGTCTCGGTGGTGGCTTGCTCGAGGTCACTGCTGAACTTTGTGGCTGTGTCATGTTCGACGGCACTTGTGTTTGTGGCTTGGATCCATTCGTTGGGCAAGATGCCGCGGAGATCGTTCCAGCCGGACCCCTTTTCTCCTCGTAGCTCGTGCTTGATCGCTACCAGATAGGCCGACAGCAGTCGCAAGGTCCGCTTCTTCCTGTCTAACCTCCAAGTCGCCTTGGCTGGGTCTTTTTCGGTGTCGACGTTGATCCAGATTAATGTTGCCAAATTTTTGGTAGTAGTGGTGGCATCCTGCCATAGTTTTCTCCCCTCGTACCATCTGTCATAGCTCGTACCGTTGCGGAAGACTAGTAAAAGGCCTACGACCACCGACAAGGTGTTGGTGATGGAGTAAGAGGCAAACCATTTCTCGCCCCAGACGAGGTCGCCAAGCGCGATTACGGTGGCATAGATGGTGAGGCAGAGAACCGAGGGAAAGATACGTGGGAGCACCGAGCCGGAGATGCGCAAAGCATCGCCGACAAATGACATGCGCGATAGCTTGGGTTTGTGCTGCTCGATCTGCTTCTGCTTAGCGTAAAGGCTGAATGCGGTGGAAGAGAGTGACGAAGCATGCTGCATAATGTGAGGGTTGTTGGCGGCCATGGTGAGCTGAGTCTGAAGCTTGAAAAGGGTTACGTTGCTTCTGTTGCCCGGGGAGGTGCTGCCGAACGGAGGCGGATGGAGCGATACGATGAAAGAGAGAACGAAACATGCCAAGCCGCCTACGAGTAGCACCCTGATCAAAGGGATCCGTGCGGGGTAAATTGTGTGAGACCAACACTTTCTTTCGGTTATTTCGCGCTGGCAAACTCTCTTTCGGATTTCCGCGGCATTTACTGGGATTTGCCCCCTTTTTTTTTTTTTTTTTTTTTTTTTTTTTGGCCAACATTATTCTGTGTGTAACAGGATTAATGCAAAAGGTCACAGCGAACCCCACAGCTTGAAGGTGCGTCCCCACTCACCACTGACGAGCATCTCGCCGTCGGAGCTGATGTCGACACTCATGACTCTGCCGCCGTCACTGCTGAGCGTACGCAACAGCTGCCAGTCGTCTGCAGACCACACCCTGACCATGCCATCGTATCCGGATGTGGCCAAATACAGTCCGTTGCGGCTGTGCGACTGCGCCTCGATCGAATCGCTGTCTTGATGGTCGGCTTTCAGGGAGTGCTTTCGGTAAGATAGAGAGCGGAAGAAGCGTAGGTCCGAGACAGAAGATTTGTGGGCAGGGATGGTGTAGATGGACTTGAGGGCTCGCATATCCCAGATTCTGACGGTATCGTCTCCGCTAGCGGTGGCGAGCTGAAACCCATTCGGAGCAAAATCGATCGAAAGAATCTCCTTTGCGTGTCCATCGAGTACCATGGCGGTTCTGCCTGTTCTCATGTCCCATATTCTGCCGATTGCGTCCAAGCCTCCGCTGGCTACTAGTGCGCCATCATCCTGGAATTCGACCGAGTAGACTTCCTTGCTGTGGCCTTCCTGCACGGTGAGGCATTGCGAGGAGCCAACGTCCCACAATCGCCAAGTTCCATCGAAAGATGCACTCGCAACGTAGTCTCCACTGGGATGGAAAGCGGTACGTACCACACGAGCTTCGTGACCCCGCAGCGTAGCTAGAGGACGATCGCTTTCGAGACTCCAGAGACACACCAAAGCATCGCCGGCGCCGGAAACCAAGTTGACGCTACTGGCATCTTGTGTCAGCGTAGCACGAGGATGCCAAGCCAGACCTCCGACTTTATCGGTATGTGCGCGATATGTGAGCTTGTGGGTTGCACTAGGTATCTGCCAGAGCTTGACGCTACCTGACCAACTGGAGGTGGCCAATAATTGAGAATTTGGTGCGAAGCGGGTCATGGATATGGGACGATCATCTCCGATCTGTGAACCGAGATTTGTGTATGCCTTGATGGGTTCGAACACTTTTGTTCTAAGTTTGATGATGTCTGCCAATGGAACAGAGGCATACTGACGCTGTCTAGCGAGTCTGGCCTTGGACCGCAAGAGTGAGACGCAAGCGATCTTGCGGCGTGCATCGAGCAAGGCAGGAGATCCTTCGGTGAAGAATTCCTCGTCTTCTTCCTCTCGATTACTGTCGTGTTCGCTATCCGAGGCTTGAGACTGAGGGAGTGAGGCTTGTGGTGTTGCAGAAGTTGAGCCGTGCTCTTGTATGCGTTTGGAAAGCAGCTGTCTTAGACGCTCGCGCCGGTCCATCTCGCGTTCTCCGAAACACGTGATTGGCTCGCCTAGCTCTCGAAGACGCAGCCTTACTTTAAGATCGGAAGTGGGAATGGCAAGATTGCGGGCGACTTTGCGCGCATCGAGTTGGGCTGAAATGGCAGCATCCGCGGCCGAGTAGGTGCTGGAGCGCGAGTGGAGGAGGTCTTCGATGGTGACACCCGAGGTGGATGCGGTGGCATTACTTGGACTGTCCACATCCATACTGTCCCTACTCGGCGATGGCGGCACCTTGGCGGACATGTGTGTGGCAGTGCGGATGCTTGCTGGTTGGATAATTGGATGGATGGATGGATGGATGAGTGGATGAGTGGATGGGTGGATGCGTGTGTCAAGGCTGTTGAGTACCATCATGACAAATACACAGTTTAGAAACATCCGAATCTCCACTTTCTCTGCTCGCTCGTTTCATTTCCGACTTCCGAAAGAGGGGCACGCGAAAGATTCAAGCAATGTTAGAGCGGGAAAACGCGCGCGACACTGTGACTGAGACGTAGCAATCTTTTGGCTCGTGCGCACTGTAAATAATAAATTGTTGTTGTGCCTTTTTTTGACGGATCTTCGCAGAGTCCAACACTAAGCGCTTTCTAAGCTCTCGTCCACCATACTTTGTCCACCCAACACCAAAGCATGGACGCTTCAAGAGGACAGACGGCTCGATCCCGTCACAGTCAACACCATGACTTCTCTTCCGATCCAGTTGCTGCTCAACAGCCGCAGGCACAGCACGATCACGACAAAAAGGCTCGCTCCGTCGTGGGTATCGTCAAGCCGGAAGTGCACTCGCACACTCTAGATACACCCATCGCCATCGCCCTCTTCATGCTCGCTGCAGCACTCCGTCTGTACAGGATCTCGTTCCCAGATCAGGTCGTCTTTGATGAAGTCCACTTTGGCAAATTCGCTGCCTACTATCTTCGTCGTGAGTTTCATTTCGATGTGCATCCTCCTCTCGCCAAACTCATCAACGCCGCCGCTGGATACTTGGCTGGATTCGATGGCCACTTTGAATTCGATCAGATCGGAGACAAGTATCTCGAAAACAACGTCCCTTACATCCGGATGCGTGCGCTTCCCGCCATCATCGGCAGTCTTCAAGTACCGCTCATCTATTCCATCATGAGGCAGAGCGGGTATGCGCCCGTTATTGGTATATTCAGCGCTGCTCTGCTGCTCTTCGACAATGCTCACGTTGCACAGGATCGTCTCATCTTGCTCGATGCGCCTCTGATCCTCTTCATGCTGCTCAGTCTCTACTCGTACATCCGCTTCTATAAGCTCCGCTACAACGAGTTCACCTTCAACTGGTGGTTCTGGCTCACTGCCACCGGTGTCAATCTCGCTCTCACCATGAGCTGCAAGATGGTCGGTCTGTTCACCTTCATGACCATCGGTACCGCCGTCGCTTGCGATCTCTGGAAGTTGCTCGACATTCGACGTGGTCTTGAGCTTGAACATGTTGCTATGCACTTTTTCGCTCGTTTCTTCACCCTCATCATCCTCCCGTTCGGCATCTACCTTTTCTGGTTCTGGGTGCATTTTGCCATCCTCATCAAGAGCGGTCCTGGCGATGTCTTTATGAGCCCCCAATTCCAACAGACGCTTCAAGGCAACCCCATGCTAAGCAATGCGCGCGAGATCCAATATTACGACAGAATCACCCTCGGCCACAAAAACACAAAGGCTTTCCTTCACTCTCACGTCGAACGATACCCGCTCAAGTACGACGATGGCCGCATCTCCAGTCAGGGCCAGCAGGTCACCGCTTATCCTCACAACGACACCAACAACCTATGGCAGATCATCCCCTCCAAGCCTCTCTCAGATCAAGATCCCAGCACCTACAACGTCATGAACAAGGACCATATCCGTCTGCTCCACATCAACACCAACACTTTCTTGCTTGCCCATGATGTCGCTTCGCCGCTCATGGCCACCAACGAGGAGTTCACCACCATCGCAGCCAACGACACCTCGCGCTTCGACGATACCTTGTTCGAAATCTTGATCGATGAGGACGATCGACGAAACCAGCCGGTTCAGAGCAAAGCCACTTGGTTCCGATTGATTCATGTCCCCACGCGCGTTTGCATGTGGACGCATACCGATCCTCCCCTCCCCGACTGGGCCTTCAACCAGCAAGAAGTCAATGGCAACAAGAACGCCATGGACAAGACTTGCTTGTGGTATGTCGACGATCTTGCTCCCGCGCCTGAAAGCCCCAACTACGACACACGAATCAAGCCTCTGCCTCCGCGCGAGGTTGTCAGCATGAACTTTTTCCGAAAGTGGATCGAGCTTCAACTGCAGATGCTCCAGCAGAATGCGGGTTTGACCCAGAGTCATCCTTATGCGTCGGGTCCTATCAATTGGCCCTTCTTGCTCCAGGGGATTTCGTTCTGGACGCAGGATGAGGGTCAGCATCAGATCTACATGATCGGAAACCTGGTCAGCTGGTGGGGTTCGATTCTGAGCATCTCCATCTTTGTGGGTGTGCTGGGTGCCGACCTTCTGGCACGTCGTCGTGGCATCTACCCTATCCCTTATGCGGTGCGAAACCGTTTGTACAACTCGACCGGATTCTTTGTGGTGGCTTGGGCGTGCCACTATGTTCCCTTTTTTCTCATGTCGCGTCAGTTGTTCATCCACCACTACCTGCCCGCGCATGTCTGCGCCTGTTTGGTCGCGGGAGGTGTGCTCAGCTTTGTCACTAGCGAGACGATCCAGTTTCCCATCTCTCATCCCGGAGCTTTGCTGCAGGTTAGGGATTACAGGCCCAGGATGGACAACATTGTGCCCAAGCCAGCGAGGGCGTTTATGGGAGTGATGGTGATGGCGCTCATCATGGTTTTCTGGTGGTTGAGCCCACTCACTTACGGTACTCCCGGACTCACGTCGGCTGAGGTGGCTGCTAGGAGATTGTTGCCGTCGTGGACGCTCCACTTCAACAAGTGACCGAAGGCAAAGTACCGGCCTATCAGGTAAAAATCGACTCAACAACACTCGTCCCACCTTTGATCTCAATCCACTTTGAAACAAAAGAGAAAGGACAAGACAATGTCATTGCAAACAGGAAAAGCATCCGAGTTTTACTCCAGCCTTTCGTCGCCATCGCCTTCTCTGATTGTGGTAAAGTTGAGCGTTTCGACGTTGCCGCGACCCTTGATGTCGGACTCGATCAATTGATTGATGGATTTGAGCGCACCAGGGTCGATAAATGCGATGAGTTCCCATTGGTCGGACCAATCCTCATCTTCGACCTTGTCGGTGAGCGGAAGGATCTTGTCCTTGATTTTCTTGCCGTCTTTGTTGGGCATGGTGATTCGAATTCGCATGCGTGCACGTTCGATGGGGATGGTGTTTTTCTCTTGCAACAATCGGATCACATCGAGAGCCTAGAAAGCGGACAGATAAATGGAAGGATTTCAAAGGGATCGAGTCAATTGCCTGTGCGACGTCGAATCCAGAGTCGAGGCAACTTACCTGCTGTTTTGCGCTTCGGCCTGTCTTGACAGAGTAGTGAACATCGTGCATTGCCTTTTCGATCATGCCCACTGTATATGGTCTCTGGCTACCTGGATCCACACACTTTTCCGCCACTTGCGTTGCAATATCCTTCCAAGTATTGGACAACTCGTGTTGCCTTTCCTTTTCGCCAACCTGCAGCTCTCCCCTTTTCAGAATCTCTTGAAGGATCTTTGGGATCTCGGTGGTTCCAAAAGCCTTTTGAAGGTCATCTGAAGGTGCTACCTGTCCTTTAGATACGTTGACAAACACATTTTCGATCTGGACCACTTCATCGAGATCGGTTTCGACGCCGGTTCGCCATTCGCGCACCTTGTTCTTGTAGCATGCGATTTCGAAGCGCTTGCCACCTTTGCGCAGACGCACGATCGAAACGTTGGTCAGCTTGATCTGATTCGCTGGTTGAAACACCGGCATTTTCTGCTGGAGGAGGACGGGAGATGGATGATGGTGATGGTGAAGGTGATGGTGAGGAGAAGGCTGAGTCCATTAATCGTTCGACAGATTCGGGTGGAGGAGCGGCAGCATTAGTCACCATGACGCAGCAAATCCGAATTCCCCGACATCCGAGAAAAGTGGCAATCGAAAGTGGCAACGCAATCCTCCTCTCCTCGTGCTTCCTTTCTTTGAGCACCAACGCTTGTTCGTCGATACAGGATCCAGAACAACAGTCATCATGGGAGCTGAAGACAAGGAGCATCTTCTCCATGACCTCGAGGCCGGCGTGCCAACACCATCTCGAGGCTCTCGCTCTTGCACGACCTCTTTCTGCCTCCCACCACTCGCTCTCCTCCGCCGCAAAAAAGTGCTAGGCCTTGTTCTGCTCATCCCCGTCCTCTATCTGACGCTCTTGTACGACGGTATCACTTCCGCCTCTTTGGAATACAAGTCGGCACAAAATGCCGGTGCTCACATGCTCGAGTCTCTGCAGTCGTCCTTACATCAAGCTGCTCCTGCGATCAATGAGCTGGCTGGCAAGATTTCCGGCCTTTCCCATCACTACGACGATGCTCATTTCGATGATCACGGTCACCTGCACAATGCGCTCCTCGACAAACTCCACATCGAAGGTACTTCTGAGCTCGAAGCATTCAAGAACAAGGTCGAGCATGACCCAGCTGCGGTGGCCGCTGCTGCCAAGGTCGAATCCAGCTCCAACATTGACCTGTCGCTACAATTAGAAGAGATGACCAAGTTTACGACCAACGACGAAAGCGTATTGCTGCTTCTGCTTGCCCTGAAGGACGAAAAGTATACTGTCAAGGACGATTGGAAGGGTGTCTTTTTCGATCGCACGCTGCTAGACGAGGGCTTGCTTGGAGCACTCAAGGTTGGGCCTTCGAACAAGTTTACCCAGCTTCTGGCGAAAGTGGGTCTGCCGAAGCCCACTTCCGCAGCAACACCCAAGTTCTCGTACCTCGACGATGCGTATCAGCGCTATGCACTCTCGCGGGCTGACTGGGTTGAAAAGGCGCGCGACGCTCTCGGTCTCACAGTGTTTAGCAAGAGCTACTGTCCTTACTCGAAGAAGGTCAAAGCTCTTCTAACCTCGCTCAATGCCACCTATACTGTATATGAGGTTGATCTTCGTCCAGATGCGCGCAACCTTCAATCGCTGCTCGGCCAGCTAACTGGCCACAAAACTTTCCCAACCGTCCTGGCCAAGGACAAGTTGTTGGGCGGTAACGATGATATCCAGGAACTCAATCAGCTTGGTGCGCTCAAGAGTATTCTGCAGTCGGTTGGAGCCATGTGAATAGACATGCATCGATGTTTGCCTAGCTTGTACACACAACTAGCATCAGCACATGATACCCTGTCGTGAAGACGAATGATTGCTGACGTTTCACCTCATGTCCTGACGGTGTGTGTGAGTGTCCCGTGTCGATCGTTAAACAGCAACCAATGCTTGGCTCAGGAGTAGTTCGGCGATGCGCCAGATGATTAAGGCGGGGAAGTCGACGCTGAACAACGCACGCACACGTTAGAGGTTCTACGATACGAGGTCTGAGCGAGAGGTGCATGCGCGAGCCGTCTTGTGACACCTGAGCATGCATCCAAAGTGGTGTTCATTTCTTGTGCAACGCCCGCACGGACCCTTTCCCGTTTACAGGGTCCTGTCTATATTCTGTCCCAGCTTTCCCAACAGCATCATTCTCCTTCCGCTCCACCACAATGTCCTTCGATTACGATAACGAGAAGTTCTCCGGCTTACCCCATGCGGTACTGCCGCCTGTGCCACCGAAGCCTCGTGGATGGCTCACTTGGAAGGCGCGACTGGCACTCGCCGCTCTGGGTGCTTTGGCCTGGTACCGCTTCGAACTTCCATCCAAGCTCGAGCAATCCCGCATCATCGAGCATGGCAGGCACTTCAAGCATCAATGGGGAAGCTTCCCCAAGAAAGATGATCCCTTCCACTTCCTTCCGTGCACCCAAAGCACCGTGCCACCTAGTTTGGAAGAGACGCGCCCGCTGGAAGCGTGGCAGCGCTTGTACGACCCGGACCAAACACATTGGTCGTACGGCACCACCGACAGCACCGGTCTCTTCCTGTGTGGCTGGCTCGATGTTCCCCTCGACCACACCAATACATCCGACCAACGCATCGCTCGACTCGCGGTGACCAAGTACCAGCTCACGCCCACAAAGTCCAAGCGAACCATCGTGGTCGAGCCCGGAGGACCAGGCGGATCGGGCACCGGCCTGATGTGGCACAAGGCGGAGGCCGATTCAGCCTTGTACTCAAACAACACCTTTGACGTTCTTGGCTGGGATCCTCGTGGCGTCAATGCCTCGCAGCCTTCGATCTCGTGTTTTCCATACGATGCCGATCGTGACCGGTGGAGCCTGCTGACCTCGAGGTATCTGCGCGAGGTTGACCCTCGAGACGCCATGCTCAAGGCGGATGCCATGAACCAGGCCGTCCTTGAGGCATGCAAGCGAAAGTACGGAGACGTTGCCGGTATGCTCACAACCGCCTTTGTCGCTCGAGATCTCGAAGAGATTCGCAAAGCGCTGGGCGAGGACGAGCTGAGCGGCTACTTTGTCAGTTACGGCACAGGCATCGGACAGACGTACGTCAACATGTTTCCCAACTCTGTGGGTAGACTGATGCTTGACGGCACCGAGTATGTGCGCGATCAGAGGATGATGGGCGGTTTCGGCTGGGCAGCGCTCGACAACATTACCGCCGCCTTCCATGATGGATTTTTGGGCGAGTGCGTTGACGCCGGACCGCAACACTGTGCGCTTGCACAGCCTCTTTCCAAAGGTGAACCGGCGCCTACTCGACAGGACCTGATCGACACGATGGACAACCTCTTTGCACGTCTCGTCGAGCGACCGATTCCCGGATACACCAACGACTCGGGTCCAATCATGATCACGTACTCTGAGGTCATATCTCTCATCTACTCTTGTCTATACAATCCTTTCAGCTGGGATGCGCTGGCGCGCTCGTTCTACGATCTGTTGCAGGGAAACACGACCATGATGTCGCGCATGGTGGATTCGTGGGAATACGATCCGACCGTTCCTGCAGTCTTGCCGGCCACGCACTCGTCGGACGAGTTGGGTATACTGGTGATCTGCTCGGATCAGTATGATTCGCCGTTGCCTGCTGGCTACGATGTAGCTACCAACGGTGAGGAATGGTATCTTGATCTGTGGAGCGATATGGTGGCCAAGTCCGAGATTGGCGGCAACGGACGTTTCTTTGATGTTCTGCCGTGTCGACACTGGAACTCGACGTTTGGCGCACCCAAGGAAGTGTATCGCGGCGATTTGAATCACAAGCTCAGCAAGCCGGTTTTGCTGATTGCTGAGGCGTATGATCCGGCGACGCCGCTGAGAAACGGTCGACGGCTGCTCAAGGAGATGGGCGACAATGCCAGATTGATCGCACACCACGGGTATGGCCATTCATCCAGAGACACGAGCAAGTGCACCGGCGACATCATGCGCCAGTACATGCTCCACGGTGTTGTGCCGGACAGCGCCGAGACCGAGTGTTATGCAGACAAAAAGCCGTACCGATACAAGGAAGACCAGCCCAAGAGATCGAGCGACGAGCTGCTGCATGAATGGCACGTCAGCATGGCTGAAGTTGACCGCATTGCACCTCGACACTCCAAGCGGCGATAAAGCTGCAGCGCTTTTCTTTAGATAGAGTCAATGCAAATGTGATTGCCTTTTTCTATTCGTTTGTATGGTATCGAGGTGCAACGCTATCTGAATTGGCGTTGGCGTTTCTTGAATCGATCCAGAACGAATTGGTCGGTTGCCATGTCTTTTCTAGTGTCGGATCGGTTGGTGTTATACGAGCCGGTTTGGGAGCCTCGACTGGTGTGCATGACTGTGATGATGCAGAGTGAGAAAGGGAAAGGATGGGTGGGTTAGCAAAAATGGCTTGACCGAGTATGACGCTGTGGCACGATGATGGGCTTACATCTTGTGTTTGCATATGCATGGTCTGCGTCTGCCCCACCTGGAGTGGCACTGGAACGATTGTGTTGCTTGTTGTGGAACTCGCGCTTGGCCTTTTCGGTTTCTTGGATGTTTTTCATCCGGGTATCGATGCCAAGATCGACTTCGGGGATGGATGAGAGCATGGCGGCGGAGAGAGCCACGTTGCCTTCACGCTGTTCCTGCGTCTGTTCTGGCTTGATGGAACGTTGCAGCTGCTTGTACTTTTCGGCAACGGCGTAGAGCTCGTCCTGTGGATTGTTGACGGCTTGCAGAAGAGCTTGCTCGCTCATGGTTGAAGTTGCATCAGCACTGCCTGTGCGTTTGGCCATCTCGGCTTCAATGTACGCCATCCTGTTGCACGTGACAAAAGTTTTGGACGAGGGTGAGCGAGCCAAGCGACGATGAGAAGCTGGAAGCATAAGTACTCACATGTGCTTGTCGACGTCGACGGTGCCGGTTTCGCCCTGGAAATTGTTCTTCCTGACCAAACGTCTTGCTTTAGATGCGTCCCTGTTGTGCGATCAGATCCAAGGCCAAGGTGTGAGTGGCTTCCTAACTCATCGACTGTCTTTGCTTGATCAGACGAAAACTTACTCCTGATCGCTGTCCTCCGGATCGCCGGCTGACGTTCCACTGTTGGCAGGTACGAGACCGCCTTGTTTCATGTGTTGGTCCCATCTCTCTTGGTCGAGTTGGGCAGCGCTCTTGCCATTTGTCTTGGGTTTGGTGCTGCTCTGTGGTGTATTCAACCGATCGAGATCGATACCGGTGGGTTTGCGATTGAGACTTCGTAGCGCGATCAAGTCTTGGATCGAGAGCTGCTCGTCTTGATTTGCTTGCGCATCTGCTGATGTAGTTGCTGCTGCCGGGTCAGAAGAGGTAGCCGTGGCTGGATGATCGGTGACCGAGGTGGAGAGACGCGATACAGCAGCACCACCGGCCTTACTGCGCCTCTTAAACAGCGGTGTTGAGCTGGGACCGGCTTCTGTCATCGTGATGGTGGTGTTGGACGAGAAAAGCAAACGTTGGCGACGAGCAAAGTCCTCGGAAAACATGCAACGCGCATGGCCCCGTTCCGCGGATCGCGGCAATCTTGTCTCAGAATGAGTAGGGAGGTTTTGGTGTTGGATCTCAGAGATCCGACAAGTCATCTTGCATTCAGAGTATCTCACTCAACAGCACTGAACACGCAAGCTTGTGTGTTCAAACATGACAATTTGGAACCAAAAACCCTAGCCCTAGGCCGTGGTGCGCCGGCTGCACGCGACGGTCAAGTCCGTCGCCCATTTCCCTGCCAAATGGCGGGGCCTGCCATTTGTACGTCACCCCAATGGACAGCCAATTTTACACTGCTCCAGTGCAGCAACGTCAAACGCCAGATTTTAGCAGGAGCAACGGGCAATGGGCAATGGACGCGTCAAAATTGCAAGGAAATTGGCTGGGCAATGGTCAAAGTGGAGGACTGTTCCAGTGCCTGATGTACAGATCCAACTTTGTTACTGGCGCCGTGCCCAAAGTACAGATCCAGTGAGCGTATCTGTGGGTGCATCAACTCCAGGTCAGCACCTTTTTCCCGTCTGTCAGACCGCCAGCATGTCAATTGACCAGCACATTCATTTTCTTTGACTGTCAGACCGCCATCAAGTCTAGCAGACGGGAAAGCATGGGAACCACAGAAGGAGTACAAAGCGGTCTGTGTGGAAGATGGAGAGTCAAATCACGGAGAGCCTTCTTTCCTCTGCGGTAGTTGTATTTTCCAAGGCAGCACAGCACAGAGGGGGACGTGTCTCTGAGAATCAGGTTTTTTCTCAGAGAGGCAAGTCCCCCTTTGCTGGAAGTCCGAAGCCAAATTGCTTGGAATTATTTTTCAGGCAGCACAGCACAGTGGGGGACTTGTCTCTTCGATCTACTTTTTGATTCTGAGAGACAAGTCCCCCTCCTTCTCAATGCTGAACTGTTGCAATCACCCCAGACCTCTTAATACAATCATGCCAGCCACTTCTCAGGCTATCAATACCATTGCACATAGGAGACTCAAGGCTATCAATGAGAAGCACAAGTAATTCCATTCCAGACTCGAAGAGAAAAGGGGGGATTCTGAATGACCAGCTCCAAAAAGGCTCGAGACCCCCAAAATCTGACCTGGCTGAAAATTTTTGCCGAGTTTCCCCTATTTTGATCCTGCCACCCAAGTCTGATTTCCGAGTTCCATAATTTCCCTGACGTGTTTTTTTGCATTCTGAGTGTTAGTTCATACCAAGTGTTGGTCCAATTGATGATTTTGGTCAGGTATTCCTCATTGGCACGTGTTCTTGACCTTCTGCGTGGTCTGGTATATACCCTTGCTGATACAGAGCCTCAACAAGAACATGGTTCACTGGATCTCCGCCATATGTAGGAAGTAACACCAGTCCAAGACATACACAGTGCACAAAAAGACAGGTCAAAAAGCTTGCGTTTTCAGGTACTTACCTTTGACATGCCTTTATCTGTCCAAAATCAGCCAATAAAGGCATGTCAAAGTGAAGTCACGCATAGGTGAAGCTATCAAGGCGCAACTTGGTGTTCCAAACTCAGGATGAGCCTGTGCAATGTCCTATAGGGTAGAGCCACCAAGAAACAAACCTTTGCATTCACGCGTGTTTCCTTGCGGATCAGTAGCAGCACCCAGTTTCCACATGGATAGCTGGAACACCTCTGAGAGACAAATGGCTGTCATAGGCAGCTGCAGCAGGTTGAGAGGAGTCCAGAACACTATTTTGCGTGGAAGATTTCTTGCGTTTTCAGGTACTTACCTTTGACATGCCTTTATCCGTCCAAAATCAGCCAATAAAGGCATGTCAAAGTGAAGTCACGCATAGGTGAAGCTATCAAGGTGTGACTTTGTGTTCCATACTTGAGAAGAGCCTGTGCAATGTCCTATGGGGTAGAGAAGTCAATGTATGAGCCTTTGTGTTGACGTGTGTTTCCTTGCGGGCCAGTATCAGCACCCGGTTTCCGCATGAATAGCCAGAACACCTCTGAGAGACAAATGGCTGTCATAGGCAGCTGCAGCAGGTTGAGAGGAGTCCAGAACACTATTTTGCGTGGAAGATTTCCTGCGTTTTCAGGTACTTATCTTTGACATGCCTTTATCTGTCCAAAATCAGCCAATAAAGGCATGTCAAGGTAAAGTCCCCGGTCTTGGGTCCATTTTGGATCTGCCTTTTGTGTACACACTCAGAAGAGGTTGCTCCAGTGTCCTATAGGCTAGAAAGTGAGACAGCTACACTTTAGCTTTCACGCTGTTGCCTACCCCAGCACCTCCTCCAGCAGTGAATTATGCAAAGTGCTCAGAGAGCAAATCCTATGCTATAAGACGCTGCAGAATGCTGAAGGGACCTCAGAACACTCATTTGCGTGGAGAATATCTTGCGATTTATTGTACCTGCCTTTGACATGCCTTTAATCATCTGAAATCAGCAACTAAAGGCATGTCAAGGTAAGATTGGTGGGAACAAGTCCACTTTGAGTCTGTCTTTTGTGGACAAGCTCAGAAGAGGCTGGTACAGTGCTCTATAGTATAGGAAAATTGATATCTAGGCCCCTAACCCCCGCCGCATCTCCTAGTCATTGCCCAATTCAGTTGAGTGTCACATAGTCAAGATGTGTCAAGGTAAGGTGAGCTGCTACCTTGCATTAAAGCCTTCTTCAAGCCAGCCAACTCTAGCCCAACCATGATCATGTGCTAGGTCAGCAAGCTGTGCATGTCAACACAAAAACAGTGGTTGTATGTGTGACACCAAAAACACGCAAGCTTCAAAGATGGAAAGCAGGAGCTGTCTGTGTGCTTCCACAGTGTTGCCAACCGTCTGAAAAGGGTGTCTGCAGGTCATTGCAGCTGCATTGGAGAGTGGAACATCAAAATGCAAGGCAAAACAATCATCATACGTGCAGAACCGTAAACATGCTCATCTCCGATGGCAGGTCCAGGAGCATGCTCCAGTGCTTCCAACAAGTGTATACAGGTGTGCGACAATGTGGAACACAGTGAGCCAGCATCACAGAGGAGGATCGGTGTCTGCTGTGTACCATCACGGTCAAAGACGGTGGGATCACATGTCACATGGTAGAGCTTCCGACACCATTTCAACAGCATTGTAGCAGCACCAGAGCGGCCAGACATTGTGTTGGTCACTGTACAGGCTGTAGATACCATACCGATGCTGCCAATACATCCATTCCAGCTGCCACCGCACACCACCAGCGCTCCAAGTGTCCAGCTGCAAACACGTGAAAACATAGACTCACCGTTCTTGTCTCCCGCTTCCAACAATGGCGTTCCCAGGGTATGGCAAACATCCAGCAGCTAGATCATATGCAGCAGCAATGCTACATGTCAAATCATGCTCAAAAACAGGGCCACAAAAAGAACATGGATCCAACGCAACCAGTGTAAACATGCGTAAACGCACACATGAGAACTATGTAGAGACACCACAGGAGGCCGTGTAGGGTTGGGGTTAGAGTTAAGGTTGGGGTTAGCGTTAGAGGTTGGGATATATATATCACACAGGCCAGGATCAGTGTCCATCACAATCTCCAGGTGCAATGTATCTTTGTCGGTACAACTACGATCACGTGCTTGCGTCAGCAAGCTGTGTGTGTCAACAAGAGTGTCAGCAAAGCGTGTCAACATGCAACAGCAGTGTACAAAGCAGTGTCTGCGTGTCTGCCACCCAGTTCTCCATGTCGCTACACACCATCACCGTGTTGGCTGTATCGGAGGTATGTGAACTTGTGTTTCAGGTGTTGGACACCGTAACCAAGGTGTGGAGCTTGCTGACTGCTGCTGCAGCGCTCTGATAGGACCAACAAGCATGTCAACATGCACACACAGGGTGTAGACTGTCCAAAAAGGCGTTACGCAAGGCAAAACAATCGTCGTACGTGTGACACCAAAAACACGCAAGCTTCAAAGATGGAAAGCAGGAGCTGTCTGTGTGCTTCCACAGTGTTGCCAACCGTCTGAAAAGGGTGTCTGCAGGTCATTGCAGCTGCATCGGAGAGTGGAACATCAAAATGCAAGGCAAAACAATCATCATACGTGCAGAACCGTAAACATGCTCATCTCCGATGGCAGGTCCAGGAGCATGCTCCAGTGCTTCCAACAAGTGTATACAGGTGTGCGACAATGTGGAACACAGTGAGCCAGCATCACAGAGGAGGATCGGTGTCTGCTGTGTACCATCACGGTCAAAGACGGTGGGATCACATGTCACACGGTAGAGCTTCCGACACCATTTCAACAGCATCGTAGCAGCACCAGAGCGGCCAGACATTGTGTTGGTCACTGTACAGGCTGTAGATACCATACCGATGCTGCCAATACATCCATTCCAGCTGCCACCGCACACCACCAGCGCTCCAAGTGTCCAGCTGCAAACACGTGAAAACATAGACTCACCGTTCTTGTCTCCCGCTTCCAACAATGGCGTTCCCAGGGTATGGCAAACATCCAGCAGCTAGATCATATGCAGCAGCAATGCTACATGTCAAATCATGCTCAAAAACAGGGCCACAAAAAGAACATGGATCCAACGCAACCAGTGTAAACATGCGTAAACGCACACATGAGAACTATGTAGAGACACCACAGGAGGCCGTGTAGGGTTGGGGTTAGAGTTAAGGTTGGGGTTAGCGTTAGAGGTTGGGATATATATATCACACAGGCCAGGATCAGTGTCCATCACAATCTCCAGGTGCAATGTATCTTTGTCGGTACAACTACGATCACGTGCTTGCGTCAGCAAGCTGTGTGTGTCAACAAGAGTGTCAGCAAAGCGTGTCAACATGCAACAGCAGTGTACAAAGCAGTGTCTGCGTGTCTGCCACCCAGTTCTCCATGTCGCTACACACCATCACCGTGTTGGCTGTATCGGAGGTATGTGAACTTGTGTTTCAGGTGTTGGACACCGTAACCAAGGTGTGGAGCTTGCTGACTGCTGCTGCAGCGCTCTGATAGGACCAACAAGCATGTCAACATGCACACACAGGGTGTAGACTGTCCAAAAAGGCGTTACGCAAGGCAAAACAATCGTCGTACGTGTGACACCAAAAACACGCAAGCTTCAAAGATGGAAAGCAGGAGCTGTCTGTGTGCTTCCACAGTGTTGCCAACCGTCTGAAAAGGGTGTCTGCAGGTCATTGCAGCTGCATCGGAGAGTGGAACATCAAAATGCAAGGCAAAACAATCATCATACGTGCAGAACCGTAAACATGCTCATCTCCGATGGCAGGTCCAGGAGCATGCTCCAGTGCTTCCAACAAGTGTATACAGGTGTGCGACAATGTGGAACACAGTGAGCCAGCATCACAGAGGAGGATCGGTGTCTGCTGTGTACCATCACGGTCAAAGACGGTGGGATCACATGTCACACGGTAGAGCTTCTGACACCATTTCAACAGCATCGTAGCAGCACCAGAGCGGCCAGACATTGTGTTGGTCACTGTACAGGCTGTAGATACCATACCGATGCTGCCAATACATCCATTCCAGCTGCCACCGCACACCACCAGCGCTCCAAGTGTCCAGCTGCAAACACGTGAAAACATAGACTCACCGTTCTTGTCTCCCGCTTCCAACGATGGCGTTCCCAGGGTATGGCAAACATCCAGCAGCTAGATCATATGCAGCAGCAATGCTACATGTCAAATCATTGTTATGATTGGGATATCGGGGGAGTTAGTGTTTGGTTTTAGTATTAACTTAGGGTTAGGGTTAGGGTTACATATGGGTCCCCGTGTGAGTTATGGTGATCATTTGGTACCGTTGGAAAGCTCTTTTCTTGTAGATTGTGATCAGAAAATTCTGGCGAAATCGTTTGCATACTTTTTTGCAAAATTACGTAAACGTAGGTCCACGCGTACACTTTGGCTGGGGGCGTCGATGAGGAAGCATAACCCTGGGGGTTTTTTTATGTCAGTTTGTGCAGTATATAGATAGACTTGGGAACACAAACACCAGGCACGGTGGCTGCACCGTAGCAGGCGTAGTTGACGTAAATGTACGTCTGCGCGTACATGTTGGCTGGTGGCGACAGTGAGCAAGCCAAACTTTGGGGGCTGCTTGGGGTCAGTGTGTGCACTATATGGGTACACTTTGGCATGCCAAGGCTTGGTGCAGTAGCTGCAGCGTAGGGGCCGCAGATGGGGAGTCAAGTTTGACTCATGGAGGATCCCGAGCTTCCCGAGCTTCCCGAGCTATTCCGACGCATTCCGAGCTCCCCGAGGTGATTTTCCGAGTTTCCGTGTCGGAAATTTTTTTTCGCTTTTTTGCAATGACAGATTGTGTTAATTGGCGCAATCTAACAAATCTGGAAATGTCGGGAAATTTCCGCTTTTTTTGCAATGCAGAACATGCTACTCAACGCAATCTAACATGTTCAAGAATGTCCAAAATCCTCGCTTTTTTGCGGTGTCGGATTGTGTCGATGACGTTGATCGAACACATCCGGTGTCGCCAAAGAGCACTGAGAACGGCGTGTTTGGAAGATGAGGATGGTAGCTGCGTGCCTTGGCAAGCGAGCTTTTTTGAAGCGGGCAACGAAGCTTCTATGGCGGTCCTCTTGTGTGATGGCTTGCCTTAGGGTTGCATAGCAACATTTGAACTGCCAGCATACCGATCAAGACTTGGCTCGTGTTGCTGCATGGTCTGGCGAGGAAGGATGGGAAAGAGAACAGAGCACAGGAAGATGGCTAGGGGCCACCTGTGACGAGTCGAGTTGACTATATACTTCCCCAAGGTTCCCGACCCTCGGAAATGGTCGGCAGGATCGGAAGGCACGGGAATGGCCACGGGAAGCACGGAACCGCGTTCCGTATCCAGGGTCCAATTTCGAAATTTCGGAAATTCCACAGGCAGGCACGGGAGGCACGGGTAGCTTGGCCTGAGCACGGGAGTTTGCTCGGAAGACAGGGCTCAATTTGGAAATTTCGGAAATTCCACGGACAGGCACGGGAGGCACGGGTAGCTTGGCCTGAGCACGGGAATGTGCTCGGAAGCCAGGGCTCAATTTGAAAATTTCGGACATTCCACGGGCAGGCACGGGAGGCACGGGGGGTTAGGGTAGCTTGATCTGACCACAGTAGCACCTCGGGAAGCACGGGACAACACGGTGTTGCCTCGGCAATGCGTCCGACTCGGATTTCACACAGAGGCAAAAACATATAAATACAGACCCATTTCATTTCAACCCTAACTCTAACGGAACCATCCATTCCGAGGTTACTGACCCCCTTATTCCGAACATCCCGAGCCTCCCGAGCCTCCCGATCATGCCAAAGCTACGGAAAAGTCCCCGATTCAAAGCCCGAGTCAAGGTAAGCTCAAACATCCCAAAGCTTGTTGTCACCAAACCCCGAAGGCCCCCGAAGAAGCGCAAGCCTCCGAAAAAACGTTCCGACCCACGGAATGTCCCCTCCGAATCACCCGAGCCCACCGAGCCCTCGGTTGTTGTGCTGATTCCCAACACCGAATTTCCGAGGTTACCGACCCCACCCGAGGAGCCTATCCCCGAGCCACCGGACAATCCGTATGACACCGACTATTCCGACCATCCCGAAGAGAATGAAGAGGAGGCCATGGAGGTTGCCGAGCATCCCGAGCATCTCGAGCATCCCGAGCATCCCGAGCATCCCGAGTGGACGGAAGGTGATGAAGAGGTGGTGACCGAAGCTCTACCAGCACCCGACCTACCCGATGCATCTAATCCACTTACCGAGCCTGGTGCCGAAATCCCGACCTTGGACAAGCTCGGGAAGGATGGTCCCGAGGATGTTGATGCTTGGAATATCACGGTATACCCCTCGGACCTGGCTCGGATCCACGGAAGAAGCATCACATTGGTTCGGTTGGTATCCCGAGCCCCGTACCCAATCATCCGAGACCACGGAATGTACCGAGACTGGGTGTACTTGGCCCAAGGGGTCGGGTACCTGAAGATTGAGCCTCGGTTCAAGTTTCCGATGGTTCGGGCTCTGCAGCAGCACCTCAGTATACAACCAAACCAGTTCGGAATCGCATTTTCCGCGGGTTGCCCCACGGTAACCATCGGAATGCTCATTCAAGCACTCGGGAAGGTCGGATGTGACTCGGTGCGCATCCAGGCGTACGGAATGAAGCTTGCACTCTCGGGAGTGTACACGGAACCAGCCAATCCCGAGCACCCGCTCTCGGGAACAAACCGATGGGACCTCGGGGTCAGCTATGACAGTGCAGACATATGGATGGTCGCATTCCGAACCCCGAACAAGCCAAACCGAAGCTTCCCGATGCTGACCCCCCTCGGGAGGGGCTTCGGAGGAGTAGACATGCAGCTCAGGCATCCCGAGGGGTACGGAATGCAGCTGAAGATCTACCCGAGGCTAGTTCATGCTCTCAAGGCATTCAACAGCAAGATGGCAAGGTCGGAACCTCGGAGCATGAAAACAGTTCGGAAAAGACTGACCTCGGTGCGTCGGTTGGTGGAAGATCTGGCTTCCGTGCCTCCCGAGATGCTCGGGGGGCTTCGGATGGAGGTCTCGGTTCGGGGTGCCACCCTTTCCGAGGCTGTGAAGTCAATCCAAGGCATCCCGTACCTTTCGCTTCCGACTTATATGCATGCCGAGCGACCGTGGTCCCGAGGCCTTCAGCTCCGACTCTATACAGTACGAGTCTCGGAAATGCTTCGGAATGCTCGGGAAATGCATGCTGCTGCCTCGGGACACTCGGTGCTACATGCAAGAAACACCTCGGAAACCACGGAATTAGCTCGGCGCATCACAGCAGATGCTCTCAACAGCCTCGGGTGGAACCCTGGCTATCGGGCACTCACTCGGTGGAACAATGCATATGCTTGGTGGCTTCGGAAGCCCACGGGAGCCTCGGTCACTTTGACAAACACAGCCAACCCCTCGGGACGGGTACGGGTGATCATTCCGAGGTCGGTCGATCCTCGGGAAATTTGGAATCACATTCGGTTGTATTTTCCGTGTCGGGACTGCCGGAATGTGAACCGAGACACTCGGTATCACTCGGTAGGCGGGAAGCAGAGGTGGATGCTTCGGTGCAACACCTGCGGAGCTCGGTTGAATCACAGTGAGACACTGGCATACCTCGGGGATCTGCTCAGCCACGGAAACTATCCCGTGGATCTCGGTAAATTCGGAATCATGGTGGTCATGCCCTTAGACAGGATGCCCTTCCTTCGGGGGAACATGGTTGGGTCGGTGCCTCGGAATGACTAGCTTGGTTGAGCACTGAGGGTTGGGTCTCTGAGCCTCGCGGGAGCCGTCTTTTTTTCCGAGCTTTCCGAGCTTCCCGAGCTTCCCGAGCTATCCCGATGCTGTTCGAGCTTTCCGAGCATTCTGAGGATATTTTCCGTGTTTCCGACCTTACCAATCCACCTCGGGATCGATTTTCGAATTTCCGAACTCCCCGAACCCCTCGGGATCAATTTTAATTATTCCGATCTTACCGATACACCTCGAGATCAAATTTGGAATTTCCGATCTTACCGATCAACCTCGGGATCAATTTTCGAATTTCCGAACTCCCCGATCCCCTCGGGATCAATTTTAATTATTCCGATCTTACCGATACACCTCGAGATCAATTTTGGAATTTCCGATCTTACCGATTAGCCTCGGGATCAATTTTCGAATTTCCGAACTCCCCGATCCTCTCGGGATCAGTGTCGAAATTTCCGATCTTATCGATCCACCTCGGGATTAATTTTCAAAATTCCGAACTCTTCGATTTTCTCGGGATCAGTTTTCGAATTTCCGACCTCCCCGATCCCCTCGGAATCGATATTTTATTTTTTATGATCTCACCGAGATATTCGGGCGCGGGTTTTTATTTTCCGAGTTCCCGAGATACTCGAGAAACACGGGAAGCACTTCATTAACCTCGGGAAGCACTTTTTCAACCTCGGGAAGCTTTTCGGTCGGAATTCGGATCTTAGCTCGGGGTACATTTTTTTCAACTGTTACTCTGACTTCTTTCCTTCCTACTTCTCACTGCCAACGTGTTCTTCGATTCCGACCCTCATTTTCCGACCTTTCCGTCACTTACCGAGCTTTCCGACCCTCCTCTTTTTTGTTTTCCGATCCTCCTGTAATGCCCGTCGTCACTCACAAGTGTTTCCGATGCCTCAAGGGTTACAAGGGGATCTTGGGGTAGGGCTGAAGACATAACACCCCCTTTTCTATGCATCACTGGATAGTGCTAGGTGAGTTTGGTTGAAGTCATTAAGTGGCCCTACGCAAGTTGACTATAAAAACAGGTCAGGGCGGGTCACCAAAAGTAGGGTTGGGACCCCGGGTCGAGGTAGGGTCTGAGAACTTTTTTTGGATTTTGAGGGATCTGATGCCGCAGGAAGGTGCGTAATGGTGAAATAGGAATGTATGCAAGAAAGCAGGGATGGGGAATGCATACTGAGGGTGTAGGGGCAGCAGAAGTTGAAAAACGGCCAAATCCAAAGGGGGGACCATGGGAGCATTTTGTGGACCAAAAAAGTGGCTTGGATGGACTGCATCTCTTAATGACATACATGTCAAATGGTGCCAAATGGCTGTATCTGCAAGGTCAATGCTGTACCGGTTGCGGTTGCAGCTGGGTAGGGTGAAACGTGTCGGCCAGGCCCTACCCCCGTAGGGTTGGACTCTTCTGGCATAATAAGTGGCCATTTTTTGATGTGCGCTGGGGTTCTCTGGCATGCAGGAGCCATATCAGACACTATCTAAGCAAGTTGTCTTCCAGGCCCTAGGGCTAAAATTTTTTGGGACCTGAACCTAGCCCTAGCCCTACCCTGGTCAGTGTTACAGGCAGCGAAGCCGAGACGGCAGAGAACTGGTTATTCGGCCGCCCTCGGTTCAAGCGCGGTTAAGAGGGCTACAGTCAACCGCCCTCGCGTTCGGGTGAGGGGAGGCACGTGGCCAGCAGTGCGCCGAATTTAGCAGTGGCGCTACTCACGGGCGACAAGGTTGAAGCGGTGGAAAACACGCTTCTCAGCCGCTTTCGGAGTGAGTGCGGCTCAAAGGGTCTCTCCCAGCCGTTCTCGTCCATAACGGTTGGATTGCGGTCGTTCGACAGCGCAGAGACGCCGGATCGCGGCAACGCCATCTCGGTGTGAAAGAATAGCAAATAAGGAATGACGGCCTTACGGCGAAGCCAAAAGGAATAGTTAATTCTGACTTTTGGGCGTGACTTACGGAAGTAGGCGTCGGGTGATCAACCCCGACGTCGGGTTCTGACAAACTGCGGGTTTGTTAGGATCCCGGAAGTCTTAGGATATCCGAACGTTATCTTTGTTATTATTCCAAAGATCCACGTCGGGTTTCGTACGCTCACGTCGTTTTGCAGAGGTAGGAAGCTTGAACGATGAATACTATAAGTACTTTGATGACCACTCAGCGAGTTGTCGGAGAGAAGATATGATAAGGGTGAATAGGGGAAAGATTCGATGTATTCCAAGGACACTAACGAGTCATGACGAGGAGGTGCTTATATGCATGTCGAGCCCGCTATGGTGCTTCCTTATGTTCGCGCTGAACATTCCTTGGCGAATGCTGCGATGCCTATAGCGTAATCCTCTTACTTGGTCGTTGGCATCGATCTTTCGCTGTGGGGTCCGCCTCCTGGTCGTATTGGGGGGGATCCGTGTTTTCTTCTTGAGGACGCATCCGGAATTATCAAAACCCGACCTCGGGTTCTTAGACAATGTTTCGAACCTCTTGTCTTGAACGTGTGTGTGGGAATTTCTTGATTTGCAACAAGTCGCGTCGTGGTCAGTTGGATCCGGTCAGGATACCAAGTCCCGCATGCGGATTGCAAATCCCGACGTCGGGTTTATGGCCGAAGGGTGAAATGCTCTAAGTGTGAGACGGCATGTGGAACTTGGAGTTCCAACAGTCCCCCGCGTTGAACACTTCACACACTTCAGGCACAATCAATCATTACACGACAGGATGGTGGTATTTCACGGCGGGTCTTAATGACCCGAGACATTGGAACCAGACGCTTGAGCGAACCTACTTCGCGGGCCAGGCGCTTCACGTTTGTCGACAAGTTCTTCGGCCTGACCAATAAGTTTGATGAAATAGGATGGGTCCCATTTCTTCGGCGTCGGCTTTCCAGTTCTCGAAGCAACGATTGCGTCGATACAGATCTCTTTGGCCTCGTTCAGCTTGCTGCGGAGGTCGTCAATTGTCGCCAGTTTCCTTGTCCTCTTGCCTTCGTAGCCTAGTCCACGGCAGGGTTTCGAGATGATCATGCAATGATCACAAGACCCGCGGGCGGGGTCTCGTTTCTTTCCCTGATGGTTTACTCCAGCGCCGAATGAGCAGTGCACTCCGATGAGTTGACACTCTCGACAGCCGGGTTCCATGACTACGAGGCCGGGGTGGTGAGGTTCATCCAGCCGAGCGAAGTGCCGTCGTGAGTTGAGCACTACGCCGGCTGGAACTACGAAGCGCTTCTGCTTCGATAACGGAACCCCCGGGAGTGAGGGCCCCCGACCATGCAAGGTGCGAGGGTAGAGGGTGTTCCATCGATCCACCGGCGGGTTGTACCTCGTTGGCCTCAAAGTTTGCTTCCGAAGCGGCGACAGCGTTGGCGGCCGCTCCAACGATGCGGCGGGGAGGGGGCGAGGTGGTTGACTCCTCGAGCTCGATCGCTCGGGAGGGATTTGGTCCGTTCGTTCGGCGAGCAGGGGTGCTCTGCTCCGTTTCCTCGTTGCCTCGGTCGTAGGCGGGGTCCAGTTCAAAGTCACCGTCGACGAGAGAGTCATCCGAGTTGAGGAAAAGGGGTCGAATTTCGGGTGACTCGTCATCGCCGGTGATGGTGGTTGCTGGCCTTAGCGTAGGTAGTGGTCGGTTGCGTAGACGTAGCGAGTGACCGGCCGCACGGGGCGCGGTCGACGAGGTAGTAGTACCGTTGCCTTCGTTGGAAGGGACGGTAGCGCTGTTCCGGGGTGAACGAGCGACTTGTGATGCCGGGTTGGGGTTAGCAGGCGGCGGCGACGACGGAGGAGGGTGAATGTCGATAGCCATGTCTTGTGTGACAGAGGGCCGAGCGCTTGATGGTGATGTTCCCTCGCTTGTCGGAGCTGGGGGTTCTTCATCGACTTCCATAGCCTCTTCTTGGCCCTCTTGAGGGGAGGCTTGTGTGTCGGAGTTGGTGCCGATGTTGCTGGCGTCGGTAACGGGAGTGTCGGTATTGATGGCGACGCTGGCGACGGGGTTGGTGTTGGCTTCGTCGCTGTTGTTGGCGGCCTTTTTTCGTCTGGCCTCGTTTGCCTTGGCGAGGGCATCTCTTTTCGCTTGAGAGAGTCGCTTGCCCATTGTGTCTTGCTGAGCTTCGGTTGGTATGGTGTTGGTGGTCGGAGAGGTGAGCGAGGGGAGCGTATGAGAAGGCGTGCTGAGGGTTCTTTTGTTGATTTGCGCCTCTATTTCAATCCTTTGTTGTGTAATGCTTTGTTCGGTTCGTTCCGCAGGTGGCGCCGTATGTGGTGTGAGCCAGCCGTCGGGTCTCGTGACCCGATGGTGAGTTCTTTCGGATGCGCCCGAACTTCATCTTGGTGGATGTGATTGCGCAATGTGACATATCAGTGGCTTGTAGTGTTAGTGGTGATTTATTGTAATTTTGTGAGTCGAGGGCTGAATCATGTGGATTTAGACTGGAAGTGTAATCCCGACGTCGGGTTCTGTGATCCGAAGGGTGTTGCTGTATCTTGGGTCGCGTGTTCATGCAGGGTCCAGTTATTTTGTTGGCTTTTATTGTTATTTTCGGTGTTGGTCTTGTTCGGATATTTTGTGTTGTTTTTGATGTTTTTCAGGGAAAGCGCGTCGAGTCGTGGGTGTGCATATACGGATCTTGATGATTAATTGATGAAAGGAGAAACCCGTCGTCGGGTTTTCCTAATTTGTGGGAAGTATGTGGAGATTCTCGCGGTTGACTTGGACTTTGTTCTTTTCCAATGCCTTAGTGAGAATGTCGGCCAGTTGGTTCGTTGTTGAGACTGGCTTCACGATCAGTAATCCTTCTGCTTGGTATGATCGGGTAATGTGATACTTGAGGCGAAAATGCTTGGTCCTGTTGTGAAACTTGGGTTCCTTGGCGAGTTCGATGGCCGCGCGGTTATCCACCATGAGTTGCGTCGGGTTCTTGACTTTCAGGCCGAGTTCTTCGAGTAGCCATCGGCACCACGTAATTTCCTTTGCTGCTTCAGCCATAGCTACGTATTCAGCGTACGTCGTAGAGTCCGTGATGATGGATTGTAGCTTAGAGATCCAGCTATATGGCATAGTATTAATCGTGTTAACAATTCCCGACGTTGATCTCGAAGTCAGTGTGTCCCCCGCGTGATCTGCGTCGGTGAATGTTTGAAGTAGGGACCCGAAATCAAGGTTCATGTCGTGGATTGGAAACCCGACGGCGGGTTTATATTCCAGACCGTGGGTTTCTGTTCCCTTGAGGTAACGTAACAAGTGCTTCGCCTGAACCATAGCATTGGAATGCGGGTTTGCAAGTTCGCGGCTGAGTCTCTGTATAGCATAACTGATATCAGGTCTCGTGCATGTCGCAATGTAGAGGATTTGGCCGACGATGCTCCTATACTTGGAATGTTCTGATGAGGAGAGGAGGTCCCCTTCTGTTATGTTGGCACTCGGGTTGAGCGGAGTGTGTACGATGTTGGCAGATTCGAGCCCGTAAGTCAGAAGGAGCCGTCGGATGTAGCTGGTTTGGGACAAGTGTATGGAGTCCGGCGATTGTTTCACTTGAATGCCTAGAATGTAGTCAAGCTGTTCTCCACCTGTCATCTTGAAGTGCTTCCTGAGGTCGTTCATTACGGTTTCGGCGAGGGGTTTAGAGCGAGCGAAGATGAGTATGTCATCCACGTATAGTGTGAGGACGAGCGGGTGAGTCTCGGACCCCGACGTCGGGTTTTTGATGTAGAGCGCGGAATCGTGGTTACTGCGCTTGAAACCCATTCCTCGCAAAGTCGAGTCCGCCTTTTGGTACCAAGTACGACCGGCTTGTTTGAGGCCGTAAAGCGATTTGTTTAACTTGCAAAGCAGACCCGGGGTGTGAGGATCTGCGTCGGGTTCTCGAGGCGGCGGTCGCATGTATATATCTTTGTCAATTTCGCCATTGAGGTAGGCGGTTTCGACATCCATTTGGTAGATAGTCAATCCAATCTGTAGACTTAGGATCATGAGCAGACGGAGTGTCGCTAGCTTCACAACGGGTGCGAAGGTTTCGTCGTAGTCTATGCCGTGTTTCTGTGCAAATCCCTGTGCTACCAAGCGAGCTTTGTACTTGTCGATGGTTCCGTCGCTTTTCCGTTTGATCTTGAAGACCCATCGACTTCCGATGACGTTTGCGTCCTTAGGAGGGGTCACAAGATTCCAGGTGTTGTTGTTTTTGTGCGACGCAAGTTCCCTGTTCACGGCCTGTTTCCACAATTCCCAGTCGGGTCTTCGGAAAGCCTGGGTAATTGTTCGTGGTTCGTCGTCGAGTAGCCCGATTGGGTCCGAATCATCCAATCCCGACGTCGGGTTTTCGACTCCGTCGGTTTCTTCGAGGGCTGCGAGTGCGTCCAGGCGTGGTGAGCCTGGTGGTGAACCAGGTGGAGTCTGGATTCCTGCCGCTCTCTCTTCTGGGGTAAGGTTAGGGTTAGGGTTAGGGTTAGGGTTAGGGTTAGGGTTAGGGTTAGGGTTAGGGTTAGGGTTAGGGTTAGGGTTAGGGTTAGGGTTAGGGTTAGGGTTAGGGTTAGGGTTAGGGTTAGGGTTAGGGTTAGGGTTAGGGTTAGGGTTAGGGTTAGGGTTAGGGTTAGGGTTAGGGGGTTAGGGTTAGGTAGGTGCTGGTGTTACCGTGGGAATGAATCCTTTTAACCTTAGCAAT